>JAXDDX010000207.1:0-666556 GCA_034670405.1 Hoplostethus atlanticus
GTAGTTTGAGGAAGGTTCCAGAGCACCTTGGCTCTGTGCATGATATGCTGTGGCCTGGTTCTGTTTTAGCTTTGAAACATTTAGAGGTGAAATTGATCCCTGATCAATCTGAATACCCTGGGAGTTTCCAAATATGGAATGAACTGAATAATGCCTTAACAACAGACCTGGTTGTAATGGTATGGAGTGGATAGGCTGCAGGATACCTTGTGGTTAGACACATCACCGTCAACAAGTAACTGCTACCAGACTTCGAACAAGGCAGAGGACCCACACAATCCACGATCAGATGGTCAAAAGGCTGGCCTACTACCAAAATCGGATACAAAGGGGCAGGCTTTATACCTTTATTGGGTTTCCCAGTCAATTGACAGGTGTGGCACGTCTCATATGTTTTCCTTACCCCCAGATGTCCAGCCACATTGTCATGTGATGCCCGCAACACTGCATTTCGGAATTTAGCAGGAACGACAATTTGAATAATCACGCCCCCCACAAAATCTTCCCTGTGAGGCATCCACTTCCTCACCAACAGATCTTTGTCAAGGAAGTAACCTTGAGCTGCGCTTCTCACTTCATATCAAAAAGCTGTTTTAATGAGGGGTCAACTTTCTGTTCCCTCAACAAATCCTCATGGGACACAGAGATGAAGTTCTCAGGCCAAGGTAAACTGAATTTTGACACTCCAAACAAACTGGAAACACCTCAGGCCCACCTGATGCACTTTTAACAGATCCCCCTGAAGCAGATGAGAGCCTGGAGTGACATGACACCTGTGTAATCACATTAGGATGGGGTGCAGACCCGGTCACCGGCCAGATCATTCCCCAGAATTATGTCCACCCCTTCCACAGGTAGCCCAGGACGTACATCAATCTTCACCTCTCCTTGCACCAGACCTGAATTCAGCACCATCTTATGTAATCGGACAGTCAAGATTTTTAACCCCATCCCTCGAATCAACACACAGTTCCCTGTGTCAGTCTCAGGTGCAAAGGACAATAGTGACTCCCGAACAAATGAGTCCAATGCCCCTGTATCTCGCAAAATCTTAACTGGTACTGTACTACTGCTGCCCACCAGTGATGCAAAACCCTCCGATAAGAACGCAGAGTAATTAGAGTTACTTACAAACACTCAACTCAACCGGTTGCACCGGCAAAGGGGAAACCGCACTCACTGGGTTAGGAACCGAGATCGCCAAAGCAGCTGGCTTGATTTGGTCACTACCATTTGGGCATCTAGATCTATTCCTAATGACAGGACACTCATTTTTCCAATGACCCCGTCCTTGACAATAGTTACAGACACGGCCTGAATCATTTTTACCACGTGCACCACGATCATACGTTGGTAAAGTTGGCTCTATTCCAGGCTTAGAAAACGTAACCCTAGAATCCAAATCCTTCCAACCAAAACCACCCAGATTACCAGATTCCGCGAACCTGCTTTTATGACTCAACACATATTCGTCGGCCAGAATGGCAGCCTCATCAGCAGTTTTAACTTTACGCTCATTAATGTATGTAGCGATATAGTCAGGGACAGAGTTTTTTAAATTGTTCCAGTACAACCAGATTACACAAATCCTCCAATGTTCTAGTATCGGATGCAGCACACCAGTGCTACAATTGCTAAACGGAGTTTTGTCGTTTCAGTCCAAGTGAAGCAACATAAAGATTCAACCCTGTGTGTTTGCTGAGTTTTCCTGGAATAAACCAACCAAAATGGGAATTTACCTGTAAAATTGACTTCTTTCTTTTGCCTACAATCAACTATAACCAGTACACCAGTGGAGCTTGAACAATGTAAGAACTTTGAAATAGACAAATAACCACTACACATACTGTTAATGTATAATAGAGTGTACAAAAAACTAGCACCTCCACAATACTTAGACTCACACAACCCCCTTTAGACCAGTCCATGTCTCTTTTATCCCCAAGGCTTAATTCTGTCTAGATGTACCTGGTCAGTCTGTTTGATATAAAGAGCAGTGATCCTAGTATTTTGTACACTTTGTACAAATACACACAACAATGTATATTTGTAATTTTACTGACACGAATGATGAAACCCCTGGAAGTAATCTATCCTGTAATGAAACCTTGTTGTAATGAATGAGTCCAGCTAACAGCATGTTTGGTGTGTTTCTGTAAAGTTGGACACTCTACTATGAATCTGTCTGAGGAGAGAGAGGAGGAGGTCCCTACCTCTAAAACCTCTCTGTCTGGGGAACATGACAGCCAGACCAAAGCTAAGAGGTAAGATGAGGATCTCTAATTGTCCATGACTGTTCTCCATCTCAGAGCTCAACAGTGATATCATTACACCATCATTATTTAGAGTAAAAGGTCTGTCTGTGTTGTGTTGAAGCCCAGTCCAGCAGGAGAGACCAGACTCCCCTATACCCAGCTGTGTGTCCATGAAGAGTGACTGGTCTATGGTTCGTCCTATTACCTTCAAAGATGGACACCACTCTACTGAGCAAAGGCAAGAATTGAATTTGTTAATTAGTCACCACTGGTCTGTAGTAGTTGAGGACACTGGACCAGCCCTTCTTGGACATGGGGACTACTACATGTTGTCTACAATGGTGGTGCCCTCTGCAGGCTCAGTGAGATTTTTAAGAGATGCTGGAGGAGCCCCCTCAGCTCCCTCCTGGCCAGGTCAGCAGAGATAAACGGGCTGGGGAGAGAGCTCAGTGTCTTCCTGAACCTTCTGACCTCCAGGCTAAAGGTCAAAGGTGACAGGGCCTTTACCATCCAGGCTCCTGGGCTTTGGAAGGTCCCCTTCATAGTGTAGATGCCTTTCTGTTGTTTGTTTTCATCTATTTGATGCTCATTGTATCTTGTATCTGTGTCTGTTTTATTCTTCTGTAAGCCTGTTTTTCATTCATGTCTAGACATTTTATTTGGTTTTCATATATTATCTTTCTATTGCCTGCAATGTATTTTTAAATGTTAAAATGTAATTTCTCATATTTACCTCAACACTCATTGATGTTATTTGTTTTTTGTTCATTCAGAAACTCTTGCTTCAGTGTGCCAACGTCAACTGAAATGTAATCTGAAGGAGAAGTTTCAGTATTTGTTTGAGGGGATCGCTAAAGCAGGAAACCCAACACTTCTGAATCAGATCTACACAGAGCTCTACATCATAGAGGGAGGGAGTGGAGAGGTCAATGATGAACATGAGGTCAGACAGATTGAAAAAGCATACAGGAAACCAGCCAGACCAGAAACAACAATCACATGTGAAGACATCTTTACATTACATTACATTACATTACAGTCATTTAGCAGACGCTTTAATCCAAAGCGACTTACAATAAGTGCATTCAACATAGGTAGGCAAGAAAACTACTAGTCACCAGAAATCGTAAGTGCATTTCCTTCCTAAACAAGCAACTAAGAGCATAACTAGTGTTAATGTAAGAGTGCAATAAGTTAGCAACCTACTATATCTTAAACAAATGAGACAAATAAGAGAATCAAATAAACAAGAGCTAAGACAAATAAGTGAACCAAATAAGCAAGAGCTAAGACAAATAAGTGTATCAAATGAACAAGAGCCAATAAACAAGAGCTCAGACACATAATTGACGACAAATAGGCATGGCTAAGGGGAAGAGTCAGGGTAGTGTTTCCTGAAGAGGTGGGTTTTCAGCCTGCGGCGAAAGATGGGCAGCGACTCTGCTGTCCTGACATCAGTGGGGAGTTCATTCCACCACTGCGGGGCCAGGACAGAGAAGAGCCGTGACCGTGTAGATCGGCCGCAGGGCCCTCTGAGCGACGGGGCAACCAGTCGCCTCGAGGCAGCAGAGCGAAGTGGTCGGGCGGGGGTGTAAGGCTTGACCATAGCCTGGAGGTAAGAAGGAGCTGTTCCTTTCACTGCCCTATAGGCTAGCACCAGGGTCTTGAACTGGAATGCGAGCCGCTACAGGGAGCCAGTGTAGAGAACGGAGAAGGGTAGTTGTATGGGAGAACTTGGGGCGGTTGAACACCAGACGAGCTGCAGCTTTCTGAACAAGCTCCAGAGGTCTGATGGCAGACGCCGGGGCACCAGCAAGGAGGGAGTTGCAGTAGTCCAGGCGGGAGATGACAAGAGCCTGGATGAGCACCTGCGCTGCCTTGTCAGTGAGGAAGGGGCGAATCCTCCTGATGTTGTAGAGGAGGAATCTGCAGGAGCGTGTCACTGATGCGATGTTTGCCGAGAACGACAGTTGGTCGTCCAGGGTCACACCCAGATTCCTCGCAGTCCGAGTTGACGTCACCACAGCATTATCAATGGTGATGGCCAGGTCTCGGTGCGGACAGCCCTTCCCCGGGAGGAACACCAGCTCAGTTTTGTCCAGGTTGAGTTTCAGGTGGTGCATCGACATCCACTCCGAGATGTCTGCCAGACACGCAGCAATGCGTGCCTCCACTTGTGTGTCAGAGGGGGGAAATGACAGGATCAGCTGGGTGTCATCTGCATAGCAGTGGTAGGAAAAGTCGTGTGAATGGATAACAGAACCAAGAGATGTTGTGTAGAGGGAAAAGAGGAGAGGGCCTAGAACCGAGCCTTGCGGAACCCCAGTAGTGAGCCTGCGTGGTTCTGACACAGACCCTCTCAGCGTCACCTGGTAGGAGCGATCCGTTAGGTAGGATGCAAACATGGAGAGTGCAGAGCCTGAGACACCCATCCCCTCAAGGGTGGAGAGGAGGATCTGGTGGTTCACCGTGTCAAACGATGCAGACAGGTCCAGGAGTATCAGGACAGAGGAGAGAGAGTTCGCTCTAGCGGCATGGAGCGACTCCGTCACTGCCAGGAGGGCAGTCTCGGTCGAGTGACCCACTTTGAACCCAGACTGGTGGGGATCCAAGAGGTTGTTCTGGTGGAGGTACAAGGACAGTTGCTTGAAGACAGCACGTTCAAGAGTTTTTGATAGGAAGGGTAGAAGGGAAACCGGTCTGTAGTTCTTGACCTCAGAGGGGTCAAGTGTTGGTTTCTTCAGAAGGGGGGTGACTCTGGCAGTCTTGAAAGCAGAGGGAAAGCATCCAGACACCAGAGACGTGTTGATGAGGTGGGTCAGGAAGGGAAGGAGTTCAGGTGCAGTAGACTGAAGCAGAGTGGATGGGACCGGGTCAAGGGAGCATGTGGTGGGGCGGCTAGATGTAACCAGGTGAAGGACCTCGTCTGGGGAGAGGGGAGAAAAATGGGATAGGGAGGGAGGTGGGGAGGGAAAAGGTGGAGAGGATGGTAGAGAGGGATGGGTGGAAGGCAGATAGGTGTGGTTGGTGCGCAGGGCACCAGCCGGGGGGTGAGGGAAGGAGGATCGGATATCGTTGACCTTCTTGTCAAAGAAGTTGGCGAAGTCATCAGGGCGGAGGGAGGAGGTAGGAGGAGGGGGTGGGGGTTGGAGGAGGGAAGAGAAAGTTTCAAAGAGTTTTTTAGGGTTGGAAGCAGAAGTTTGAATTTTAGTGCAGAAGAAAGCAGCTTTAGCAGCAGATAGAGAGGAGGAAAAAGTGGAAAGGAGAGATTGGAAGGTAAGAAGGTCCTCCGGGAGGTTGCCATTTCTCCATTTGCGCTCAGCCACTCTCAGGCTCCGTCTCTCAGTACGCACTGAGTCCGACAACCAAGGGGCAGGTGGAGTTTGGCGTGCAGGCCTGGAGGTGAGGGGACAGAGATGGTCCAGAGAAGAGGACAGAGTAGAGAGAAGAAGATCAGTGGCAGTATCAGGGGATAGAAGAGAAAAAGATTCAGGGGCAGGGAGAGCAGAGAGAACAGAAGAGGAAAGATCAGTGGGAGAGAGCGAGCAGAGATTGCGACGAGAAGAAACCATGTGGGTAGGGAGAGGATGTGAGGGGGGAGAGGAGAGAGAGAGAGTGTAGGACATGAAGTAGTGGTCAGAGAGATGAAGAGGAGTGACGGAGAGGTTGGCAGTAGAACAGTGTCTGGTGAAGATTAGGTCCAGTTGGTTGCCAGCCTTGTGGGTAGGAGGAGATGGGGAGAGGGCTAGGTCGAAGGAGGCAAGGAACGAAAGAAGAAGGTCAAGCTTCTCAGTCTGGATGTTGAAGTCACCGAGAAGGATGAGTCCAGAGCCATCGTCAGGGAAGTGGGAGACTAGTGTGTCAAGCTCCTCCAGGAACTCACCAGAAGGGCCTGGTGGGCGGTACACAACCGCGATGGTGAGCTCTTTAAACCTTTAAACCTTTACCTGGAAGAGCGACACCAATCAGGACATTGATGACAAAGGGAGTGGCTGGCATTGCTAAAACAGTCTTAACACAGAAGTTCACTCTGGACTGGGCTGAAGACAAAGCCAACCACAATATACACTTCACGTTTCCATTCACGTTCCGAGAGATGAATTTGCTGAAAGGGAAAAAGTTCAGCTTGGTGGAACTCCTTCATCACTTCTTCGTTAAGACCAAAGACGCAGGAATCTGCAGCTTTGACAAGTTCCAGGTTGTGTTCATCTTTGACGGTCTGGATGAGTGTCGGCTTCCTCTAGACTTCCAGAACAACCAGATCTGGACTGATGTTACAGAGTCAACCTCAGTGGATGTGCTGCTGACAAACCTCATCAAGGGGAAACTGCTTCCCTCTGCTCTCCTCTGCATAACCACACGACCTGCAGCAGCCAGTCACATCCCTCCTGCATGCATTGACATGGTGACAGAGGTGAGAGGGTTCACTGACCCACAGAAGGAGGAGTACTTCAGGAAGAGATTCAGAGATGAGGAGCTGGCCAGCAGAATCATCTCCCACATCAAGACATCTTCTGCTGGATCACTGCTAGAGTTGTGGATCATGGAGACGTACATCCACTTCCTGGTGGTTCAGTCCAAACAGGTGTCAAGTATCATGGGAGAGCTGAGACAGATCCACACTGGAATACAGAGACCAGCAAGATGATTCTGTCTCTGGGAAAACTGGCTTTTGAACAGCTGGAGAAAGGCAACCTGATCTTCTATGAAGCAGACCTGACAGAGTGTGGCATTGATATCAGAGCAGCCTCAGTGTACTCAGGAGTGTTCACACAGATCTTTAAAGAGGAGCGTGGGCTGTACCAGGACCAGGTGTTCTGCTTTGTCCATCTGAGCATTCAGGGGTTTCTGGCTGCTGTCTATGTCTTTCTGTCATTCATCACCACTGGTGTCAATCTGCTGTCAGAACTGTCAACATCCAGCTGGTCTGCACTATTAAGGAAAAAAACGAACATTACACAGGATTCAGGAGTGAAGCTGCTCTCTGCTGGACTGGGGAGTCCACACTGTAGACTGGACACTCTCAGGTTGGATCACATTATGATGCTTTTGTGTAATAGTGTCATGTGTTTGTTTTCTGAAACACCAAATGTGTCCTGTCCAAGACACTGAACCCCTTCCTGCTCACTGACAGTGAATCATTCTGATAAGCTAAATACTAAAGCTAAAATATGCTGCAAAATATTGTCTTTCATCCATTTTGTCAGATTGAATCAAGACAAGCTCACAGAGAATTGCTGTAAGGAGTTGTCGTCAGTTCTCAGCTCCAAGTCCTCCAGTCTGAGAGAGCTGGACCTGAGTAACAACGACCTGCAGGATTCAGGAGTGAAGCTGCTCTGTAGACTGGATACTTTCAGGTCAGTATTCCTCAACCTGGTCAACACATGACCTTTAAAACCTTTACATGCAGGTCAATGTCAGTGACCTGCATGTAGATCAGGTTGCCTTTCTCCAGCTGCTCAAAAGCCAGTTTTCCCAGAGACAGAATCATCTTGCTGGTCTCTGTGGAGAATTTTAACCTGTGGAGGATTTTCTTCTTTGATTTTCAGACTAGTCGTGATACCAACATTTAGCTCTACTTTCTAGCCCCAGTGAATTACTTTCTTTATTTCCTCTCCTTACTGCCTCTGTTGTCAATAACTAAAATACCAGAAAGGACTGTCTCAAATTGATGCAAGAACTTTCAAATTGAACCAGATGAAAACATAAAGGTGCTCATTGGGTCAGCTGTTTGGATTGGAGACAGTTAATTTTCTGATAGCAGCTAATTTCAGAGTAGTATACTAATAACATCTAACGTGTAGCTTGTTTTGTGTGTTTCCAGGCTGTCAGGCTGTCAGGTCACAGAGGACGACTGTGCTTCTCTGGCCTCAGCTCTGAGCTCCAACCCCTCCCATCTGAGAGAGCTGGACCTGAGCTACAATCACCCAGGAGACTCAGGAGTGAAACTGCTCTCTGCTGGACTGGAGGATCCACACTGGAGATTGTGGCGTGTCATGGATGTTTTCCTTCACCTCAAGTACAGTGGCAGAATTTAGAAGCTTCATAAAGACATCATGATATGGTATTACACTGTCAAATGCTCTTATGACAGTGTCATCATTGTTTCCTTTGACCTCAGCTAGAGTGGTAGAATTTGGAAACTTCATATAGACATCATGAATTGTTATTACACATTCGAATGCACTCATGACAGTGTCATGGCCTCAAGTACAGTGGTAGAATTTGGAAGCTTCATAAACACATCATAAAGTGCTTTTATGCTGTTAAATGCTATTATGACAGTGCCATGGATGTTCTCCTTAACATCAACTACAGTGGCAGAATTTAGAAGCTTCATAAAGACATCAAGAAGTGTTATTACACTTTTGAATGCTCTTATGACAGTGTCATGAATGTGTTCCTTGACCTTAAGTACAGTGGCAGAATTTGGAAACTTCATAAACACATCATAAAGTTGTATTACACTGTCAAATTCTCTTATGACATTGTCATGAATGACATTTCCACTGACAACTACACTTATCAACTACACATTAACATCCCTAAAGTAAGACAAATTCATTACAACATCATACATATTTTTATTGCACAATTGTTCAGAACTTCTGGAAAAAAATTATTTCAACATCCTGGTGCTCACTATTCTAAGGTATGTAACCATTGTGTGTCCTAATCCGGTCCAGGGCCAGTCATCCCTCTTATAACTTTGCACATGACCTTGTGTTGAATATTGTGTCTTATGTACTATATTGAATGTGTGTGTATATTGTGTATATAGTTATTGAGTTTATAGTGTGTTTATATTCAGTAGGCTCGTTGGTCTAGGGCAGGGGTGGGCAATCATGTGCCATGGAGGGCCGAGAGTATGCAGGTTTTCACTCCAACCAAAAACTACACCAGGTGATTTCATTGATTAGCCCTTCCTCCATGGTTGACGGTGTGCGAATCAGTGAAATCACCTAGTGTAGTCTTTGGTTGGAGTGAAAACGTGCATACTCTCAGCACATGGTTGCCCACCTCTGGTCTAAGGGTACGATTCTCACTTAAGGTGCAAGAGATCTCGGGTTCAAATCCCAGAAATGCCCTGCCTTGTGCACTTGATACTTTCTTCAATAATCAATAAAAAAAGAAGCATCTACTGTATTTAGTATTTTTCCTGACTGCAAGCCAAATATCCCTGTTTGGGATAAGAAAGTGCTGAACTCTCTCTCTACTGTTAATTGTGTAATAAAGGCATAAATGCCCAAGAAATATATGTTTACAGTAGAAATAGTCTGTTAAAATATTATATTTCTTTGACTCTGATGATGTTAAATAGGTGATCTTACACCTATTTAACATTATCTAGGGGCACGGTTCCATGTCCCCAGAGCTTTCCTACTTGATTCGGTGTTTGCTTTCTTTTAAAGAGATGTTAATGCCATGTCTCATAGGGTTTGTTTCCATGAATGAGTTGTTTTTTATTGTATGTACGTGCATTTGTCTTTGTAACTTGTAGTACTGAAAACTGCAATAAAAAAGTATATGAGAACAGCATACTTAAATATGGTTTCCAAATATGGTCATAACTCAAAAGTAAACTATTCTAGGTGATTGACTCTGCTGTTAATCTCTTCCATACAAGCCTCCTCAGAGAAGTCTGAGGAGTTCTTGGTGTTCTTCAAGAAAAAGGTAGAAACATTAGACTCCAGATCTCCCAACCCGACTGTGACTTACAGTATCTAATAATTCTACTGTTTTAAAGAATTTTTAACCAATATCTCTACTCTACTGTCTCCCACAAAGTTATTCCCACAAAGTGACTGAACAAAGTCTTTGATAGAGTATGTCCTAGCATTTTATCTACTGTAAATAGCTCTCTCACCTCCGGTATTATACCCTATAGTTTTAAACTTGCAGTAATTCAACCACTCCTGACAAAACCTAACTTAGATCTCTCATACCGTAACAGATAAAGGCTTATCCCTAAATTCACGTTTATCTAAAGTTTTCGATATTTAGTTATCTTTTCTAAACACCAACAATATTTAGCAAAATTACAATCAGGTTTTAAACCACTACATAGCACTTTTAATAGCAGATGGAGACAGCAGAGATTTTAGTCCTTTTAGATCTCAGTGCTGCATTTGACACCATTGATCACGCATTAATTGACTGCCATGAGCACTGGGTGGGTATCTCCAGATCAGCATTCAGTCTGCTCAGATCCTATCTATTTAATAGAACCTTTTCAGTTACAATAGGCATTCCCTCATCTTCCTGAGCAGACATCACCTATGAGGTTCCTCAAATTTCAATTCTAGGTCCCATCCTTTTTTCCCTCTACATACTCTCACTTGGTAATATCATTCGTAGACACATTGTTTCCTTCCATTGCTATGCAGGCAATACCCAGATGCACCTCCTGTTAAAACCTGGTGACCCAAACTCCATATACACTCTAATCACTTTAAAACTATGTCCACCCACCATCTAAACTCTAAAACCGACCCTGTTCTAAAGGATTTTGGAAGTCTGTATTCCAATGCAAAGTCAGCAGCTACAAACCTAGGAGTGATCTGACTTTTGAAGAACAGGTAAAGAGTAATGCAGTCTTGCTTCCTACAATTGAGAAATATATTTTAAAAACAGTTGTTTTCATCAGATTTAGAGAAAGTCATCCATGCTTTTCTAATCTCATTTAGACTACAGTAACTCCCTCTATTCCTGCCTTAGTCAAAAGTCACTCTCATACCTCCAGCTAGCTCAGAGTGCAGCAGCTTGGATCTTAACTGGTACCAGACAAAGAAACTATTACTATCCCCAATTTTAGCATATCTCCACTGGTTACCAGTTATATATAAAATTGAGATTGCCTGAGATACTCAAGCAGGGCTGCCTAACTGTCCCAGTCTAGACTCAAGACCAAAGGTCACTGTGCTTTTGCCAGCAGGGCTCCTAGACTATGGATTGCAAAATTTTGTTTTGCAAAATTGACCTGTGTAACATTTAGCGCATCAGCGCAGCCTATGTAGTCCAAAATGGCATTTCTCCATTTAAATTAAGAGGGAAACTATCAAAATGAAGAAAACATACACATTGTATAATTGTATTTTATTGCTTAATTTATTTATTTTTGTGCAAAATAAAGTTTTTGTAGTCAATATGTGAATGATGTGGATTTTTACAAATTACACTTTTATTCTGAGATCAGATCCGAAATCTTATTCGTGTTCTGGCTGGCGGAACATAGCCACAACAGACATTGTCAAGTGTGCTAGGCAAGAGCTGAGGTGTAACGCAAGTCAATAGGCAGTCATAGGCAGACAACATCATAGAATGACAGTGGAGAACAGCAATAATTAAAGGGCCAAATAACAAGGCAATAAACAACAAACAGCCAAACAACAAGGCAGCAAACAACAAACAATATAATTGTGGCCTAAATGGTACTCCATATTCCAAAACGCATATATGCGTTTGTATACATGCACAGTTATGTCCCTTCAGTGCTCTCACATGACAGTGGATATAACTTCTGATGACAAAGAAGACCCGCTGGGTCTTGTCACTGACGCTCTCTCGAGCACACCTGTCTTCCTCAGCACCTGCACCAGCCTCCTCCTGAACTTCTCTCCCACAAAAGCATACAGCACCGGGTTGACACAACTGTGAAGCAGGCCCAGACTCTGGGTGGCAAACATGGCCTGATCCACTGCATTCCTCACTGGACACGAGTATGGCACTATCTTTGCTCGGAGAAATGTATCTGCCATTACTGCAAGGTGGTACGGCATCCAACAAAGCAGGAAGGCAGCAACCACGACTACAATCACTCTCATGGCTCGTTGCCGCTGAAATCCCCCACGGGTGTGGAGCAGACGCTGGATGGTCACTCCATAACAGGCCAGCATGACGATCAAGGGGACAACAAAGCCCAAGGTATGGCGAAGACCTCTGGTAGCCAGCCTCCACCCGTCAGCGCTTCTGGGATCATAGAATTCAGCACACATTACCTGATAAGAGCTGTTAGAATGGAAGGAATAATTAAACAGCCCTGGTAGAGAGAGTAGTCCTCCAGCAAACCAAACAGCAGCACAAACTCCTAAGCTGACTAGACGTCGGTTAGCCTTGCGTGCCTCCACGGCTCGCACGATCAACAGGTAGCGGTCCACGCTGATGCAAGTCAGAAAGAGAATGCTAGCATAGAAGCTAAGCTCTTGGATGATGCTAACTATTTTACACATGCTGTCTCCGAACACCCAGCCCAGCGTAACAGATGTGGCCCAGAATGGGAGGGTAATTGCAAGCAAAATGTCGGCTACTGCCAGGTGGAGGAGGTAGACATCAGAGGATGACAGTGCCTGCTTGCTAAGGCCAATCACGAGCCCCACGACTAGGTTTCCAGGGATTGCCAACAGAAAGATGAGGACATAAAAGATACAGACAGCAACTGTCACTGTGTCTGAGATGGACAGGGCCTCACACGGCTGGGTTATGGGGTTAAAGGTGAACTCTGAGTTGTTATAAGTGAAGTTGAGCTCTTCATAAATGGCGCCAAAGTCATCAAAGACAAAAGAAGAGGTGTTTGGATCTGAAAATTAGAGTTAAAAGAAAATCTTAGTCACTTAAAAAACAGAGAGAAGGACTATAAACCTGTTTACAGAACATTAATAATAACCTCACAAAATGTAATTTTTTAACAGAGGTCAGATACATTGAATACATTGATGTGTCAGCACATCTGTATGTCTACTTTGGGACCACACACATTTGTTACTTTTCAACACAACATATGTTATGACACTATGTGTTGTAAATTACATGCTGTGTTGAATGGTAGAATGGTTCATCATTTATCAAAAACTAATAAAAAAGTTTTACTCAGTTGGTATTTCTTATTCAAGAATACATTATTTAGAACTGATACAAATCAAAATTTTTACATCTCTGAGAAGCGCTCGTATGAAATCTAAATTAATCTTAGCACAAGTTCAATCAGGAAGACTATCTGGCTTAGGTACTTAAGAGTACCTAATGTAGGTACTCTTAAGTGTTCTTGGGTCTGAACCACTTGCTTGACTGAAGCATGCTGGTGCTGGTGGCCTTTTAGCTTTTGGTTGTCTGTAGCATGCTAGCTGACAAGGTTTGCAGGTAGCATGGTTGCTCTGAGTGTGTGGTAGTAGCATGGTTGCTGGTATATTGCTTCTGTTGAATGTTGTTTGTTAGCTTTTGGTTGTTTGTAACATGATAGCTAACATTGGTTGTGTTTGGAATTGGATACTAACATGCTACATATTACATACTTATTAGTATGTACTGCCAGGGGTGGTAAAAGTACTCAAAAGTTATACTCGAGTAAAGGTATAGATACTTAATTAAAAAATGATTCAAGTAAAAGTAGAAAGTCCCCCATTCAAACCACTTGAGTAACAGTACAAAAGGACCCGATTTAAAATGTACTTAAATAACAAAAGTAAAAAATCACTGTAAATAGCCATAATTAAGCAGACCAATTGTAGTGGGAGTGATATGCAATGCTTTAATTGAATATGAATGACAACAGAGACAGATCTACAGTCCAGCCCCCACCCCACTGATTTAATTGTGTGTGTGTGTGCGTGTGCGTGTGTGCGTGTGTGTGTGTGTGTCAAGATCCTAGAGGACAGGAGTGCAATCTTATACATGTGGCTTGCCAGCTTTACTAAAAAGGCAATTTGGCATGACCCGAGTCATAGGCGCTGGCCTCCGAACTGTGCAACAACCACAACATGACCGACCATACGTCTGTAAGACTGCTGTGTCATACAACTAAAGACCTTATCGTCAAGCAATAACAGATAAACTAATATTTGCCCATCCATAGTAAACAATTGTCACGCGCAAGAATCCCCTATTAAAATCAATACACATCCCTGTATCAATTGTATTAGTTAACATTGCCTCCCTCGATAAACTACAGTCCCAACCAGGATGCATCTTTTTCACCTGGTGCTGCTGCCATCTTCCAGGGTAGCAAGTGGGTTGTGTATGCTGGCAAAGAGCTTGCAAAAGGAAACCAATTTTTTCATTGGCTTGGAACGCCAATGTAATAAATACTTGGAGGGGGCATGGGGAAATGTATCGGAGTAAAAACATTTTCTTTAAGAGTGAAAGTAGATGCAAATAAAACATACTCAAGTAAAGTACAGAACTTAAGTAAAGTAACAAGTAAAGTAACAAAGTAAAGTATTTTTACTTTGCTCCTTACCACCACTGTGTACTGCATACTACATACTCAGGTGGCGAATGAGTACTATTATTAGCGGACTGTTTACACTGACGTATACTCAAGCAGTAAGCTATACTAAGCTAAGCTCTGAGTGAAAATATGTTGTATGTAAATGTGTGTAAATATGCTGAACACAGATGTAAATCAACATTAGCTACTACTTCTACAATTTTTTTTAATTTCTCATTTACAGTTTTTTAAAATTGGTTACAAGCATGTCTCAATACTGAGTCCACTTTTTCAAAACTCTTCACACTGTTGTCTGCACCAACACGCAGCTTGGCACAACAGTTCATTTCACACCCAAAATGCACCAAAACTACCAAAACACTGCATACTTGTGTCAAAATCAAATAATTTTACCAAAACACCAGCAGTAGTTTTCTCCAACAGCAACACTTTTGTCACTCATAACACAATTACCTAAAAAACACAAACAACAGTTAGCATTACAGTAGATGCGTCATTTTATGGCAATCTTTGAAGTAGTAAATCATTTTGTGCTCTCTAGTTTTTTGTTGTGTGTATATATATATATATTGTTAGTGTTGATTGTATAAGAAATGTGTACATTGTCTTATTTTACAGTAAACAAAGTTCCCATTACAAAATACAGTAAGAATGGTAATTATTTATAGAATGTACTACAGTATACTACAGGAAGTCATAGAAAGGCAACAGGAAAACAGGAAAAGCTTCTATGTGCTTTATTTTTGCCAGGGGTTTCTTTTTCTTTTTTTTGCCATAAAGTAATTCAAAAATAAACTATAGTAAATTAAAATTGCCATAAGGAAAACAAAATTGAATACTGTAATAGTTTGCTCAAAAAACAAAACACACAAATCATGTTAGTCCAGCCGGTCTCCTACGTTTGGCCACGTTTTGATTACATGGCCTTACAGTTGCCCTAATCTCATCAGAGACTACAGCTCTTGGTCTTCTCTGCTGCTGTCTTACACCACCACGCATGCAGGCTCCTCTCCCTCTCTGTGCAACTCTCTTGCAGGCTCCATTTTCAAAAACATTCCAAAGATGTTTCCTTTTATAGGTGGTAATGAGATCACCAGGGGAAACACCAGGGTAGGTATCCAACTGAGATGGGAATCACCTGTGGTTGGTCTCATTTACATAATTTCAATCATTAGCCTTTCACTATTTGTCTCCATAACCATACTCTTTTTTTTTTAGGATTTTGAATGTATTTCCATGGGGTGTTTGTAATTTGGCAAATTGCTGTCCATTTGAATGTATGTTAGGTTTTGAACTTAAATGTAGCAGTTTTGAAAAGTATGACTATGTAAGCATTTGCAAAATGGGCTGTAGATACACATGCTTTTGCTGGTGGTTGACTTTGAGTGAGAAAAGAATTCAAGAATTTTGAAAGCTGTGGTCATTGAATGTCTTTTGTGTTAGACCAGTGCATTTTGTGTTACAGTTTTTTACAATCATTTTCACACTTGTCTCAATACCATGTCCACTTTTTCAAAACACTTAACACATTCACCATATCAGTAGACTATGTGAACTAAACTGTGTATACTTTTGCATTGCTTTGATACAAAAGGCATTCAATCACCACTTCTTCCAAAATTCATGAATACCTCTCTCAGTCAGTGTTCACCACCAGCAAGATTCTGTACAACTACAGCAAATTTTGCAGACATTTAGATACTCTGTTCAAAACAGTTAACTTTCAGTTCAAAACCCAACAAAATTCTGATCACTGTGGATGGAAATATGTTGCATTTTGACAGACAAATGAAACTATATGCTTGAAATACGTAAGACAGATTATTCTGATTTTAGCAGAAAGTTTATTCAGTTTATTCAGTTTTTTTGTTTGTAGCCTTGTTACCATCTATACAAAAGTGGTATAATTGCATTGAAATGTGCATGTATATAGGGAAAATATTGCTATTTGGTATTTTTTGTTATTGATTGTAATGTATTTTGAGTAATTGATTTTATTGTATTTTTCTTTTCTGAACTACAGTATATTGCACTGTGAGAACAAATGGCAAAATATAGTAAATCCCCTGAAGAATACTGTTGCTTTTGTAATTTGTTTCTTTATCATATATTGTTTTACATTACACAGTAAAGATTGTTATTCTGGGTTTCCGATACAGTAAAACATTCATTCATTTACAGTTTATTGTAAATTTACCACACTCAGTGATGACATCTATTGTGAGAGGCAAACCAACAGATCAAAAGTTTCTTTAGCTGCTTGGCTTGAAATATTTGTGGATGCAAAAATAGAGGAAAGGCAAACACATAATATATGTATTTTGCAATGCTCCAAGTTGTTTGTGTTTTTTAGTTCATTGTACATTGAGTGACAAAGTAGTCTTATGGGAGAAAGCATATGCTATAGTTACGGCAGCATAAGTCACTTTTGGGTGAAATATGAAGTGTTTTGGTGGTTGAAGTGCATTTTGCACCAAAGGTTAACTGATATGCTCAGGTGTGTGTTTCAAAAGCACACTGTGTGAAGAGTTTTGAAGAAGTGGACATGGTATTGAGACAAGTGTGAAAACGATTGTAAAAAACTGTAAAGCAAGGCAAGAGTCAGTCAGTTTGGTCCCGACTTCTGTTGCGCTAACAGTGTGAAGAGTTTTGAAAATGTGGACTCAGTATTGAGACATGCTTGTAACCAATTGTAAATAAACTGTAAAGTCAATATAAAAATATCACAAATATTAAAAGTGTTGGTCTACATTGCATTTATGAGCACTTTTTTTATTGTTTCTCCGTCCGCCATTATGGGCTTGAAATTATGTCTTCTCAAAATGGTATCTTGTGTTCAAATGACACACACAGACCATCATATGAGTAGACATTTCTAAGACCAATTGAACACTGATGTGCTGAATGGAAAACACTACTATGAATGGAAAACACTAGTATGAGTGGAACACACTACTATGAATGGAAAACACTACTATGAATGGAAAACACTAGTATGAATGGAAACACTAGTATGAATGGAAAACACTACTATGAATGGAAAACACTAGTATGAATGGAAAACACTAGTATGAATGGAAAACACTACTATGAATGACAACACTAGTATGAATGCCTTATCAGGATAATGCCTTTGCATGTTCAATGTTACACTTACTCCTGTTGTAAAATATTACTGTATAATGTTTTTATACTCAAATATAAAACAACACACAAATATACAGTAACAACAAAAATATTTCTTTATTTTTTCCCAAAATACTGTAGCCTATACATCCTGTAAACACAACTGGATGTGTAAAATGATTTGTACAGAACAAACAATAGAAAATAGGCCTGTACAGTAAAAAAAAGAAAAGAACAAGGCTGCATTCCGCCGTAGAACCCGGTCCGGTATGGATCAGCTCACTGGATCAATGTTTTGGAACACGGCTTGGTCTTCAATGATTTGACTTTGTATTTGTTTTAGTGTTATCGCATTATTTTCGAGAACCATATTGATAATTGCAGTCTCCTGTTAAGCCATCAAAAGACGTCCTCTCCCACCACGCCGTGGTAATCTTTCAGTTCTGCAAAAGATACAAATACAGTAAAATACTCTAAATACTAGAAGAATACTATGCAGTAACAATACTGTAGATTACTGTATTGACAAAGTAGGAATACAGTCCCCAATCTCATACGTACATACTGTAAAACATACTTTGTTTACAGTACTATGGTCCACTTGCAACACTATATTCTACAGTAATCTTTGAGTACTGTATTGATATGCAGTACTACAGTAAGGCGAGTACATTTCTTACCTATTCTCATTTCTGAAAGTCCGAATGATGGATGCAACTGAGAAGCGTCTCAAGTTGGGTTGAACCCTCCCTCATGGTCAAACCATGGTTGACCACATGGTCAACCACAGTGGCCCGAATCTCATCAAAGATAATGGCTCTCCTTGCTCTTCCTCTTCCTCTTCCTTGTTGCAAATTTAACAACAGGCTTGGAAATGTGAGTTTAGCCATTTGAATGGCAGTGTGTTCCATGTGAACACAAAGAGATTTTATTCATGAAGATTGTGCAAAATAGAAAGAATTGTGTGTAGTGTTTTGAAAAAAGTGTGGTTTAGAATTGAACTCTGACTGTAAAGCAGGAAATGTGCTTGTATTTCAGCAGAATTGGTTTAGAGAGTTGGCACATGAGTTTCAGGTTGTGGTCATTGTATCTTAAGTTCCAGTGTTAGTGTGTAAACAATTGAGAAAAACTGTAATAATGTTTAGCTGTCGTATACTGTAAATCCTTGTATCAAGAGTTTTTTTTCCCCATCTGTTCTTTCTTTCTTTAAACCTGCTTTGATATTTTTCATGTTCAGCTGTCATACACTCAGTCTTTATATCAAGAGCTTAGTCATCATTTTAGATTTCCAATTGGATTTCTGTATAGTGAGACTATATTATTTGGGTTAGACCTTCATTCATTTTTCTATAGTACAGATTTCTTGTCCTAGTGAACATCACAGCTGTGGAGAAGCTCCAAACACTTCATTATAGAGTATTATAACAGTATTGGCTACACTATGTGTCAATATTCCTAAACCATATTACTTGAAATGTGATGAGGTAGTGCTGTTGTGCAATTGCAAAACTGAAACCATTGATGCACAAATCAGCATTGGCCCTATAACTCATCAACAAACATTTTTTTCTTCTTTACAACCCCCTCAGATTATCTTCTTTGCAAGAACTACAGTAATATTTAGGGAAGGTTATCACATCATTTGATGCTAACATACATAAAATGTTTTGGAATTATTGAGGGTGAGCACCTGATATGAATATCAGATTTATTTTTTTTAAAAATGGTGTAGCCTGATGCCGTCTATAGTCTATAGTATAGTGCATCATTCTTTCTGACAACTGAATTGGGTTTATGTGAATGCTCACCCTGGATTATGGCACAAATGATTATAACATAAGGCCCTGTGTATTGGTAAATATAGAAGCAAGTTATGTATTTTCTATTTTCTTTCCAAGGCGCTCTGTTGGCTTTTGATCAAGCACCTTGTTATTTAAATTCAAGGAAATTAAGTGTTCTTGGCCCAGCTAACATCTTGAGTTTCTCGGTACTACACTGGACAGCACTGAAATGAAAGCCTCCCTGCCTGAGAAAAAACTATCCTGTATTTGTCAGATTGCGCAATAATTATTACAGTTTATCATAAAATAGCTGACTCCTTGTCTCGATTTCTCGATTTCAACCGCCCATTTCAATTCCTCCAATTTCAGCCCTGATTCTTGACTAACTCTAATGTGTTTTATCTGGAATCTGCTAAAAGATTTGAGAGCGGGCTTGGCAGTATCCACCTTAAATGTTTATATGGCCTGGAAAATGTTTGGTCTGGTCACTGTTGGTGTGGCAATTGTCATTTCCACTATTTGTGCATTAATTTCCTATTAATGCACCTCCAACCACCTGATATCCAGTACCAAGCCAGATGTCTGGATCACTCTTATCCTAGTTTGTTTTCTAATCCTTCAATAAAATGAATGCCACAAGGCATAGTGAAAGTTTTTTCTCCCGTTCCCAATTCTAGGAGTTTTATTACTCTTCCCATTTTACATCAAATGGTTTGAGCCCATAGAGAAGGCTTATTCTGTCCATATGTAATTCTCTTAGAATTTGTTTTTGTGTTGGCCTTTTATGGCTGCCTCGGGATTGGAGAAATTACTACAACCCCTGATATTTTTATATATATCATATTATATATTATAATGCAATCTTACATTTGCTGATTTGGTAGTCACCCTGATTATTACAGACTTTATTTAAAGCATTTCAAAGCTGAGCCCTTTCCGTGTTATAATTACTAATATTGCACCCTCCTTTTCTACCTGTAGGTATTCAGGTCTTCTTTTTAGGATTGGCACAGGCCATGCAATGCATATCCTCAGATCCTCTGCGTACTGCATCATATATTAGACCTGACCCTTGCCATACAAAAAGCTCTACCATCATCACGTTAGGTAGTTCATGCATATCTCTGGTGGTGGTAAATTACTGTACACAGAGATTATTTACATGTACATACTGGTTAAACTGGGCCCCCTCCATCAGTCAGCTAACCCTCCATCAGCTAGTTGATGATGCTGACCCTCCATGAGTCAGCTATGTTCTTTTCTGTGTGGTAACTATCACCCCTGATCAGCACAATTTTGCATTATTTTTTAATATCTTTTCATTGGGTTCTCATTACACCCATGAATACTTTTATTCAATTGGAGCCACTACCAAAGTGTATTTGGTTTCTGTTCATTGTGTAATAAAAGCTTTATTTCAAATTTGGAAATGACTCTCTCAGAATATATCAGATATATATCAGAATATTTTGTTCGCACACCATTTAGTAAGGTTTCCTCAAATTGTTGTCACACCAAATATTTAATTCAAATATAAACGCATGTATGCTCCTAATACAGTGTGAATAGTTTTGTTCGTTTAACAACTAATACCGGATATTGACTAAATTGTCCTCTATGCGCTGTCGCTACTGCTAGTGCTTTAACTTTGAAAAAGGACTTCCGTTAAAATATTAATAAATTATTTTTGAAAATTATGTAAACTTGTTTGAGAAATATCATTTGACTACAAATTTGTATTAGTTTGTGATAAATGATGAAACAAGAGTTCTTCGTAGTGGACTTTTGGACCGCACTGTAGCTCAATAACACAGGATGTTGTGTATTGTTAAGGTGAGGGATTATTATTTTTTTCACAAACACTAAGTGTGCAATGCAAGTGTATGCATCTTTGAAAAGCTTTCTCTACTCACTACTTTCATTCCAGGTCATGGCAACTCATAGTGTCTGCAGTAAAATGAACTTAAAAAATGATCTTGTCTTTTAAAGATATATGACAAATATTCCTAGAAATATTTGTTACCTTTATAATTCAACTCAATCTCTATCCTTTTAACTCTTTACACTTTCATGTTGATGTTTGACTACATAGGATTAACTACATTTCTTAATATATTTCATACCATATTTCACCAGGATATTGCATTTTAAAACAAATCAAATATACTGCTTACTGAATATACCCAGTATATTTCAATGAGGTATGATTAATGAAGTGTTAATTATTATAAATATTGAAACTGCCAGTCCAATTGGATGAAATTAAATTAACAAAATAACTTGTAACTGAGAATGAAAATGCTCACCGGTCATTGTGGTGTCTTCTTTGCAAGAGACACTTGGTATGTCACAAGGAGACAAGGAACAAAGATTTTATTTCTGTTCACCCCTCCCCTAACCATACTTTCCTGTTTGCCAAATATGCACACAGTTTAAAACATTTAACAAACATTGATGTACATTCCAAATAGGAGGGAACAACAGAAGTTTACATTTTACAATTTAAACTATTGCTTCAAAATACAGTTAATCATGTTTAGCTGTCATATATTGTAAATCCTTGTATCAAGAGTTTATTTTCAGCTGTTTTGGAATTCTCTTGAGTGGCTACACTTTATTGCACAATTATTTTGTAGCTTTAAAACTGCTTTTTCATGTTCAGCTGTCATTCACTCAGTCCTTATATTAATCCCATGGTTTGGATTTCTGTAGTGAGACTATATTGTTTGCCTTCTTTATTTTTTCAGTAATACAGATTTCTTGTCCTAGTGAACATCACAACTGTGGAGAAGCTCCAAACATTACATTCTATAGTAATTTGGGCAATGGTTTGTTTGGCAGTACACCAGTATTGGCTACACTATGTTTCAATATTCCTAAACCACATTACTTGAAATGTGATTGTCATGAGTTAGTGTTGTCACACTGAAAAGGAAACCATTGATGTCATGCACAAGTCAGCATTAGCCCTATAACTAATCAACAGACCATTTCTTTCTTTGTTACAACCCCCACGGTTACCTTATTTGTAAGAACTATAGAAATATTTAGGGAAGGTTATCACATAATTTGATGCTAACATACATAAAATGTTTTGGAATTATTGAGGCTGTGCACCTGATATGAATATCAGATTTATTAGAAAAAATAAAATAAAAAAAAAGATCCCACATGCACAGCAGCTGAAATAGGTGGAATACCTAGCCTGTTTTTGAATCATTGAGGGTGATCTGATATACCTGATGAGATTTTTTTTTTTTAAAACAAAAAACAAAAAAACAAAACATCCCACATACACAGCAGCTGAAATAGGTGGAAATCCCTAACCTCTAGTTACACACCTTGATATAATTATATAAGTACTATTAACTGTATGATCTTAATGGTCCTGAATTTCTGACAAACAATTGTTTTTCTCAATGTTATTGTATGCTGAGGAAGTTCCCAACTCATGACAAGCACTTCTGACACACACACACACACACACACGAGTCTCTAGCATCATACTTCCTGCCACACTTCTGTTCCAACTTCGAGTATCAAAGGTCAGTGGGGTTAGATGAACATATAGCATGAGTGATTAATAAGATCGACTTAAATCTTGTGGTGATTGGGGTCATTTTGTGTGCTTGTGAATGTTGCAGTGATTGTTTATTTGATAAAAGAACAATCTCTAAACATTAGGACTAGTGGCTTAGATGGATATTTGCTTTACCAGATTTTTCATTTTATAGTGACTAGAGACTAAACCATCTGTCATATTGTTTCTTCTGTATTCACCAACTTGTCCTCATACCCAGTTCACATACCGCTATCAACTCATAAAGACCCACTTCTGCTCAATTGAGGGATAGTGAATAATGTTTGTCTGAAGACCTGCCAAATCAATTAGGTTTATTTAATAGAAAGTAGATGCATCTATTTCATCCAGCAACATGCTAAACAAAAACAAAAAAAACTACCCTTAACACATTGCTCAAAGTGAGTATTTAACCAAGGCACCTAGAAAGCTTATGCCACTGCAATATTTTCTTTTTTTCTTTGAGGAGGTTGAACTCTGGCACTTTCAGTATTTGTGGCAAGAAAACCTTGGGGCTTGTGCTTCAAAATGTTGATTTGTATTGTGTTGCATAAGGAATGACTTGAAGACTGCTAGCTTGTTTGAAAGGGGGACAGAAATTTGCAATACCTTTCTCTTATCTGCATTTATGCCCTCTGTTGCTCTTTACAGCACTTTGTGGTAAAACCATTTTAAGTGCTGCAGAACTAACTTGACATCACCACACCGATTTTGTTAACACATTATTGTATTGTATTGTGAGCCCCCAACAGTTTAATAGGAATTGAATTCTGGCTCCAAAACAGCAAGTTGATTAAAAGATTTCAGGACATTTTGGAGGTAAGGGATACTTGAATGGCCACAAGTGTAAATTGACTATCAAACAGACTACAGAAAACCCAATGTGGCAGGATTATTGTAAAATTTATTTGGTGAACCCCTTTGCCAGTATTTAAGTGGTCCCACCTTTGCAAAGGTACAATTGATGGCAAACAAGAAAAACATGTCTCATGAAAACCATTGGATCCAGTTCTATTCTACCTACCCATTGTTAAAAATCCCAAACTATCACCTTTTCTCTCACAGTCGCTTCTGATAGGATTTGGTTAAGAGAGACCATTTGAAGAGTTTCACTTGTGCATTCAGTCCAAGAACTCATTTTCACCAAATTAAGGCCTTTTTCTACTGAAAAGCAGAAATTGATTTCCTGAATTAAATGACAGCTACGTTTTTTGCTATAAAATAAGAGAAGAAAGTGCATCAAGTGTTCAAGTAGGGTGTGTAGTTCCAAAGAACAGAAAGGGGCAGGGGAGTGGTGTGGAGAGGCAACACTGGCACAGGACTGACATTTTGCTGTGAGATTTAGAGGGCAAGTGCATGGATTGAGAAGGCTGAACAAAAGTCAAGCTCCAATGCTTGACAGTTCCAAGTCCTGCTAGTGCATCAAGTGGTAGATCACAATCACTCACTGAGCTACTACTAGCATTATACTCCAATGACACATTTGACTAGATTAGCCTGTATAAAAATCATACTAGTAGCCTATAAATTATTATTTCATTGTTGTGTAGGCTGCAACAGGAGGAGGGGGAAGGGTTAAAAGGGGGAAGGGAGAAATTGGGTTCCCTACATGTTCTCCCATTTCATCTTTTGGCACGCCGTGGGTCCCTGCCATTGCTAATGGTAACTGAGGGTTTTATGGCTGTGGGGGGTCCAGCGACAGTCACTGGAGGCGCGCCATTGCCAGGTGATCGGCCATTCGGTCGCCCGACACTCCCAAATGCAGGATCACGGGGTGCACCAGGAGGCGGATTGTTGGCAAATGGATGCATGGCACCATTACCTGTGGAGGGGTAAAACACATATCAGCCTTTCACTGGGAGAAAAAATAATTCTCCAACTAAACCTGCATTGTGTCTTAATATACCGTTTTATGAAAGAAGAGAAAAAATGTCAATAGGTGAGAGAAGTGCACTTTCAATTAAGCATATTTCAAGAATTTTAAAAAGTACTAACATGTTTGTACAGGTTGAGTAATCCGCATTTCTTTAAATATTGCCACTTGTTTCTTGGATTTTTCTTTTTTTTTTTTTTAAACAAACCAAGTTGTATTGAAAAAAACTGACCAAATACAAGATTTTGTAATGTTGATGCATTAGACCAACAACCTATGGCACTTTTAAATAAATAAAAGCAAACAATTGGTAGCATGGTACATATTGGCATAATTGAAAATACAACAACTTACCTGGTGGGACAGGTGTACCTGAATTTTGATTGGGTGGAGAGTTTCCCCTCTGATTCTGGTCTGGTTTACCCTGTCAGTAAGATACCAGAAAGAAAATGTCACTAGATCACCACTTTATAGCAATTTCACCATTGGCACCCTGCCACCATTGGTGTTCAGGAATGAAAAATGTACCTGGGTTTACTTGAACGTGTTTGTATGAATGATCTTTGTGAGATCAAAATAACAAAAAGGTGCGAACTACATGTCCCTTAGCTCCAGACATCACTGGAGGTTTATATTCAATATAGGCCACCCGAGAATGTCTTAAAACAGACATCTATTTTAATTGACTTATCAATAACATGATTGACTTGATATTGTAGCTTAGCATGGCCACAAGCCTGTCTCACAAGCAAGATTAGTGGGTTAATAAGATCACTTTGGGCCCTGGGTTTTCGGTCTCACAACAGTGTCTCACTTTAGCAGGGTACATCTCCATGGTGACACCTAACCTGCTCCAGAACAGGTTATGCTCATTAACTATTGGATAAAACAAACAAACATAAAAAATGCCCGTCTCTTCACCAATTAACTGCACTTTTCCTCCAGCAATTCTCTAATCTTGGCAGCAGCAACGCAATAATCACTAGCCACTTCCAGCACTGCGCAGAATTTGTCCCTTTGTGACCCGGGCAAAACAACTTTCGCACCATGGTTGTTAGCGAAATAATTTTTTTTAATTTAGTAATTCATTCAAATAAATAACTTCTCTTCTTAAAATGGGTGAAATAATGAAAGGAGATGATTGGCAAGTAGGATCCAAAAATCCCATTAACTTTCACCGTAGGCTGAAAACAACAAGGATCCAGTCCAGACTGTTTTGGTATTTTGGTGACCGGAAGTGCAAGGTGCAACTGTGGTGCAGTGTGTAGAGGTTGGATTAAGAGGAATACATGATCAGTAGGTGTAGGTCAGTAGGTTCAAATCTGGCCAATCAAATCAGCTCATTTCATCCCCTATAAAAAAAAAGCAGTGTGCTTCACAATGGCATATTGATAGCACACTGCACAGCCCTCATCCTCAGACAACTTAATATAAGAGATCCGCCGGCTGTATATGTGCACAATCACATACTCTATCTCCTATTAGGTAGACAACAAAGAGACTACTACAATATGATCAGAGGTAGAAGGATGATAGTAAAAAAAATAAAGAAAAAAAATAAATAAATGAATTATATGACAGGCAAGTTTACCAGTTGTGTACAGAATTTTAAGTGTTTCTTCTCCCTGTGTTATGTTGCTATTGAGATATTGCAAGCACTGTCACATGCTTCCTGTGCATAATGATGCAGCTTGACTGTCTATGTTTCACACATTAATTCAGTCACCACAAGTGTAGAGCTTAAATAGTTAGTTGTGCTTAACATATTAAAAAAAAAAGATTGTATTCTCTTAGTCCATGGGTGAAGGATTTACCTCAATGTGGGGTAAAAAGCCTAACAAAACCGGTGTGTGGTATTTTGGACAGGTCTATATTGATGAAAATAGGACTGGGTGATTGACTTAGACTTAGCGCATTAGACATGGTCTTCACAGGTACAAGGCGCAGGCATAAAGGCAGCGGTATACTCAAAAACACAAACAAGGAACAACCGGCGAACATGTCAGAACATTGTCAGTATACTCAGTTTACTTCTTCATATGTCATTCCTTGCTACTAGGGGGCACAGAGTGATTCAGTGCCACCCATTCCCAGAGAGAGATGCCAGAAACAGAGACAAAGCAAAACAACAATGATGGTGGTGAAAGACGCACAAGTGCGACAGAGGAGTTGGCAGCGGCTTCGGTGTATTTAAAAATGAAAAAACAGAAAGATGGTATATTCCGATAAAGTCTTGCTACATTGCTGCTAGCCATTTGCGCTCATGTGCTGCTCCCAGTACAGTGAATGAATCGGAAAAGGAGGTTGAACTCCATCCCCTGTCACGATGCAATGGCATTTGGACCAATTGCCGACAAGGGGAGCTCTCAGAGCGAGAAAAAGACAAAAGACAAAGTCCGCCTTGGGGGCTTGAAACACATATCACTTTTGTTCTTTTTGGTCGAATAGTTATACTTTTTAAGTAAACAACCTGCTTAACTTCACCCAAAATTGACTCCAAAATCCCTCTGCGGCAGCTGGTTTTTACTGACACACCCCCTGTTGCTCCACCCCACCCATCCTGGCACAAGTCTATCCACCAAATAACCAAACTGATGACAGCGGGGAAAAGTTGTCAAAGTACCAATGTGCCAGTGAATATTGACTGCTCAAACACAAACACAGAGCCCTAAGGCTTCCTGTCTCAAGACTGACCTATGAAAAGTTTTTGTGAGTTACTCTGCAGGCATTGCATGGGTCTCCAAATTTGTTGATGTAAAAGGTGTGTGTGGGGGGGGGGGGGTACTTACAGATTTGTTTTGCTGGTTGGTCTGGGTTAGCAGCTCTGGGTTCGGTTCACTGAAGTTGGGCACTTCTGAATACACCATGCAGAACCTGGGAGACAAAATACACATTCAGACAACAGAAACTCAATGGTTGGCAAGAGTAATCAACTAACATCACATTGGAATAAGGTCTTGAATATTTCAAAAGTGTTTTTGCAGCCTTTAGAAATAAACTACCCAAATGGTGTCAGTTTTTGGTGATCACTTTCAGTATTACTATTCTTAGGGTTATTTACCTTGTCACATAAATACTTTCAATTCTTTATGGCCCAGAAAACTACATTAGCCATTAAGAAACAATATTAACAAGCATGGGAGGGGAAGCATAATGTGTCTTTTATGCTTCTATTCTCTACAGAAGAGACTTAAAGAGAAAAGTACTGAAGACCCATGCCCAATTTTGAAGCCACACAAAGACAATATATTTGAATGCGTTTTAGGGCTTGAAACTCAAAGAAATAATAGGTATTGTACTCAGTTTGGTTATTAATTTTATTTGAAAATGCCTTGAAATTGTTCTCAGTTGGAAGTTATTTTGGGCACTAAGGAAAAAACAAAACAACTACAAACCATGTCACTGAACAATTGCCCTAGTGAGTGCATAGGTTTGATGGTGAGTAGGGGGATGACAAGCAGAATTACAGTGGGGACAAGAACTTCCTTTAAGTATAAACGCTCACTCTCCAATCTTCTGCAGGTCCCCTCCTCTCCCAGTGTACAGGGTCAGGCAGCCCTTCCAAATGGACGCATATCTATCAAACCAAGGAACATACAAAGGTGCATGTAAAACTTACCTAACCAAAACATTGGAATTTAAGACCTTGAGAGATTCTGTAAACTAACACCAAGACTATTTTCTACACAACCACGTCATATGCTAGTAATTGTATTCTTCCACAATTCTTAAGATCTTGAGGGAATTCGTAGATCTAGTAGACCCATGTAAAAATCAAATTTTGTGAATGACATCAGGGGTCCATGAGAGAAAATTCCTACCCTCTGGTCAGCCGGATAATGTCGCCTGGCTGAATAAGACTGCCAAGCTCATCCCATACAGAGATGGCTATGCTCCCGCTCTTGTCTGCCACCTTGCAGGAGCGCACCTCATGGCCATCCTTCGTTTTGGTCACTCGCCCTGACAGGACCAAAACAAGCTGAACGTAAGAATTGACTTCATAGACCTTAAATTTAGTCACCGAGGGCCAAATTGCCCACGTGTATATGGGGAGCTGTGGACCCAACCTAAAAACAAAGCATTTGCCTATAACTGTAGCCAAACAAATATCCACCACTGGTCTCTTTAAGAAAACGGAAACGAGTCGATGGCATGAGGAGACGCATACCATATAGACATGTTCAACAACTTACCTATTTCCAAAACGATGAATACGATATTCAAATTTTTCGACCCAGGCTTCACGTCCTTTATCAAGAACAAGGCCTCGTTTGTGGGGTTTGCCATCGTTAGAATGTCTAATAGCAAAACAGCTAACTATCATTAGCTCCCTTCCTGTCACGTAAACCTGCTACTACCAGAGACTTAAAGTTTATGCATCTAGCGTTAGCTAACTAGCCTGCTAGCTAGCTAAGCCTTTGTTAAACCCCTGTAGTTACAGCGTAAATGTTTCTAGGCAGCACAACGGCTCAATTAGATAGCCAACTACTATCTAGCCAAACACCACAAACTCGTATGATGTTGGAACAACGCGTTGAAAAGTCAAGTGCCTTTTCCCCAACAAGCTACCGTTAACAGGGTAATTCAACTAGTTCGTTTTGCTAAGCAATGATTCCGTAACTGTTAGCTAGCTACTTTAGCATACTCTCAGAAGGATATGTCTAGATGGTTTTCTTTTCACGGTTCTCGACATAATGGCTACTTCCTTTTGCACAAAACGTTAGCGAGTAAGTAATTCTCAGCGGTTGAGCTATTAAGTCCGCCAAGATGTCCAATCAGTAAAATATATTGATACTATGTTGACAATTTTGGAATAGCCTATCTGGCTGTAACTGAGATGTTTTATTTTTTTCCTTCAACAAAAGACCGCTCCCCTGAGTTCCTGTGATTTCACACCAGATCTGACGTTATCGTGTTTCTAACTACCTACTTTTACATATGGCTCCTTCGACTGACAACTGTAGTTACTGCTATCAGCCCAATCGATCGCTTTTGTTTTATGTGCTTCATGAGCTAAAGCAGCTGTTAGCTTTGCTAGCGCGTAGTCTGACCAACTACTTTGTTACAAGAGTGTCTATTTCTAATTATGGCCCTATACCGTTAGTTGTTAAAAAAAACAATTATGTTGATTGAGCCTGGTTGTTATATTTAAATCATGCTACAGCCCTTTCACGCGATGTAAAATCTATGCAAGCTGGAAGACACTTTCCCTTCCCGAGACAATGCCCACAATCTACGTCACCGTGTGTAGCCGGTTATATTTATATACCCCGGTTGATTCCACTATTCTACAAAGGAAAGGGGAGTACGGGTGGGTATTTCTTTGCTTGCTATATTACACAGACTGAACGGTGGATAATAACAAAACTGTCCAAGTTTCATATTACATTTGTATAATTTCACAGTTACTAATCTTCCAGTGATCATCAGACAGACAAAATACTGTACCGAACACGGAAAAAGTAATGAAGTCGGTTTGTACCATATAAGCTTCCTCATCAGTAAAACACGCGAGAGCAAGAGAGCACGTGATAATTCAACGTGAACGTTATGGTGAAACAACGTTGTTTCATTTTTTGTTACATTTATTAATGGTTTATGTAACAGAAGCTAATTATCGCAAAATGTTACTTTCAGTTTTATTTTATATAATGCAATTACTTTTATGCCCACAAACTAGGTACTTTGACACGTTTGAACCGAATCGAACAGATCATTTTGCAATATGTATGAATTTTCCCTTGCCATATTGCAATGGCAAGGGAAATTTCAACATTATTGTATCTTTAGTGAATCTTTACAGTATAGGAAAAAATACATACATAAATACAAATGGAGAAAAACATTTTCTTCCTTTTCAAACTTTAATTTGAATATTGCCTTACAATGTTACGTAAGTCAGTAAAGCAAACTGTTTGTGAAGCTTTATGTTTATTTATTTAAATACATGTACCCCTGTGCATATAGTTAAGTAAGTCTCAATTTTTATATCTTATACAATGTATCTTTGTACATCTGTATTTTTGTATGATGTTTGTACAATAATTGTAGAAAACTATTTCAGGGAAGATCTACAGACTGTATGTATGTCTATAGACACTGGGGGGAGACAAATGCCCTTAACACCCCTTAAATGGCAAATTTGGATTTATCAGATAACTATTCTGCCTTACAAAGGCATACAACAGTAACCACCGTGTGCCTTTTTAAAGTCATGACTCGCAATAGGTCTGAACAACAAGAAGCTACAGTTGGCACAATTCCTTCGGCGGCGTACTTATTTTATACTTATCACAGTGGGGATGAAACATATAGAACATTAACTACATGCTCTGCTGAAGTCCATGATAGTATTTTGTCATCTCTCATTTTTTTCACCTATATGGGTGACTAGACCACTGATAATATTCATTGTGTGCAGTTTAGTGTTATATAGGTTAATCCAAGCCATTTACTGGTCTCTTGTCACCTAGAGGTCTACAAATGAAGAACACAAAATTCCAAACAAAATCTTTATTGGTGTATTACAATGCTAAATTCTGAGAGGAAAGCCCAGTGTGTTTACAAGATGTTAGAATCAAGTGTCAGGAATACATTAGTGTAAACACTACAGTGGCAAGGTCTTCTATGGAGAAAACGTCTATTGCGTAAGTGATTAACTGCACTAAATAGGCTATAAGGTAAGAGCTCAGTATGAACAAAAATGGTATTACACATGAGATCATCTCTACCTGACAATGTTGATAAGCGGGAATTTAGCATTCTGGCAAAAAAAAAAAGGTTCACAACACAACAATAAAAAATATTATCTGACATATCTTACATATACCCAAGTCCAGAAGTGTAATTTTTCATATCAGCAAACATAAATCTTTCCGAAGTAAAACATTTCGAATAACAGACAGAAAATACCTCAAAAAAAGTCACACTTTAACATCTACAATACATAGAACGTACATATAATGTTTGACACTTTTTCACTTTTAATTTTATTTACTGTTAATTTTCCATATAGGAAAAAAATCCCTCTGCATGATAGTCCATAAAAAATATAACAACAAATAACAGATAACAAGCTTCTATTTTATAAAGAATAGACATAATTTACAACTCTACTTTTCATTATTTCTATATTTTCTCCGCACTGATTTCATTGGGCAAATTAACTGATTTACTTTTGCTTCAAAGTAAAACACTGTAGCATATTGCTAGAAAGGCCTCTCTGCAAGTCCACACACACTAATGTACAGCACTTATGGTTGCAGTAGTGTTTCATTTCATAGTTTCATTATGTGATTGCATTGCATCCTTTGTTTAACAGACCTCCACCAGTACTTCCCTTGCATATTTTTGACATTCTAAAAAAAATATTAAGTTATAGTTCTACTTTAGTTAGGGAAGGTTCAAAATTGGAATTTATCTGGAATCAGAATGGATGTAATAGGGTTCAGCCAAACATGACATGGAGGTTGCTCATACAGCACAGCCAGCTTTTGTACACCCCCCCTGAAAACTCACCATTTCCTACCTTCTGTTTCTGACTCTTAGACTACACCCACACCAATACGTTTTCATTTTAAAACAGAGTTTTAGCTGCTAGCATAGACAACAAGGTCAGCAACGCCTGTAATTCGTTATCCATGTTGAAAAGTGTTCTTGAAAAGTGTTCTTCTGAGTTTTCAGGCAGCTGTCATTTGTTTTCTTCCGGAAAAGGGTCACGTGATAGGGGAGTGACGAATCAGGGAAGGATACGGACTGATAAGACCCAATCAGGAAGCGAACGTGGGTGTCTGCATCATCGATTTCAAAAGTCTCCGTTTCCACATGTTCACACTAAAACGCAACCCCGGAGTTTTAAAACTAAAACGGGGTCAGCATCGTTTTAAAAAGTCTAGAGTAGAGTGTGGACACACTAGAGTAGTGTGCACTCTAGGCGTAAACGTAGCAAAAGTTATGTGTTTTAAAACGAAAAAAATATTAGTGTGGATGAGGCCTAAGCCCTTTTTTGCCTTGTCACACACTAAGGCCCCACCCCCAAATCAACTTTAATATCCTCCATCCATCCTAACTGAAGTTCTTTCCCACACTTCCTCCCTCCCAATACCCACACCTGCCCCCTATAATGCAAGCTCATGCCCAGGAGCCTCTACAGGGGCAGAACACCTCTCTCCTCTTCTCCTAAACAAGGTGGCCAAGAGCATAAAAATGGGCTGTGCAGGAGACATCTGTCAGACATAGGAATGCTGCCCTCCCTTTCTTAATTTCTCTGACCTCTCGCTTGTATTTGGGTCCTCGGCACCTGGTAGTGGTGACTTTATAGAAACACTCAAGCACAACTTCCAAATATGAAGTCGATTCTAAATGAAGTGTTTGCTCCTTCCTCCTCCCTCTGGTTGGTATCAGATGATATAAAAATAGCAAGAGGTTACCCTCATGGGTCTGGTGCTCTTATCTCCAAAACACATATCCAAATCCATCCCTTCAGGGCTCCAACTACTCACACCACCTTGTGTAAGTTTAAGTGCCTTGTGTAAGGCATTAGTGCATGTATGAGTGTGTGCTTTTTTGTGTTTGAGTGTTTACATCTGAATCATATGAAATTGAGTAAACATTTTACCATGCAAGTTATGTATGCCTGAAAATAAAGGAAACTAATAACCATACTATCACATTGATAAACACATATAAAAGTACATACTCAAGGCAGTTATCAATACAGTATAAGTTGTAAAAACCTAGTGAGTAGTCTGCTCCCCATATAAAAAGTAATTTCTTTATCTACACACACATAATAATAGCTGTAGAAAAGAAAGTTAGTATTTAAACCTGTATGACCCTTTAACATATTTTCCTCTCTATCTAGAGAAGCTTCCATCCCATCATTCTGTTATCCTTCATTTGAATCAATGTGAATGAACTCAATGTGAATTAGACCTAGGTCAAATATTATATTATTATTTTCATTGATTCATTTGTTTTAATCTTCTTAGAGATACAGATACATGAGGTTTGCCACAGTTCGATGCAACAAGTGCCACAACATGTAACCTATTTGAAAGCACATTTATTCTACTTTTCTGTCACTGACAACTTTATAGTTAACATTCAATCACTAATTGTCAATTGTCTTGATGTGTTAAATACCACTTGCCTGGTGCTCCAAGTAGGTTAAGTTTACGACCCTAGTAGGTTAAACAAATGTCCAATCTGGAATAAACATATACTGACGAAGGAAAGGAGAAGGAGCAGCTTGGAGTTTTGCAATACATCAATAACCTGTTAACTAAGATCAGGGCTAATGCAGCACAGGTCTAAAGGTATTCTGTAAACAACCTGTAAAAAGCACTCTATAAAATACATCAGGACCTTTTTTTTACAGAAGATTTAGAAACTCCTAACTCCTAATTCCTCCTAACTTTCAGAAAACCTGGCAACACACTGCCCACAAGCTGTGGTCAGGTACTACCGTTGCCAAAGATTTACCATTTTCCACAAAAAAAAACCCATAAAGAACAAAGAAGCTATTTGTCAGTGAGACAGACTGGTCCAGAGACAAACAGAGCAAGAGGGAGATTGTTTAGCCCAGCGCCGTGGAGATATGCGGCTCTTGAAATGGTGGGTTCCAGTCGATGAGAGTAAATTATGATACATGGGTATAATGTTGAAAGTAAAGGAAAGCAAATAACTAAACCATACATGCACAGATGATTTAGGAGTGTGTGTGAAAATGAGGTGAAAAAGAGGAGCTGTATGGAGACTGTCGGGAAAGGAAGGATGACTTGCGTTGCTGGGAGTTTAATACCTGTGAAATCCGAGGAGAAAAAAAGAATGGGAAACAGGAATTTATGCCCCCCCAAAAAATCACCCAATTAAAGAAATTAAGACACTTCTTCCAAAATAATCACTGCTGCAGGAATCTGGGCATCTGCCATCATCTCAACTGTGCTTTTGTGGTGTTCTTCCTCTTCCTCCTCTTCTTCTTCACCCCCCCCATCACCTTCATCATGCTCTGGGACTGCCAGGGCAGCAGGATGATCACCGTTCAGGTCACACTCAACACTTGCCGCTTCTCCATTGATTGCCAGCTCTGTGTTCATGCCCTTCAGGGTGGAGGGACTCAGCATCTCCTCTACCTCCTCCACTAGACTTTCCTGGGAGTGCACCTCTGCCAAGGGGAGCTCTCCATCTAAGCTGCCCAGTGGCAGAATCTCCACATGGACTGTTTTCCCAGGCGAGCCCATGTCTTGTGTGGTGACCTCCCCGTCTCGGACCTTCTTGACATTGAAGGTCATGGGAGACACCTTGAAGGAGGAGCTCTTAGCACTTGTGTTCTTTGGATGGTTAGGGGTGAGGCTCTTCTTGATTTTCTCACGGCGTTCAGGTGGCACAATCTTAGTGCTGATCTTGCTCATTTTCTTCTCAATACTCTCGCGTGAGAAGGCCTTCTTAAGGCTATCCACCTTCTTCAGGCTAGAGCGCTTAAGCTTCTCAGCTCGGGATCTCTCAGAGGAGTGGGCAGCACCAAAGCCCACTGAGGCCTCACCCAGGATCTCTTCCTCCTCACAGAGCCCTAAAGCATTGTCGTCCTCATCTGAGGACAGGTTTATGGTCTGGAGACCCTCCTCCTGGCAGCGGATGCCATCAGCAGAGCCTGTAACAGAAGGTGTAGGTTGGGGGGCTTCTGCATCTAAGTGACTGGGCTGCGGAGTCTTGAGGGAGTCCTTGACAAAGACACTGGAGGGGATCTCATTGTCTTCCTATGGGGAAACAGAAGGGCAGAGAGAAAAGGGGTGCATTAAGAGGGTGGTCATGTGAGATCACTTGAACCAAGCTTTTGGTCAATGGGATAGCAAATAAGAAGCATTGATAGGTTTACTGTCTATGCATAACTGTAGATGCATGGCCGTTCCAACATTGTTTGAATTGATTGTGGGCAGTCTTTTAGGAGGAGGCAACTTTACAAGTCCCAATGTTGTCTAAGGAATTTTTAGACCATTCTGATCAAAGTCAAGATATTTCAGGAGCTTTTCCACGCATTCCCCATAAACACGTTCAAGTACTTACTTCTGTGACATGCTTTGGCCATTGTAAATGGATGCCAATGTTCATGTGTAATAGATTCTATGTTGAGTTGGTCTGCCTGGGGAGGACTGAGGAAACCAGTCTCCACAGACTCAAGACATCTTGACAAATTCCACCTGTTTCTCTGCAGGAGTCACACACTCCCCTCCTTTTTTGTCTGTATCTGCCTTCACCCTTTCACTGTTGTAAAGAGTTGTTATTTGATCATTTGTGGCCTTTCTGTTAGCCTGAACAAGTCTGCCCATTCTCTGACCTCTCTCATTAACAAGGTGTTTTTGGCCACAGAACTGCCGCTCACTGGATGTTTTTTGTTTATTGCACCATTCTCTGTAAACTCTAGAGACTGTAGTACAGGGCTTCTCAAAGTCCCGACCAAGGTCCGGATCCGGACCTAACTGAAAATCAGTCCGGACCAGACCCTGCATAATTTGACATAAGGAGGAATATAGTTTCTTGTGTCCACCAAGTTGTGTGATCTAACATATGTATATTTATTTGTGTGCACGCACACGTGTGACAAGTTATGGAGGTTGATTTAATTCAATGTGTTTTGCTGCCATTGTTCCAGACCCCTGACCATGTGTAAAATTCCAAAATGGACCTTAAATAAAAAAAAGTTTTCATCCCTGCTGTAGTGCGTGAAAATCTCAGGAGGGCAGCTGTTTCTGAGATGCTGGAACCACCACGTCTGGCACCAACAATCATACCACGGTCAAAGTAGCTTATATCATGCATCTTGCCCATTCTAATGTTTGGTCGAACAAAAAACGAAACCACTTCACCATGTCTGCATGCTTTATTGAGTTGCAGCCACATGACTTGCTGTTTGGAGGAGCAGGAGTACATAATAAAATAGCCGGTGAGTGTACGTGAAAGAGTTTGTATGAAAGTATAAGTATGTTCCATGGAATGCATGGCATCTCCACGATTTTGTAAGAAAGAACAGGATGCCATAAGTTGCTGGAGGACTGTGTAATGTGGGCTGTTATTAACACATACTTAAGGACTGGACCAACCAGATGGGCTGAAAGTGCCCTGTCTGCTGTCCATTATTCACTCACAACCAGTGATGTGCCTTTCCTGGAAAGGACAGCAACCTTTTGCCTGCAATCAGTCAGTGAATGGCACCTTCAACCGATTTGATTTAATTTGATGATTGTCTAAATTTCCTTTGATTGTCTGAATTTTGTAGTACTCACCAAAAACTGTATAAGAAAAGAGCATTAAAAAGAAAATGAAGAGGGTGTGACATTTAGCTTCCTGTGGCTAAAACCACACACATTTTAAAGCTAGTCTATATGAACACTTGTATAATGCAGTTCAAGTTGTGTAATGCAGTTAGATAAACAATCCTCAGGTAGAAGGTCTAATTCAAGGGTGCACTATTAAATTATGTCTAGAAGTGTGTGTGGCTTTACACAAGAGAGTTGGACGAAATGTTTTCCGTGGAGAATACGCCACACTTGTCTTTTGCTGCACAAGACTGGAGCTTTGTTAGAAACGGCGTGTGCAGTGATGCTTTTTGGCCTGCAGATGTCGCTGATAACCGCATCATTCACATACACGACTGTCGTGTGCCTGCTTGTGCACAGTATTTTCTTCTTATGCTTTCTGTTTCCCTTGAACCTGCCACCAAATCCTGCAAGGTGTTACTGAGAGAGCTTATGTAAGTCAGTCCTCCTGCTCTATTCAAATTGGGAGATCAGGGTGTGGCGGGACAGTGTCAACCAGAGCTCAGAAGGGCTCCGGTTACACTGTGTGTGTGCGTATGTGTGTGTATATGGATCATGTATAATGATACCTTATATTGTATTATTTTGCATTTGTCTCTCTATACTCCATTGTTTATCTATGTTTGTGTGTGCACACATGTACATACATAGGTAGTGATATCTTCTTAAACTGCTTCTTTTAAATCAGTTTTTCTCTTTCTCTCTTATGTGTGTGTGTGTGTGTGTGTGTGTACCATCTAATATCAGACCCTAAAACACCACAATGTGTGCAATGCCTTTGCTTAACTGACGGGCACTTACCTAGCTAGCACTACAATATGAAGTCAGTTAACTCTCAATAGTCACAAATGAATACAACACGATTCACAAATATATTTTGCGATTTATATATAAATGTCTCTGTTCACAAATATATTTTTCAATGCACACACAAATGTGTATCGTTTCATATAAATGTAAAAAAAAAAAAAATATATATATATATATATATATATATAAATGACAGAAGGTTCACAAATAAATTAGTGTTCACAAATGTCTGTTTCCGATGCACACACAAATACGTCTCGTTTTATATAAATGTAAAACAAATCCACAAATATACTTAGTTAAAAACAGCTGCAGTGTTCATCTAAAACATATTTAAATGTTGTTACATTTATATAGATTGTCAAATCTGCGTTTAGAAACCTCCAGATGAGTTGTGAACCTCGTTACATTTGTGTGTGGATTTTTGAGAGTTACCTGAAGTGGTTAGATTCACAAATGCATTTTTTCTAAAGGGCCTTTCTCTGTAGCCTATCAGACGTCTCTTTCAAGTTCAGCCAATCACACCGGCGTGTGATTTCAATGCTGCGTTCAATGTCCCTAATCCCGACGAGTTTGGCGTCCGGTAGCAGTACTCCAAGTGTAAATTAAACATAACACGTTTAGCCAATAATTGTTTGATATCAGTCAGGTGTTTGAAGATACGTCGTTGTTTGTACTTATTGCTATAATTAAACACTTATTGAAACAGTGGAGACGTCTCAGACTTGAGCGATGTGGACTGGAGCGAGGAGGAGTGTTCGTCTGATTCCGGCTATGACATTACATTACATTACATTACAGTCATTTAGCAGACGCTTTTAATCAAAGCGACTTACAATAAGTGCATTCAACATAGGTAGGCAAGAAAACTACTAGTCATCAGAAATCGTAAGTGCATTTCCTTCCTAAACAAGCAACTAAGAGCATAACTAGTGTTAAGGTAAGAGTGCAATAAGTTAGCAACCTACTATATCTTAAACAAATGAGACAAATAAGAGAATCAAATAAACAAGAGCTAAGACAAATAAGTGAACCAAATAAGCAAGAGCTAAGACAAATAAGTGTATCAAATGAACAAGAGCCAATAAACAAGAGCTCAGACACATAATTGACGACAAATAGGCATGGCTAAGGGGAAGAGTCAGGGTAGTGTTTCCTGAAGAGGTGGGTTTTCAGCCTGCGGCGAAAGATGGACAGCGACTCTGCTGTCCTGACATCAGTGGGGAGTTCATTCCACCACTGCGGGGCCAGGACAGAGAAGAGCCGTGACATGAGCCAGAGGGACCGTAGTCCCTGTTATACCGGGTAGGCATAGGTTATTATTTTTTCACGTAGGCCTAATTTATGTTATTTCGGGTTTAGGGATAGGTTGAATTAGTTCGCCGTCAATCGGATCGCACCTCTGTATAGATTACATTACATTAGATTACATTGTTCCGCTTTTTGTTGTAACGTTAACTAGCGAAGTAGAGACATCGGCATACTAGCGATTTTTTGTTATGCTTGTTATAAAGAAAAGGTCTATAATACATTGAAACGACATTAAACTAAGATAATACGATGGTTATAATATTTTAACGAATAACGAAGAAAATATTACATTTGTGGTTTCCTTTTGTTGCTTGTGCAGCGTCCCCCCCATCTTGCCGATGATTGTCGGAGATTTGTCATAACCCTCGGTTTGTAGTGTGCCCCTGAAAAATCTCCGTTTGGAGGGCCATGTAGCCCTAGCACTTCGCCCTACCCCTCGATCCCAAAAAGAATCGGGACACCCTACCCCTACACGTGAACGCGCAAAACGGAGGGGAAGGGCTAAGGGGTAGGGCGAAGGGGTGAATAGGGATTCGGCCTTAGTTTTCGGTTTGATCTCTTCATCTTCTCTCTCCTCATCCTCTTGCTCCTCAAATAGCAGGCAATAGTGGACAATCCTGACGCAACTCAAATAGACTACTGCTCTGTGTTTCGGATTGAGATTGTCTTGGGGTGCTAGTGCGAAATGGCCTAACATGGTTCAAATATTACCTAGCTAACTTTTCTAGCTGTGTAAATAACACATCGTTAGCAAAATCAGACGATCATAATTCAAATGTATTCAATCACGAACAACAAGGGGATTATTGGCTAAACGTGTTATGTTTAATTTACACTTGGGGTACTGCTACCGGACGCCAAACTCGTCGGGATTAGGGACGTTGAACGCAGCATTGAAATCACACGCTGGTGTGATTGGCTGAACTTGAAAGAGACGTCTGATAGGCTACAGAGAAAGGCCCTTTAGAAAAAATGCATTTGTGAATCTAACCACGTCAGGTAACGCTCAAAAATCCACACACAAATGTAACGAGGTTCACAACTCGTCTGGAGGTTTCTAAACGCAGATTCGACAATCTGTATATAAATGTAACAACATTTAAATATGTTTTAGATGAACACTGCAGCTGTTTTTAATTAAGTATATTTGTGGATTTGTTTTACATTTATATAAAACGAGACGTATTTGTGTGTGCATCGGAAACAGACATTTGTGAACACTAATTCATTTGTGAACCTTCTGTCATTTATATATATATTTTTTTTACATTTATATGAAACGATACACATTTGTGTGTGCATTGAAAAATATATTTGTGAACAGAGACATTTATATATAAATCGCAAAATATATTTTGAATCGTTTTGTATTCATTTGTGACTATTGAGAGTTAACTGACTCCATACTACAAACCCCCCTTCAAATACCACACAACACCAAACAACGCTCAACTTTGCTCAGTACAACCATGTTGTACTTACCATTCTCCCCAGCTAGTGTGCTTTCGTCTCATCCATAACCACTCACTTGCTCCTTCGGCTGCCAGAGACATATTCCTAACCGTCTGTCCTCAAATCGCCTAACATGCGAAAACAGGCTTTTCTACAAATCCTCAACAGCAAACTTCCACAGTATCCGTATCTGAGTCTTCCAACCCCGTTGTTCTTCCTTCCAAACCTTTCTTTACTTTCATCCTAGCCCACTTTAGATTACTATTCAACTTGTTCAGTAACCTACTGGTACAGGGAGCTGTCGTCATAGTCAAGTCATAGTCGTCATATCATCCATATATGCCCTGAAGCCTTTCCCCACCCACTACCCACTTTGATGCCCTGATAATGACCTCCATTGTCAAGGTAAAAGCTAATGGGGAAATTGTACACCCTGCCATAATGCCTATCTCCAGCTGCTGCTGTAGTATACTCTGCTGTGGTAAAACAGTTGAATGTCTAGAAAGTAAGCTTTAACTAACTTTTGTATGATATCTGGCACTCTAAAAAAAGCCCCCTAAGTCTAACGAAACTTAATAAGGTGACTTCATAAGCTTCCATATGAACCTCAGCACATCCGGTGCACTTTTGTACAACCAATAGGGGACTCCATTAGGCCCCTGGGCTGAAGAAGCCCTTTTGAGCCTCACTACATCTTGTACCTCTTTCCACCTTGGTGGGCTAACATCAAACTGAAAAAAGAAACATACAAATAAAACAGACTACAATTAACACACACAAACACACACACATACACACACATGTAATAGTGCAGTTACACTACAATCAAATCTGCAAGAAAACATAATGTTACTTGTTTACTTATATATCAACCATACTATCTGGTTTGTACCCTGTATTGAAGATTTGCGCAAATTCAGTCGCGTGCATTTGTGCATGAATTGGTGAGTGTGTGTGTGTTAGTGCTTTGAACAGGTGTGTTCTCACAGCTCTTCAGCAGATGAATGGAGATTCCCTTAATCCCGACTGGTGAGGTTGGTACAGGTGTGTTGGCACAGTGAGTCAGGTGCCTCCGGGGGACTGCACCAATGAGAGGGTACCCATTACCACGCACGCGCACACACACACACACACACACACACACACATCTACCTTTGTCAAGCCCCTGAAATCATTTTTGTGAGTATCCCCCTCCCTTCCCTTCCCCACTACCTCCCTCCATCCATATTTTCTCCCTCCTCCACTCCCTCCTTCTCTCAAAGCTGTCCTTCCACATCCTACTATCCTGGAATCACAACAACCGCCGAAGAGCCTCACGTGATTGCAAATTTGACTTCATCTGCATATGTTTTGGTTACATCACTCACATTGATAAGATTTTGTTTTTCGAGGTGACTCCCCGCTCTGTGCGTTATGTAACACTCCCCTTCATCCCCATCATGCTATGCATGAAAAGTCCTCCGTGGACAGAAAACGAAAGGAAGATTCTACCATGTGTCACGGGAATGAAAAACATGAACGAGCAGGCATATACAGTACATGCATTGTGTGTGTGTGCATTCACATGCATTTGCACAAGGGTGCATGTATAAACACATATGAACGTACACACAAATATTCTGCCTCTCATTGTCTCAAACGTGGGACAACGTGACCAAAAATGACATACACCCTTGCATTGTGACAAACATTATGATTTCAAAACTTTAATATCATGAACAGATAAATAAACACATCAATAAACACATCTCATAAATTTGGTGTCACCGGTATGTCAATTCCTAATCATGCCCAGCATAATACCCACAAAGCATTGCATAACAAGTTAGGGCACTGTTTTCCCATCCCCACCCCTCCCAGATCTTGGCTCACAAATAACAAAGCCATGTTTACTGGCCTCGCAAGCTTGTGTAATTACAAAACATAATAACCAATTCAGGCCCGATGTTATGGAATGCAGTGATTATGGCACACTGGAGATGCAATGAGACGTCTGAAGGAACCTGTCTGCTCAAACCCCGACTGGATATCAGTGATTGCACATCTTTGTGTACTTCAGGCGTTGCACACTTTTTCAGCCTCTGAAATGTATGCTCTTTAATTCTCATAACCCCTTTCACACATCTCATTTTATTCAGTATAACAACCTCATCGTTCACTGCACCAATGCATTATTTGTCACCACAATTCGCCCCCACAGCTATAAACTTTATCTCCTTTAGTGCTTTTGTTGTCTCAGGATCCCCCTTTTAGCATTGCTTCATTACAATCACAAGCTGTGCATATCAGTACTATTGTTTGATAAAGGCTGTGCAGATATACTATGAGTTTATTTGACAAAGTTGCCACCCATTATCATAATGTTTACCCACTGCAGGAGGTGAAAGGGTATGAGGGTCCACCGAGAAACCAGGAAGTCATTGTGTTATCTCGAGGCATGTTCTATTTAGGAGTGTAGCGTAGTCTACAGTGTGAAACATAATGGCTACTGTTTTCTCTTTCCCTGCCATGGAACTTTTGACCTTGTCAAGAGGTTTGGGTGAATGCTAGGATTATAAAGTTAAGGAGGAACAAACACAGAGACACAGAGTCCTGGGGAGTCTAATGATGGGAGAAACAGGGAGGTGGAAAGAGGCCGTGAAAGGAGGACCATTGTTTTCGCTTGTTTTTTTGGTTTGTTAGAGGGCCTTGAGCTTCTTTGACATGATACCAGCAGCACCTCTCCCAGCACCTTTTCTTTAGCTAATTAGATACTCATTCCACGGTGCAAAATTTCATTTCATGCATTTCAGTGCTCTTGGCACTTCAGACAAAGAGGCAGAGCAAAACTGTGTGTGGATTGCACTATGGGAAAGGCTGGGAGGACTAAATGATATCAGTCTAGGGAGCTGCCACCTTTATGCATTGTTGTATACACAGTTCCTATTCCTTTGCTAAAATACAATTTCAAGGGTTGCCCTCCTATGTATACGTCTACTCTATGACTTCTAGTTCTTAGAAAATACAAATTACATTAAAAAAGACAACTTAGTGAGCAGTGTAACTAGCTTGCCCAATTCCACATCATTCCATCTTCACTCTAACATCAAGTTTACACGCTATGTTTGGAAAGGATTCGAAATCACAACAAAGTCACAGCAAGCTGTCAAACTACTGTTTTTGCACCAGGAGTCTGTGGTTGCAACTGGCAGCCAACTCCACATTTGGCCACATGACTCTTAAGAGTCAGGCAGACTTGTCAAACCTGAACGTGACGACAGGCAAAAGAGCAAGCGCTTGAGGTAAGAGTAGCTAACACTCCTCCAGACACATGAGAAAAGTATACTAACTAGACTTTCTTGTGATTGTCTAAACTTGTCGCCCCTCTTTGTGCTGTATGTGGTAAACCCTACCGATCTGGCATCCAAATAGGCTATAACACCTTTGTAGACATGCTTATAATCTCACTCAAACTTTTGAGTTTGTTGATGATGAAATTTGTGAAGCTTAATGTTTGTGTATTGACGGTCAGGGGTATATTCAAGATAAAGAAATTGGTATGTAACTGGGAGGATGCCAGCTCAAACCCTTGAACCGTCCGGGAAAGTCTAGGTGGTGAAAGTGAATTAAAAACACCCCTAACCCTACCAACCTTCAACAACCACCTTGGTGGTTGTTGAAGGTTGAATTCATTCATTTTAAATTGATTCAGAGAAGCAATATTGCAGAAAAGGCATGTACTGTAATACATTGCAAATACTGTAATTAACAATTAATTTGTAGTAAATCCATACCAATTTCGGACAAATCACTTTTTAAATCATTACATTTATTTTAAATTGATTTAGATAATACTACTTGTACTCTGATTTTATTCTCTTGTACTCTTTTTATTCTATTGTTATTATTATTTTATTATTTTTATTTTATTATTAATTTCTCTATTTTATATTGTATTCCTGACCTCTAGTACTTGCTTTTATTCTTGTTTTGTTCTTATTCTTTTATGTTTACTGTTTATTGTTATGCACCAATCACCAAGACAAGTTCCTTGTATGTGAAAACATATTTGGCAATAAACCTGTTTCTGATTCTGACTGATTTGGACAAGATTGTACAATTATGCAATCATGAGAAACCAAAAAAAAGTAAAGCTACAATGTGTGAGCTACTTTTCCAACTCTCATTCAATCACAGGTCCTAGAGCGCAACTTCCATAGGGCATAAGATGCAGTCAGTGTGTTTAGTTTGGTTGGGAATCATTTTTTTTCTTCCCTTGCTATGTGATATAAATGTGCTTTCGCTAGATAGTGTGTGAGAGAGAAGGCCATCGGTTTTGGTTGTCACTCCTTGCAACTCCGAGAGGGTCCCACAAACACTCACCATCACCAAACATCCCTTTCCCATCCCACCCCTCAAGCCACACAACTTCCCAACACCTCATAGCTAACAAAAATCTGACGCCACACAACGGGGAGAGTGAGAGAAAAAAATGTTATTCTCAGCGTTCAAATTAAATTTGCTATTGGTGTTGGAGTGATTAAATTCCATTGTGAAATAAACAGAAGAGGAGAGATTTGGATCTTCTCAGAAACAAATGACTTCTGTAACAGGAAATGAAATCCCAAATATACAGTGATGGAAATATTTCACGTAACATGCCATAGTGATAACTGAAATTATGCTGTTATATAGAATTGTGGGATACCAGGGTGGTGAGGTAATGAACACTTATCAATCTGTTATAAATAATTGCAGATAAAAATATTTGTATTATAGATTTTGTATTATATAATAATAATAATAATAATAATAATAATAATAATAATAATAATAATAACAACAACAACAACAATAATAACTAGAAATGCATTTCCCGTGGAAAATGCGTGGGATTGCTTGACGGGCAAACCGCGAAGTATGTACATGCGGGCTGTACCGGGCGGTCGCTAAGGTGTGCCAGCTGGTGTACCGGGGTGTCCTAGGTGGGTGCTAGGGTGTTGCTAGGGTCTCCTAGGCCGTTGCTAGGGTGTTGCTAGGGTGTCCTGGGCCGTTGCTAGGGTGTCCTAAGCCGTTGCTAGGGTGTTGCTAGGGTGTCCTGGGCCGTTGCTAGGGTGTTGCTAGGGTGTCCTGGGCCGTTGCTAGGGTGTTGCTAGGGTGTCCTGGGCCGTTGCTAGGGTGTCCTAGGCCGTTGCTAGGGTGTTGCTAGGGTGTTCTGGGCCGTTGCTAGGGTGTTGCTAGGGTGTCCTGGGCCGTTGCTAGGGTGTCCTGGGCCGTTGCTAGGGTGTTGCTAGGGTGTCCTGGGCCGTTGCTAGGGTGTCATAGGCGGTTGCTAGGGTGTCCTGGGCTGTTGCTAGGGTGTCATAGTTGGTTGCTAGGGTGTCCTAGGTGGATCCTATGTTGTTTATAAGTCGTTGCTAGGGTCTAATATGTCATTGCTAACATGTAGTAGCTGGAGCCAAAATGGCCGCCTATAGCCAAGATGGCGGTGTTGTAGTGCCAGTAGCAGTAGTAGTACTTGAAAGTTGTATGAAGTTGAATGCACTTGCATTACAAACACATTGAAGTCTATGGGAGTTCAAAATACATGGAGGTCTATGGGTCTCGAGCCAAGATGGCCGCCTATAGCCAAGATGGCGGTGTTGTTGTGGCAGTAGCAGTAGTAGTACTTGAAAGTTGTATGAAGTTGAATGCCCTTGCATTACAAACACATTGAAGTCTATGAGACTACATGGAAGTCTATGGGAGTTCAAAATACATGGAGGTGTATGGGTCTGGGGCCAAAATGGCCGCCTATAGCCAAGATGGCGGCGTTGTTGTGGCAGTAGCAGTACTAGTACTTGAAAGTTGTATGAAGTTGAATGCACTTGCATTACAAACACATTGAAGTCTATGAGACTACATGGAAGTCTATGGGAGTTCAAAATACATGGAGGTGTATGGGTCTGGGGCCAAAATGGCCGCCTATAGCCAAGATGGCGGCGTTGTAGTGGCAGTAGTAGTAGTAGTAGTAGAATGTTGAATGAAGTTGAATGCAGTTGCCTTACAAATACATTGAAGTCTATGCGACTACAAAATACATGGAAGTCTATGGGTCTTTATCCGAAATGGCCGTCTAAGAGCCAAGATGGAGGATTGTGTATCCAGTCCCAGACGTTTTGCTGAGTCAGCAAACGACAAAATCCTGCATAACTACTAAAGTACTACTAGTATCTCTTATAAAAGACATAGCTCCCCCCCCCACATAATTCCGGATATTTTGACATATGACACGTGCACGTAGCTCGAAAATTGCGGGAGGAGATACACTTCAACCGCGTTTTAAAAAATGGCGAATATCTGCGATAACTCGTGGGTCGTGAGAATTTCTGCGTGTTTTATGCAAAAGCAACCTACCTCGCATAATTGCGCACATTTCGATACCTGAACCACATATGTGATACACACGGTTTTCGCTGTACAGGTGAGCAAAAAAAAGCGCACGGAAGTTTAATAATAATAATAACCCGGGAGGATTTCAATAGTGGGATTGCATTGCGCAATCCCACTAACTAGAAATGCATTTCCCGTGGAAAATGCGTGGGATTGCTTGACGGGCAAACCGTGAAGTACTTGTGACTCGGTCGTACCGGGCGGCGGCTAAGGCGTACCGTTCGGTGTACCGGGGCGTCCTAGGTGGGTGCCGGGGTGTCCTAGGTGGGTGCTGGGGTGTCGCTAGGGTGTCCTGGGCCGTCGCTAGGGTGTCTTGGACCGTTGCTAGGGTGTCCTGGGCCCTTACTAGGGTGTCCTGGGCCCATACTAGGGTGTTCTGGGCCGTTGCTAGGGTGTTCTGGGCCGTTGCTAGGGTGTTGCTAGGGTGTCACGGGCGGTTGCTAGGGTGTCATAGTTGGTTGCTAGGGTGTCCTAGGTGGATCCTATGTTGTTTATAAGTCGTCGCTAGGGTCTAATACGTCATCGCTAACATGTAGTAGCTGGAGCCGAAATGGCCGCCTATAGCCAAGATGGCGGCGTTGTAGTGGCAGTGGCAGTAGTAGTAGTAGAATGTTGAATGAAGTTGAATGGAGTTGCATTACAAAAACATTGAAGTGTATGGGAGTTCAAAATACATGGAGGTCTATGGGTCTCGAGCCAAAATGGCCGCCTATAGCCAAGATGGCGGTGTTGTAGTAGTACTAGTAGTAGTACTTGAAAGTTGTATGAAGGTGAATGGAGTTGCATTACCAATACTAAGTCTATGAGACTACAAAATACATTGAAGTCTATGGAGAGTTCAGAATACATGGAAGTCTATGGGGTAGTACAAAGTACTTCATAATTCCTAAAGTACTACTAGTACCTCTTATAAAAGACATAGCACACCTCCCCCGATAATTCCGGACAGTTTGACATACTACACGTGCACGTCGCTCGAAAATTGCGGGAGGAGGTACACTTCAACCGCGTTTTGTAAAATATCGTGTTTTTCTGCGATAACTCGCAAACCGTGAATATTTCTTATAATTTTTTTTAATTTCCACACCCCGTCACATAATTCCGCACATTTCGATACCTGAACCACGCGTGTGGCTCAAGCGGTTTTCCAGCTACAGGTGAGCAAAGAAATCCCACTGCAAAGATTATGTGGGATTTCAAGTAAATACGAGCCGAAATGGCCGCCTATAGCCAAGATGGCGGTGTTGTAGTGCCAGTAGCAGTAGTAGTACTTGAAAGTTGTATGAAGTTGAATGCACTTGCATTACAAACACATTGAAGTCTATGGGAGTACAAAATACATGGAGGTCTATGGGTCTCGAGCCAAGATGGCCGCCTATAGCCAAGATGGCGGTGTTGTTGTGGCAGTAGCAGTAGTAGTACTTGAAAGTTGTATGAAGTTGAATGCCCTTGCATTACAAACACATTGAAGTCTATGAGACTACATGGAAGTCTATGGGAGTTCAAAATACATGGAGGTGTATGGGTCTGGGGCCAAAATGGCCGCCTATAGCCAAGATGGCGGCGTTGTTGTGGCAGTAGCAGTACTAGTACTTGAAAGTTGTATGAAGTTGAATGCACTTGCATTACAAACACATTGAAGTCTATGGGAGTTCAAAATACATGGCGGTCTATGGGTCTCGAGCCAAGATGGCCGCCTATAGCCAAGATGGCGGTGTTGTTGTGGCAGTAGCAGTAGTAGTACTTGAAAGTTGTATGAAGTTGAATGCCCTTGCATTACAAACACATTGAAGTCTATGAGACTACATGGAAGTCTATGGGAGTTCAAAATACATGGAGGTGTATGGGTCTGGGGCCAAAATGGCCGCCTATAGCCAAGATGGCGGCGTTGTTGTGGCAGTAGCAGTACTAGTACTTGAAAGTTGTATGAAGTTGAATGCACTTGCATTACAAACACATTGAAGTCTATGGGAGTTCAAAATACATGGAGGTCTATGGGTCTCGAGCCAAGATGGCCGCCTATAGCCAAGATGGCGGTGTTGTTGTGGCAGTAGCAGTAGTAGTACTTGAAAGTTGTATGAAGTTGAATGCCCTTGCATTACAAACACATTGAAGTCTATGAGACTACATGGAAGTCTATGGGAGTTCAAAATACATGGAGGTCTATGGGTCTTGAGCCGAAATGGCCGCCTATAGCCAAGATGGCGGCCTTGTAGTGGCAGTAGTAGTAGTAGAATGTTGAATGAAGTTGAATGCAGTTGCCTTACAAATACATTGACATCTATGCGACTACAAAATACATGGAAGTCTATGGGTCTTTATCCGAAATGGCCGTCTAAGAGCCAAGATGGAGGATTGTGTATCCAGTCCCAGCTGTTTTCGGCTGTTTTGCCGAGTCAGCAAACAACAAAATACTGCATAATTCCTAAAGTACTACTAGTATCTCTTACAAAAGACATAGCACACTTCTACACATAATTCCGGACATTTTGACATATGACACGTGCATGTATCTCGAAAATTGCGGGAGGAGATACACTTCAACCGCGTTTTTGAAAAACCATGTTTTTCTGCGATAACTCGTGAATCGTGCGAATTTCTGCGTGTTTTATGCAAATGCACCCTCCTTCGCATAATTGCGCACATTTCAATACCTGATTCATATTTGTGCCACACACAGTTTTCGCTGTACAGGTGAGCAAAAAAACGCACGGAAGTTTAATAATAATAACCCGGGAGGATTACAATAGTGGGATTGCATTGCGCAATCCCACTAATTATATAATAATAATAATCTTTCTCCCTCTGTCTCTCCTTCTCCCTCTCCGTCCCTAAGTCTGTGTTATACCGGTGAATATGTTCACCTTTCCAATTCAAAACCTTTCACCTTGTCCAACACCAACCACCAACAATGTTATAAACAAGTTTATACACTGCACACACTGGAATCTTAAATGGCTGGGAGTTGTGTGTTTGTTTTGTATGTGTGTATGTTACAGAAAATGACTACAGAGAGGAGGGGGCTCTGAAGACAGGAAAAGCACTGTGGCACAAACATAAACAAACAAGGCCCAAACAACATTAGGCAAGTCCTCGTTAGTCCTCGTTAAGAAGAGCAGCGGAGCGGCAGAGTGCCCTGTCATTTCTGACAGACCGTGGCCAGAGGCTGGAACTAGTAGAACCCAGCTTGGTTCCAACAATGGGAATTTACCCAGAATCCCCCTGTGTTTCCACCTCAGCTGGCACGTACAAGGTGCAGAGCGTTCTTGATCAATTCTGTCGACTGGGGAGGGGAGGGCCCCCAGGCCAATAGAGGACAAATGTAGGGAATTTTACTCTTGGGTGCACAGTGATCGGACAGTAGTGTGAGGCTCTTGGCATGCGCTTCTTGTAGTTTTAGGGAATCAGGACAGGTGGCTTGTCCAACAGGGGTCACATGTATGGGATTTAGTAGGGTTTCAATTTAAAATTAAATTGTAAGTTTATTGTTTACATTTGAAAACAACAGACCCAAAATCCCACCCTGTACTAAAACCATACAACATATCTAGACTAGAATCTGAGAGAGAACAGCAACAAACAGACAATAAAACAAGCAAAAGAGAGAGCATATGGGAGGAAAGAATGAGAGGAGGTGAGGCAGAAAGACAGAGAAATGTAAAAATTGAGTGTTGGCCACAGAGAAAGCAGTCAGCAGGAGAGAGAAACATAGGGAGGAGGAGGAACATGGGCTGCACTTAGTCATTTTATTCCAGAGTCCCCTCAGGCATGCCAAGTCTCATTTATCAGCTCTGTAACCACATACACCTGACCCGGCATATCAGCACAGCCTCCAACAGCCAACTTGCACACACATGCAAACACACCATTGAGGTTATACCTGTCCCCATCTGCAAATGCTCCACCCATAGTATGACTCAAAGATTAAAGAAAGTCACTTAAAGAGACGTCAAACTTTTTGTGTTAGAAGGGGTGGGGGGGTGTTATATCTGAAAAGGCTGGCTTTGGCGTATTTCTCATGTCCGTTTTCTCATTAGGCTTACATCAAATCTTTTCATTTTCACATTAAAGTCTGACCTGCATTAGAAATGCAATAGGCTTTTTCATTAAATTCTTAAATACTGATGGAGTTTCACAATGTCATTTGTGACATATTCTACTGCACGATCTTCCCAGCGCTCAGTTCACCGCCATGAATGTAAGACATTTAATAGTGGGGTAAATTCAAAAATTCAAAGTAAATCTGACTCATTCTAAAATGTCACTTGACCAGGGCTTGCCCCACCCCTCTTTACAACCAGACCCAGAGGAGGAGATAAGATCCGTCATTTAGACAAACTCATGTTGATTAAATCAATAGACCAATCGGTCACTATGTAGGTATAGACTGTGTTGTGCTAGGCCTATGTGCTCAGTCAGTGAACTAGAGATTTAAAACATGTCTCCATTCATATTTTTTTTTATTTTTTTTTTCGTGTTGGGGTTACCCATTTATTTACATGTGGGTAGCCTCAACTTGTTTCTACTGGAGCCATGGAGGGGCTAGCCTAGAAAAGTTAATGTCAATAAATCACTCAATAATTTGTGAAACTGTGCCTTGTGGCCTATCAATGCAGGTTAACGTCAAATTTGACATTTACCTTAATACAGCCTAGGTTGCATTTGCATCAATTTTTTTTACATTACAGTCATTTAGTAGACACTTGTATCCAAAGCAACTTACAATAAGCATTCAACATAGGTAAGCAAGAGAACTACTAGTCACCAAAAATTGTAAGTGTATCTCCCTCCCATACAAGCATCTAAGAGCATAACCAGTGCAATAAGCACTGGTTGAGCAGGGGTGTAGGGCTTGACCATGGCCTGGAGGTAGGAAGGCTCTTTTCACTGCCCTGTAGGCTAGCACCAGAGTCTTAAACTGGATGCGAGCTGCTACAGGGAGCCAGTGGAGAGAATGGAGATGGGAGGTTGTGTGGGAGAACTTGGGGCGGTTGAACACCAGACGAGCTGCAGCTCGTCTGGTGTTCAACCACCCCCACATTCACAAGTGCACACGTGCTCAAATAACAAGGCCTACATTTTTAGAAAGTCAAAATGCTATGGTTTGAACCCAAATTACTAGCCGTAGCCTGTGTGTAGCCTACTTAGCAACACATGAAATAATGAAATAGATTTGCTTGATTTCTTAGGATCATCATCTTATAACTGCCACTTTCGGTCCAGTTTTAGCTCCCAGATATACGGCCTGATGTTGTGTTCTACAATTTTCTAGTTTCCCCTCAGAATTCATGATTCCCTCAGTGATGTCCAGTCGTCCAGATCCAGAGGAAGAAAAACAGCCCAAAGTCGTGACACTCGCATCACCATGCTTGACCATAGGGGATAGGGTTATTTTGGTGGTGGCCAGTTTTGGGTTGTTGCCCAACATAGCATTTTTTAATCTTAAGATTTGTGCAGGTAGTCTCTGGCAAACGTAAAAGACGGGCAGCTTTGTTCTTTTAGACAGTAGGCTTCTTCCTGACTTCCCTTATGTGAATGCCATTTCTATTCAGCGTTCCTCTTATTGTTGATAGATGCATAGTGACATCAGATGCTTGTAGATCTCTGTATGTTTTCTGATGGATCTCTAGTTTTAATATTTTTCTTGTGGCTCTTGGTGATATTTTAGAGGGACATCCACTTTGCTGGTGTATTAAATGCTCTCCATTTGTACATTATTTGTCTCACAGTGGACTCATGGAGCCCAAAAAAAAATTGATATGACTATATAACCTTACCCAGACTGATGCACACTCACTACTCACTTCCTGAGGTACCCTGAGGTCTCTTTGATAGTATTATTAGATATATTTATTATTATTAGATTATTTATTATGTATTTAATGTTTTTATTATTCATTTACTATTTACCCACCTGATTCTACTTACCTTCTTGATTTAACTGATGCAAGAGGATCACTATGGGTCTGACTATGGGTATATATGCTCAAACTAAGCTAGGCAATGTGAAGTCACCAGCTGTGTGGGTTTTTCTGCAGGGTTGGATATTTGCAAACGTCATTCAGCCTCATTCACTCATTCATTCATTCATTTTTGGAGGAAAAAATACAAAATAGTTTGCATTTGTGGGCATGGATATTTGTGGCCAGAAAACACCTGGTTGTATGTTGAGCGGCCAACAATTTCACTTTGCTTGATAAACAAATCCAGCTGGCAGCGGGAATCTGATAATTCAATAAAAACAACCACCGTCATCGTGCTATCATTAAAAATAGCCCATGACACTAACCGGGGATTCAATCAAATCGATATCAGGTATCAATTGTCTGGTACATTAGGGTGATTTGCCCACAGAGCGAGACACACTGTACACAGTATGGTCTTGGCACCTGCTGCCTTTTGAACAGCAGAGCCCAGTACCTGGGAAACCAGATAACAACAGTGGTTAAGATCTCTTAGCGGCTCTAGCTGTGTCAACACTGGCCACCCTTATGCACACATGCACCCACACACAGATGCATATACACACATGCACGGGCACATATACTGTACATATTCATGCACAAACACCCCCCACACACAACCAACTTTTAGAGCATAGTCTCAGATCATGCTAAGCAGCAACTCTTGAGAATCATGAATCTGTGTAATAACAGTGTATGGCAAAGACGTAAAGAGTTAAGACTAAATATTTTGAGCTTGAAGTTTTCTTATGAAATGTTAGGGTCGTTGACAAGGTTTTTTTGTTGATTGGAAATGCATTTAGCATTGATATGAAACTTATACTGACGTGTGACATGTCACGTGTCAATGAAGGGGAAGAAAAGTATTTTTATACCTCGAGACAACTGAGACGTGGATTGCGTAAGACAAACTGCGAGCACATTTCCTTGGAAAAGTATTAAAGGTAAATCAGTTTTTCAGTGCCAGTAGAGAATTTTAACCTAGTTTAAGAGACTGATAGGTGTATGACACGGTGTAGCCCATGTAATAAATTCGTGGAGATGCTGTTTGACTTTCTGAAAAAATGACTGCGGTGTGTAAAGAGATCTAAAGTCAGTGTCTGAGCCCTGCTCTATTATTCTCTGTAGTCTGTTCCATTCCCAGACACACCCTTCTTCTCTCTCTCTCTCTCACACACACACACACCACACACACACACTGCATATGCAAAAGACACACATTTCTCACTCTCTCTCACTTAGACACACAGTCTCTATTCTCTTGGTAATGCAGTCATACTTGTGCTTCCATGTACACATAGAGAGACATACAGACAAATACACACATACAATATGTAGTGTATATAAGTGTTTTTCCAAGTTATAAGGTGTCAGCGCCAACCACACACATACAATGTCTGCAGTCTGCACACCCAAACACCCACCTACAGTAGTCAAATATGACGCCACATGTACATCTCTCTCTCTCCCTCTCTCTCTCTCCCCCCCCCCCACACACACACACTACTCTGCATTCACTTATAACCAGTCCTTTCTAAAATGTATCTTTTTCGTTTGAACTTACGAACAACCCCTTCTTCCCTCTCTCCTCGCTTTCGTTTCATCCGGGGCTTACCTGGAAGATGAGCACTTTAAAGTGGTTCCTCTTCAGCAGGTGGTTGTGGTTGGCCTCCAGCCGTTTCACCTGGGCCGCCTGCTTGTCCATGCGCTCCCTGACCTCCTTCAAGTGGCCGCTGACTTTACCGGAGCGCTCCATCAGCTTGCTGACTCTGTTGGAGGTGGCGGTGTGGGTCTTGGACAAGCGGGTGACGTCCCCTTGGACGCACCGTACGGCGCCCTCCAACTCGCCCTGCTGCTGCTCCATCCTGCGCTGGTTCTCCTGCACCACCTCCACCATGTTGACCAGCTTGTCCAGCAGCGAGACGACGGTGATGGCGCTCACCTGTCCGCGGTCGACGGGACTGCCCGGCGTAGCCGAAGTCGGGCTGGTTGGACTTTTCATTCCCAGCCGAGTAAGGGTGTTGGTCGCGGAGGACGGGGTGGTACTCGGGCTGAAGCTCGGGATGAGAAGCTCCGTGTTTTCGGGCTGCTGCGAGATCGCGGGATTGCTGCTGGAGGTGCTGCTGCGCTCTGCATGGGACGAGTCTTCTCCCATTGTTCAGAGTTGGTCAAAAGTCCCGCTTGATGAGGGCAAATAAATGGTGTGTGTGATTTGAGCTGTTAATAGTCTCACGATTACGTGGTTACCTTGTTGCTGCTGTCAGTTGCTGCAGTTGGGAACTGAAGGGTGAGAGGTTTACTTCCCTAGGTTGTTTTGGTATCCACTCCCCTCTCTTTCTCTCTCTCTCTCTCTCTCTCTCTCTCTCTCTCTCTCTCTCTCTCTCTCTCTCACACACACACACACACACACACACACACATTCACACTATGAGCTTTCAAAACACCTCCCTGCAACGCCAAAGGGAGGGGCTTTGTTGAGAACAGGCCTAACCCTAAATTGAAAGAATGGAGAGGTAGAGGGTGTGTGCTTGCTGTGTGTGCTTTCATGTGACTTGCCTACCATTCCACTGTTTGCATGCCTGGATGCATTTGCAGTGTACAAAGGCTACTTTTGTTCTATGCATTTGCCTGTGTGTTTTTGTACTGCATTGTTTTGAAGTGTATTGTAATCTACTGTATGTGCGTGGGTCACAAATATGAATGTCTGTGGGGCCCTTTCCCCTCTCCTCTTGTTTTTGTGCTCTGCGCTATGGCATGGGGCACCAAGTGACACATGGAAAGGTGGAAATCCTGTTTCAACAATGAGTCCATCTGTGCCATGATTTCTGTCTCTGTCTTCCTCTATTCTCACACACACACACACACACACACACGCACACGCACACGCACTCGCACTCGCACTCGCACACGCACACACACACACAAACAGTTTTAAAAGCAAATAAGTAAATATAACAAGCACTTCTCAGGATTTAACAGATTTAAGAACATGTCAGTGCATTTATATGTATATACACGTATATACACAAGTTTGGGGTCACCCAGAAAATGTCATGTTTTCCATGCAAACTCGCACTTTTATTCATCAAATGAGTTGCAAAATGAATAGAAAATATAGTCAAGACATTGACAAGGTTAGAAATAATGATTTTTACTTGAAATAATAATTTTGTCCTTCAAACTTTGCTTTCGTCAAAGAATCCTCCATTCGCAGCAATTACAGCCTTGCAGACCTTTGGCATTGTAGCTGTCAATTTGTTGAGGTAATCTGAAGAAATTTCACCCCATGCTTCCTGAAATACCTCCCACAAGTTGGATTGGCTTGATGGGCACTTCTTACATACCATACGGTCAAGCTGTGCTCCCACAACAGCTCAATAGGGTTGAGATCTGGTGACTGCGCCGGCCACTCCATTATAGACAGAATACCAGCTGACTGCTTCTTCCCTAAATAGTTCTTTGCCCATCTTAATTTTTTCCTTTTATTGGCCAGTCTCAGATATGGCTTTTTCTTTGCTACTCTGCCTAGAAGGCCAGCATCCTGGAGTCGCCTCTTCACTGTTGACGTTGGGACTGGTGTTTTGCGGGTACCATTTAATGAAGCTGCCAGTTGAGGACCTGTGAGACGTCTGTTTCTCAAACTAGAGACTCATTTGTCCTCTAGCTCAGTTGTGCACCGGGGCCTCCCTTCTCTTTCTATTCTGGTTAGAGCCAGTTTGTGCTGTTCTGTGAAGGGAGTAGTACACATCGTTGTATGAGATCTCCAGTTTCTTGGCAATTTCTCGGGTGGAATAGCTTTCATTTCTCAGAATAAGAATAGACTGACGAGTTTCAGAAGAAAGTTCTTTTTTTTCTGGCCATTTTGAGACCATAATCGAACCCACAAATGCTGATGCTCCAGATACTCAACTAGCCTAAGGAAGGCCAATTTTATTGCTTCTTTAATCAGCACAACAGTTTTCAATGATCAATTAGCCTTTTAACACGATAAACTTGGATTAGCTAACACAATGTGCCATTGGAACACAGGAATGATGGTTGCTGAAAATGGGCCTCTGTACGCCTATGTAGATATTCCATTAAAAATCAGACGTTTCCAGCTATAATAGTAATTTACCACATTAACAATGTCTAGACTGTATTTCTGATCAATTTAATGTTATTTTAGTTGAAAAAAAAAGAAAATTTATAAGTGACCCCCCGGTAGTGTAGGTAAGTGCCTTTGTGTGTGTGTGTGTGTGTGTGTGTGTGTGTGTGTGTGTGTGTGCACCATGCGCTTAAATAAACGAGAGAAATATGTGTGTTGAGTGAATGATTAAAGCTGGTTGCATGGCGCACCAAGTAGCATTTGCTAACTATAACTAACTGGATTTATTACTCAAGGCTTGTACATTGATTACTTAGCTTAAAGTGACACTATGGCAGTTGTGTTACAGATACATTGAGTTGTGTGTTACGTTTTAGGTTTATTATATTATGCTTTATTTCAAGCACTACAAGTCAGTACTATTGATGTATTGTGTTAAATACTGGAGCAGTCAGAGTAAGAGGCTGTTTAGATCCTTTGCTCGAAATGTCAGAGACTAGCCTAGCTCTCTCCTCACTAGCATCATCCACCTGCTTCATACCTAACAACTATTTTCCTATGAGGAGGTTGATATGTCAGCAGTGTGACCATTATCATCGGCTTTGACATGCTGGAGAGGGACAGCTGCAACCTACCGCCTTCTGGAGTCCTCAAGTATTTGTTTTTACTTATTGCCCAAGTAAGGACAAAACTTTTTTTTCTTTTTACACGGGTACACGTTCATCTTAAAGGCTATTCACGCCAGAATATTTATACTTTTTTGGGATGTACGAAGGACCAGAGGTTTATATCGTGTTTTCTTCTGAAATTGAAATTTGAGAAAAAGGAGAGATTTGAATAACCTGAGACTTGAAAATACGAATGAAAATAATATTGAGAACTGTATAGCTGTGCCCAAGCACAGCAAGTTTAAGAAACCTTTTTGTGGTAGTCCGAAATGTTCCGCGCAAATTCTACTGAAACATGTCAACTTCTAAGACGATTGCTTCTGCTTAAGGTGAAAAGCTTCATAGCTGCCAGATGGCCTGAGAAGTGTGTCTTACAAATTCCCTTCCTCTTCAAACTTAAAAACCTTGTGTTTTGTACCCCTCTCACTGTCACTGCCTCCACAGCTTTTTTTCCATATGATAGTGTAACCTCTCGTTCCCCACACTTGAACTCTTACCTTTCTCACTTTCACCCGGAGCAGAGGGAATGATGCTTCCATCCTGTCATTCTTCCAACAGTCCCCCCCTCCTTTCTTTCCTGTGCTCCCCCTCTCTCCATCCCTCCCTTTCCCCATCTCTTCCTCTCTCTAGTTTATTGTCTGCTTTTGTCAGTTTCCCCATGTCCTTTGTGCTATTGTAGACATTTCCTATGTTGTGTTACCTTTTTATGTTACAACAAGGCTTCTATTGAAGGGTCCCCTGTCCCCTTATCCTCTTTAACTATATACATAGTTACACATAATGAAATGTATTATGAAAATAATCATTACATTCACACAAGATAGGTTGTTAGGAAATGAATTAAAAAGGGCCAGTGGGTGGACTTATATACAAGGTGGGTGTATTTGCCCTCTGCAGACCAAGAAATGCAAGTGCATGTGTCTTGGCAGTACAATGTGTGTTTTCAACCCTGGGACTGAAAACACTGACTTATACTTTTATATTCTCCTAGAGGTGATTATAGATCTGAATTATCTTTCGCTGTCCAGGGAATTCTCATTATTTTGTTCAACTCTTCAACAGAACATTGTGTAGATGGTTACATTTGCATTCACACACAATTTTGGTATTTTGTTTCTTGGCTAAAGAAGAGTTGCCAAATCATTTCATTGACTCAAAAAATTCAGGAAGTAACGACCCATTCCAGCAGCATTCAGCCATAATATAGCATTTCAACAAACATGCCACTGCAAGTTGCCTGGAAACCTTCAGCAAGGCGTGGCGTCACTGTAACGGCTGGCTGTTGGCCAGCTACCTTGACAGACGACTGAGTTTTAGAGGACAGTGGATGAACAAGTTTCCATCTTTGAATATCAAAGAAAAACATATGCAGGGGAGAGATATTTATCGTCTCTTTGTATTTCAATGAGGGCAACCCAACTACTTTGATTGACCTGGAGCCCTTGTATTGTAAAGTTTCATTTTAAATTTTGAGGGGCACAATGCTGCAGATGCCCTAACCCTACCCCCCCCCCCCCCCCCCTTTCAACAAATGAAGCTGGCAGACAATACATTGTTTATGCTATTGTTTGTGAAGAATGCCACATGATATACATCGGGGAAACCAAACAGTAGACTCAAACAACACCTATACACAATACAAAAAAATAATTTACTTACAAAATTAGTGGAACATTTTCAGAAACACACAATAAACACAGGACAGGACTGAAGAAGGGGGTAATGTGGACTACTGGCCAGAGGAGGGCGACAGAAAGCATATGGATAGCCCGGCTCCAGACAATAACACCATGGGCCTAAACATGAAAGAATAACCCTTCCCTCTGTTGCAGGACCCATCCACTGGTAGTGTGATCCACTCTCACTCTCCCTCCGGTCCTGAGTTGGCCAGGTGTTGCAGTGCATGTTTCATCTTGTTTCTTCCACAGCCTGGGAACCCGCTGGGGTGGGGAAGGGGGGACTAGGAGGAGAAGAGGGCAGCGACGTGCCCGTGCCATCCAGGATATATGATCAATTATAAACAAAAGAAAAAAATACCTAACCCTAAGGTCCACTACCAAAAACAAATACTTTTTTTTTTACTCAGTTAATCCTTCTTATTCAAGAATACATTATTTAGAACTGATACAAATCAACATTTTTAGATCTTTAAGAAATGCTGGTATGAAATTGAAATATATCTGAATATCTTATTCGCACACCATTTGGTAAGCTTTTCTCAAATTGTTGTCATACCATATATTTCATTCAAATATGAACAGATGTATGCTTCTAATACACAGTGTGAATTGTTTTGGTCTTTTAACAACTATTGGGACAAAGCAAGGCGGAGTTATTTCTGGCAGTGACCCTACTTTCACATAGGCCGCGCATAGGCGGCAAGTGCCGTTGATATCAATGGAGAGTCGTTTGCCGCTTGCCAGAGTCATTGCGCTCTAGTCAGCGGTGAGCGCAGCATCTCCACTTCCAAACCAAATTCAACTTTGACCCCTCCAGTGCTTGCCTTTCAAAGCGCAGACAATAGACCCTTTTAGCGCCTACGTCACGATTACGTCACGGTGTTAGCTGGAGGCAAAACAAAGCAAAATTGGAGGCATCACCTCACCTCAGAGCAGCAGAGTAAGAGGCTACCGTTCACCGAAAATGTCATCTTGCTGTGTTGTTGGATGCCAGAATCGAAGGAGAGGCTCCAACTTGAAATTTTATCATATACCAGCTGCCACTGCCAGTAAAAAAAATCGAAGACAACTATGGTTAAACGCGATAAAACGAAAGGATTGGACTGAGGCGATCATCAAAAATGATCGTGTTTGGCAGCGCACACTTCATAGGTTAAATAAAGTATTGTCTGTTTTAGGTATGGATATGTGTCTAAAGATTTGTCATGCCCACCTAATCACAAATTGGGGAACTAGGAGGAATAACGTTAGGTGATTTCTCTCGTAACTCTCTTAGCGCATTAGCTAAATTTTAGTTGTAACGTTATGTGTGTCAGGTGTGTGTGTGTGTGTTCGGATCGCACAACACAAAACTCATCTGGTAAATCTTTGTATTTTAAGTCTTGTACATGACCATTCAGGACATAGTTATAGGCATCTAAAGATTTATACGCCCTCAGTTTCTCTTTACTATACACGCTTGGTTTCTCTATCAGGTAGGTGTAAATGTCTGGCCATTCCACAGTAGGTAGTCCTGTCAGATCGTCGGGTCGGCCAATCTGGTCCCGTTGGTTAATGTTAACTTGTTCAAGTAACACTCGCGGTCCTGGAGAGTTTCTTTCTTTCTTCAGCCATGTTAAAAACAAGCCAACGAAACTTGCTAGCCAGCGTTGTTGGCTAACGTGTTCCGGCCGTCTTTTGCCTCCAGCTAAGCTCCGCCCACAAAAAAACGTCATCATGTTTACTAACTGAAAAGGGGTCTATAGCTAGAGAGTGGGCGGTGCTGAACGGACCAACAAGGCAAGATGGATTGGAAGATGGAAGACGGAAAAATTGATCATGTGCGTGATCGAATACCCCGAGTTGTACGAGTAGTACCAATCCAATTTGCGGGACTACCGTAATTTACATTTTTTTTTAAATCGCATGGCGAAACATAAGTTTTCAATTGGGGCTACCAGGTTTGTAACAAATAAGCACTACTACATTGATATCTACCAGGTTATTACCAGGCAGCGTTAGCTCGCTAGCTAGCTATACATACGTTCGAAAGCAATTAGAAAAAGTGGAGAAGAGCAGAGACCCTGAAAACGAGTGACCAGCTCTCTCCCTGTCCTGGTTCAATGTGGATCACGTTAATGTTGTGGGCAATGCTGAATGAAATAAAATCGCATGTAAATAATAACCGGATTTTGTGCTTGTATCTGTTGTATCTGTGTTTGTATGTGTAGAGTTCATGCGCGGCCTATGTGAAAGTGGTTATGTATGTATGTTGACACCAACCAATAGCATGGACGCCTTAATGGTCCAAACGCCTTAAGACGTTCAAAATGGATGTGTTAACACGGTATTTTATATTGTCTTAAGACGTACAATGCCTTAAGACGTTCAAAATGTACGTCTTAACAGGGTATTTGCTATGGAAGGCCGTTAGGGCAAATACCGTCTAGAAAGTACGTGTCAACGCGTAAAAATATGACGTGCTAACACATTAAATTTGGTCTTGTTAATGCGTCATATTTTTATGGAACGCCGATAGGGCAAATACCGTCTTAGAAATAACGTGTCAACACGTACAAATATGACGCGTTAACAAGTTAAATTTGGTCGTGTTAACGCGTCATATTTCTACACGTTAACGTGACAAAAATTGACACGTTAACGTGCATTTCCTGGTTGTGGCCAACGAGGGACCTTGAATCAAGGAAGTCATACATATTCATGAGGAGGGTTGCGTCAATGATGTCGAACAACAACGCAAGCGACCACGCTGTGCATAAATTACTGACGTGGTGCATAAATTACTGATGTGGACATCTACGCACATGCTACGCACTCGTTACAGGCACGCTGCAGGCACCTACGTTTACCGTAAAGGAAATTACGTGTATGAAACGTAAGCCAGAGGTGTGGTTTAGGAGAAACCAATTTTAACTTTCAGCGGGGGACGGTGAAGTTTCAGAAGCAGAAGAAACTTGGTGATGGCGCTGCAGAACTTTCTTTCTAATTGCGACCGCACATTTAGGGATTGTACGAGACTAGCAACATCGGACGATGAGGAAATAATCCGAGCAGCTTTGTCAAGGTAAAATAAATCGCTAGCTTTATGCTGTAATGGCTAACTCTGTTGTAATGTTGTAATCGCTAACGCTATGTTGTAGCTATCTAATGGCCAGACATGTGGTCAAGCTATTTAATGTTAGCTACCTAGCAGACCATGTTGTCTACCCAAGTTGTGCTTTAGATGACTTAAAACCACAGTCTTTTTAATCATCGTAGGTAATTAGGATATGATAAAGTGGCTGGTCTGAATCGCATAGCCTGTGTGTTCTTTTTGCCCTTTACTTAACGTTAGGCTGTTGTTTTGCTGGCTGTGTTTATTTCCATAACCTAGAATGCAAACAATGGAAGCAAGTCTCCGGTGGGCGAGAGGAAGGCTTGTTGAACCGGAGTTAACTCAATCAATGGATTTCGTCAGGAGATTGGGGAAGAGCAACGTAAGTTCCCTCAATTTGACCAATAGATGAAGCCAAATAATGTATTAATCAGTGTTGTAGTACTCGAGATCGGTGTTCTCGAGAAGGTCTCGAATAGGTTTTTGAAGGTCTCGTCTCGGAATCGACCGCATTTTTACTCGGTCTTGTCTCGGTCTCAGACAAAGAGGACTCAGGATTTTATTTCAGGACCGGTCAAGACCACAACGGCGGGGATATCACTAAATTGCTTGCGCATTGTCTGATTTATTTGTTAACATCAGCATAATGTCAGCTCCGACATAAACGCTACACGCTGCGGTACCGCTCCCTCACTTGGGCGAGAGAGCTAGAGATGTGACAGCAGAGAGTGGAGACCGAGTAATGGGCTGCTTTGCCTGGCCATAAGCACACGACAAGTTACTTTTGCTGATTTTGAGTTTGAATACACAGTTGCAGATCAAATATATAACTTTACCTAGTCAAACCCTAGTGCTTGTGTGTTTTGAGTGTCGTGAGCGCCTCTTTCTCTGGCTCGCTCAGTCATTCAATCTTTCCCACACTGGGTGTTAGAAAAATACATATCTACCCCCTTTCCATGGAAGTTGAATCACCTTAAAGATGATTATTATTTCAGTGTTATGGTAAGATAATTAACTGGTTTGGCCATAAGTTGATTTCAGCTCCTTAGTGTTTGTTTGTATTTGTTTGCGCATAGAAAACAAAGGAAAATTCCCACACATAAAATTCAGCTCTGCAATGCGTTTTGATTATTTTATCAAGACATTTCTCATGGTATACTTATATTTTACAACAATATTCGTCTGATCGGTGTTACTGAACACTGGTGGCTTGTCATGAAGTAACCTATGTAAACTTTCTAATAACTTTCTTTGTTTTTGTTTTTTCACCACTGCTGTGTCCCAAGGATATCGTGCTCCCCAAATTAGGGGATGGGCTGGACAGCCACGTTGTTTGATCACACAAGAGCAACTCCAGTTTTTATTATCTTTTAATTTCACCGTACAGCAGATTGCAGACATATACTGGGTGTCTCAAGACGCACTGTAACGCAACGTCTCAGGTAATTATTGACACATACAATAGCCAATTTATATTTGCCCCTGACAGTTTGGGATGATTATTTCCCCCTGTCCTGAGTAATGAGGCAGTAAATTATTTCATTTCATGTTCCATTATCTAGTAGGATAGTGCCTGTTTCTGACCAATTTCTGACCCAGTTTTCAAAATCCAAATATTGTGGCTTTAATTACTGAATTAAGGGTGGATGAATAAATGTTGTAAACTACTTACCATGTGTGTTTAATCATTATTTGAAGAAGCAGCAAATACTGTGTTAACTTTTCACCAGCTAGCAGAACCAGCGGCATCTAGTGGTCAGAAAAAGGTACTATCCTACTAGATACTGGAACATAATGGAACATAAAATGAAACAATTGAATGCCTCATTACTCAGGACAGGGGAGAATAATCATCCCCATATTTTCAGGGAATGAATTAGAAAGGTTGAACAAGCTAAAGGTTGAAGAAGTTTTAGGAAGCTCCAAAATGTAGCTTCCTAAAACCTCTGGAACATAGAGAACTTGTACTACATAGCGGTTGTGGAGGTGGGCCTGCAGTAGGGATTAGGTTGTCCCTGGATGGATTTCAAGCATTCATTTGGATTCATCATGTTTGAATCTGCACCTGGGAAAAGTTTAGTACACATCGGATGTTGGAAACAATAGTGACAGAATTTGATCTGAATCCTACCCAGTGAACATGGCAGATTTGGATGCCATTAATTAGCATTTTATTCAAAGATGTAATGATATTCCTATGAAATAAAGTTACTGGGATGCTTATCTAACCCGTTTCTACCTATTCCTACCTGTATTATAAGGATCTGAGACTTATGGTGTCATCCTGTTACAAATTACCATCCCAACATGTCAAATGCGATGATCCTTACATAAACTAATGTCCCCACCTAGAAATAACAGTAGGTCAAACCCTGTTGGTTTCCTACATAACACAAACTTACTTAATTGGCTTAATTGCAGTAGTAGAACGGTCAGATTTAATTTAACCTCTGAGTTGTGAATAGTTTTACAGAGCCATTAGTTAATGTCAAAATGAGTGACTAATTTGCTCTGTCCTTTTTTATTTATTTATTTTTTTAAAATTACAGGCTGTTTAATATCTCCATACGTGGTCGAAGCAGAGTTGGATGATACAAGGTACAAGGCAACGACGAACTTGGCCCAGGCTTCGGAGGGGACTTCGTTGTGCAAAGGACTGCCAAGTCTGCTCAGGACCAACCCAGAAGGGGCTGCTCTTAGAGCTATGTCTCACAGACTGCACAGGCATACATACAGAGTGGCTGGGCCAAACTCCTTGTGGCATCTGGATGGAAACCACAAGCTCATCAGGTCAGTAACTATACCCTATGTGTAATAAAAGCGCTGTGCAAATGTATTTGCCCCCTTCCTGATTTATTTTATTGTTACATAGTAGTCTTTCTAAATCATTTCAAACCCTTAGACTGGAGGTAATATTAGACAAAGACTACCCTAACACAACATAATATACGTCTTTTGAATTATTATTTTATCTATTTAATGAAACAAGTGAAGACACAATCATATCACCCATGTGAAAAAGTATATGGTTGTGGTTGTTGCTGATGAAAGTGGTGCATCAAGTTATTTAGTTAAGGGGGCAAATACTTATTTGCGTGAAATAACCAGTTCTCATTATGTATATACATTTACCACTGTTTACTGTACAGTTTACACATCTTACTATTACTCGCCTGGCTACCACAGTTGTCACCTGTCTAGCACAGCAATTTTATTTTATTATATTGTATTTTAGATTTTATTATACTCTATTCCTATATTGTAGCTGCTGCACTATTTTATGTCTTAGATTCTTTGTCTTAGATTATAATCAGAATTTTTTGTTTCCACTTCTGACTTTCTTTATACATCTTTTCTATACATATATGTAAGAGCATTGTTGGAGGTAGCCTGAGACTTGCCAACGACTGAGTCCTGTAATTGTAATTGTAAAGAACTTGTAAACCTTGCATGTCAACAAACTAAAATTTCTAGTCTATTCTGAGCTATGACATTGTCATTCATGTTAGATTCAAGATTCAAGAAGTTTATTTGTCACATACACACACGGGGTGTGCAGTGAAATGTAAAAAGTGTCTATGCTCAACAGAAATGTGCAAAGAACAAAATAACAGGTTCACACTATTTACAATAAAAAACCAACACAATATTTACAATATTACAGTAAGAGCTCTATATAAAAAACAACACAATATTTACAGTAAGAGCACTTTGGAAATAAAAATATAGTAAAAAAAAAAAAAGGGAAATCTTATGTATGTAATATAATATAAATTATGTGTAGTCGCTACCTAAGTGTGTGAGTGTGCATAAGAGGGGCAGTGTGTGGGTCTTGGTGGGGGCCCTGGTGAGGTCGGAGTTCACAGTCCTGATGGCCTGAGGAAAGAAACTCCGTCTCAGTCTCTCTGTTTTGGCAGCGTGCTACGGAGGCGCTTGCCTGACCGCAGCAGCTGAAACAGTCCGTTGTTAGGGTGGTGAGGATCCTTCATGGTTCTGCACCTCCTGGTGTATAAGTCCTGCAGGGTGGGGAGTGTAGTTCCAATAGTGCGTTCAGCCGAACGCACTACTCTCTGCAGAGCCTTCCTGTCCTGAGCGGAGCTGTTGCCAAACCAGGCAGTGATGCTTCCTGTCAGGATGCTCTCTACAGCTCCAGAGTAGAAGGACTGAAGGATCCTCCGGGAGACTTTAAATTTCCTCAGTTGCCTGAGGTGGTAAAGGCGCTGCCTCGCCTTTCTCACCAGAGTGTCAGTGTGTGTGGACCATGTGAGATCTTCGGTGATGTGGACTCCCAGGTATTTATACCTGCTCACCCTCTCCACAGTAGTCCCATTAATCCCCAATGGTGAGTACGTCCTCTGTTGTTGTGTCCTCCTAAAGTCCACAATCAGCTCCTTAGTTTTGGTGACATTCAAGAGGAGGCTGTTGTCCTGGCACCAGAGTGACAGATCAGCAACTTCCTCCAGGTAGGCCTTCTCGTCGTTGTTGGAGATCAGGCCCACCACCACTGTGTCATCCGCAAACTTGATGATGGAGTTGGAGCTGAACCTGGCCACACAGTCATGTGTGTACAGGGAGTACAGTAGGGGGCTGAGGACGCAACCCTGGGGGGATCCTGTGTTCAGGGTGAGGGGGTTGGAGGTGTGTCTACCCACCCTGACCACCTGGGGCCTGGCGGTCAGGAAGTCCAGGATCCAGGCACACAGGGGGGTGTTCAGTCCCAGCTCAATCAACTTGCCAGCCAGTCTGGTGGGGACTAGGGTGTTGAAAGCTGAACTATAATCAATGAACAGCAGTCTCACATAGCCCCCCTTCCGGCTGTCCAGATGAGAGAGTGTGGTGTGCAGTACCTGGGAGACAGCATCATCCGTGGATCTGTTTGGACGATAAGCAAACTGCAGCGGGTCCATGGAGCAAGGGAGGAAGGCGCAGATGTAATCCTTTATCAGCCTCTCGAAGCATTTCATGACCACCGAGGTGAGGGCCACCGGTCGATAATCATTTAGGCATGCTGGAGAAGCATTCTTGGGCACAGGGATAATAGTGGATCTCTTGAAGCAGGCGGGGACCACAGACTCAGCCAGGGAGATGTTGAATATAGTAGTGAACACTGGAGCTAGCTGATTAGCACAGGTCTTCAGTACTCGCCCAGATATGCCATCTGGAACAGCAGCTTTCCTGGTGTTCACCCTCGTCAGAGCCCTCCTCACACTGTGCTCGGTCACAGAGAGTGTGTTCATCCCCAGCGGTAGAACTCACTCCGGCTGCGCTAACGGTGATGTTGTTAGCCGGCGAGCTAGCGCTGTTGTTGCTAGCCTCAAACCGTGCATAAAATGCACGTCGTCCGCTAGGGATGCGTCATAGGGATGAAGGGATGAAGGGATGAACGTAACTTCGGCAGACTAGTGAATAGCTATGATTTTCCCGTGTTATTCAGCAGCGGTGCACCACCACATGAATAGAAAATAGATTTTATTTTTATCGGTTCTTCCTCTTGTTTTAAAGATTAAATGCACAATCACTTTTCCCAAATAGGCTACAATAAAGTGGTAAACACGGAAATGTGGGGTTTGAGAATGTTAACTTAGCGATCTGATCCAATGACTTTGGGAATTTTAAGCTGTAGAATGGTGTATACCATTACGTTTGTATTGGAACAAAACAGCGTTATTTTGGGGTGTGTTGGGAGAAATTCAGCCCCTGGGTTATACAAGGTATTCGCTCTATTTTATCCAAAAACGGCTACACAATTGAATGATTCTGCCTTTAATCAGACCAGACCATAGCTATCAAATGTAGCTTTGTGTAATACTGTATTATACATGTATAATATATACACTACATCACTCCGCTTTATGTGACGAGAATGGAGCAAAGTATTTCACCATGACATTCAACGAAGAAACAAAAAATCATAAAGACCCACTGGAGAGAGACAGAGAAAATCGCAGGGCCACTATGTTTGAGGAGCAAGGAAATCCCCTGTGCCCGGTGGCATCTCGCAAAAATTCCTGAGCAAAATTCCACCTGGTGCAAAAGCCCTCTATCTGCAGCCCAGGAGGGTAACAGCTGCGACAGACAGCTTCTGGTATACCGCCGTTCCCCTGGGAGTAACCCAGCTGTCACAGATGTTACCCAGGATGTGCAAAGAGGCAGGGACACACGTCTTACACCAGCCACAGCCTGAGAGCCACTGCCATACAGAAACTGTCTGATGCGGGACTCGAGGCGAGGGAGATCATGGCAGTGAGTGGGCATAGGTGAGATGCTGTATATAAACATACAGAGATGTGAATTGTGATTTATAATGAGTCGCGGAATATAAAAAATCTAAACAAAAAACTTGTTTGTCTTGCAGGTCTGAAAGCTCGCTAAAAAGTTACTGGAGACCATCCATGGAGAGCAGGAAACGATGGAGCAACGTACTGTCTGATCAAGCTGTTAACTCATCGGAATCACACATGCCACCAAAGCGACTGTCAACAGACTCTTATTTCACTGGTTGCACAATAAATGGAAACATACAGATAAATGTACATGATACAAATTAGCTGGCCTGCGGTAACGTGTAGACCACAAAGTAGCAAGCTAGTGTGCAGGAAAATGTTTATGTGTTGCTTGGCAACAGTCCAGTCCCAGTCCAGTTGCGGAACTATTTGTGTTGGCGGAGTGAAATAAATGTTTTAGATATACCCAGTAATGAAAGCTCCCACCAAACGTCTGAGGGAGAAGAGGTCTCAGAGCTGGCTTCGCAGCAGAAGTGGTTCAGATTCCAAGGGTGACAGTGACAGAGAGCACTGCCCAGTCCCATCTGGATCAAAATTTGCTATTCCTGTTGGACCTCAAAGTATATTGACAAATGTCATCTTCCAGTGTTTTAGACCGTTTCACTATGAACACTGTTGATGATGAAATAACGGGGACTAATCTTTAGTGTCTTTATATTTTTAGATATTTCACAATCCAGAGCGGTGGGTCCCGTGCAGTACGGTGGCCCTGAGAGCTCAACGCGCTGCAACTTAAAGGGGAATTCCGGTATTTTTAAACCTGGGCTCTATGTGTACAAATTCGTCATTTATACCGCAAAATATGTACAAAAAGTTTTGGAATTGCTCCGGTAGATCGCCTCAGTCGGCAGTCGCGAAACCGGCTGCTATGGTTGCAACGTAATCTGTTGGGGCAAGTGCGCCGATCAAAGTACGTCCACTAAAAGTGCTTGTTTTTGCCACTGACAGGCTCAGATTGTTATTCCTGTGTCTGACAACTGTCTGACAACATTAGGGAGAAGATCGCTACAGAGATAGACCTTTTAACCAGGAACCTGTTTAACCTCTTCATGCAGTTCAGATTTCAGAGCGAGATTTCTCCTTGAGCTAGACTTCTGTTTCTGGATTAAAAAAAAAAGGTCTATCTCTGTAGCGAGCCTTTCACTAAACCCGCTTTCTGGAAGGGACCCCTGGTTTAAAAATACTGGAATTCCCCTTTAAGAAAACACATGCAAGTAGACAAAACACAAGCAAATTAAGAAAACATCTTCATCAATTTGACAACACACACAACAAATTACAGACAACACAACACATTAAGACAACACAACACATTACAGAAACGTGCTGCAATTACGCCAAACGACAACGGAAGTGTTTCCACAGGACACTTAAAAGTGATGAACACGTCTGGACAGTGGAGTTGGAAAATTAGCTAAAATGTAAGTGTTTTTGGTTTATTTTAACATTGTGATCGCATGATTCAGATATTATTGCAGATATCTGCTAGTGATGTTACGCTTGATACCGAAGCCTCGAAGCGTGTGTCGTTTTAACATCATTACGTCATCGATGACGTTTGGAGCCTCAACCACAGAGTGCTTCAGGAATGGATTTGGGGTTGGCGGACAGTTTTGAATTACGGTATCAAGCGTAACATCACTAGCAGATATCTGCAATAATATCTGAATCGTGCGATCACAATGTTAAAATACACCAAAAACACTGGTTCTTGGTTCTTGGTCCCCCCTGTGCCACATCATTTAAAAAAAGCCTGGAATTGGCCCTGCTGTTGTGTGTTTTTGTTCCTGTTCTGTTGTTTATGAGTTCTTGTTCTTCATTCATATAGTATGAAAATAAATACATATCAGTCTGTATAAGAAGTTGTAAGTATTATTTAACTACTATAATAAAAACAGATTTAGAGATGAAGATATGCCTTCTTATTTACTCCTTAAAATAGCGCAATGCTATCAAAACAAAAATTTTACCCTGATAGAATTAATACAAAGCAAACTGAACAGAAAAGAACAAGTATTTTGTTTTACTTTCTTTTCTTACAGGTGGGGCTGAAGGACTCGACCCCTGTTGAGCTGGTGCATCATAGCTGCACATGTGTGGCTGGATCAGTGTTGTGCAACCACTGTGTTGCTCTCCTGTTCCAGTCAGCACATTACTCCCAGCTCAAAATCCCAGTGGTTCCCCCAGTACTCAGCTGTACAGAGGACAAGCAGCAGTGGCACAAACCAAGAACTTTGGCAAGTCTGAGAATAATGTAATTGTAATTCAAATACTACAACTAAACACACATCATGTTACATACACTCATCATTTCATTTCCATATCTTGCTTAAATTCACAGGGTGTAAAATCAGGCCCGGTAGAGAAAATGGCTGTGATGTCCGCAAAACCAAAGCAGAGAACAATGGCAGAGGGAGTAAGGTGAGAGATTAGTAATGTGAAAGTAAGCTAAGCTTACTTGCTGTGAGGCAGCAGCACTAACCACTAAGCCACCATGCCGCCAAATGATGCAGTACAATGCAAACATACAACAACAATGAAGAATCCATCTATAACGACCTCATGCTTCATACACAATTGTGTTCATTCCTGATCATGTGACAACTGCAAGCATCACATTCATTACATTCCCTGCTCAAAGTTTAAATGGCACCCTGATTACTAACAACATATCCTCTCCATCCCAGGTGGTCATACCTATGACAGTATGATAGATGCTCAGCTGTGTTTGATTTGTATAGCTGCCTGGTCATGGAGTGGGTATGAAGGAAGCAATGGTGCCCTTTTGTCGCTAAATCAAAGGCACCCACAGAGGTGAAAATGGCATGCTGGGACCAAAACAGATGGCGATGGATCTTTAAATTACCCTTTTTCACAGACCAGCATGTGTTAGACACACTTACTTTAAGGTGGCCTTGTCCATTACTAGAGAAAAAGGCATAGGTGGGTGGTTTTATGTGTGTGTGGTTTGCAATTGCTCAGATGCTATCTATTCTGAAGCTAATGGACACATTTTGGTGTGTGTGTGTGTGTGTGTGTGTGTGTGTGTGAGTGAGAGAGAGAATGTGTATGATTTCAAGTGTGTGTGTTCAGTCATTTTTCAAAAACAATTTTGGAAAAGTAAATGTCATTTTTCAAAAAATGACTGTAGTGAAATGGTTTTCTGTTTCTAGGTTGGCAATGAGAAAAAGGAATTCAGCTTTTCATTTTGTGATATTACAAATGGAGAACGGGACAAAGCCCATTTCTTGTTTTTTGAGTCTGGTCCGTATACCTTTTGAATATTCATTTTATGTTTCTAGGTTGGCAATGAGCAAATAAAAGTCAGCCCAATTTTATGGTTTTGGTTTTGTAAACAGAAGTTGCACATTTACTTTTCCGCCCCTCTCTGTAAAGTGTTTGTACCCCTGAAAAAGGGAGAGAAATCACAACAGCCTTGTTTTATCGTCAAGCGCTTTACTTGGAATCAATATATATAATCATAACATATAAATTGCACAAAGCATACATTTACATTTACAGAAACACACATCTCCATGAGACACAGTGCACTGACTCCTGTCACCACAAGGCACAATGCGCGCCTCAGACCAACTCCTCAACCTAAAATGACTAACGGTTATAGCAACTCCGTAAACTAGCATAAATATGTCAGCAGATATGCTCGGCAAAACTCTGTATAAACTTCACCAAAACAAATGTACATCGACCTCATGAACATTCCAACATGGCAAAAAATGTCCACTGTTGTGTCTTGACCACACCAGAAGCAAAAATAATAATAATAATAATAATAAATCATACCTGAAAAAGGGGGAGAAATCACAACAGCCGTGTTTTAGCCTCAAGCGCTTTACTTGGAATGAGGAAAAGACCAAGAATGAACCGCGCCAATCGAACAACAACCAGTATAACACATAATCAATAGAACCACATCCAGTTCAAGGCTTCCACTAGCCAGCCGGAACAAAAAAAGAAATGGAAACAAACTATTATGAATTTAAACTCTTTCTATCATAACTTCTTATCATTTCACCTAACTCTTATTATTTTACCTAACTCCAATGAACCGTTTTTCCTTATTGACTATGGTTTCAAAATCACTATACATTTACAGCTGTAAAGGATTCAAGTAATATCAATCAATATTTGAACTTGCCACAGAAGCACTGCACCCGGGAAAGTGCTTATTCATTCATACAGCAGGCTATGTAAAGGCATTCTTTTTCATAAACTATATGTTCATTCATTCATTCATTCATCTTTTTCATAAACAGTTTACTTGCTTAGGAGATGCCGATTGACTTTACCAATGCTATACTTCAGACAATTGTCTTAAACATTACTAGTCATTGACTGCGTTATCTTTATTCAGTGATTGTGATTATTCATGTGTGCAAACATCTGATGAATTGTGCAGGCCTACTCTTCTTTAGATCAAGTATGATCAAGTTTAGCATGAAATCTACCCAAGTTTTGTAAATGAGTCCCAGGACCGTATTTACAATCATATCACTTAGAATAGGCTGAATAATGCAGCCAGCTAGCTAAGTTGATTTACAATCGTATTACATGAAATAGGGTGACTAATGCAGACAGCTACGAATGGGGAAAGAGCCCACTAGATTTAGCGGATGTGAGTGAAGAGGTGTCAATGGGCAAAGAAGCATGAATAGCCTTTAATTTGTGATTTGAGGAAAGGGAAGATCAGTTTTGACGCAGTTATTAAACTGAGCAGTTGGGGACCAGACTATCCAATTAGAGGGGCACGTCAGTGACCGGTTTTACTGATGCATGTGTTTGTCCCGTGCAATCAGTTCTTATTGTATGACCCTGCAGCACTGTACTGGGCTTTAGTCAGCTGTGAGTCTCCAGACAGAGTATTACCGCCATCTAATGGTATGCTACTATTGTACTATATTTGCAGAATAGCCTATTATTAACTCTAGTCTCTAGTAATACAAAGTGTTTCCTATACATATCATTGGCAATAACCACAATCACTGAATAAAGCTAATGCAATCAATGACTAGCAATGTTTAAGACAATTCTCTGATAAGAATAGCATCGGTCAAGTCAATCGTCATCTCCTAAGCAAGTAAAAATGTTTATGAAAAAGACGTTATTTTTCATAAATGTGAATGAATGCATGAACATATAGTTTATGAAAAAGAATGTCTTTACATAGCCTGCTGAATGAATAAGCACTTTCCCAGGCGCAGTGCTTTACAGAGAGGGGCTGAAAAGATTAAACATGCAACTTCCAGTTTTTACAAAAACAAAAATTGAGCTGGCTTTTATTTCCTCATTGCCAACCTAGAAACGAAAAAGCCTTATTAACCTGTAGGTTATTCCTGTCTTGAGTTTTACATTGTTTTACGTGGTTCTTTGCACGTCATGTTGTGGCAAGGGAGAGAGCGGAGGAGCCTGCAGTGTTGTTGACAAGATTCTCGTTTTTTTTATTGGTGAATCATAATGAATAGTGTCGTACAGCCCAAAAGAATCGAGTTAGAGTCGGTCAGTCTTCCCATCACTAATGGGCAACAGGTGGCTCAGTGGTTAACACTATTGCATCACAGCAAGAAGGTCCAGGGTTCAAATCTCAGCCCTTGTTCTGTGTGAAGTTTGCATGGTTCATGTGGGTTCCCTCTGGGTGGTCAGGTTTCCTCCCACATTCTGAAGACATGCAAGTGAGGTGAATTTGAGACTCTGAATTGCCCACAGGTGTGAATGTGAGCAGGAGTGTGTTGGTCTGTCTATGTGTTTGCCCTGTGATGGACTGGCGACCTGTCCAGTGTGTTTCCCCTGCCTTTCGCCCAATGCATGCTGGGATAGTGTTACGATCATGTTAACAGGACCCAAGTGCAAACTACAGACACAGAGACGTAGGTAGAGAAAAAACAGATTTTACTGGGGAATTAGTACAGAGAATGGCAAGGCAGGAATGGCAAGCTGGGGAGACGGGCTGGTGCAGGAGCGGGGTGAACGGAGCTGAGAGACAGGCAGACAGGACCACAAGCAGGGAACCAGGGAGACAGACAGGCAGGCAGGGTAGACAGGCGGTGGTAGGTCGGCAGGCGGGGAGTCAGGGAAGGACACTGGATCTGGACACAGGATAACAGGGTTAGTCAAAGGCGTAGGAGAGACTTTGTGATAAACTGCAACGCAGCCGAGAACCACGACTGCCGGGGCAGTACAAACAACGATCTGGCGATGAGTGGATGGGAAAGCCAGGGTTGTTATACTGGAAGGTGATGACTTGATGGACTGCAGGTGTGAGAGGCAGAGCAGGTGAGGAGCCGGAGTCTGGAGCCACGCCCACCAACACATACACACAAACACAGACAGAGACAGACAGGTAGAGAGACTGCTAGGAGGCAGAAGTGGAGGGTGTGACAGATAGAATTAAGTGGGCATAGAAAATGAATGGATGGTGAACTATGTGAGACATGATGGGATTTCTTGTTTCTTCATTTTAGTATACAACATAGTTGACTATGTATGATGTAACCTATCATTATGTAACCAAGGGAAAAGCAGCATAAACATCAACTGTGCTGACTCTTCCAGTGACAGTGAAATAGGCAGAAGTAAACCAGAAACAGGCAGAAGTGACGTCAACTCCCTATGGGGTCTGGCAGATGCCCCCCTCAACCTGAGTACGCTCCCAAGTGCTTAAGGCCAATCAAAGTTTCAACACAACCTCAGTCAACAGACATAGCTGTGGAAATACTGTATGGAAGATATGATCACAGTTGTGAACTGTATTTTCATATGTATGACAAGTAGCCAAGTTCATATGGAATTTTAGTTTTCCCCTTTTAAGGTTAGTCTTGGGGATGTGATGAGAATTTCGTAAAAGCATTACACACACCAAGGCTGGATGAAATGTTGCCATGGCCATTAGTATATTGCAATATGAGATAAGTGTTTGGATGGTCCGTCCACATTGTCTGGAATATTATTATACCTATATTAAAACATTAACTACATCTGTGGCTTGCTTTTTGGTTAATGGCTTTTATGGGTTGATATCTTGTCCAGAGATTGCCAGGCAAGCTGTAATTCTTACAGGATTACTCTGTCTATATTCATTTTATGCTTTACTTCCAGGTTTTTACTTACTTTTATTTCGCTTTCTGTGGCAGGGGGGTGTGGTTGTGGCAGCAGCTGTGGGTGGAGAGAAGGGGCAGGGGCTCAGCGGGGAGGTAGACGCACCTGTGGGAGGTTAGGCTGATTGTCCTGCAATTAACGGTGTGCTTAAATCCCTCACTAGTGTGTACCACCCACAGACAGACGGTCTCATGGAGCGATTCAACAAAACACTAAAGAACATGGTTCGTAAGTTTGTGCACAAGGATAAATGGTTAGATCCTCTTTTGTTCGCAGTGCGGGAAGTACCCCAGGCCTCCACGGGGTTTTCCCCCTTTGAGTTGTTTGGGAGAAGCCCGAGGGGTGTCTTGGACCTGATTAAGGAAAGCTGGGAGGAGGGTCCAAGCACCATCAAAAACGAAATTCTGGACCTGCGAGCAAAACTCACGGGAGAATTTGCTTCGGGCCCAGGAACGTCAGCAGCGCCTCTACAACAGAGGAACTAAACTACGTCAATTTGCACTGGGAGATAAAGTGCTTGTGTTGCTCCCATCTTCCAGCTCTAAATTGCTCGCCAAGTGGCAATGACCCTTTGTGGTCACACGGCAGGTGGTTCAAGTTGACTATGAGGTTGTGCGTTCTGACAGAGGCCACTGTGACAAGTGTCTTGCCACTAGAGGGAATCGAAGGATGGAACAGATAGGGTTGGGAGAGACAGCTTTACTTCGTACAACAAAACCAGGGCCCATCGCCAGTATATAAAACAGTGCCTAGACTTTTTAGCCAGCTTCTCTACACAGCCTTTTCAGGCAGAGCGCAGCTGCTGTCTCTCGTGCGTCAGGGGCCGGACCCAGCTTCACTGTGAGGGAATCTAAGCCCCTGCCCATTCTCTCCGCCCACAGTTGCTGCCACAACCACACCCTTCTGCCACACTTTCCAACCCCAATTGTTTCTCCAAGCGGGACCTTTTCAGCCTGGCTGAGATATCTATTATTTTCCCCCATAACACTGATTTCGCCCCTTCCCAAAGAATAGATGTTGACACTTCCCCATTGCCATTGATATACAAATAATCTTTCAAATCCTTTTTGAACCACAATACCCAGAGGAAAACTGGGTCGTCTTGATTTGGAGTATAGATATTCAAAATAGAGATGTCCACACCCTGTACTGCGCCAACCACCATGACATAGCTTCCCATTTTAGCTGAGCATGCAGGGGAATACAAGAAAGGAAATATCTTCTACCTTGCTGAAAATATAAGCCACTAGATAAACTACCGGACCATGCGTCATGACAAATGGAGACAAAGACTAAAGGGCCATGCTACATGTAGCTGTGATCATGCAACCTCGATAAACATGAATGATGTATTTCATCCTAATTAATGGGTTATTTTAGCCCACTATATAAACACAGAATGTGTGTGTGTGGCAGACTGGGGGGTGTGGTTGGGCAGTTGGGGTGCAGCCCATCGGGACTGAGTGGGAACTGATATCTGTTCTGCGTGTGTGTGTTTCCCCGACAGTGAGCAGGAACACGGAGGAGGCACGTCTCGCTGTGGACACGGAGGAGGACAGTGCCCGCAGTGAGCGGAGGAGGGCGAGAGAGCCCGTTCATATTGCCAATATAATTGTGACTGTGTTGGTGGTGCTGCCCGCAATAAAACGGCGTTGCCGTCACGCCTGACCACCTCAAGTCTCCGCCTCTGTCTGCCCGTGGTAGCATCTTGGCTACAGTGGGGGCTCGTCCAGGATCAGGGCAGAGGCGTCACCCTTGAAGAACTTGGTGGGCCGTCTAGTGGCCATGCAGGAGGCGCAGGCGGCGGTCCTGCAGCAGCAAACCCAGACGCTCCTCGCCGTGGCGCAGGTGGCGTCAGAGGAGCGTGGGGCGATGCAGGAGCTGCTGCGGGACGTCACGAACACTACGGGAACTATACGAGCTGTTAGGCGTCCGCTCAATCCGGACCAGCGTGTACCACCCCCACACCAACGGTCTGGTGGAACGGTTTAATAAAACACTGAAGAACATGGTTCGTAAGTTCGTGCACGACGATAGCTGAAATTGGGATAAATGGCTGGACCCTCTGTTGTTTGCAGTGCGGGAGGTACCCCAGGCCTCCACGGGATTTTCTCCCTTTGAGCTCCTGTTTGGCAGGAGACCCCGGGGGGTGCTGGACCTGGTTAAAGAAAGCTGGGAGGAAGGTACCAGCACCAGTAAGAACGAAATTCAGTACGTTATGGACCTGCGAGCAAAACTCCACACACTGGGACAGCTGTCACGTGAGAATTTGCTCCAGGCCCAGGAACGTCAACGACGGCTGTATGACAGAGGGGCGCGGCTAAGACAATTCCCACCGGGAGATAAAGTGCTTCTATTGCTCCCTTCATCCAGCTCCAAATTGCTCGCCAGGTGGCAAGGGCCCTTTGTGGTCACACGGCGGGTGGGTGATGTCGATTATGAGGTTGAGCGTACCATCACGTAGGGGTGGAACGACACAAACGTACCACGTCAACCTCCTGAAAGCGTGGAGGGGGGTGGAGTCCGCCTCGCTGGCCACCTCGGTGATTGAGAGAGATGAGTTGGGTCCGGAGGTTCAAAAATCGGCCAATCAAACCCCGACCCTTTGTAATAACCATCTCTCACCAAGCCAGGGTGCGGACGTGGCCGCCTTACAGCAGCGATTTGCTGACGTGTTTTCTCCCCTGCCGGGACGTACGACGCTTATACACCACCACATAGACACCACCCCCGGAGTAAAAACACGTACCCGGCGGTATCGGCTGCCCAAGCATAAACGTAAAATCGTGCAGGTGGCATTGTGCAGGTGCCATGCTGGAGATTGGGGTAATAGAAGAGTCCCACAGCGACTGGTGCAGCCCCATCGTGCTTGTCCGCAAGTCCGATGGGTCTATCCGGTTCTGTGGACTACCGCAGGGTGAACGACATATCAAAATTCGACGCCTACCCAATGCCCCGGGTCGACGAGCTACTAGATCGGTTAGGCAACGCTTGCTTTTTTACGACGCTGGATCTAACCAAGGGCTACTGGCAGATTCCCTTGTCGCCAGAGTCCAGGGAGAAAACGGCTTTCTCTACTCCGTACGGTTTGTACCAATTTGTGACACTTCCGTTCGGCTTGTTCGGCACCCCAGCCACGTTCCAGCGCCTCATGGACCGGGTGCTGCGCCCACACGCTGCATATGCCGCTGCCTACCTGGATGACGTTATCATCCACAGTGACAGCTGGGAGCGGCACATGCAGCAGGTGGGAGCGGTGCTCGAGTCCCTGAGGCAGGCGGGGCTCACGGCCAACCCGAAGTGCGCGGTTGGACGGAGGGAGGTACGGTATCTGGGGTAGCACTTGGGAGGAGGGCTGGTGCGGCCCCAGATAGATAAAACTGCAGCGCTTGCGGCCTGCCCGAGACCCAAGACAAAAAAAGAGGTGAAGCGGTTCTTGGGGCTGGCGGGCTATTACCGGAGGTTCGTCCCGGACTTCTCGGAACTGACCAGCCCCCTGACCGACCTAACCCGAAAGGGTGCGTCAGATCCGGTCCAGTGGACGGAGCGGTGCCTACAGGCGTTTGAAGGAGTAAAATTGGCCCTCTGTGGGGAATCTGTTTTGCATATGCCTGACTTCTCTCTCCCTTTCTGTCTCCAGACTGACGCATCGGGCAGAGGGCTGGGAGCCGTTTTGTCCCAGCAGGTGGAGGGGGTTGACCGCCCGGTGCTGTACATTAGCCGGAAACTCGCAGACCGCGAGACTAGGTACAGCACCGTGGAGAAGGAGTGTCTGGCCATCAAGTGGGCGGTCAGCACCCTCCGGTACTACCTCCTGGGACGCTCTTTCACCCTCTGGTCGGACCATGCCCCGCTGCGGGCTCCACCGCATGAAGGATACCAACGCGCAGATCACCCGTTGGTACCTGGCCCTCCAGCCATTTAAGTTCAAGGTGATCTATAGGCCGGGGCAGACTGGCAGACTGGGGCGTGTGGTTGGGCAGTTGGCTGGAGGCGGGGGGGTGGAGTCGGGCCGGCAGGCGGGTTCGCCCTACCCTGACACCGGCTGCAGCCCATCGGGACTGAGTGGGAACTGATATCTGTTCTGCGTGTGTGTGTTTCCCCGACAGTGAGCAGGAACACGGAGGAGGCGTGTCTCCCTGCTCGCTGCGAGCGAGAGAGAGAGAGAGAGAGAGAGAGAGAGAGAGAGAGAGAGAGAGAGAGAGAGAGAGAGAGAGAGAGAGAGAGAGAGGACGGTGCCCGCAGTGAGTGGAGGAGGGTGAGAGAGCCCGTTCATATTGTCAATATAATTGTGACTGTGTTTGTGATGCTGCCCGCAATAAAACGGCGCTGCCGTCACGCCTGACCACCTCAAGTCTCCGCCTCTGTCTGCCCGTGGTAGCATCTTGGCTACAGTGTGCAATTAAGATGCCATTACTATCCCAGCTGTGTCAAATAGTGTGAAGTAGGTCCGAGTTAACAGAGTACAATAGAGGTGCGCCGGCCAGGAGAGACAGAGTGGGAAAGCCGCCGTCACCAGCAGCGGCAACCGACCAAGGTCTGCGGAGGATGCAGCCCCACTCGGGGTTGGCGCGGGATGTCTGGCAGACTGGCGGCTTTGGTGCTCTGTGGCTGACCTGCCGGGACAGAGGGGAGGCCGCGAGAGACGGCGCTGGAAAGTGACCGAAATTGTCCCTGTCTGTCGCGGCCCTGGTAGTAGTGAGGATTGCTACAGTCACAGATGATCAACTTGTGTTGAAAGTTGAAAGTGGCATAAAAGTTGGGACCCTTTACACTGACATTGTGTAAAGGGTCCCAACTTTAGCTTAAGCTCAATGATTTAACCAAGAAGGATGCCTATCCCCTGCCTAGAATCGATGGCGCGCTAGACAGTTTGAGTAAAGCTTGCTGGTTCTCTACCCTTGATCTAGCTAGTGGGTATTGACAAGTGGAGGTAGACTCCAAGGACAGCATTTATTACACGACAGTAATAATTTTGAATGTTTGAATTTAATGTCCTGAGCTTTGGTCTGTGCAACTTGCCTAGAATGTTTCAGAGGCTAATGGATGTAGTGCTGGCCGATTTGCAGTGGTTTGAAGTTGTGTCAGGCTAATTTCCACCCAGGTCCAATACCTGGGTCACATAATAGAGATGACACCTCTAGAGCTGACCCTGCTGCCTCAGGGTTGCTAGTGGTGAGGCAGATGAGATGGTGAGAGCTCAGGCAGAGGATGCAGATACAGAAGTTGATTTCTCTTAAGAAAGGAAAGGGTGATGGACAGGCGGAGCTTTTAAATGAGCCCTCTCTGTGCAAGTCGCTTTGGTGTTTCAAGCAGCCTTAACTCTGATCAGGGACGTAATTTTGAGTCTACTGTGTTTAAGGAATTGTGTAGATTGCTAAACATTCATAACTCAACTCATACTTGAGCGTATCATCCCCAGTCAGATGGATTGATTGAGATTGATGACTTTAATCATACACTTTTGTCAATGTTGTCATAGTCATGTACAAAGGAAAAGGCATCAAGCAAAGGCATCGGGTCAATTGAAACTTTGACTTTAAGGCAGATTTTCAGTACTATACAGAGGGTGAGTTGGTGTGGGTCCGCAATAAGGTTAGGAAAAGAGGTTTGTCTAAACTACAAAGGCGGTTCAAGGGCCCCTATAGGATCCTAGAAAGGGTCATTGAAGTGTTGTACAGAGTAGTGGCAGTGCAGGGAGGGTCGGAGATAGTGTTCAATCAGCTCAAACCCTATCTCTCCCCTCGTCCACAACTGCCAGCAACTCAGGATGGAGAGGCACCAGGTCCACCGGAGTAGCCACCAGCCAGAGGTCCATTGGGGTTCCAGTTGGGTCTACCGGAGGCACCTGATGCCATCCAGGACATCCAATGGAGGAAATGGCGAGGCATCCAACCTGAGGCCCGTGGAGGAGAGGTGTGACCAGGCAGTGGCAATGCCGGCGCGGGAGTCTAATGCCTCAGGTCAAGGAGGCACATCGGGAAGTACCAGGGGGCTTCAGCCATCAGTGGACACTGGTCCAGGGTATGTGCCACCTGCCCCACTCCAGCAGCAGAGCACCCCTCAGGTTTCCCAAGGACAGCAAGAGATCCCACAGGGATTGAGACCAGAAGGAGGGAGACCACCGGCAGTGTGGTCCTATGATTATGTCATTATAGTGACTCGAGGATGAGTCCCCTCCGCAAAAGGGGGAAGAATGTAGTGGAGCAGCAGTGATTATTGTCCCACTGTATCATTGGTTAAGTTAATAGACTGATTAATCACACCTGTGACTGATTGTGAAGCGTGGCTAGAGACTGAGAGCTGATAAAAGGAGAGGGTCAGGCGTTGCTTGCTCTCTGCAACAGGGAGCAACTCTGCATTCTGCGGTACAGCACTCTGTTGGGCTGGGAGGGTGTCGTTCACTGCTAGTTAGGGCTGCTGGTGATAAATACAGGTACGATAGGGGGTAGGTTTGTTCCAGCGCTAGGAGGGGAGCTGTAGTTAGTTCATGCAGGGGCTTTTGCAGTGATTGGCCACTGCTGCTCTCCCGATTTGGTTTTCAGCACCCGGCATGCTGCAGTGTGTTGTGGGATCCTACCAGTGTCCTTGGCCTTCCGGTGCTGCCCGGCAAAGCCGTGTCTCCCCGGGGAGTAGGAAGCCACAACAATCTCAGACCCCAGGAGAGGATCTCGCTGACCGGGTAGTGTGCTTTTAACCATTTAGGTCTCTTGTATGTATAGTCCCATCTAATTTTTTGTCCTGGTGTCATTTTATGTTTTGTGTGTTTAGGATTCTTTTAAATAGTGTGGGGAGCTCAGGGACGAGGCTGTTGGGAGAGTCAGATGCCCTGGGGTGGAAGGTTCTCTATAAAAGAGTTTCACCCTATCAGATTGAGAGTCTCATGCTCTACCGACTGAGCTGTCCGGGAAGTAGTGTCGTGGTGTGAACCCAGTCCTAAAGCCTTATGTGCAGTGATTGTGCCTCACTAGCCGTAAGATCCCCCTGCATCTCCACACCTTATGAGCTATATTTTACATTAATAGAGTGCTTTGTGTCTATAAATTGTGGTGATGTGCATTATTCAAGGTCTCAAGACATACCGGAAATCTGAAAACTCCTGTCGGGACTGACTTCAGGACCATGCACGCTGATGCTGTGTCTGACATCACAGTCAAGAGAAAGGAAGGAAGGCAAAGCTTTTCCCCAAAATCGTTAATTTAATTAGCTGAGAAGAGCTGGCTCAAATCTGCCACCAGCCGGTAGACAACTCTTCACAATGTGACCACTGTCTGATTGATAGCAAGTACATGTTAGTAGACTAGGCTACTGTCAGGTTGACTCTTCAGGGCATCGGTTTGTGATTTCAAGGTTATTTATTTAAATTAATTGTTTATTACACTGCTGTTATGTGACTACCCAATGAACTACTCAGAAGATAACGTTAGACAAAATAAAAAAAATAAGACAGGGTGGTTCAGGAGTAATGGCTCTAAATTAAATTGGCTCTAGTAATGTAGATTTGATTAAATTCAATTGCTCTACCATCATAAGCTTATGGCTGTGATGTTTTTTCTTGCAGAATGGATTCAATTATAATTTATTTTTGGTCAAAATAAAACCATATATGCACCACCTAAATTACTGGACATTTTTTCTTGATTTTGCCAGTATTAAAGTAAATATCAATCCACTGGATTACCACTCATAACAGATCTTGTGTGTCGCTTATTAACCGCTTTGGTTAGATGGTGGTCAAGAACTATTTGGCACAGAAATAACATTTAATTATTATTAGTGTACTTGCTTCAGTAATCACATACTCTTATTTACTTCTTTGTGGTTATTATTAGTGGTTAGTCACAAATCCCACTACTGTTCTATTGCATAATTATTATTAGTGTACTTCCTTCACGAGAACACTTATACACTCTTATTTAGTTCTTAACTAGTGTGCTTGCTTCAACGAGAACACTAACACACTCTTATTAGTATATAATACCCTAGCAACCACTAGTAATCATCTAGCACCCACCCAATAACACCCTAGTAACCACTAGTAGTCACCTAGCAACAACCTAGTTACACCCTAGCAACAAATAGTAATCACCCACTAACACTCTATCAGCCAATGCTAACCCCTTAGCAACCACGAGTAACAACTTAGCAACCACCTCATCAAACCTTGGGAACCACTGTTAATCACCTAGAAACCATGTAGTAACACCTTAGTAACCACCTAGTTACCACTAGTAATGACCTAGCAACCATTGGTAATGACCTAGCAAACACCCAGTGAGACACTAGCAACCACCTAATTAGATCCTAGCAACCACCTAGTGAAACCATAGTAACGGATAGAAACTACTTGGTGGTGGTTACCTACGGAGACACTCGCAAACCACCTGTAATGACTGAACCTCCACCTTGTTAGACCCTAGCAATGACCTGGCAACCACTCGGTGAGACCCTAGAAATCACTCGTCATGACCTAGCAACCAGTAATAATCATTTCGGGCCTAATAATCATTTATAGGATAGGTATTTGAAAGATGAAGGAAGAACATGAAAGAGCTAATAAGCCACAAATAAAAAGAATGAATGAAGTTTGATCTGATAAAAAAAATGATAAAATCTCATGTTTTATGGATCCTACAGTTGCTAGGTAATTACTAGTTGTTGCTAGGGTTTTACTAGTTGGTTGCAAGGTGATTACTAGTGGTTGCTCAGTTTTTACTAGATACTTGCTAGGTGATACTAATACTAGCTAGGGTGTTACTAAGGTTGCAATATGTTTGGTACTGGTTGCTAGGTTGTTAATGATTGGTTGCTATGTAATTTACAGTAATTGATTGATAGGGTACTAGTTTTTTAACAATTCAACCTGAAGCAAGCACATAAATTTACTTTATGTAAATAAAATGTAAACTATTTTTACATTTTATTTTTAATGTTTTAACAGACCTACATGAACACAATTGACAAAGGGACACAAAGGAAGTAAGCAGCTACAGTAAGCCTATGGTGTATTTCAACTTGAGCTCTCATGTATCAGACTACGTGAAGCTTGGGCATAATAGAAATTCAAGGTGTGTGGAGTTTAGAAACTCCGTTCAAAACAAAGATTTCTTTAGGAAACCTTTAGGTTTTAGGAAACCTACCCAGGGGAGAAAGAAATATACAAACATATTAGTTTTCCAAAATGAGATATCCACCACTTGAAAACAGTTACATCTACTCTAGTAGTAGATACATTATGTCCTTGGTTGACAAAATGGTAAGACTTTTACAGACTTAATTCTATATATTTGAGAGAAGGATGTGTCGAATGTGTGAATGAGAGAACGATCAATTAACTTTTAATGAATGAAATGTGTAAATATTGTGTAAAAATTGATATAGGCCTATCAATTAGAAAATTTAATTCACAACATTACTAACCACTACCAAATTCAATTTCACCCCCTACCCCAAACCCTGATGAAAGACAGAAATGGCATGTTACATTTCATGATATAAATTATTTATTTACATTTACAGAAAAAGACCCCATCAAGACAATGTAATAATAACTATTGGAAATAGAATCCAAGATGGTTGACGTCATTGTTATAACCAAACAGAGGGCTCTATATTACCATTGTGCCCTCTGTCATGAGTCTCCTATAACACAAGCAAGGCATCACGTGTAGCCCCACCCCCCGCCCACCCGCCCCAACAGCACACACCTCATTTAAACCCCACTACCCTACTTTGCACTACCTCAATTTGCTTGTCCCCCCATCTATACACAAACGACAGACACCAGCTAACCCACTTCTACCAAAGCTCCTACGCCCCTAACGCACGCACGCACGCACGCACGCACGCACAAACTCAAGTGAGCATACACGATTTGACACACACGCACGCACTCACGCACCTAATTTGACACATTCAAACACACTTGCAGTCCCAGTAACCCCCCCTCCAAGACCCCACAGTTCAGTTTTTCAGGAAGCCCTGGGTGGAAGTGTCAAGATGCAAGGGAACACATTGGCATCTGGTGGGTAGACTGCAGCGGCGACCCACCACACTACGACTGATTGGGATGCCAGTTCTGTCTTTCCTGTGCCACTATCCTCCCTGTTCATTCTTGAGTTTCAGACTGGGAGAGAGGGTGAGAAGTGAGGGGAAGCAGATCCTAATTTTCAGGGTTGGCCTAATGCCAGAGCGCTTTGTTGAGTCGAGGAGGGTTTTCATTGTCGTCTTGTGTGCACGGTGTGTCTGGGCTCAGATGAGCCGGGTAGAGGCTCGCATGGTGTTCTCTGAACTGTAGTGGACATTGTTCTGCTTCTGCCGGTTAATCCTGTTGCTCCGCGGGCACTTCCTGTGTAGTGAGGAAGTTGAAAGAGGGAGAGAAGAGAGGTGGCAAGTGCTTGTTTAATTACATAGCTCCAAACAAAAGCCAGTATACCAATTTAAAATATCGGATTTGACATATGACATATGGCTAAGTTAGCTGTGATAGCACATTCGTATACATTTCTGATGCCATTACAAATATTAACCTCAATGTCCCAGTTTTGAGGATAAAATCATATGACAAATTTCAAGTTACATTTTTTTTTTCTAAAATTGGATACATAGTGTGGACTATGTGGTCATCAAATTGACTCATACATTCAGGAGGCAAAGTATAGAGATATGCTTTGCATGAGCTGTCGCCCTTTAGTCCGCCTATCATTGCCACCTGTTATAAATCAACTAGATGCCACGTGCTATGGACTATTTCAAGGCATGAAGGTAACCCTCTTCCTAGGGGAGAAGCAGGATGGGGTAATAATGCTAGCTGAAATCTGGTTGTATGTGTGTCCACAGTCAGAGGTGACAGTACCTTCTCCTCCTGGTGTAAGCAAGGTGACCTTTTGCAGCTTCACGCCAGGCTCAGGAGCTCCACAGCTCCCAGACTCCACACCAAGCTGTGTAAGCTGTGTTTGTGTACAAGTTTACGTGTGCGTGTGCGTGTGTGTGTGTGGGCATGACTCACCTGGTAATGCAGAGCACCACCACGCAGATGATGGCCACCTGCAGCGCACCAATGATGGAGGCGATGAGGACATAACGCATTTTGCCGGAGCCTGGCACCACATACAGCACATTGTACTCCTTGGTGTCGCACTGAGGACCGCTGAAACCCGAGTGACAGCTGGGATCACACACACACACACACACACACACACACACACACACACACACACAAGGGAAGAGAGAAAGAAACAAAGAGATCATAATTCCTTTGCATTGCGACATACAGTGGAGGAAATAAGTATTTGATCCCCTGCCAATTTTGCAATTTTACCCACTTACAAAGAAATGAGCTGTCTATAATTTTAATAGTAAGTCTACTTTAACAGTGAGAGATAGAATATCAACAAAAAAATCCAGAAAAAAACGCATTAAATAACAGTTATAAGTTGATTTGCATTTCATCGAGGGAAATAAGTATTTGATCCCCTACTGACCAGCAAGAATTCTGGCTCCCACAGACGGGTTATGTGCCCACGAGGCACACAGATTAGTCCTCTCGGCTTTCCTCTCGGCTTAAGAAAGTACTCCTAATCTCAATTGGTTACGTGTATGCACAAAACCTGTCCAAAGAATCACACTTCGTATCTTCAACCTCACCAAAGATCTGTCTAAGGACGTCAGGGACAAGATTGTAGACCTGCACAAGGCTGGAGTGGGCTACAAGACCATCGGCAAGCAGCTTGGTGAAAAGGAGACAACTGTTGGTGTGATTATTCGCAAATGGAAGAAAGACAAAATAACCATCAATCGCCCTCGGTCTGCGGTTCCATGCAAGATCTCACCTTGTGCGGTATCATTGATCATCAGAAAGATGAGGGATAAGCCCAGAACTACACGGGAGAAGCTTGTTAATGATCTCAAGGCAGCTGGGACCACAGTCACCAAGAAAACCATTGGTAACACACTACGCCGTAATGGTTTGAAATCCTGCAGCGCCCGGAAGGTCCCTATGCTCAAGAACGCGCATGTACAGGCCCGTCTGAAGTTTGCCAATGAACACCTGAATGATTCTGAGGAGGCTTTGGAGAACTTGATGTGGTCAGATGATACCAAAATCGAGCTCTTTGGCATCAACTCAACTCCCCGCATTTGGATGGAGAAGAATGCTGACTATGACCCCATGCACGCCATCCCCACCGTCAAGCACGGAGGTGGAAACATTATGCTTTGGGGCTGTTTCTCTGCTAAGGGTACAGGACAACTGCACCGCATCGAAGGGATGATGGATGGGGCCATGTACTTCTCCCAAGCCTCCTCAGAATTTCATTGGCAAACGTCAGACGGTTATTTTGTCTTTCTTCCATTTACGAATAAATGCCTTGTGCAGGTCTACAATCTTGTCCCTGATGTCCTTAGACAGATCTTTGGTCTTGCCCATGGTGGTGAGGTTGAAGATACGAAGTGTGATTCTTTGGACAGGTTTTGTGCATACACGTAAGCAGTTGAGATTAGGAGTACTTTCTTAAGCCGAGAGGAAAGCCGAGAGGACTAATCTGTGTGCCTTGTGGGCACATAACTCGTCTGTGGGAGCCAGAATTCTTGCTGGTCAGTAGGGGGTCAAATACTTATTTCCCTCGATGAAATGCAAATCAACTTATAACTATTATTTAATGTGTTTTTCTGGATTTTTTTTGTTGATATTCTATCTCTCACTGTTAAAATAGACCTACCATTAAAATTATAGACCACTCATTTCTTTGTAAGTGGGTAAAATTGTGAAATCGGCAGGGGATCAAATACTTATTTCCCCCACTGTAAGCATGTTGTAAGCCGTTGTATTGGAACAATGCACTTGTTTGACAGTGTGGACACCTGTGCTTTTTGTTTGCTGTGACTACTTCGATCACTGGGATTGATGAAGCTTTGAGTGGGCAAGAGTGTCAAGGAAGTGAGAGTCAGGAGTGTGTGGGAGAGAGAGCCAGAGAGGTAGAGCAGAGGCAAAGAAAGTAAAATACAGAGAAAGACAGAGAGAGAGAGAGAGAGAGAGACTAATGGAGACAATGTCTGCCCCCAGACAGGAGCTAAAATGGTCCCCCTTTTAATCTCTCTCCATCTCTCTGTCTTTACCTGCTTTCCCTTTCTCTAGGGAGGTTGTTACCCACCAACACCTGCATATCCCTGCTCTGTACACACACACACGCATATAGAGTCTCCTTCACATTCTCTATCTCTTTGACCTCACAGTGTGTGAGATGAACAATGCGACCTTGATCTGTTTGGGGTATGTGCTCTGTACACACACACACAACCGCATGCACACAGAACTCACACGCATGCACACATACAGTCAAAGACATAACTGTGCTTCCCTTTCGATATTTCCCCTCTACAAGACAACCTGAAACTGACCAGTAGGGGGAGCCAGAGACCTTCCACATTCCCTTCACTAACTAGTGTTCAGTATGCAAGGAGAGCATCTGGCAAGGTGGCTGGGATGAGAGAGTTTAGAGAGGAAGAGGGAGAGATAGAGAGTGAGAGCGAGAGCGAGATGGAGCGACCAATACCTACTGCACTATCAGGCCCGAAAGGATAACAGGCCTAACCACAGGTACAGTCCCTGGCTCTGTGTGTGGGTGGGGTTTTAGTACATTTTTTGTTGTTTGTTCTTGTATTTCTCTACTTACGAGGAATGTCCTTACAAAGACAGAGAGATGAGGAAAATCCTCCATCTTATTAAGGTGCCAATTTAGAGTTAGGACTTGGGTTTAAGTTTACGGTTCAGGTTAGGGTAAGGAGTTAGGGAAATACAGTAGTCAATTAGGTACAAGTATACTAGTGTGTGTGTGTGTGTGTGTGTGTGTGTGTGAATACCTGCAGGACGGCTTGGCCCGGATGCTGGGGTACTGACACTCTCCATGGACACAATAGCTCTTGTAGCGATCTGGACAGTGATCTAGACCCCTGGCTAGCTCGTTCCTTGGGTCCTCTTTGTCCTCTACAAGACACACACACACACACACACACACACACACACACACACACACACACGGACGCACAATCCAAAAAGAGAGGGAGAGGGAATAAGGGAAAAAAAGTGAGAGACTGGTAGACAAAAAAATAGGCAGAGAGAAAGAAGAGAGGGAAGACCAAGATGAGAGAGATAGAAAGAGAAGACCGAAAGACAGCCACTGCCTGCGATTTGGGTGATGGGTCATTCTGTTCTATTCTGATTGTGGGCAGTGCAAGAGACTCCTATTGTATGTAGTGGTCTGCAGTTCCAGCTACAAAACAGACAAATCATGCATTCTTCACTGCTCTGGTAGTACCTGTCATAACATTATGTCAATTTAAAACAGCTAGCTGGCAAGCTCTAATTAGGTAGTATTCATAAAAAATAAACTAAACTAAAATTACTTAAATTACTTTCAATCTTACAATCCACCCCAACAAAGGATGCAACCATTTTCCAAGCATCATTTTTCACATCTGCATGGCAACAAGGACGTGCCGCCATCTGATTGGCTGTTGACAGCCGATGACCACAAAAAGTTATACCGACCGAAAAGTATTTGTTGTAGCAGAGCCTCATTAACAGATTATTGGCCTCATGGAGTTATGTTACACTAGTTTCATTAAAAGGGACTGTAAACTCAAAATTGCAAATTTCCAATGATTCATTTGTTAGTAGAGGGCAAACCCATATTGTAAACTCAGCAAAATATTAAAAGGTTTTGTCCACTATCTATTTTGTGTAGGACGTTTGATTGAATCTAACATTTACTTCGCCCCACAGAGGGAGGGAGAGCCTCTGCTCAGGGTCACTCAACCAAAGGCCAAGAAGTGTTCAGTGGTGCAAGTGAAGGTCCCGTCAACATTTGGTTAGTCTTATTTTTACATTATTACATTTCAGAAAATGAACATAAAATAAGGGATAATACACGACAAGGTGTGCAGGGATCGAAAAATAATGCTCTCCGCAGAGGTAATTAGTCCCCACATTGTGCATTATTTTTTGCTAACCGCACACCTTGGAGAGTATTATCCCCCTTATACCATGGCCACTTCCCAAAGACAAAAAAAAAACATTTATTCATCGTTTCAAGAGAAATGTATTTGTGCTTCTGTCACCACTCACCAGTTAATATAGTCCCTCTGCAATGAGCTACCTTCTTGGCAACTGCTTAGCAACCGCCTCTCTGCTGCCCAAGATTGGTCACTTGAATTTTGGTGGATGGTTTAGGAGACCAGAGGCAGCTCACTCAGAAGGCGGAATGAAGAGATGTAAACACAAGTCGGCTACATATTGTAAATCTTGCCCTTGTGGGTGACACTTTAACATGTGCAAAGCCTTTATCGCCAACTATTGGAAGATTACAAGCCATGGATACCATATCTATTCATAATCATGCTTATTAATTCAGCAAAAGTAGGCTCACATAGCCAAACTAATAACTGATAGGACGTGCAATAATTGACAAGACACACAGAATTTATTTTTATTGGCAAAACAAAATATGATTGGCTTGGCTACTCTTGGTCTCCTCTTTAGTTTTTTTAATGTGCGCCGTGGATGAGGCTGACTGGATACCGCTCCACCTTTTTCTGTGCAGGATGGACAGATGCATAACATCCCTGCAGCATATTATTCAGGGTGACCTTATTGTAGTTTGCCAAGTCCAAGCTCATCACTAAGAGGTAGTCGTGAAGCGTATTCACTGCCCAGGTGGTCATTTTCTTTGTGTTTTATTCATCCCTGTCCTCTTCTAATTTGTTCAGTTCCTCCTCTGTTCAGGTCCCCTCTGCTTCATCTAAACAGTTTTGTTAGTGTAACAGATCATGCTATCCATTTTGGGAATTCACATATGTTATCCTATGGGCTAGGACAGCTCTACTGTGAATGCATCAATCTCTTTCAAACCTAGACACATATAGACCCAGGTTACAGCCTCCCTCTCAAATCTCTCAAGCCCCCCCGCCCCGTTTCTAAACCCTCTAGGAGAGAGGCAGTGGACTCTAGGGTGCAGAGCCTCCACCTCGTCAAAAGACTGAGACAGAGTCGTGCCATAATCATATAAATGATCGCTAGCTAGCTGCGATTGAGGTTGGGAGGCCTCCTCATCCTTCTACTGTTCAAACATGTAGGGTTGTACCAGAGGGATTCTCCCAATATATCCATGGCTACAACCATTCTCCTTAGCAACCGTTTTTTTTTCTCTCCCTAGCAACTGTAACCATATGAGTACGTTGTTGTTTGCATATTCGGGACACGTCCCCTCCAACCTAGTGGCTAAGATTCTGGTGAAAAATCAACTCTACAAGAAAGTACTTTTAAAGATCAAATGTTTTTCTGCTATTTTAACCTTGGTGTAAGACCAGTAACATCACCAACTACAACATCATGAAAAAAAACAACTTTTGACATCAAGTTTTCAATGCCTTTAAAATCACATTTAAATAATTCAATTGATAGGCAAGCATGTTTTGGAATCCACATCATTTTACACAGGAATGGATACAAAAATGACTTGTGTAGGCTACTGCATCCAAGATTGGACTAAAATATAAAATCAATCAAACATCGATATATTGTCCAAACTATATCGAGGATAGCTTAAGCTGTCAATACAGCAATGCCTTATCTGCACCAGTTTGGAGAAAAATGTCCTCAGATGCCTCCATCCTCATGTAATGCAGGTCAACTGCGAGCGGATGCATGAAAACGTATCAAATGCTGGTCTGCCTTTGCCCATTTTCTGATGTCGTAGCGTTACATGAATGAATCTTCCAGTCTCTCAGATCTTTTGGCCATGTTGTACACCAAAACAAAAACAGGGACAGGACTGAGAGAGCCTCGCTCTACTGTGACTAGCATTTTTTGACTGGGAAATGTGCACATTTACTAGAGTTACCTTGGGAAATGTATACAGGTTGCCTGGTCGCTAAGCTCTATAGGAAATTAATGGACTTCCGGTGACTTGTTGATAGTGTTGCTCACTGTGTGAACACACGGTGAGGGAGAGTCAAGAGAGCAGAGAGAGAAAATTAATTGAATTGAACTGAATTGAAATTAAGTTAATTGAATTGACTGATTCACTCGAGAGTGAATCAGCATGCGTTATTTGCCAATCCACATGGCTCTGTACCACAGCTCTCCCACGCCCCACCATCACACACACACACACACACACACACACACACACACACACACACACACACACACACACACACACACACACACACACTGACCTGTGTAGTCGGTCCGTGCGTAGTGTCCATCTCTGGCTTTGTTCCCAGTCATGATGTCCCCTGAAAAGGCCACAGTCATATCAGTACAACTCTCTTCAATAGTTAGAAAGCAAAACCCTTATTCCCCCTTTCCACACACGCACACACACATTTATTTCCTCAATATGATTCTGTGATATGACAACATTTCCGACTATGATGCTAGGATTGTGGCAAGGACCGGGATGGAGATGGGTCTGGAATGCTGGCCATTTTTTGTTTATTTGCTCATAAAACAACCGAAACAAAATAAAGCAAAATAAACCAGACAGTACAACAGAGTGAAAATTAGAAAAATTAAACCCTATAGAACAATCCTTTGTCAATGTCACTGATTACGTCACTGCTCGAAGTAGTTGCAAAAAGACTGGCAAGAGTAATGTTAAGACTGGCAATTAGGAGCCAAAACAATATAAAACGACTGTTGCGTTGAGCCAAAATTGGGAACTTCATTTTAATAGAATACCGTCATAAAAAAATGTTGTTGAATCAAACCGTATTCTCCTCTGGTTGCAAGCTATTAGAAGAACCTACTGGACGGAGGACTTCATAGGAAATTCCCGTGTTTGCAGTGAACATTTTATATCAGGTACTGTAACTAACACAAGGGCACTTCTATATGGAGATAGACAATTCGGCAACATGTCGGTCTAGGATAAGACGTAAACTCAAATTCAGGTGTAAGCATTAACACAGGTCCAAAACTGTCAAAAAAAGTTTCAAAGCTACTACGTTTTGCTATCTTTAAATTAAATGGTAAGACCTAACTGATGTTTATATCGTATCTGTCTCAACAAAACACCAGGCCATCAACCTGAAAGCTAATGGTATGTTATGTGTCATTGGTAAGAGTCGGGTCGGTAGTACACAAAAAGTCTTGTACATGACCACAAATCACATAATTATATTAGTCTAATGTCTTGTATGCCTTGAGTTTTTCCATAGTGTATACACTAGGAGGGAAGGGAGAAGGGATCTGGCAGGTTAGTTCCATCAGAAAGCACAGAATTCTGTACAGCTCCATAGCACTTCATTGGTTTCCTGCAACCAGTTAGTGCGCATGCACGGCAATGTTTGCAAGCATTGGGATTGGTCTATAGCTACAAAAAAGCCTCTCCTTATTTTTCTTAGGCTTTCATACTACTACATAGTGCTCTATAACTCTCAATGTGCTGCTTTAAGTTCTATACATCTATGACGACTTGAGGTAATTTGAGTAATTACTTATCCAATACCTAATTTTATGATCAACCATTACATTTTAAGCTAAATGTAGGTGCTAGTGGTCAAGGGATAGCAAAAAAAGGGCTTATTGGGAGAATGAGCATTCTTTATTGATACCAGTGGGGATGAGCTAGCTAGCAGGAAGCTTTATGTACTTGTCCCAATGAGAAATATTGGCTGTTTCTAAGGCACCTCAAAGCAAAATGTACAAACTCTTTCCCTAATAGTGGCAGATGAGGAAATACAACAGACTATGAAAATGTCAATACACTGGCTAACATAAGGTGTACTGTTCTGAGGTCCATGTCAGAATATGTTGGTTTTGTGTTTGGTGTGTGTTTCCACCAACCATGTCGTTTTGAATGGATTATGATTGGTTTAAGTAATGCAAACTCTGGATATTTTTTCTCTGACAGTGACAGTTTCAGCCAGACCTGCCCCCTCTACTGGCACAGCACCAAAACAAAGTAAAACAAAGAGTAGGAAGGTCTGCCTTTGGAAAACTAGGATGTAGGTGTTCAATGTAGATGTTCAATTTCTTGATGCAAATTCATATTTACCTTTGTCTTCTCCTAAATGGATTAGTGATATGACTCAGTTTAGGGATTGAACCACAGAGATTAATATAATAACTTTATTCCCGGAGCTATTTCAAACACTCCACACATAAAGACACTTCACTGGAAAAAGGGATTATGATTTTTAAAAAACCATACATATATATATATATATACTGTGTGTGTGTGTGTATGTATATGTGTATATATATATATATATATATACACATAGCAGTATAGGGCTATGTGGGTTTTTGAGGATTGAGGATTGAGCATGGTATTCCAAAACATAAAAATAACAGACATGAGTACATGCTGTCTGTATTTAGTTCTGCAAGCTACCTCATTTTGTCCCATAACCTCTCTTGAAGTGAACATCTATCCAGACAAGACAGATTGAGGGCTACCATTATGTTTGTTCATGTGTGTGTGTGTGTATGTGTGTATGTGTGCACGTGCATGCATGGGTGTGCTTGTGCGTTTGTGCTTGCGTTTGTGTGTATCTGACCTTGGCAGTGGCCCAGGTACTTGAGCTCGATGCGTTCCTGTCTCTGACAGGAGGCCTCCTTCACCTGGCAGGCATTGTCATAGGAGCGACCATCTGAGGCACACACCGGGTTGAAGCTGATGTGGGAACAGTCGATGTTGCAAACACACCTGCAGGAGCAGAGGTTGACAAAAGAGATAAATGAGCAAAGAGATGTTATCCAAAATAAGACAGCTACCATTTTGATGTATCATTTTAGTTATTAGATGTGTCATTTTGTGACAATGAAAGCATTTGTACTTTTAAAATATCCAGTTATAAATTTAACATCAAGTAAATGGCATCATAAATGGCATTTTTAAATAAAACCACTTGGTGATTTGCAACAGATTTTTCTTCATTCTATGGATAGTAGTATGTGTTTGAGTGAGAGAGAGACAGACCGAGACAAAATTCACTAAGGGATTACAATGCTTAGAGCATCTCCAAAATGAGGAACAAACACTGTATGTTATTCAGTAGATACATGCAATGGCTGTAGACAGCACTTTGCACACTCAGTCAGGATGTTGGACCATGAACGGTAATCCTATTGAAATTGGATTCTGGCACAATCGATTTGACACAATAGCTAGTGGATTTAACTATGCAAAAGGGGACTAGTAACACAGAGGGCCTGACTGACAAATGATGTACCCTTGGAATGGGAGGTAGCATTTACAAGTGAGAATAGAATAGAAAAGCTGTAGATTTGTTGATGTAGACTGTTTTCAGTCGATTAAATAACATTCAGAATTGTACAACAACTTATTGTACAACACTTAATATGATAAGCAAATATCAATACAGTGCACATTAAATCCACATTGGGGAACAGCATGTTTCTGGCATTACATGTGGTGTTTATAAACACCTCAAACTGAAACCAAAACCCAGACTGCTTGACAAATTTGATTTTTAACGAAGCTGAAAACAATTGCAGAACACCAGCCTCAGAGCCATGCGTAATGCATAAGTGTCACATGTGGGCACAGATTTGTAGCCTGCGTGTGAGTTGGACTCTTGACAATGGAAACTCTGTTTTATTTCAACAAACAAGCTATTACTGCTAATAGTTAATTCAGTAATTATTTACTGATTAAAGCAGATCATTACCTCAGTTAAAAGTTGATATTATGTGTGTGATATTAAATAATGGTATGACATGGATTGTTTATGAGAAGTAACTGTCTAAAAATAAAGCATTTTGAAATTTGTTTCCATAGTGAACTGTCAGTTCCATCCATAAAGCTGAAATTGGGGTGTGTTTGTGTGGCAGCCTGATGTGCATTCATTTCCCAGTGAATTAAGCGCTCACTTACTGCTTTTAGCTTTCAGCAAATTAACTGGCCAATTTGCTGTCGCATAACATTTTTTTGGTGAATTTGAGTGTGAGACCTTCCATGTTTGTGTGTCTGTGCGGGAGCATATATGTGTATGTGTGGGTCTGTCTGTATGTGTGACCTCTGCCTGAATGACAGTGAGACAGAGCGAGCGTGCACGTGTGTATTTGGGGCGTACGTGTGCTGTGACCCTAAAGTGCGCAGCGGTCCTGATCAGCAGAAATTACACCCAAATTGCCATCCCCAGACAGTTGTTGCTGAGTGGTGCTGAACGCTACATTCTGTAATTATAAATCTGTCATTATTCTCAGCCTTTTCATTTTCCCCTGGCGCCGATCCCTGTGTAAAGCACAGGCATTCAGCTCTCTTACCGCTGCATTTGCATACATACATGAACGCACATGCACGTACACACACACAAAGACACTTTCACAATCAGGGAAGCTGATTCTCACCGCTGACATTGAAGTTGACTGAAATGTTGTGCAGACGAGCATGCCAACATTGAGGTACTGCTATAATGATGTATCAGCAAAGAAAGAATGATGCGAAGAAAGACTTCAATATGCCTCAGAGAAGATGCAGGTGAATAAAAGGTGTGCAATACCCAAAATCCCAAGACGTCAAAGCTGAGCCGCCACAGTTATGAATGCACCAACATTGCCAAAGTGTGAAAATGCCGATAATTATAAGACTATGAATCACAGATTATGGGGTACCGTTAAGGAAATAAACTACTCCAATTGTGGGAATATCTATTGGTTTAGTGGTAAACTATATGCTTACAGTTTTTCTCCATTGTATACACACAAAAAATGGAACTATGCACACAATTCTGAAAACTTGAAGCTCATGTATCAACAACATGACTCCAAACTGCTAAACTCTAAGCACAATTCCATTGTTCTCACTCAAATATCATTCTAAATCACATATTTGCAAAACTCTAAACACAAATTGCATCATTTAGCACACTTTGTTCACCTGGAAAACACTGGCCTTCAAAATGCAACACCCTGATTACCAATTGGTCTCACTCACGTCTCACCAATTGGCAAAACACTCCAATCATGTGTCAGAGCATAAAATAGGCCTCAGGTGACCTCTACTGTGTTGGGGAAAATTGAGATGCATGGAGAACAGAGAGGAAGAGGAAGAGTGAGAGGAGGAGGAGCCAATATTTCTAATGAAATCCGCACAACTTTGGTTGACCATGTACTCAATCATGGCCTAACAATGACCGAAGCTGGGCAGCGAGTCCAGCCGATGTAGTTGAGGCCCTCTGGCCTGATCAGGATTGGAGGCGGGATGCGGACTGATTTACATGTAGATCTGTTTCACCACGTTTTATATTTTTATTTGTTGTGGGCCTACGAAAAACTTTTTTTTTTTGCAGTCAGTTCAGTCAGCTGTACATTTTACTGTATTACAGTAACAAATAAATATTTGCTTTGTTATCTTTTTGTATTTGTATATCCCCAGAGAGACAGTCTAAACATTTTCTTACTGTAGTGTTTCTCATTTTACTTATCAGTGCAGTTACTGTGAGTTTTGCCAAAATGGGTAACGTGTGTATTCTCTGAACTCAATGTCGCAGTATCAACTATGAATTTACAGTATGACTCTGCGAAGCTGGGTTGTGAGTTTAGCCCAATTGGAGCTCATTGGATAGACAAAGGTGCATTGTATCCTATGCTGATACAATGATTGTGTCAATGCAATATTTATGATATATTCACAGTATTGTTTTACAATATGGCAACAGTCTTTATACTGTATGTTCCATAACATTGCAATTAAAATTGTCCCTATTTTGCGACAAAAAAAACCCTAAACTTTAAAAAAGGAAACAATTTCTACACAATTATACATTTGAATATGAAACATGGCCTCATGAAGTCAAAACATATAGAAACAGTATTTTGATGGTAGTGTTTTCAATTTATCACACCAGTGTTTAATTGTTGCTCTGTAAGAGACATTCATATGACAGCTGTGTGTACTGTGGAAAGAATCAGTTTTGAGAAGAGAGAACATGGTTTTGAGTGCTGTGTTTCATTTTGCAAGAGATTTGTGGAGTTTTGACAAAGTGGTTAACTCTTTTCAGTTTTGTGTTTAGAGTTTTGAGAAATTGAGCCACAGTTTCTGGAAATGTGTTGTAGTGAATATATACTGGTTCATATCTATTTGTTTTCATGCAGCCCACGTTGCATGATTGACCTGCATCACATTTTTTATCCAAACTGGTGTCATCGGCGCGTGTGTCTCTTTACGTTTGGTAGGCAGATAAGACGTTGCTGTGTTGACAACCTACGTATTCAACGTAGATGTAAGTTTGGCCAATAAATTGATGCCTGACCTGACTGATTTTACTCCATTAGTGGATGCAGTAGCTTACTTGTTTCGGCATTTTTGCCTTTATTGGATAGTTATTTAGAGAGAGACAGGAATGACTGGGTGAGAGAGGAGGGACGAAATGCGACATAGGTCCCAGGCCGGATTCAAACCCATGACGTTGCGGTTATGTGGTATGCGGCTTAGACCACTGAGCCACGACACACCCCAAATCAATTATTTAAATGTGATTATAAAGACTCAAACATAACTCCATGAGGCCAATAATCTGTCAATAAGGCTCTTCTCCAACAAATATATTTCGGTCCATATCAGTGGCACAACGAGCAATCGACGTGTGACCAACGGTAGTAGGACACTCAAGTAACATTTTATATATTTTTTTTGTTTGTTTTCTACATTAGTGTTTTACTTACTACTCTTAATAGTACATTTTTTGATATTTAGAAACTTTTCATGTCATTATTTTTGAAAGCATCTTCGGAATCTTTACTGAATTTTTTTTACACGTGCCTAAAGGCCGAGTTATACTTCTGCGTAGATAAACGTAAATGTCTCCATGTAGCTACGATAGAGAAGGGTTTTAGGCGCACACCTCCCAAATCTCAACAACGCGTCGCCCGTAGCTGCGGTTGTGTGCGTCAAACAAACGCTGATTGGTTGAGCAGGGAAGTATAAGCCGGTAGCCTTGGGGGTTTGGCCTAGACCCAAAACGGAACTGAAACAAACAAACTAAATCAAACAGAGCAAATAGTAATGGAGCAGTTTGAGGAGCGACTCTCAGGTGAGGTTAACATTTAAAAAAGCATCGAAATAAGAATAGTTCCAGCATGATAACAAGCATGGTAGCTCATATTTAGCACTGAGTACAATAGCACATTAACCAAAATATGAGCAGCCATTGAACTAAAAGTAAAATGCACCATCCCCAACCCAATATATACACATTTTTAGGCCTTAACACACACACACACATCCAGCCCTGCCCCTCGCTTTGCAAATCACACATAAACATACACACACACACATACACCGAGACACTAAGAGTGGAACTCTTTGACCATCCCGAGTGGCCGTTGTTGGTCAGTGGCTTATGTCTGGGCTGCATACATTTTTAATGGGGCCTCTCACTTTCTCCACAATAGGCACTTTACGGCTAAACTGCACTGCGTCAACACATGCTAATGCTACTCAGTCGTGCACCCACAGGCAGAGATGCACATGAAAACAGACCCAAACATGCATACAAATACATGTACTAACAAATGCTATGTGGTGGTCTCTCTCCCTTTATCTCTTTCACACATTCAGTAAGAAATAGAGAGAGGTAGGAGGAGTGTTATATGAGAGTGTGTGTTTGCATGGGCATACCAGCATTGCATGTGTCTGTGTATGTGTGTGTGAGGATATGGTCTTAGCAGGATGTGTCGTATTGATTAGTTCACTGCCATGATTTCCTTTCCATCAAAGCCCTCCTATTGTCTGTTGCTTCCCTACCTTAAAGACCACTTTACACCCTCCCAACCCCCGACAAACACACACACACACACAGAAATCAACAATACAGAGACATAAAAACAGAAAGATAGAGAGAGACAGAAGAGTGATAATAGAGGCGGGGAGGGATGTTAGGGCCTTTGAACTAGGTTAATACACACACATATACACACAAGTGATGACATATTGTGATGTTTGTGAGGTACCGTGTGTGCATGGACCCCATTGACTGAAAGTAAAGGCATTCTCTCACCTTGCCTATTGGCCTTGTGATTCCCTCCTCTGTGTGGCTTTTCAATACAATTCCCTCTCACAGAACCACAATGGGCTTCAATAAGGACATAAGTACCGGCTTTGAAAAGCCGTTCACCTCCTTTTTCACGATGTCAAAACCCCACATTCACACAGCAAGGGTCCTACAACTGCACTTCATGGCTAGCTCACAATGTGCGCATTGCTCATCCTCTCCCTTAATACTATCAATGTTGACTGATGTTACCGATGGCTTTCAAAGCATGGGTTTTTGTGGGTCATTACTGTTTTGCACTCCAAATGGATCTAAATGGGTTTTTGTAGCACTATATTGATCCCTGAGGGGTAATTTGGTCTTTTCACCAGGCCCTTCTAAAGGGAAGTCAGCCACAGAGCAGCACCCCTAGAGCGGGTAGGGATTCAATGCCTTGCTCAAGGGATACCAATCGATACCAATCTTTCAGAACCGATACCAGTAGTGAGTACTTTAAGTGGATCAGCCAATCAGAGTACCGATACCGAGTACTTCTCAAGTTATTTATAGGCTGCTGACTATTGGCCTGATATGAAACAATTACAGGAACAAGTGCATCCATTGCATTTATTTATTTGTGTGATCACTGACCATTGTATAACAATCCTCAAAAGAAAAAGTAATAAAATAGAAAATAGGCTACATACCATATTACATACATATTACATATGTATATTACATATTACATACCCAACACCCCAAAGAGGTAACTGTCTGCATTTCTGAACGCATTTTTGCCTTAGAGAGAGACAGGAAAGATTGGGCGAGAGAGAAAGGATGATATGCGACATAGGTCCCGGGCCAGTCTTCTCTGTCACAGCCACACTTCATGAGCTAGACTGATAAAGGACTTGTATTTTTACATGTCACTTTAACAAATGGGCACACATTTATTTCCCTTGTTTCCTTGTTTGTGGAGGGTAGAGGTTAATGGAACAAATCACAAAATCTCTACTTATGACTGCACTGAAGAGCACACTAATGGATTATTTTTCAACAAGTGGAAATTACAAAGCATAGAACATGGAGGATGTGTGATAAGTGTCTCTCATTTTTGTTTACATGCAGTGAAATCACTGCATAGTGATTTTCCAGAGTCCTGGGAGACCTGCATATCCTAAATTATCGTAAAACCTTTTTTCCACAGGCTAACAACTGATAGTATTCTTAATTCTTCTGTTATAAAATTAAGTAAATATAGTGCATTGCTATAAACACTGGTCATTGGCTGTGCCTAATCTGATTACAATCACCTGTTATTTGATTCAAATTGGCTGCCGTTTGATGGAAATCACCTGCTGTTTGGTTATTTGATTGCAATCACCAGTCAATTGTCCTTCAACAGGGTCTTGGGTCTTTTGAAAAACCGAAGAGTGCTTGTAGTTTACTTCTTACAAGATGGGACACACTGCTATTATAATGAGACATACCTCTCCTGTCTTCTCTTCAAAGTTTTTTTCTGTACATTGTCTATTTATCTGCTGTGACCTTATGCATTTCCCTATTGTGGATTACTGAATTATCTATAAATCCATCAGTGTAAAGCAGTGGAATATTAGGTAGAGAACAAAGACAATATTAAGATGCATTTGGGAAAGTGGGCAGCATCAGTAGAATTAGAACCCCAGCCATTTGGTATTTGGAACAAGGCTGAGGATGTAACACAAAGCGGTTCCTTAGCATTACAGTTTATTGCACACCAGGGTACATTATCTCTCCATTACATCAAGCAATTTGATACAATCATATTCTCAGAGCGTTTCTAATTTTAGCTGCAACAGTGTGATTTCTTATAGCGCATTAATTCAGTTCTTTTAGCTGATATCAGCTGATCCTTGATGCACACCAATCACAATCCAAAACACAATAATGGTGGTTCATTTAAGCTGAACTGCCTGCTGCTGCTATTGTCTGGTGCTGGAAAATAGTTTACCTCCACCAACCTAGCCTCCATCTGTTTTTGTTCTGCACCCGTGTGTTAATTATGTCCCTGTGAGGGTGTTTGCAGAAATGTGCTCCTGCCTGATCTCCAACCTGCTTGCTGAATGTAATGCAGGGAGCTAATAAACCTGTATTAACATTTTATTTTCAATAAATGGTTATGACTAAAGTCATTTTCCTTTTGTGAGTCAAATACATTTTTGGCATGACATTGCCACAAGTCCTGTAAGGATTGTAACTGGATTTCCAGAGTAGGCTAAAATCTCCTTTCTCTTTATGCCCTGCTGTAGTTATCGGGTTAAATGAAATTGTCACGCCCTCCACCTCTGCCTCCTAGCAGTCTCTACCTGTCTGTCTCTGTCTGTGTGTGTGTGTGTGTGTGTATGTGTTGGCAGGCGTGGCTCCAGTCTCCGGCTCCTCCCTGCATCATCACCTCATCCCGATCACCTGCTCTACCCCGCACACCTGCTATCCATCATCTCATCACCACCAGCTTAAGAACCCCGGCTTTTCATCCACTCATTGCCAGATCGTTGTTTGTACTGCTCCTGCACCAGCCCTGCTTCCCCTTGCCATCCCTGCTTTACCATCCTTTTTTGAACTGTCTCCTAGTAAACCTGGTTTTTGTTCCTAACTCCGTCTCTGTGTTCTGTGGTTTGCACTTGGGTCCTGTACACGATCGTAACAGTACGAGCTGGCCAATATGGACCCAGCAGACCCGGAATCGGAGCCTGCCTTGCTTCGGAGAGCGATTGCCAGCCAGGGAGAATTCCTTGGGCAACACGAACAGGTCCTCCGGAGCCTGTCTGAGAGCAACCAGGCCATGAGCAACCAGATAGTCCAGCTGACCAACCAGGTAGCATTGCTAACCGCTCACCTTATTCCGCCAGTCTCCGCTGCCCAGCTTTCCGCTCCCGTCATCCCGGTTCCGTCGCCGATATCACCTCCGCCCCGGGAGTCCTACGCCTCGGATTCAGAGCCCTTTTCCGGGGATCCTAGGAGATGCCGAGGTTTCATTCTTAAGTGCTCCTTGGTTTTTCTCCAGCGTCCACAGACGTTCCCCACCGACCACTCAAAGGTATGCTACGTAATCGGCTTGTTGAGAGGCCGGGCTCTGGCATGGGCCGAAGCCGCCTATTCACACCTGATCAATGACTCTCTCTCTTTTAATGCTTTTACCTCCGAGTTTAAGGATGTGTTCGATCACCCCGACCACTGGGGAGGAGCCCGGAGTGTGGCGGATTACTCGGTGGAATTCAAGACCCTGGCAGCGGATGCTGGATGGGGGGATCGGGCGCTACGGGGTACGTTTTTAAACTGGTTGGCTGAACATCTGCAGAACGAGATCGCCGCCCGTGACGAACCGGCTGATTTCAGATCCTTGGTCTCCCTAGCCATTCAGTTGGACAACCGGCTACGAGGACGGCGTTTACAAGGAGCGGCTCCTCCTCCTCCTCCGTCGAGAGTCTCCGAACCTCGCCAGGAACCCGTGCCCATGCAGTTGGGCAGGGCTCGCCTAACCCCCCAGGAGCGGGCTCGTCGGGTTAGTGTCGGGGCTTGCCTATACTGTGGTGAGATGGGACACTTTTTATCCTCTCCTGTCCGTTCCGCCCAGTAAAAGCGCCGGCTCGTCAGTAAGGAGAGAGATACTGACGAGCCGAGCAGCGTGTGCTTCTCTCTCGCGTCCCCAGATTAAGGCCACTCTCTTGTGGCGCGACCAGTCCCAGACCTACTCAGCCCTCATCGACTCCGGAGCTGACAAGAGTTTTATGGACCAGGCAGTGGCGGAGCGGATGGGCATTGACACGGAGCCTCTGGAGGCCCCCCTGGAGACCCCCCTGGAGGCCAAGGCTCTCAACGGGACACCGTTGGCCCGGATTTCCCACCAGACGGCCCCCGTGAAGCTGCTGCTCTCCGGCAATCACCAGGAAACCATCAGGTTTTACATTCTTGACTGCTCCCACTCCCCGCTGGTGCTTGGTTTCCCTTGGCTTCAACTCCACAACCCAAACATGGACTGGACCACAGGTCAGATTTCTTCTTGGAGCAATTTTTGTCATTCACACTGTTTGCTTTCTGCTCCTGCTCCAGCTCACGCCAAACCACCGTCCTTGCCGGAGCCCGTTGAGCTGTCCTCCATCCCAGAGGCTTACCACGACCTAGCCCCAGTGTTCAACAAACAGCACGCAGTGTCTTTGCCGCCTCACCGTCCATATGACTGCGCCATCGACCTCCTCCCGGGTGCCTCCCTTCCCAGTGGCCGTTTATATAATCTGTCCAGACCTGAGCGCGAGGCAATGGAGGTTTACATTCGGGACTCCCTGGCCGCAGGCATCATCCGTCCCTCCTCCTCTCCGGTCGGTGCAGGGTTCTTCTTTGTGGGAAAGAAGGACGGGACCCTGCGGCCATGTATAGACGTCCGGGGCATGAACAATATTACGGTGAAAAATAAATACCCGCTGCCACTAATCAGCTCTGCCTTCGTTCCCCTCCAGGGTGCCACAATCTTTTCTAAGCTGGACTTACGCAACGCTTACCACCTCGTCCGCATCCGAGAGGGGGACGAGTGGAAGACGGCTTTCAACACGCCACTGGGGCACTTTGAGTACCTCGTGATGCCATTCGGACTGACCAACGCCCCCGCCGTCTTCCAGGCCCTGGTCAATGACGTGCTCCGGGACATGCTCAACCGGTTCGTGTTCGTCTACCTGGACGACATCCTTATCTTCTCTCAGAACCCCGCCGAGCATGAGCAACACGTCCGCCAGGTACTCCAGGAGAACAAGCTTTTTGTAAAAGCAGAAAAATGTTAGTTCCACGTCCCCAGTGTGTCTTTCCTTGGCTACATCATCGCCCGAAACCAGATCTGCATGGATCCGGCCAAGGTTTCCACCGTGGCAGAGTGGCCGGCGCCCACCAACCGTAAGCAGCTGCAGCGATTCCTGGGATTCGCCAATTTCTACAGGAGGTTCATCCGGAACTACAGCCGCATCGCAGCCCCACTCACGGCTCTCACCTCCACCTCCATCCCATTCCACTGGACCCCGGAGGCGGAGACCGCTCTCAGGGAGCTCAAGCGCCGTTTCAGCTCTGCCCCTGTCCTCATCCAGCCCGATCCCACCTTGCAATTTATTGTGGAGGTGGACGCTTCAGACACGGGGGTAGGGGCTGTGCTTTCCCAGAGGTCCCCGCCCGACGGTAAGCTTCATCCCTGCGCCTTCTTCTCCCGCAAGCTTTCGCCCGCGGAGAGGAACTACGACGTGGGCAACCGGGAGCTCCTCGCCGTCGTGTGGGCTCTAGAGGAGTGGCGTCACTGGCTGGAGGGAGCTGACCAGCCCTTCGTCGTCGGGACAGACCACCGTAACCTCACCTACTTACAGACAGCGAAACGACTGAACCCACGCCAATCCCGTTGGGCGCTATTCTTTGGGCGATTCAATTTTCGTCTGGTGTTCAACCGCCCCAAGTTCTCCCATACAACTACCCTTCTCCGTTCTCTACACTGGCTCCCTGTAGCGGCTCGCATCCAGTTCAAGACCCTGGTGCTAGCCTATAGGGCAGTGAAAGGAACAGCTCCTTCTTACCTCCAGGCTATGGTCAAGCCTTACACCCCCGCCCGACCACTTCGCTCTGCTGCCTCGAGGCGACTGGTTGCCCCGTCGCTCAGAGGCCCCTGCGGCCGATCTACACGGTCACGGCTCTTCTCTGTCCTGGCCCCGCAGTGGTGGAATGAACTCCCCACTGATGTCAGGACAGCAGAGTCGCTGCCCATCTTTCGCCGCAGGCTGAAAACCCACCTCTTCAGGAAACACTACCCTGACTCTTCCTCTTAGCCTTGCCTATTTGTCGTCAATTATGTGTCTGAGCTCTTGTTTATTGGCTCTTGTTCATTTGATACACTTATTTGTCTTAGCTCTTGCTTATTTGGTTCACTTAGTTGTCTTAGCTCTTGTTTATTTGATTCTCTTATTTGTCTCATTTGTTTAAGATATAGTAGGTTGCTAACTTATTGCACTCTTACCTTAACACTAGTTATGCTCTTAGTTGCTTGTTTAGGAAGGAAATGCACTTACGATTTCTGGTGACTAGTAGTTTTCTTGCCTACCTATGTTGAATGCACTTATTGTAAGTCGCTTTGGATAAAAGCGTCAGCTAAATGACTGTAATGTAATTTTACCTTGTCCTACTGCCCAGGCTCCCGTAACATCAAGCCCGATGCCTTGTCCCGCATCTACGCCGCGGGGGAGGACAACGCGGATCCGGCTCCCATCCTGCCACCCTCCTGTTTTGTCGCTGCCGTTACCTGGGAGATTGAGGCTCAGGTCAGACAGGCCCAGGCACTACAACCAGACCCAGGTAACGGCCCACTCAACCGTCTGTTTGTCCCGGATTCTGTCCGCTCGCAGGTGCTCCAGTGGGCTCACTCCACCCGGCTCACCTGTCATCCTGGCATCTCCCGGACCCTCGCCTTCCTCCGCCAACACTTCTGGTGGCCCTCCATGGACACTGACACCCGGGGCTTCATCGCAGCCTGTTCGGTCTATGCCCGGAGTAAGGTCTCTAACAGGCCCCGCGCCGGGCTGCTCCGCCCCCTGCCTGTCCCCTCCCGTCCCTGGTCCCACATCTCCTTGGACTTTGTCACCGGCCTCCCCCCGTCCAACGGTAAGACCACCATCCTCACAGTCATTGACCGTTTTTCTAAGGCTGCCCATTTTATTCCTCTCACCAAGCTGCCATCGGCCGGAGAGACCGCAGACCTCATGGTAAACCACGTCTTCCGCCTCCACGGCATCCCCACCGACATCGTCTCGGATCGGGGACCCCAATTCACCTCCCAAGTCTGGAGAGCGTTCAGCAAAGCCCTGGGCGCCACCACCAGCTTGTCTTCCAGGTACCACCCACAAACCAATGGGCAATCCGAGCGGGCTAACCAGGAGATGGAGGCTGCCATTCGGTGCATCACCTCCACCAACCCATCCTCCTGGAGCTCTCAGCTTCCCTGGGTGGAATACGCCCACAACACCCTCATCAATGCCTCCTCAGGTTTGTCCCCGTTCCTTTGTTCCCTTGGGTACCAGCCCCCTCTGTTTCCTTCTCAGGAGGAGGAAATTGCCGTACCCTCGGTCCAGGCCCACATGCGCCGTTGCCGGGGGATTTGGAAGCGTGCCCGCACTGCCCTACTCCGGGCATCCACCCGGTCCCAGACCCAGGCCAACCGCCGCCGCGCCCCAGCTCCCATCTACACTCCGGGGCAACAGGTATGGCTCCTGGCTAAGAACCTTCCTTTAAAAGTGGACTTGAAGAAGCTGGCTCCTCGCTTTGTTGGGCCCTACGAGATTGAGGCCATTATTAACCCCTGTGCTGTCCGCCTGAAACTCCCCCCCTCCCTTCGTGTTCACCCCACATTTCATGTCTCCCAAATTAAGCCTGTCTCCTCCAGCCCCCTGTCCCCCCCTGCTCCTGCCCCCACACCTCCCAGAATGATCGATGACCACCCTGCCTACACCGTCCGGCGACTCCTGGACATGCGCCGCCGTGGTCGGGGGTACCAGTACCTGGTGGACTGGGAGGGTTACGGTCCGGAGGAGCGATCCTGGATTCCTCGGGCCCAGATCCTGGACCCGTCCCTGATCCGGGAGTTCAACCGCCTGCACCCAACTGGCACCAGGCGTACGCCAGGTGGCGTCCGTAGAGGGGGGGGTACTGTCACGCCCTCCACCTCTGCCTCCTAGCAGTCTCTACCTGTCTCTGTGTGTGTGTGTGTGTGTGTGTGTGTGTGTGTGTGTGTGTGTGTGTGTGTGTGTATGTGTTGGCGGGCGTGGCTCCAGTCTCCGGCTCCTCCCTGCATCATCACCTCATCCCGATCACCTGCTCTACCCCGCACACCTGCTATCCATCATCTCATCACCACCAGCTTAAGAACCCCCGGCTTTTCATCCACTCATCGTTGTTTGTACTACTCAGTCAGTCAGTCTCGTTTCTCGGCCGCTTTGTAGAGTTTCTCTCAGAGTTCCCTTCTTGCCTACTAATCCTGATATCCTCTACCTAGATCCAGTCTCCTTCCCTGATCCCGTCTGCCGACCTCACCACCGCCCGTCCACCCTGCCTGCCTGTCTGTCTCCCGGACCCCTGCTTGTTGCCTGTCTGCCTGTCTGTCTCCTGGATCCCTGCTTGTCACCTGTTTGCCTGCCTCCCTACTCTGCTTCCCCGCTCCTGCACCAGCCCTGCTTCCCCTTGCCATCCCTGCTTTACCATCCTTTTTTGAACTGTCTCCTAGTAAACCTGGTTTTTGTTCCTAACTCCGTCTCTGTGTTCTGTGGTTTGCACTTGGGTCCTGTACACGTTCGTAACAGAAATGTTCCACCATGTACTAAACCTCAGGTGGTATGTGTGCAGTGTGTGTATGCATGTGTTGCATGTATTTGTGTGGCGTGTGTATATATAGAAGGTTTCTAAGTGAAATTATTAGTGTTAGAAAAAACTAGAATGTTTCAAATTAGAGATAAAGGGTTTATTTTCTATAGAAAATGTCAGTATGGATCAAGATGAGTGAAACAGTGGTTTTGACAGGATTTTGACACTCCTTGTTTCAACATGTGTCTTAGTGCTTTGGCACAAATTGGCCTAGAATATGTCAAACAGTTGGACACCTCTTGACCCGCTCAGTGTATGGACACAATACAAAGTCCAATCAAATTTCATTGTGCGTGCGTGCGTGTGTGTGTGTGCAGAGTTAGCCTAACCTATAAGCAATATACAGTAAGCAGCTGCTCAGGGCCCTACCTACCACTTAAGGGCCTCTCACCTGGACATGTGCTGTATACACATCTGCAATATACAGGGAGTGAACTTCATAAACATAACAAGCCACCGCTGTGTCACTACATGCATTTTTGACAGGTAAAATGGCATCATCCAATAGGGAAGGGGGGGCTTATGTGAATTATCACACACTGGTTTGTCAAACCTGGCAACCCACTCTCCACAACTATGTTTTCATTTCAGTGTATGGCATCATATGAATACTGTCCAGCTCCAAAAATAACTTATCAGTAAGGCACAGAAAAAAAAGAGGAGAACAGAAAGAAAGCAAACTGCCAGAGCCAGCTAATGTGATGGCTTTGCTTTAACTAGATGGGGATGGAAAAAGAAAATCATCTACACTTACACTACACTTATTCATGAAAAATTTTCATGAATGATCATAGTCCTATATTTTGTATAAGTCAGAGGGCCCCCTGAAAAAAAATCCCACTTAGGGCCCTCCAAAGTCCAGGGACAGCCCTGGGTTTGCGTGTCTATCTGTGTGTGTGTGTTTGTGCAAACTCACCAAACATCCTCTGCGTCCACATCACACTCGGCCCCAAACTGGCAAATGTCGCAGGTGGACGTCTCCTTCTGCCCTGCCTCTGCCGAGCCCTCCTCTTCTGAGAGAGAGAGAGGGAGAGAGAGAGAAGAGAATCATTCAAGTCAACTGCTCCAGGTTTTTCTTCCAAGACGTCGTAACCCTTTCTCTTTCCATCTTGCTACATATCACGCCTCAAAAGCAATCTGGCCAATCTCAAATTGCATTCCCCCACCACAGAGGAATCCTACAGTCATTGCACGTTCGCTCTTCTTCTCTCCCCCCCCCCCCCCCCCCCCCCCGGCTCTCTTCTCCATTAGACAAGCTCTATTTTTGAACTTACTAGGACCCATGAGGACAACTAGTGAAAAGAAGACATAGAGGTGGAACTTGGCATAATTTCCCCATGTCATATATTTAATGACATACACACACAGACACTCATGCTGCTCACACCATGCATTGCTCCCTTGTGTTGCCTCTTTCATTTTCTCTTCTGATACATTTGTTATTTCTCAGGATCCCCTGCGACACGCTGGATGAAATTTATAACCTGATTTTGTGCTGTCAAGCTAAAGTTGGGTTTGAATCTTTGGTTAATTGTACTTAGCCTTCTTTTACCGTTTTGAATCTAGTTAGCAAGTGATGCGTCTCCTGGCAATTGGGTCCGATTAACCCAACAGCTTCATTCAGTTCTTTTGTCTGTGTCCAAAAAAACTATGCAATGTAGAAAAGTAGTAAGAACGTTCCTTTACTGAGGGTGTTAAGTTCCTTTCAAAAATCCTGTGTGCTCCTTCAAGATTTTGTTTGAAGCTGCAGGTCTTGGAAAGCGGCCGCAGCAGTGAGGCAGCGTGTCCTCTGAATGCTAAACACCTCCTTCCTCGCTCACCTCACCTGTAAAGGCTAGGACCTAGTCAGGCGGTAAGATGTACATTCTGTATTCATGGCTCTGCTTCTCTATACCTTCAGGTCACACCCCTGCAAAGACTACAAGGTGTGAGCTCCACTGGCTCTTAGCCCATCAATGCAGCTCGAAGGCCAGAGCAATGCTGTGTGCACTACAAAAACTGCAAATGTGTGTATTTAATCTTAGAATCGAAATTGTTTCAATTGTTTTCTTAAAACAAGTGTTCATGATGTGTTCAAGTTGAACAAGTGTTTTCTTAAAACAAGTGAAACAATTTGTTCTTGAAACAAGTGGCAATGTCTTCAAATAAGGCAGATCACAAGTATTTGTTTGATGATACTCACTTGATTTAATAAAATCCTTGAAACCAGTTGAATTACATAGGAGTCAAGTGTAACTATCTCACCGCAATAGCCGATTGTTGCACTGCATGACTGAATGACTGAATTCAAGAATAAATTACTCATTAAAATAAACTTAGCTGCAAGATTTTCCTTATCAAGTCAGTCAAATATTGTTAATACAAGCAAGGCTTGCAAAACCATGTTGCCGGATTCATATAATTTGAGGGTGTGATGACAATGTTGTGACTCAAGGGTTCAAATGAGCGTTCAATCAACCGGACAGTTCAATTAATGGAGCACCGCGTTAGTTCGGGCAGGACATGGAATCATACCCAAAAGATACATCACAGCTGCGTATAAGACAACGTACACACAAGATGGGGAACGTTAAAGAGCCATTGTAGGCATATGTAAGCTCAACACAGCCCCTACATTAAAAAGGGGTGGGTATGTTGATGCTAACCAATAGCACTGAAGCCCAAATGGTTCAAATGTGTTCAGATGTTAAAAATTACCTTCTTAACATGGCAATATATATAGTCGTAACCTGAATTTAACGTGTTACATTCTATTTTGACACAATAACAAACACGACAAATTAGACGTTTTGGACCAAATGGTGTTCCATACTTGTCCAACTCCAATATGGCCTTCTCCTGTGACTGTCGCCATGCACCTGCTTGATGTCACGACACCGTGCAGAATACTGGGAGTGGAATCAGATCCTTTCAGGTAATGACATTGATCTGGTAAAAATACTGCTGTGCCTTGCAGAGATGAGTGAAAGACACTTCACAAGACTGTGGGGAAGTTTCAGTCATCCAAGAGATCCAAGACTGTCCAAGAACTTGACTATGGCTGAGTTCAATGTTAAATTCAACGTTTATAGAGACGCCATATGTGAAGTCTTTCCTGGGGGCAGAACTGAATTACATATGTATTTAGCTGTCATATCTGATACGGCCATGTCTTATGGGGGCACTCTCTTTTATGGATATCATAAATCGTTCTCCGCAAAAGCGGCAATGTACATTCAGAAATTCAATCAGAGGCTGGACTGGTCCATCATGGACTGGACGCTCATAAGCAGACACTTCACAGGGCACAGTCCTGTCCTGCATTGTGTGTGGGACCGTCTCACGCAGTAAGCCTCTGTCCAAAAACGGTGACTCTGCCACATCAGTTCACCCTTAAACTCCTCTCAAGGATGAGGAAAAAAGTAGCGTCAAGGTTACCGAGAATAAATCCCTTCAGACCCCTCTGTGCATTAATTTTAATCAGAATAAATGTAGATAATTGGAGGTTAATACATGCTTGCAGTTATTGCGTCATCCCAGGTCCAGAAATTAATTAAGAAATTAATAAACCTTCTTCTGTTTTTTTCTTTTCCCAAAAGGTCTCTCACGTCTGCAACAATCGCCAATCTGCATTAAAAGAACCTGAAGTAGTTGACAAGTTGGTGGCTAAAGAGGTTGAGAAGGGATAATCCACCCTTTTCCAAATACCGCATTGCTACTGGTGAATTTTCTGGCAAAAGGCACCGATTGGTCAATGATCATGATGATAGCGCACCAAGCATCAACAGCCTTACATCTCCCAGAAAAGTCAAGGTCGATCTATTCATGTTATTGAATTTTCACTACCTCTCGAAAAGTTGGTACGTATTTGGGAGGCTATTAAATGCGGCGTTGGATGTGGTATCTACGACAAATTGTGATTTACTTTCTCTATTAGGCCACTTTAATTTCTTTAGTTCTTTATTTCCCAAGGACATTCCTTTGTATCAAGGCTTCTCAACCTCTCTAAAATGGTGGACAAATTATATAATCATGTAATTCTAGATGAAGGGTGTAGATCTGATCTTTTAGATCATGTGGAAACATCGGACTCCTTCCATAGATTTTGGTGGATTTTATAATAACCAACGGTTTGCAGATGCTTGGCCTAAAGAATTGTTTTATCTTCCTGTAGACATACAATCTACTGCACTATTAGAGCTGTACCTGTTAGTCATATCATGTTTAATCTGTGGTAGCCAGTGGTTTAGGAAATGTCTAACGTGAATATATGTTACAGGCAACTTCATGTTGCCTGTAAGACATACCAGGTCTTAAAAATATATATATATATCAAATTCCTTGTCCGGTTTCAAATTCCAGGAGTTCAGAATCCTTGAATGCCTAAATGACTGTTGAGTGTGCCTCGCCCAGCTTTTGACCAAACCATCCTAGATTAGAAAAGACTAAAGATTCCTATATGTCCACAGCTTCACATTATATGAGACTGGGATTGGCAAATACATTAAAGATGTATGATTCTGCATGGTCTTATTTCACTTCTTTCTGCTCAACTTTCAAAGTCTCTGTATTGCCTGTCAACATCCCCATGGTGTGTGCTTTTATAGTTCACTGTCATTCGATGCAAATCGCAGGCATTCATTTTAATTTAAGATGTATGGATCTGGGTGGCTCAGTGGTCTAAAGTGTGTACCATGCAACCACGATGTCCTGGGTTCGTATCCAGCATGGGACCCTTTGTCGCATGTCACCCCCCTCTCTCTCCCAATCTTTCTGGCCTCTCTCTACTATCAACTGTCCAATAAATACCCCCAAAATATAAAAAGATGTATGGATCCATCAGTCTTTAGCTCACTTGGGAATCCCTCCATTTGCCTCCTCCTCAATGGCCTAAAGAGAGAGAACCCAGAAGGCAATGTTAAACGTCTTCCTCTTACTTTACCTCTAAGGCACAAATTGGTGTCCCACCTAAGGGAAGTTGGTTTGGCTTGTATGTGGATACACTGTTAGAGTCTGTCTTTCTCACTGCTGAGTTTTAAGGTTTGGGGAATGTACTACTCGCACAGAATCTTTTAATCCTTCACGATCGTACCATTTCAGATCTCTCCATAGACAGACAGATATATATATATATACGACCTGCGATGGCGCCCTAATGCTCAGCTGTACACACTCCTTCTGAATTGGTGCAGCTTCCTCTGCAGCTGCAGTAGCCCCAGCTTCCACCGAGCCATTGGTTGCTGGTCCTCGGTAGCTAATGAACGTTATATTCAATTGGAAGCTAAAGATGTTACCTCCGCTCAGAAGGCCATGAGTGCAATTACTTGATGTTGCTATGTAATTGTCACTAAAAATGCATACTGTATATGGCTATACGGTGGTTGGCTGGCTTCACTTATACTGATTCACTACTATAATATTGTATTTAAGATACACAAGATACAGCTGTGTATCTTGCCTTGGCTTGAGGCAGGAAGAAATGTAGAATGACCGCTCAGGATGCATGATTGCATTCCTTGCTTATAAGTCTGACTCATATCATAGCTGAGGTTAGCAACAGGCTTGTTATAGCTATAAAATAGCTATTATGTGTTGCAGTGGTTTGACTGAATATGAGTTTGTTCTTTGTCTCAGATCAGCATTTAGAGTAAAAATGTCACAGCTTTCTCGCCGATACAGGAGCTATACCATCCTCTCTAGCCTCTGTACTCAAACGGTGAGCTACACACAAAGGCTTGTGGGCAAGGAAGCATGTAAGCTCTTCTACTACTCTCCTCTCCCGCAACCACAACCAGACAGCCAATGCACAATACTGTTATACCTACTGTTATGTGTGCATGTACATGTAGAAACAACAACAACAACATGCAGACCTTGTCCTCCCTTACACTACACACACACTGGATCCCCATACATTGTATCGCAGGTGCATTTACCAAAGGCAACTGGGGACAGGTAGTGATTTCCACTCTTCAAATTCCCGAGAGAGTCTCCTATAGCACTAACACAACATCTCCCCCGTTTCTGTGTCTGCTAATCCCTGGAATCAGGAGACACGGGCTACATGACAAATGATTAGCCCTGCTACTGCCCTTGCAACTACCACCCAGCCACCCAGCCCCCTGGCTCCTACATCACCCAATATCGATCCACATTTGGACCAGACTGGTCAAGCCCCCGCTCAGCTGCCACCTACTACCTTACCCTCACCTTCCTTTCTACCCCATCTCTTTCTTTCCCTCTCCACAGTTGATTCAATTCAACAAGCACAGCTTCTATCTATATGTCTATATATCTGTCTCGCTCACTTCTTCGTCTTTCTTTCTTCCTCTCTCGCTCATCATGTTCTAAAAATTAATAGCGTGGAGAATACACTGTATGTATGCTTGCACAGAGAAGGGCCAACCTTGCAAAGACACATACACAGAGTCACGTGCTTGTGCGTTTGTGCATGCATACATGAGACACAGACAAAGAGGCAGTTTGGAAAGCACAGAGAAACAGAGAGAGACATCATTCATTTGAGTAAGCACACACACATGTGCGCACACACACACACACACACACACACATAGAAGATTTAGGGCAGCATGCAGCTATCACACAGATGATGGATGAAGCCCACACCTCTGAAAAACAGCAGGACTGCCACGACCTTGGTTACAAACACACTGGGGACAGAAGGAGAAGAGAGGGAAGGGAGAGAGCCACAGGCTGATACACCTTACATATGGGGAGGTGTGCCTGTGTGTGGTCGCTGAAACACTATCAAAGTAAACCCTACAGGCCTAACTATTGTTGCTAAACATGGACTCTGTTTGTGTTCACAACAAGCATGCTTGATGTGTTTTATTTACAGCCCAATATTATCGGCCGATATTGGCCTATCGCAGATAGATCAGTGTCGGTGTATATATTGGTAGATATTTTAACCTTTATTTATTTATTTTTACATATTTTTAATTCAAATTTAATATATTTAATTTCAGTTATTTATATGTTTTCAGTGATGTTTACTGTTTAATGTTATCCTACCTCCAGTGCATTTCGTTTGGGATTTATGAGGAGAAATACAAATAAATATTTTCTTTTTGTCATTTTTGAAAATAAAGTTAGTTGTTCAACTGTAAAATATGCTGCCTCCAGTGCATATCTTTGTCACAACTTTGTCACAAACAAATTTGAAGGATCCAGGCTAAAGAATGCTAGTTAGGGTTCAAACCAAGAAGGGGTAGAACCCTATTGTTTTCCACCTATTATTTGTTGTCTTATGCCGCGTCGCAAATTCCCGTGAGCTGGAATGAGCTAAAACAATGAAACTGAAGCCCAATAACTGGAAATTATGTGCAAATGCTTCCCAAGAAACATGAGCCCAATCGGCCAGATGGTGGCGCTGTAATTAAGGCCCAAAAGCGCAATTTTGGAAAGGCCACGCCCCTCACACAGTGACTCCAATTGACTTGAAATTTGACACACAAGTGCAGCTCAAGGTACTCTACAAAAAAAGCCTCAAGAACTAAAGTCAGCCTGACTAGATTTTCCGCCATTTTGAATTTTTTGAAAAACACATTTTTGACATCTCCTCCTAAACCGTAGGTCCGATTGCTACCAAATTTACTGTGGATCATTATTGGACCAAGCGTATCAAAAGTTATATAAAGCTTGCTGATATCTTATTTAGTTTTCAAGATATTGACCAATGAATTTCAAAAGGCTCAGCACATAAATAGACCAAAGTCAACAACCATTGGGCCAATCATCACAAAACTTGCAGGATATGTCCACATAAGTACCTGAAACATACTCTGAAAGTTTCATTCAAATCGACCACTAGGGGGCGCTACAAATGCAAGAAATGGGCGTGGCATAACACAAATCAGACTATAAATCAGAAATTGTTTGTCCAATCATTACAAAACTTGCAGGATATGTTTCATAACAATGTTGAACCACATGTGTAAAATTATTTTGAAATTGCTCAATAGGGGGCACAACCAGTTCCAAACATGTACATGGGCCTGGTGCAAATTTGGCCATAAATCAATGACAGTTTGTCCAAACATCACCAAATTTGGTGGACTTTATGTTGCACTAAGTTTGTAAAATTCTTAAAATTGTACAACAGGGAGCGCCGTTTTGAAAAGTCCCGTTTAGATATCATAACAGGCCACTGTTAGCATAATCCAACCCTTCACAGAGCATGCCCACCACCTCATCTCAAAGCTGTTGCTTATGGTGCATTCCCTTGTACTCGGAAATCTATAATTCCGAGTCGGTATTCTAAACTTCCAATCTAAATGTGTTTCATCTAGGCTAGTACCGCACGCTAGTAAAGACTTCTATCTCGTAACGTTGAGCTCAAATCAACTGAACTAGATTACAAATGTAAACTACAAAGTTGTTTCAACATGTTTTCATAACTAAAACAACATATGAAGTAAAAACTGACTGTTCACGGTGTGCACTGATATATTGACGTGTAGTAGTGACGTCAGGTATGTTTATATCGGCGAACTCAGGCCAGTTGGATCTTGCCCGAGTTTCCGACAGGGAATTCCGACTTGAATGACTGTTCTATTGCACTTTTCCGTTTTGGAATTTGTTTTTTCCGAGTACAATGGAATGCACCATAACTTCGCGAACATTGGAGCTACAACAACAACAACATCTATGGCGCGATGTCAACTCTCCACTTGTTCTGTTGTAGGATGCAGGCAGCAATATAGATCCCTGCACAGTCTCCCAACGCGCGAAAATGCCAGGACAGAGTGGATTAATTTTATTTTTAACGGCAACGTCCCGGCTACAGTTAGGTCATTTTTGTATGCGTGTGTTCACGTCGGACTGATTGATCAAGGAGGGCCCGTTCACAGCAGGATTAGCGTCTAAATTGAAGCTTAAAGATGGAGCAATTCATACGGTACGTGACCCATCTGCAGAGTTGGAATCTGTAAGTGTCACCATGTTTTGATATTATTTGCAAATTAGTCTGGTTAGTATATTCGACTGCTGGTTAGCTAATGAGCTAGCGGGGCTAGCTACGGCCTTGTTGGGTGTGGAAGAAGTAAGAAAACTAAAGCTGGAGTCAGGACTCATCTTAAAGTTATTTGTTGGGAACAATGTCTGTTTTATAAGTCTGTCGAATGTGTCCGGCTCGGTAAACTTTTGCCACCATTAGTATAATCGCCTCTCTTATGATTATTTGCGCTGCGCTGTTTGGATGCAAATAGGTTGCATCCAGGGGTTAAAGTGGGCCGGAACGATCCGGAACGGCATTTCGGCACCTTCGATTAACAAGTAAATAAATCTGATTGGCAGTTTCAAACATAATAATGTCAAGCGAGTTCATTTTCGTGTGCTGCAGCCTGGCATTCCTTCCAGTTGATGCCATCGAGATACTCACTCAACAAATCAAAAAGTGTAGCCTCCGTGTATCCTCCTCTCTGAGACTACATCCACACTAATACCTTTTTGTTTCAAAACAGAGTTTTGTCCTAGTGTCCTAGTGGCCTTGCTTACTTAAACATACAGTTAACTGCATATATTGTTTTGTGGAATTTATCTTTTTTTGTCACTCTGCATGCAGTTTGCAGAAACAAAATGGTTTGAACCCGCGAATCGCCGCTTGCGGCTATATTTATTCTTTGTTGTCTTATGCCGCGTCGCAAATTCCCATGAGCTGGAATGAGCTAAAAACATGAAACTTGGCCCAATAACTGGAAATGATGTGCAAATGCTTCCCAAGAAACATGAGCCCAATCGGCCAGATGGTGGCGCTGTAATTAAGGCCCAAAAGCGAAATTTTGGAAAGGCCACGCCCCTCACACAGTGACTCCGATTGACTTGAAATTTGACACACAAGTCCAGCTCAAGGTACTCTACAAAAAAAGCCTCAAGAACTAAAGTCAGCCTGACTAGATTTCCCGCCATTTTGAATTTTTTGAAAAACACATTTTTGACATCTCCTCCTAAACCGTAGGTCCGATTGCTACCAAATTTTCTGTGGATCATTATTGGACGGAGCTTATCAAAAGTTATATAAAGCTTGCTGATACCTTATTTAGTTTTCAAGATATTGACCAATGAACTTCAAAAGGGCGTGGCTCAGCACATAATTAGACTAAAGTCAAGAACCGTTGCTCCAATCATCACAAAACTTGCAGGATATGTCCACATAAGTACCTCAAACATACCCTGAAAGTTTCATTGAACTCAACCACTAGGGGGCGCTACAAATGCCACAAAATGGGCGTGGCATAACACAAATCACACTATAAATTAGAAATTGTTTGTCCAATCATTACAAAACTTGCAGGATATGTTTGATAACAATGTTGAACCACGTGTGTAAAATTATTTTGAAATCGCTCAATAGGGGGCGCCACCAGTTCCAAACATGTGCATGGGCCTGGCGCAAATTTGGCCTTAAATCAATGACAGTTTGTCCAAACATCACCAAACTTGGTAGATATTTATGTTGAACTAAGTTTGTAAAATTATCTTTAAAATGGCCAATAGGGGGCGCCACAAATCTTTTCCATATGGGCTTACAGTATAGTATTTTTCTGGGGCTTTTATGTTTAAACTGAGCTTTGTTGTTTGAGAATGGAAACCTCTGTCCTAGTGGCCTTGCTTACTTAACATACAGTTAACTGCATATATTTTTTTGTGGAATTTATCTTCTTCTGTCACTCTGCATGCAGTTTGCAGTAACAAAATGGTTTGAACCCGTGAATCGCCGCTTGCGGCTATATTTTTATTTAAACTCCTTTGTTCATTCATTTCGACAGATTTGCGAACAATGCCATTCAAACTCGGCTGGCACCAAACAACCACACCGAGAATGCGGGTCTCAGTCCTCTTCCAAGTGAACTGCGGTGCAGTTTGTTATGAGTGAGAACAAACCAACTACAGGAAACTGACTTGTACACTTGTAATTGGGTAGTGGGTACATTTTTTGGCATTTAGCTGTTGCTCTTATAGTGAATAAGAATAAGAATAAGAAATGATTCATCAACTAGTACAGGTAACCAGTAGTAAGTAGAGCAACTATCAAAACAACAGACACCAAGATAATAAAAGTTACAAATATTCCTGTGTATTCATGCATAATAGCGAAGTGGTAGGCAAATATGTATGGTGTCTAATTCAATTTGTCTATCATGTATATGTGAATACACAGTTGATGGGTGTATACAAATATATAGTTGATGTTGTTTGGCGATGTTATGGAAAATATTCAAAAAGTACAATAAATGTGCAGCAATTGTCTTAGTGATACTGGATACCTCACATATAGAGCAAAAAGGATACTATACATATCTTTTTACATATACATTCACTATTCAATAACAACGTGTATTCGTTCATGTGTATACTTCCCGTAAATGGACATGTGATCCATGAAAGGTGATAAAGAAAGTAATAAACATGAGCCAAATGGCTGATAATCCTAGGGGGGGATACAGTATCTCCAGTACAGTAACCCTAAACAGCTTGAACGCTAAACCGCCTGAGTCATAATCTGTCAGTCTCCATTAAAAGACCACGCTGACAATTAAACCATGAAACCCATCAATCAAAATTACATTATCAAGGGGCCGCTGCCCCAAGTGGCCAATCTGACAGGACAAGTTTGGCAGAGGAATAGAAGGCAGCCAAATAAACCGTAAGCATAATAGACATCAATATTGAAAAGATGACAGATGACTGTCAGCAGTGTCAGGGGCCAGGATTCAATTTCTATTCTCTTTTTCTGCAGGAGACCATATTGCTTTTTTTCGCAAAGTCATTTGTCAGCCCAACGTCCAATGAAGAGAAGGCGGCCTCCTCTGAAACACGAGCCAAGGGCAGTTCTTCCAATGACGCAAATGACAAAATGACTGAGACACGGAGCTGTAATGACTGTGATGTAAATAATGATACTATCAAAATGCCTGGCGGCCATTGGCCGGGAAACTGTTTGAGACAGTAAAACTACTTTAAAGCAACATAAAAAATAAAAAAAAAAACTCATAAAAGGCTGAGAATGAGGACACGAGGCACAGGAGGACACGTTTAAGCTTTTTATTTACATTCCCATGAAAAAAAAAAACCCACGCCATTCACGGTTGACTGTTGAAATCCGTCAGGACCGCAAATGTTGTCACTGAGGGATTTACTACTGCCTTCCTCTCATGCATTGGCACAATCCAATCAGCGGTGACAGCTATTAGTCCTAAATCAGGCCTGCTGGTGCATGCTGAAGAGATGATTCACACATGATCCTACAGCTTGACTGCCACAACATATTGACAATTCCTCACAACACTCATTATTTTGAAGTGAAAGTTCAAATTCGGCTTTCCCCAACCTTGATGAATCAATCCCAGTATTTTACTTCAGGAAGGACATCAGCTATCAGACGTCACCGTCTGCACCTGCACCAACTAGGACATCCACACTCCCAAAAAACAAAGTATGTGAGAGGATGCGTGTTTCATTTATTACATGAAAGCCTCTTTCCCCTCGATCTTAGCACTCAATTATATGTGATCATTCAAAAGACATAAAAATATTTGCTGTTCCTGTTGTCCCAGCACTGTAGCTTTGACCCATGCACTTCTCACTATTGGATTCTTGTTTCTTTGGCGATTCGGGGAATTCAAGCTTATTCAAAAGTGGCAATCAGTTTAAATCGCTTTGGAGAGCCTCAGTGAAAAAGGGAAAATGTAAATGTTTTGTGTAGTATTGTGATGTTTGCCTTTTAATCACACAAAAAAATCTAATAATAAAACACACTGATCCATTTTTTTCCCCCTTTTTCTCCCCAATTGTTCATGTCCAATTCCCCCTGCCTAACGCCGGGTTCACACCGGACGCGGAATGGCGCCGAATGCCGCCGAAAAATCTTTCGCCACCCATGTTAACCAATGTGGCCGTGCACACCGGCCGCGGAAGGGCGCCGAATGGCACTGAATGGCTGCAGCCTGCAGCGATTGTTTCGGCGTCTGGTCTAAGATTTTCTCGATTCGTGAGCGAATGTGTCAAGCTCGGCAGGAAGTCAGACACAGGAACGGCATAGAGCATCCGGTCAATTTCCAAAATATAACAAATTTCAAAATAAAACACCCTGATTGATGATGGCGTTGGATATCCAGTCTATATATATATGCATATTTCTCAGTCAACTTTTACCGTCTGTGTCTAAACAGAGAGCGAGAGAGACGAGCAGGCACACGCACACAAGCAGAGAGAGAGAGAGAGAGAGACGCACACAAGTAGAGAGAGAGAGAGAGAGCGAGAAGCAGGCACACGCACACAAGTAGAGAGAGAGAGAGAGACAGAGACGAGCAGGCACACGCACACACAGAGAGAGAGACGAGCAGGCACACGCACAAGCAGAAAGAGAGAAAGACCAAACCCCTACATTAAAACCAGCGGAGATCGGCGCTGATCGGTTCTGGTGTGAACAACCAAACTCCTTCTAGCTCGATCGCGGCGCTTCCTTTTCTTTCCGCGTCCAGTGTGACCGGGGCGTGAGACTGTCACATGCCTCCTCTGATGCATGTGGAGTCACCAGCCGCTTCTTTTCACCAGACAGTGAGGAGTTTCACCGGGAGGGCGTATCACGTGCTGAGGAACACGTTATCCCCCCAAGTTCCCCTCCCCGCTGAATGGGCACCCCGACCGAACAGAGGAGGCGCTAGTGCAGCCCTTCCGGCTTCCCACCCACAGACACGGCCAATTGTGTCTGTAGGGATGCCCGACCAAGCCAGAGGTAACACTGAGGTTCGACCCGGGGACCTCAGCGTTGGTAGGCAGTTGCTTAGTCCACTACACTACACAGGCGCCCAATCCATTCCAATTTAACCCTAAAGTGCTATGACAACATGGTGACCTCTAAATTACTCCCACAAATCCCACAGTAACGCATAGCTCCAGGCAGGTAGCTACCATTGCTTGTGACATTGCAGGGAAGTAGGCAGTCCACTCCCCTTGGAATTTCTTCTTTATTGAAACAATATCGGGACAGAGTATGGTCTGTGTGAATCTATACTTCATACTTGTCTCGACTGTTCACATTAAAGAATTCACACAAGATTCAAGATTTTGAGGGGCATTGAGCTTTAGATCCAACTAAGCCATTCAACAGAAACTGGAGTGAAAATCCCACATCCACATTTTTTTGTAGAGCTGGCCCCTCCCCCTTCATTGAGCCGTTGTAGATTCGCTCCACTCACCCCAATAAAGTTTTTGAGTCAGTAGGTACACTGGCGGGAACGTTTTCTCCGAGCACAGGAAGTGACACGCATGCGGCCATGACAGAGCAGTGGCGAGCTAGCACCTCGGCTAGCGCTACAAAAAAGTCTTCAAAAATACAAACAGTTACCTCTCGTCGTCACTTGGGACCGCCAACGACTAAATTACGTTTCACACAAGTTTCACAGGCTTCACGTCTTAAAGGGGAATTCCGGTATTTTTAAACCTGGGCTCTATTTGTACAAATTCGTCATTTATACCGCAAAATAGGTACAAAAAGTTTTGGAATTGCTCCGGTAGATCGCCTCAGTTGGCAGTCGCGAAACGGCTGCTATGGCTGCAACGTAATCCGCAGGGGCAAGTGCGCCGATCAAAGTACATCCACTAAAAGTGCTTGTTTTTGCCACTGACCTTTGTTTAACCAGAAACAGAAGTCTCGCTCTGAAATCTGAAAGATGAGGTGAGTTGTTGCATGAAGAGGTTAAACAAAGACACAAACACACGACTGAGACGATCTACCGGAGCAATTCCAAAACTTTTTGTACCTTTTTTGCGGTATAAATGACGAATTTGTACAAATAGAGCCCAGGTTTAAAAATACCGGAATTCCCCTTTAATTTCTCACACTGAGAAACCCATGGCTGCTGGGCTATTTGTTCAAAGGCATAAAAGGCAGAGAGAGAAAATAAGAGAATAGTAATAGTGTTCCACTAGAAAATTTCTCTCTTTATAGATAGAAATTATAGAATCGCCAAGTGATATTATCATCACTGCTTGATTAAATTAAAAAAGAACTAGAACCTCGAACCTAGAGTCATGCCATACCCACTTTGACAAAGCAGAAGGTGGCAGCTACAGTGGGGATGTCACAATCTGCTCTCTCACCTGTGCTGCCTATTGCTTTGAGAGCAATGCTGGGAGTATGGTTGCACCTCAGGTGTTCTCATTGCAACTTGTAGTTTTCCGCATGGTAGTAGTTAACATACCTCTTAGTAAATTTGGCTCTCAGCGTCTAGGACACGTTAACAAGGATGGACACTTTGTTGCAGGGAACCTATGACCTTCTGGTCATTGTCTGGTTTCTAAACAACGGAGAGAGTCGGGCTTTGTGCTCAATTGGTTAACAATGAACAGTGGATTAAAGAGTGCATCGACTCAAAAGTAATGCAGGCAACAGAACACCCATCTCTTTTTAAGTTTGATTTCACTAATGCCTTATGACACAGCAATAGTTCTGGCCCATAACTCAAACAGGATCAAGCTATTTCCAGCTTGATGTGCATCCTGTTTGAGAAGCTATATTTTTAAATCAACCACACCGAACCATCCAAGCCTTTGCCTACGCTTAATTTCAAATCTATTCCTAACATATGATGGACAGCATTACCAGGTAACCACCATTATTTGCAGATTTTCTTTTTCTCTCTCTCCCTCCATCACTCTTTTGTTGCTCCTCAGATACACAGGACACAAGGCCAAACAAGCCCGCTGCATTTCCTATCTGTATCTCATATCAGTGTGCTCATTGGAAATTCAATTAATTTCCCTCTCACGCTTCCGGTAGCAGCTAGGCCCCTCTAACCCACGGCATATTTGCACTCCAAGCCCCTGTGCATTGTGGGGAATACACAAGAATGAGCTGAGAGGGAGCAACAAAGATCCTCTCATGCCCTTTTCTTTCTCTGTCTCTTTCTGCGTTTGTCTGTCTCTTTCGACCACTTTGGTTTAGTGTTGTTGTAGTTCTCTGGGGAGAATATCCTGTCCTAGTGGCATGTATGGGCCGCCAGTGGCCTGTGAGGACAAGCACTGCAGTGTGCAGCCTCATCAAGGCGGCTGGGGCGCTGGTGAACACTTAAACCTGTCTGTCGATGAGGGTCCTCACAAGTACAGTAATACAAACTTTTGTGTGTGTATGTGCACGCGTGGGCACAGAGACATAGGCGTACACGTGCATTCGTTCAATCAAGAAGACCAGAATTTAAAACTACTATATTGCATTGTATTGCATTGAAGAGCGGAAAAGGAAGAAAGGGCAGTGAATAGAATGAAACATAGCCTCCCACATGTATGTATTTCTATTTGAAATGTCAAGAGTGCAAGGTTAACTGTATTGCAGTGCCCCTGGGGCAGTTTGGAGTTCAATAGATTGCTTTAGGGCATTTTGGCAGTGGTGGTGGATATTTCGTCGCCTCCCCTGACCTTAGCTGACTGGATGTAGGAGAAGTTTAATATTTTCCACTCATTAACAAATTCTAACAGTCTCTTCCAACACTAAATTCCCCTATTCGCTTTCTGGCATGTTAATACCGTTATAAATAGCTTTGCTCGGACGGTATGCTGGCATCAGTCCAGGCTAGGATCTTAGGGGTTCTGTATTGTGAGCAGATGGGCTGATGGGAGACTAAAATACTGCTTTTTCACACTCTGTGGTAGATACAACAGGAACAGCGAGCCAGGGAGGGAGAAACTCTAGCATGCTACTAGTGGGAAGCTTTTTGTGCTCATCATGGTCTCTCAGTATCACACTTCCTGTAGACTTGTTTCAAATGCTTCCTTTTCTCATTTTGGCTTTGTACGGTTCCAAGTCCATTTTCAATCACCTGTATTACACACGGTGTAATTAGGATTTTGTTTCAATACATCCCTCTGAGGGTGCAAAGTCTTAACAGACGCAGCTTTCTGCAGTGTGCAGATTGCAATATCCCCACTGTAACTGCTGGTGTCCACTGGAACATGCCAGAGTCCAGGAGATGAAGGGTTGCCAGAGGTTTTGTCAAAGCGGGTATGGCATGGCTCGTCTTTGTCCATGGTTCCCGTTATTATTTTTTCCATCAAGCAGTGATGATGTATTATGACTTGGCAATCTTTCATTTGAAAGAGAGTAATTCTCAAACACTCCCTCTTATTTCTTATTATAGTCTTATTTTCTCTCTCTGCCAGCCATTGGCTTTCTCAGGGTGAGAAGTTAAGACATGCTTCTTCTGGGCATTAAATGTGCCAAATGTTTTGGTTGCTAAAAATACATATTGAATAGTCAAAGGCACTAATAGTCTCCTACCAAGTATCTACACCATTTCCATGCACAACATGCTCGTGCTTACAGGTTAGTAGATCAGAATGGGAACCTTTTATGCACACAACTGCATTAGTGTTTCGTCTTTCGGTTACAGGGTGCTCTCTAACCATTTATATTACTGCTCTTTATAGTATATTTTTTGATATTCAGAAACTATTCATTTCATTATTTTTGAAAGCATCTTCGCTTTAGGGATTTTTTTTACATGTGCCTTTTGCACAGTACTTTACATGAGCAAGAAAGCACATACATCAAATCATACATGTGTATGCACCTGCATGCATCCCTTCTCCAAGTGCATTTTCCACATGCGGTGACTCTCTGCTCCTCGAACAAACACGCACCATTGTGCACCCCGTGGCAGAAAAACTGCCGATTCCAAGCCTGTGACCACTCTACGCCAAACCCTGACGATGCCAGCCGGCAGCCCATTCAGCCCCGCCATACCGTGTCTAATCTTGCCACTAGCCTGCGGGGGCCAATCTCACACCGCTGAGTTTTAGAGAGAAGCCTTTGGACAGCCGGATGGGCGGTGAGCGGTGGTGGGATTTGGTGTCAGGGGTAGAACTGGAAGGGAGCACTAATAGCTAATCGCTAATCCTTTGTGCGGAAGAGGACCAGAGAGGATCAGCCAAGGCTAAAGAGAGAGAAACAGAGCCCGGGGGTGGGGATGGGGGGATAAGACAGATGTGGGTATTGGTCTCTTGGAAAATGTGTGGGCGGAGAGAGGGAAGAGGGTAACAAGATGCGGTGTTGATCTCACGCCAAAAACATCTGATTGTGGCACAGATTCTTGAAAGATATCAGAACTGCAATTTTTCACCACTGCAATGTAGTCCACACTTTTTCCATGAAAAAATTGTTCTCCATTTCCCTGGTTCCTGATCACCATGAACCACTGTTCCAAACACCTGACCGGTCCCTGGAGAACTAATCAGGCCAAGCACAGTACAGCCTCCATACACAAGCCTCTGGACTTCCGCAAGGAAAGCCAAGCCATATTAAATGAATATCTTCAACGGCTGTCAAAACAATGTGACAGATTTTCTAAAAATATATATTTTTAAGGCATTTCTTTTTTTACCAGCATACATCTACTCAAATTTACTGCATGTAGAGTTGAGTGACAGGAAAAAAGGGATGCATGCAACAAAGGTCATGCACCACATTCACCATGAACACTGAGTTAGGAAACTATTAGTAGCACCTCCTGAGAGGTAAATGCACAAAATATCTAATCGCTTATTGATTTCACCTATCACAAAAGGGAGATTTAGATGAAGAGGATGAAACAGGCTAGGGATTTTATGCCTCGAGTAAATTAAGATATTGACTGTGCAAAAGACCTGCAACTCAACATTAGGAAAGTGTTGCGGCACTTTTAATCTCAGCACATTTCTACACTGTTCGCCCCAGATCCAATTTTAGAAAGTAAACAAACACTGTGCCTCCGCCACCGATCCACCATTTCAGTCCCTGAAAATGATCTGTTTTTCTGATGTAAACAAACTTCTAGCCACCCTGGGCATTCCTAAAGCGCAAACCATATCAAGCTCCTCCTGAGATGGTCTTTAAACCCACAAATAAACAACCTTCAGATGTTTACATGCGATCCACGACACTGTCGAAGATCTCCGGAGAGTGAGGGGAAACCTCATTTGCGCTGTCGATGACAAGACTCAGAAAGGAACACACTGATGAGGTTAAGTGGAAAACATGACAGTTTGCTGTTTATGTCAGTGTTACGACACCACAGAGACAAAGGGTATAGTTATGGAGCCACAATTAGTAAAGCGAAGAGCTACATTTTGGCTGTTTTTTTTTTCATTTTAAAATGATAGTGATGATAGTTTATTTATACTTATTGGCCTATGAGCCAGTACCGAGTCATGATTGCTCATTGTAAAACAAATAGCACTGATCTAGCTATCTGTCAATATATATTATAACATTACATCTTAGCTGTATCTGTAGTTGCTTGTCATATTACATGTCCTGTTCTCAGTAAGTAATCTAAGTAATCTGGATAGGACACTACTCAAAGCCTTACACCCTAAACCAGGGGTGGGCAATTATTTTTCCCAAGGGGCCACATGAGAAACTGAGACTTTTGTGGAGGGCCGGACCAATAAGCTGAACTCAATTCTGCTCAATATTAATTTTATTTCTTTATAAAAAGCAGTAAATTGTGTGGTTTTGATAAGATTAGATGTTACAATTAGGCTATGAAAATGTGGAGCAGGCATAGTAAAAACGCCAACATTATATCACTATTTCATCAACATTCACAAAAACAATTTTGAAAATGAGCATGTTTTTGCAGTATTTCAAAGACCAACATTAAATTAACTTTATACAAAAAAGTAACAAGTGCTTTTGCTCTTTTGTTTATAGTCCAAGTGCTTTTTTTCAGTTCTTTTTTTCTTGTTCAGTGAGAGAAATCAAGTCTTTGTTGGGCTTGAACAAGTGCACTGAAGTCAGGTTGAATGTCTGAGGTGCATATGCGAAGGACAGCTGACAGGTCAGATCAGTGAGAGAGGATCTGTATCTGGATTTGTTAAACTTCATCACTGAGAATGTTTGTTCACATATGTAGGTAGATCCAAAGAGAACCAACATCTTCTGAGCATGCCTCCTCATGTGTGGAAAGTTCTCCTCTTTGAGAGAAGAAAAAAAATCCAGCAGTGATACTGACTTAAAGTGCTCTGCCAGTAGTGCATCAGACTGCAGGTCAATGAGTTCGAGCTGAACATCACTGAGTGCATTATCCACACTGCAAGTGAAGGGAGAAGAAATTATGTGCATTTAACTCTCAACTGTTTTGAAGTCTTCAAAGCGCCTTGAAAACTCACCATGCAGTGCCCCTAACTTGGATGAGTACCTGTGGAGGTGATCAGCTTACGGTATGGCTTCTCTTAGTGTTGGCATGTGGGTGAGAATGTTGCCCTCTACTTGACTTGAAAGCAACTGCAATTTTCTCATGAAGGCCTTCACCAGACTGTACATTTCATGTGCAAAGAGTCCCTTGTTTTGCAGTTTGGTATTTAGTTCATTCATTAGTGCAGTCACATCAACGGCAAATGCAAGATCGGCCATCCAGTCTGCATCTGAGAGCTCTGGGATGTCCTTGCCTTTCTTCTCACAAAACTCTCGAATCTCAGCTCTCAGGTCCCATACTCTTTTAAGCACTTTGCCCAGGCTGAGCCATCTGACAGCTGTGTAGTAGCCTATGTCACCGTGTTCAGTCTCATGCTCCTCCAAAAGTGCAACAAACTGTCTGTGATTCAATGCTCTTGCCCTGATGAAGTTAACTATTTTAGACACAACATCAACAACATGGTTAACTTTTAGCACTGACTTACACAACACCTCCTGATGTATAATACAATGCAAAAATACCAATTTCTGTTCAGGGTTCATTTCAGTCACTTTATCTTGCATCCGCTTCAAAAGTCCGACATTTTTTCCTGTCAGATTTGGACAACCATCAGTGGTAACACCTGCCAGTTTGTCCCATTTCAGTCCCAGCTTGTCCAAGCATGCATTTACCTCCGTGAACAAATCACTCCCCGTCGTCGTCCCTTTCATTGACTGCATTGCTGCCAGCTCCTCCGTAATCTCAAAGTCTTTCGTTATCCCACGTACAAAGATGAGTAACTGGGCTGTGTCGCTGACATCACAGCTCTCGTCAAGAGCTAAGGAGAAAGAGTCAAAATTGTCCATTTTGTTTTTCAGCTGAAGCTCAAGATTTCCCGCGATGTCCTCGATCCTTTTCGTTATGGTCCGCCTGGAGAGGGGCACATTCTCAAATGCTTGTTTTTTCTCAGGGCATATTAGCGCTGCAGAGTCCACCAAACACTCTTTGATAAACTCCCTGTCAGAGAATGGCTTACTGTTTTTAGCGATTTTGTGGGATATCACAAAGCTGGTTTTGACTGCTTCATTCCTGGATGTGTGAAGCTTGGTAAAAAGTCCTTGTTGATTTTGCAGTGTAGCTAGCAAAGCTTCAGATGTCCGTTCCCGCTCTGCATCAGTCAGGTTCTTGTATTTCTCTGCGTGTTTAGTCGCGTAATGGTGATTCAAATTGTAATCCTTAAACACAGCGACCTGTTCTCCACAAACTAAGCACACGGCTTTACCTTTGACTTCAGTAAATAAATATTTAGAAGTCCATGTTTTGTTAAAAACTCTACATTCTGTATCAATCTTTCTTTTTTTACCGTGACATTTTGAGGGCTAACAGCCCTAGCTAACAGCTAACTCACATCTCTCGTAAACGTCTGTTCGCCAAAACGGCCAAAACACAGTGAAGCCGCATCAGCCGCATACGCTGGCAGGCACGCTCGCAAGCACGCCCACACGTACGGACGTACGTAAATTAAGAAAATAGCAGACGCCTTCAAAATAAAAGCAATGCTCAGTTGTATTGCGTGCATGATGTACACTTTTTTATGTTTGATTCCTAATTTACCATTGACCTCTCGCGGGCAGGTCAGGGACAGCCAAAGGGCCGGATGTGGCCCGTGGGCCGTACAATGCCCAGGTCTGCCCTAAACAGTTGTTATTACATAGCGATACTGTATGCACGATGTTGCCATCATTCTTTCTCTCCTTCACTCTCTCTCAGATCATAGCTGAAAGTGCTTCGCTAGCATCACCCACACAAAAACAGTCTCTGATGAGCTGTGCTGGCTCGCCAGTGATAAAGGAAAAGGACAGTTGGCATGATTACAGAAATCTGGGAGTTCACCATACCAGAACCTGCGGAAAAATGATCTAGGCAAGTAGAAATTCTAAAAAGGGGACATCAATCGAGCTAGCATCCACTAGTGAGCGAAGGACACCATGTCCCAGAAGCAAATCACCATGGTGACTGAAAATTAAATGATGCTAAAAATAATGGTAGTTATTTTGTTCAGAAGTAGACAAATGGGGCTGAGGCAGGACTTGTATGGAAGTATGACAACTGTGGGATGACCAAAGGGCAGGTGGATGCTTCCACTGGTGGTGCATCAAGGATTATGAGCCTTTGTTTATCTAGGGCATATATTATCTATTTCCCTGAATGCAAATCTTTATAGACATATAGCATTTAGCAGATGGTTATGGCAGAATATGACTGCCTATCACTATGCTGATATATTATTTATGTCCAGGAAGAATTTTATGACAGATGTTGATGGCCCGTCCAGGGTTTGATTGGCACCATCAATGCACTTTTACCTTGTCAGGTGTAAAAGTTCACAACTGCTTAGTGTCAGTCCAATATAGAGCCTGGAAGGTGCAGTACACAGCAGCAGTCATTTTGTGACCCAACTGCAACAAACACCACGACCCCAGCCACCACCCACCCCAACACACCACTGCTCAAATTCCTTCCTCCTGCATGTCCACCTGACTCTCCTGTTCCCTTGGCTAATCCTGGTCTAATCCTGCCATTACAGAAAAAAAAATCAAATCCTCCCATCTCTCTATCACAATATCCGTCCATCCCTCCCTTTCCACTGACCCTGTTTCTGCACCACCCGCCTCTCCTGTCATGCAACGCTTCACCTCAGCCCTGTTCCATTGTTTCAGGATGACAAAAATACAAAATAAAATCCTGGATGCTGGTGAGAACGAGAGCCTGCCCATCTTCTTTTTTTAAAGAAAAATGTACAACAAATAAAATGTATCATTATTACCAAACAATAAAAAAAAAAGATTCGGTGGGGGAGCAGCACTACAACTGAATAGACCCCTGATTAACTTGATTGTCTTTATTTTCTGAATCCATTTCTGAGAAATTACAGGGGAAAAAAAGCAATTGAGCAAATCCTTGTGTGCACAGATACAGACAGCTAGCTTTAGCAACCAAGCATGCTAGAGCTAGTCAAACGAGCTCTGCTCTGGTGTGAGCAGCAGCAGACTCGACCGAGGTAAACAGCCAATGTCACTTGAGAGGTTTCTTCACTGATGCGAGCTAAGTTATCAAGAAAATTAGACTCCCGCAGCAAAGTCTGAACAAATAATTACAGGGGTAACCGCACAAGCTACAGAATTATTCTGTCCCCTTTCCCAGTCAAAGCTCTGTCTCTCTCAAACCATGTCATTAGAGAGAATCACCCCAGCTTAGAGAGGCAAATCAAGTTATTTTCAGTCTCTTCTCTACATCTACGAAATATTGAGCAATTGTTTTTCTGCCGCACATCCTTTAAAGAGCTCTGTACAATATGGGTCTACTAAACAAAAAAAACAAAAAAATAAACAAATAATATTGGCAAAATTCGGGAGGGGAAAAGGTTTGTATAGAATGTATTATTTGTGCTTATTTGTGTTTATTGTTTATTGTTATGCACCAATCACCAAGACAAATTCCTTGTATGTGAAAACATATTTGGCAATAAACCTGTTTGTGATTTCTGATTCTGATATTCGGACACATGCCACACACATCTTGCACACACACACACACACACACACACACACACAATTTACATTCATCAACATCAGCCATGGAAAGTTGAATAATAATTTCACAGGTATTTGACTGGACAAGGTCCTAGAGTCAGACGAAGGATAAGCAGAAGCAGTAGAGGTGAATGATGGCGAAAGAGAGAGAGGGCGTGAGAGTAGGAGGAAGGAGGTAGAGGGAGAGTGAAAGTGTGTAGATGAAGGACTCTAAACACTTTGCTTTCATCCAATTTGCAGATTCTATCCTTCTCAGTCTAGATTACAATTGTTATCCTTGTGATAAAATAAAGGCCGTGCACGTAGCCTCAACCTAGTAGTAGTAGTAGTCCCCACCATTTTATATGACGACATACATCACAACAAGCTTTATATATGCTGCCTTTCCATTTTCACATGCACTGTACACTGAAGTATGGGACTGCTTTGTATGCAGCATGTTCACTTGTACAGGGCCCCTAAACCTTCTATCGGTGTGTTGCACAAACATCAGCCTCATTTCTACATATAAATTGAATAGTTGCTATTTGGTAGATTTTTATCCAAAGTGATTTATGTTGCGGTGAGTGCAGAAAATTACGGCACGGCCCTAGTGGGAATGAAATAGCTCTAAGCCATTGAGCTACACAGACCAACATCTTCAAGCATCTTCAAGTAATTTCATTGTTTTTTTCCCCATGCCATTAAACACTGCTCTCAGCTCCCAGGTGTGAATGTGGGTAATTCTTGCGTATATGTGTAGCCATATACTGTTTAAAAAGAGCAGCAAGCATTCAGTATTACCAGTTGGTCTTCAAGGTTGTGGAAATTGGGTGCACAATGTCAACTTTAGTAAGGCTTAGCCTTTTCAACGGTTTCATAGGGGCTGAAAAACCATCTGCCCTTTGGCTTTTGCCTGCCTATTAGGGTATAACACACTGTCTGGATAGATTCTCTCTCTCTCGGTGTGTGTGTGAGTGCGTGTGTGTGAGAGACAAGCAGAATAGAATGACCAAATATGGCATACACACACACACGGGTGGGCTGGCAGTGGCAAGCCTTATCGCTATACCACAAAGTGGGAAGATTAGTTTACCCACTTCCCTAAACCTCTAACCTGGTTACCATGGCAATAGCAGTGTGACTGGGGCAGCAGGTTGCTATTATAGAGGCTGTAGAAGCAAGAATGGATAGATGGAACAATCACCAAGAGAACCACAGGTCAGCCGGCTATTTCAGTCAAATCTCACCTCAGTGGCAGAGGTGTGAAGAAAGTAGCCCACTGTTCTCTCTCTGCATTTAACTATTGAAATGTTTCCACACACATGTTGATATAGTTCAGGACACCGCACATTCAGCAAGTGCATTTGAATAAAATAGTTTTGCATAAGGCTTATTACTGGAGTATAGCTATAACCTTTTCCTAAATATGTGTTAATTTTATTTTCACAAGGTTTGCAGGTTCTAAATCAAAAGATTTCCAAAAAGATACCTATGACCGCCATAGCAGTCAGATTATTAACCGATAAGGCAAATTTTTCCATTTTGGCGGGGGCTTTCGTGCATTTTAGGTTGCTTAGCAATATTTATTGTATTCCTTCAATAATTCCCTTTGTTCATAGTGTAAAATCTCAATCCGAAACACAGAGCAGTAGCCTATTTGAGTTGCGCCAGTATTGTCTGCTATATTGCCTGCTATTTGAGGATCAAGAGGATGAAGAGAGAGAAGATGAAGAGAGAAAACCGGAGACTAAATGTAGAAGAGGCTTTGGCATTGTTTCATGAACTGGGTGAAGGGGAATCTGATGGTGGAGAAGTCTCAGACTTGAGCGATGTGGACTGGAGCGAGGTGTTCGTCTTGATTCCGGCTATGAGCCAGCGGGACCCCGGTGTAAAAAATCCAAACCTAACAATGCTGCCCCCGTTCTGCCAGCTGTGCCATCTATTGCCACTCCATTGGTGCCAGGTAGGCATAGGTTATTATTTTTTCATATAGGCCTATGTTATTTTGGGCTTGGGGCTATAGGTTGAATTAGTACACTGTCGTAGTACACTGTCTCTGTATAGGTCTTTGTGGCAAGGTGCCACATAACCGGGGTCCGTGACAGACAGAGACATAGGCAGGGGAGAGTTAATGGGCCAGCAGGGCCGTTTTATTCACCAACAATCAGTAAACCCGGCCCCGGTGTTGACGGCAGTTGGTAGCGCCGTCTCCCTCCGCCGACGCACCTCAGTCCTCCCCGGCGGGTCAGCCGCGGAACCCCAAAGCCGGCCAGCCTGCCAGGCTTGCAGGGGCATCCCGCCCCAACCCCGACTGTCACCAGCTCTTGCAGGCGGCTCCCGACTGCACCCCCGAGGACCTCCTTCGGTTGTCGCCGCGGAGGGAGACGCACGCTCTCCCACTCCGTCCTCCAGCTCGCGCCCTCGCCTCCGTCCCGGCACTCCAGCCGCGGATCCCGCTCAGACGCGACTGTTCCTGGCTCGCTCTCCGCTCCTCCGGTCTGCCGGCCCTCGATCCTCCCGATCGCCGCCGGCTCCCGCATACACGCCGCCAGCCTCTCACACTGGCGCGTCCCTCTCACTCACACATTCACACACACGTTAAAAAGGCCCCAGCTGCAATCAGTCCCAACTGGCTGCAGCTGGAACCGGATCCAGGAAAGAAGCAGTCCACTAACTCACCTCTCTCCTGGATCCAATTAAGCCTCCCCCACCCTCCCTCCAGTCTGCCACAGTCTTATATATTCATGACAGCACAGCTGCTTCAAAGTGCAAAGTTGTAAAAAAAAGTCATAAAAAGTTGTAAAATCAATAAGGAACAATAAGGAATAATGATATAAACGTCAATAGTGGGACAGCAGGTAGCTGTGTAAAATGTGCCATCCACACCCGTGCCCGTGCCAGGGAGAGCACGCGCCGCTTCTTCAGATGCAAGTAGGCCTATTGCAAATTCTCTCTCATTTTAAAATTTAATTTCATTCCATTTTTACAACCGAGTCCGCACACCAACAGCACACCAACAGCGCACCAACCATGCACGCCAATGCAACATAGAGGATCCACTGAGTGCATTTCTCTGTATACTGGACAGAGGTACAATGATGACAGCTTGCGCTAATTTCTATCTCCGGTCGGTTTTAGCCATGGTAGATCAGATGGCTCGGCTTTGCTCTGTAAAAGGGGCTACCCGCAGATGGTCCGTGGCATGCACAGGGAACGGCGTCACCCGAAGAGCCTTCATCTTCATCCTCCGGCTGGTCAAGGAGCTGAGTGAAGACCACGTGCGTCAAGGCCAGTCTGACCGTGTATGTTCCGAGAGAGCCACACCAGCAACAGCCAGCAAAACGGAGGCAAGCCAAATAATTCAAAAATAATAATAATAACCACTGCAAACAGAACAAGACCCTGAACGCATGTCAAGGATGGAAGCTTGTGGGAAATGCACTGCAAGGGTGAAGCGCTTTTGCCACGGCTGCAGTGTGTAAATTAAATTAGGCAACTAACTACTCGACCTCAGGTTTGTTCAAAATAACCCAATGTTTTCCTCTATTTCGTTTCTCCAAAATATGCCAAACGATGCTGTGATTTTCTAATGTTTATTTATTATTATTATTTATATTATATTAGATATTTTTTATTTTCTGAATATTATGTGATTTTTATTGTGTGTTGTGTGTATGTTGTGTCTGGAAACTGATTCCTGCAGCTAATAAATGTTTTTATTTTGTTTATTGTGTCATGTCTGTATTGAAATAGATATCCTAATAGTCGTTCTATCTGATAGAATAGTGTAAAATATTCTATTTTAGCATTGTCAATACTACAAACTGTTCAGCTTTGGCCCGTGCCATGAAAGGCTACTGTGCACCATGAAAGCAGCCTAGAGCAAAGCCGTGAGATCCAGCCTGCTTCACGTTGTAGCCTATAGCATAACACTTTAGTTGACTTTGCATATGTTGTTTCCTTGGTTGCATATATCAAGACCTAAATACATCAGAAGCATGCATTACTATTTCTTGTTTATTGTTTTAGGAAATATAGCATCGATTTCCACACTTGCATTGGCTATAGCGGCTGTCGTAATAGCTTGTAGGCTACCATCTACTGGGACACTATAGCTTTATTGATCATTGGATTTTGGATTTTTAATTTATTGTTGATAATTTACACCCAACTTTATCAAACAAATGCATTGTTACTGTGACTGTGAACACCATCGATGCAGTTACACCTAACGGTCTGGCAGACCGTTTGCGGCGGTTGAAGGTGGTGCTATAATCTTGACCGTCCTAGTGTTAAAAAGTGTTAGTGTTTTTTTTTATCTTATATTATATGATTACATGTATACGTTGCACAATATTTGGAGAGACAATCAAATACTCCCAGCCAAATATGCAGTGAAACCTTACTGAACTTAATATTCTATGCATTAGTGTGCGTTGCTGCGTATTGACCAGGAGAGATCAACTGAAATTGAATTCATCATTGCTAAGTACTGGCTCCTCGCACTTAATTCAAATGAATGAAGTGCCTGTAAATCTATAGCGGTGTGGGTTTGGAATGATCATTTGATTAATTGATCCAATCGGGCTATGGTATTTCAATTAAATGTAGTGCAGTGTTTATCCCTTCATTAGTCCAACACTCACATAAAAAAGTAAATACATAATACATACTGGACGTGTAGACACACATACACAAAATACTGTCATCTAACTTGGAGACATAGCCTAGACGATGAAGAAACAAAGAGTGATTTGGATATTCTTGATAGTAATGAAGGATTATTACAAAAAATGTCACCCCAAAATGCCACAAATAATGAGAGAGAGATATAAAGGAAATCAGATAGGACAGATGACTGAGTGTGAGAGAGAGACTTAGGAGACTGCCCTATCAATAAAGATAATTTTTTCACGTTTCAGACAGAAGGGAGATGGCTCTAATAAGTTACAGAACACTGCCGTGACCTTGACAAAGCACTTTGTTTGGTGAAGAGTTACCATTCTAAAACTGCAGAGGAATTAGGTCACTTTGATGCCACAAGTTCCTAGAGCATGACAGAGTTTGCATCATTGACTTTGGGGCTTGAGGCAAGTCGTTTTCTTACTGGTTCTTAGCCTAGTGTTCTAGTTCTGGTTTTATTTGGGACTGATTCAATGTTTTCATTCTAAAATGAGGTATTCGCAATTTGGAAAAGTGACAGTAAGCACAAACATAAAACACATTATGTTGTTTTAAAAGGATAAGTCATAAACAAAATAATACTTAGACTGAATTCTCTATATTTTACAGACATTCAATGATGAACTCCAGGGGGCTGTTCCACAAAGCAGGCTTAGAAAAGTGGCGATTAACCTCACAAGCCTGGTTTGAGTTAACCTAACAAACCAATTGGGGCTAAAGCGGTTCCACGAAGCCCAAGTCAAGCTACCGTGATCTGGCTAAACCGAGCCAGGCTCAAGCAATCCATTTAATTACACGTGCACATTTATACACAGTTTATTTAAGCAGCCCGAGTACCGTGACCGTGACTGATCGATTCATCATGGCGAAAAATGACGGTAAAGACAGAGCCGCAATGTTCACGGCCACTGAACAGCGACTTTTAGTGGAGGTCTATGGAGAATTCAGCCATATTACAATGAAAAGGGAAATATGATTTCCATAAATAAAGGGAGAGAGAAAGATTGGCAACGAGTTGCTGCTAGATTGAATGCGTAAGTAATTGTTGAATTAAAAACGAACAAATTGTATAGACCTTATTAAATATCATGTGTTCCAACAATATTAAAGAACTGAAAAGCTGTGCTAAAAATATTATAAATTAAACCATGCCGTATATGAAACCTCAAGACTGTAAATGTACTATCTATCGCCATAAATTATGTAGTAAAGGCTGTACGTAAGGTTTCATCTTACTACATTAAAATCATCGTACTGTAGGCTACTGGACCCTATATGGGGATCGAACTCACAACCATAAGACTGAGAGTCTCATGCTCTACTGACTGAGCTGTTTGGGCTGGTTCTTACTTTTATTATATTTTTATGAAATCGGTTGTTTCCATCCTGGAAATTGATCGGCTGAAAGCGTGTTCTACAGTGACTGTAAATCCCATACAGTAACAGTGAATGCGTCTCCTAGCAACCGCGGAAACATCTTGACATATATTCAAGATATTCATGATACTTTATTATTTCAATGAATTTGTTAAATAAAAATAATTTAGAAAATAAAATAATATTGTGTCATCAAATAATTATTTCTATAAGTTGTAACCGTTTTCTAAAAGCAATACGGCACTTGAGGTCTCGCTGGACACTCATGGTTAAATGGGGTTGCCTAGCAACGCTCTGAACCGTGACTGTATCCCCGATACAGCCTACATCATTTTATAGTTTTTATTTTCTATTAACGTTACATTTTATGTCTGATAGTGTAGGGTCTAGGGTAATAGTGTTGAACATTAGGATGGCGGAACCTTGTTTGAAAATCATTGCGTTTCAGTCGGATCAGTGTTACGGGAGTACTGATTAAGCTTCAACTGTGGTTTAGCCTGATATCTAGCCTGCCCCGAGGCTAGTTTGGAAGCATAAGTTGCCACAGCAACTTGGCTTGAACTATGCTGAGCTTGCTTTGTGGAACCGAATAAACCTGAAAATGAGCCAGACTAAGTGAAATAAGCCTGGATAAGTGGTAAGCTCGCTTCGTGGAACACCCCTCCGATGATGAGTTTTCTTTTTGCATATGTTGATTTTTGGAAATACACTATTCTTCAAGTATTGTAGAAATCATTTAGGTTCAAGGCTTCAGTCTTCCATGACCTTGTGGGTGGAATTCGATTTTTCCACTGTACAATTTGATTTGGACAAATGTCTGATTCTGACTAAGAGGGCCATGTGACCAGATTGATGCCCCCAAGGGCAGCTCCATCCACAGTTGACTTGAGTTTGTACTTATCAGATTAAAAAAAAAAAACACACAACAAACACACATAGCATGAATGCAGACATAAATGCATCTGTGCTAGCCTGCATGTACGCACACCCGCACAAATTGGTATCTACTCAGGTTTGAGCTGACCAGAACTCTATGTGTGTAGATTTATCACTGGCCATTAAAAGACTTTTGATTTTTACTGGGAGGGCTCTCCACTGCTGGTCCGTCTGTACTAGCCTAGCCCACCTTTTACAACCGCTATCTTTAACCTCCTCCTCTGCTCATAAAATGCCAGCAGCTCTCCCCCTCTTCCTCCTCTGCCTCTTCCCCTCTTCCTTTCCTTCCATCTCTTATATCTCTCCATCTATTTCTACCTCTGCTATGATTATATCTTTATAGGGTATCCTTGTTTCTCCTCCTCCTGCCCTTGTCTCATCTCTCCCCTCTCCCCTCCCCATATCCCTCCATCTATTCTCCACCCCAAAGCTATTCTTCCTTAATTATCTCTCTTCCTTCTGAATGATTGATTCATTGAATTGGACAGTTTCATGTTTGAGAATATGGCCAGTTCTCAAGCTACTACTACCACATAGAGCTCTCAAAAGGTGAGCATTCAAGGTGTGTATATTCAGAGAAAACCTTGCTACCGTGCTTTGAGAAGTCCATAGCATATTTTTAAGGTACTTAAGGTAATACCATATTGATGAACTCCCTCCTCCTTTCCCTCCATGATATCGTGATCCACTTCTCCCAGGCCTGCTACCCTTCCCTCTTTTTTGACATTTGAGCTGCACTAGATGCAATGGAGAGACTAGAAAGAGGGAACACACACATTATGACATGCATCACTGGCCATTTCGTTCTCTAGCTGACCTAGCAACGAGTTTCATTTCCACTCATCCAGCCGTCTGCTGTCTGTTTTGAGGACTGATCTCTTTTCAAATCTCTGAGATGTTTGATGATGCTCAACGCGTGAGAGTTAATGAAGAAACGGCACGGGTAAACAAACAGATGCACACACACACCTCCCTAATAATAGCTATTTGAACTAGTGTTGCACAGTAAACCGATACTGAAAACGTACCGTGCTACTAGAGTTTTGAAGATGGTATAATACCAGCATTTTGAAAAATCTATACTTTTTTATTGTGCAAATGACAATTTGATCTGGCTAATAGGCATCTATCCCTTTAAGTAGCTCTTTAACGCTGACAGCGGGGATGTTGCGCTAGTGGTGTGTGTGACGTTGCGGGAAACAACCCTGACTGAGTTTGTAATATGAGCCGCAGCAAGCGCGAAGCGAGTCAAGAGCATCCAGTCGAGAGTGGACCACTTTCTCCTTTTGTTCAGAGACTTGACTTGAAGAGATGGCAGCAGCAGCAGCAATGCCTCAATTCACTGACAAAGAGGGGGCCCAAAGTGAAATATGGAGATATTTCAGCTTTAAAGTGGACGATAAAGGCGAGCCTCTAAACACAGCAGCACCGCTGTGCAAGCACTGTTTTAAAGTGTGTCTCGCAAAGGGAGGCAACACATCAAATAGGGCCAAACATTAGTAGTAATAGCGTAGTGGTACAGTACAGCACTACTGTATTAAAAAGCAAGCTTGAGAGACACCTCAAGTTCAATTCAAGAGTTCAATAAAAAAAAAGACTACACGCAAATGTGAGAGCATTTTGGATTTACATCAACTGGACAACCAATAACATAATGGTCTTAGTCAAATCAAATCAACGAGATAAGAAGTGTTTGCTTATCTGCGCATGTGTGTCTTTTTTTGCACATCTGGTCATAAGTTGCAGGGTACATGACTGTATAAGACCATTAGACACTTTTCATATATACATTTGACAATGGATTGTAATTTCGGTGGATGCAGATTTGAGTACAGAGCCAACCAGGGAGAGAATAACATTAACAAGCAAAGCATGTGGGGGGAGAGGAGAAGAGGGGGAGGAGATGAGTAATCTTACCATCATCTCCTGATCCTGAGCCGGCATCTGTGGAGGAGAGCAAAGGCAGTTATTAACCAAAGGCTCACACCATCACAGAGATGAGCTGAATCAAAGAGGGTGTGTGTGCCTGAATATTAAAAAGTGTGTGTGTGTGTGTGTGTTTGTGTGTGTGTGTGTGTGTTTGAGTGCAAATATTTTCTGGTAAATGTGTGTGTGCGAGAGACAGAGAGAGAGTTCTCTAGAGACATTGCAGAAAGAGCGAGTGTGTTCTAAAGAGAAAAACAATGCTGAAAAAAACCCAAAAGGTGAGAGAGAGAGGAAGATGGTGAATGTGGCCTGCTGCCTAGTGCATCACGCATCTCCCCATACTGTAGCAGTACACTGATGACAACAACCCTCCATTGTGAGAATTGTGGGAATGTGCTCCATTTCCCGGCTGTTCAATATGTTTGCGCGCATGCAATTCCTTCTGCATGGCGTTCCCACTGAATGTGTGTAAAGCTCCCTCCAAGACATTGAGCTTACAGAACTGTTTAACGATACAGCTTTGAAAGGGATACTGATGAGCACTTAGAAGAGCAGGCACCGTGGTAACTTGAGCTGCAGCACAAAGCAATCTGCTGAAATGCCCAAGGCCAGAGACTAGATGAAGGGTCCCACTAGGCTCTGGAAGGATAAGAGCATAACTCCATATGAATACCCGTGTGGAAAGGGTTTATAAGCAGAGGTGCAGCAATAGTATCGGTAGTATACTGTAGTACAGCATATAGTGTCCTTTCAGTTCTCTTGTACCTGCTACTTTGTTTTTATGTGCTTTTGTTCTGTATTGTATTATGTAAAGATCTTATTTGTCATAATGGATTGATAATTGATGATTGATTGTGTCATAAATTCGTCTATCAGCCTGACTTAGTTGGCCTGTAAAGTCCTTTGAGGCTTGTTTGTGATAAAAGACTAAATAAACTTGAAACTTGAGTATCGGGATCGGTGACAATGCAGCTACCAAATACTCCAGATCTGCAAATTTAGCTGCCCTGACACCGATACTTTAATGACATAAGCTTTGGCACAACAAAATACTTGTCCGACAGAAGAAAAAATGTCTGCAGTGTGGTGATTCTTTGAGGTTAGTGAAGCAAGCTGCCAGCTGTTACCAAGTCCAGAAGTCTGTCAGTGTTGAGAGTGGAGAAAGGTGAAGCAAGCCAGAGACAGACAGACAGGCCGAATCCCAATTCTCATTTTCACCCCTACGGCTCATTTTCGAGGGCTCCCTCACCCTTCGGCTTGGCCCTCGGAACAGAGTTACAAGGCGTAGTGGTTGAAATCTCCCCCTATGAAATGGGACAACCCTTCAAGACCCTGATACATCATCGATGACGTTTACGTAAACAGAGGCGACAAGTTTGTTATCGGACATTACGATGGCAATAATGGTATTATCCCAGTGACATTTGCCATTCATCTGATGGAGATAGAAAAGCATGGACGCTCGCGTTTCGTTCACAATTTATACGTTTCACGCTACCAATCGATCAAACAAGTCATCAAATAAAAAAGACCACTGCTTCATTACCGGGCCACTTCATGACAGAATAGCGTTAGCGGTGCTCTGTAGTCTAGCAAGCCGTGCTCCTACCGTTACCCTGCCAGTCTGCACTGATATTAGAGGAGCCGTAACGAGTGCAGCAACTTCGCTGCTGGACTTCAGTTATATTTCGGGCGTCATATGCCATCAAAGGGGGGAAATGCGACATGGAAATATGTCAAAATGCGGGCCTGTCATGCACAAATCAGCCTAAAAACAATGTTGTAACATTAACTAGCAAGGTAGAGACATCGGCATACTAGCGATTTTTTGTTACGCTTGTTATAAAGAAAAGTGTCACGGCTCCAGCCCCGACCCCAGGGTTTCCCTATGTTTTTACCTCCCCTGTCTGTCTCTATGTTCTGTCTCTATGTGGTTGTGTGTGTGTGTGTGTGTGTGGGGCGTGGGTGTGGCTTCCTCTCCCGGCCCTGCCTCTCCTCCACACCTGCCTTCTATCAAGACATCAACCCTGCAGTACTTAAACCCCGGCTCTTCAACCACTCTTCGCCAGATTGTTCCGCCAACTACAGTGGTAGTGACGCTCTCGAGCTTTATCTCCCTTGTGTGCCTTTTTCTAATTGTTTGTTCTTGTCTTCAGTGATCCCCTGTGTGCCTCCTTCCTTGTGTCTCCCCACCGAAACCCACCAGCCTGCCGGTCACCCCCGTTCCTGCCTCACCTGCCTGTTCTAGCTCCTGTCTGCCCCCCTCGCTCCTGCCTCATCTGCTTGCCCCAGTTCCATCCAACCGAGCCGCTGCACCCCCCACCTTCCCATCACCAGCTCCCTCAATAAAATCTCTTTCTCTACTTCCTAGTCGTGGTCTGCATCTTGGGTCCAGATTTAACCGTAATCCTGACAAAAAGGTCTATAATACATTGAAACGACATTAAACTAAGATAATACGACGGTTAGAATATTTTTTAAATATTAACAAAGAAAATACTACATCTGTGGTTCACTTTGGATGGTAGTGTAGCGTTCGCCATGATCTTCCAGTTGATTCGCAGGTCATTCTGGGAGACTTCTCATAACCCTCGGTTTGTAGTGTGCCCCTGAAAAATCTCCGTTTGGAGGGCCATGTAGCCCTAGCACTTCGCCCTACCCCTCGATCCCAAAAAGAATCGGGACACCCTACCCCTACACGTGAACGCACAAAACGGAGGGGAAGGGCTAAGGGGTAGGGCCAAGGGGTGAATTGGGATTCGGCCACAGAATCATACCAGAAGTGAGGCAATTTGCCTTCAAAATTAGAGTAAAATTTGTGTCACTGTCACTTAAGCAAAAAAAAAAGAAGAAATGCTGTAAAAAAAGTAATGCTGTTTATTTGGAGATGAGAAGTGTTGATTGAAGTGTTGTTTGCCCATTCATAGAATCAGAAACAGGTTTATTGCCAAATATGTTTTCACATACAAGGCATTGGTGATTGGTGCATAACAATAAACAATAAACATGAAAGAATAAGAACAAAATAAGAATAAAAGCACCCGAGAGCATAGAGCTGACATGGCTCTGGGGCGGCTGTTCAAAATTATCTAAATGTGTTAAATTAACTCGTTTTTTTGGACTCATATGAACATTTTTATGATGTTGATTTTTACAGTTGAATTAACACTGACAGTTTTGCTGTTTCAAACCTGGGTTGAGTGGCAGGAACTTGAGAATCAGAATTGCTCTGATTTAAAAAACAAAAACAAATCAAACAAATTCAAACAAATCATTTGCAAATACTATTTAACCAAGGTCAGAAGTATGTATGGTATAAATTGGACTTTAAGTGAGATTGTATGTCAGCAAACACAAACATATCTGTCTATTGGGAAATGATCAGTTGCAATTATCTAATCAGCCCTCAAGCATTATGGGACGGGCACCATTTAGTAAGCTACTCTTAGCTTGCAAGAAAGATACTGCACAACAGGAACCAGCAAAGATATTGCAGTAGGTTTCAAAATAAAAAAAATTGTAGTCATTGAAAATTATAGTTAGGAAAAAAAACACCCTTGTTTTACATTTCTGCATGGATAAAAAAAAAAACCTCAACTGTCTTTCCTTTTTTGAATTTGCAAAATTTCATTGACCTTGGAAAATGTTCAATACTTAATGGTCAGCGTCTGGGATCGGGCTGAATTCTGGAAGAGTTTATGGGAGATCAATAAAAGCCTTTACTTTAGCATCTCCCTTCTGCACAAGGGCAGAAGTTGGAAGAGAGAAAGATGGGCAATAGAAAAAAGAACAAGAAGGGGATGAAGATAAGCAAAAGCTTATTTTTCTGCTTGCTTGCCTGTAAACGAAAGGATCACAATGGAAAGAAATCATGTGATTTTATAGTGTCGTCCTGATAGTTATGTTCTGTGCTTGGTGAATTGTTCATTCACTTCATTAAATAAATTCAACTGGTCAATCAAAAGGTAAGGAGAGGAGCAGAAAGTAAAAAGTTTCAGGGCAAACGTTATTAACCTCACTGTGCTACTTACACCTGAGACTGTGTTGCATTAAACACGCACGCACGCACACACACACATTAAGTACACACACATTTTGAGGCTGAGGATGCTTTTGGAAATCGCTTTATAAATAAAGCTAAAAAGTTAAGGTTCAGTAGAGGGGACGGATGCAGTATGCTCACAGATGCTCTGCCCAGTGCAGGCAGCTGAGTGTATAAAACCACTTCAGGTCCCTTGTAAAAATGATGTCCATGTTTTCATGATCTACCTTGACTGTGCATACTTCTCATTCTTCTCACTGAGAGGACCCATAGCCTGTGACACAGACCAGTAAAACATGGCTATAATGACTTCAGCATATAAACACACATCCATTCCCTCACATTCATAAATGCATATACACAAATACAGTACACACACACGCCATGTCCATGCCACTTGTTCCACTGACACGTACATACACACACACACACACACACACACACACACACAAGAATGCAAATACTAACAGATATTATGAAGGATCCTGACCTATATTCTAGAGAACCAGTACCTGGAACGCCTACCTAGCATCAAGACCTATAAAATGTGACCAAACCAATAAGACTTAGAATGGAGACACAGCCAATGGACACATGTAGTGCTGCCATATTGTCTTTCATTTAGGTGTAGTGTATATGTCACATTCAGGTAGCATTATCTTATCATGTAAAGGATGTCTGTGCTACCCCTATGCTACTAGATTTATTTTGTATACATACACAGGGTGTTGCCACAAGGATAGTCATCTCCTTAGTAACATCTGCACATCTACACGTGTAACCTGCCTTAAAAAATAGCCCAATAGCCAAAGGTCTTAAGTATTTTGTTGTGTTTTCTTATCGGTGAAGGAAGGTGCCCACTTGATATCCCCAATGACATGCCGCATACCGCTGTTGGCTAGGGTAGGTAACTGGCGAATCTGACGAATGACTCTGTAGATTTATCATGGTGTAGCCTGATGTCTGCTATGGTGTTTCATTTGATGGTGGTTGTATCATTCGTATTTTTTATCTGAATTGGGCTTCTACAAGTGTATGCCTTGGATTATGGCACAAGGGATTGTAACATCTTGTCTTGTGTATTAATGAATACTAAAGCTAGCTAAGGCTAGTGACTGTTGTGAATAGTGCAGCTGACAACTAGGGAAAGACCTTGTGACAGCATGGAAAGACAGCTGACAGGAGGAAATAGACCCCATCAGGGCTGCAATGGGTTAGCAACTCATTGCTGTAGTAGCCAAGGCTAGATAGGCCTTTTGGTTACACCCTACTTAGCTACAGAAACAATTACGAGAAAAACACCCCTAGAGTCTGCGAGAGCAGGGGCGGAAGATATAGACTCATCTATAGTTGACACGGCTATTGACTCTGGAACGGATTTGACTACGAGTAGGGAAAACAGTGGAAGCCACTAGTTCAGAGGTAGATGGGAAGAAGCTTCAGGTTTGCTTGTGTGGCTGGCAGAAGGTAACAAACTTAAAGGGCCTTAGAATACACCAAGGGAGGAAGAGGTGCTTGTTAGAGGGAACACAGGGACCCCGCGTTGATAATTATTTGTGTGTCAAGTCAGTCGGGTGAAGATCAGCAACAGGAAGTAAACCACAGTTCGCAGGACATCAGCACCCCCTGAGAAGCAGGTTCTAGCACCGAGGAAGGCAGAGAGGCTAGCCAGCCAAAAAGGGAGAAGATTAGTGCTCAGAGACCTAGAATTAAGTGGCCAGGGCAGAAAGCAGGAAATGGGAAGATATCAATAGTGACTTGGTTAGGGTATTAGACAAGCTTAAAGGAACTGCTGAGAGTAATTTGGAAAAATGGGAGTTACTATTTATGATTATGGAGTAGAAAGGTTTTGGCGTCTTTGAGAAAAGGAAGAAGTTAGAGGTTGAGGTAGTTAAATCCAGACGCCAACAAGAGATAGACAGACCTATCCGAGAGAGAAGGCAGCTTAGGAGGCAGTGGAGGAAGGCTACAGAGGTTGAGAAGGAAGGTATAAATAGTTTGCAGTCAGATGTGAAGGAGTGATTGGCAGTGTTAAGAACAGCAGAGAACATTAGGAAAAACAGGAAAAAGAAACAGCGAGCAAGAATAGCATTCTACAAGGATCCATTTAGATTTGTGAAGTCGTTATTTAGTAAGGAGAAGAATGGTAGTCTAAGGGCATCTAAACAAGAGCTTGAGGGATATTTGGAGGAAGTGCACAGAGATAGGGAAAGGTTTAGAGAGCTAGTGCTCCCCCCGGGTATTCCATCTATTGGAGAGATTGGAGAGACAGTCAGTGTGATGTTAGCCCACCAAGGTGGAAAGAGGTACAAGATGTAAGGCGTGCAATGGCCTCTTCAGCCCTGGGGCCTAATAGAGTCCTGTACCGGCTATACAAGAGTGCGCCAGATGTGCTGAGGTTTCTATGGAACTTGATGAAGGTAGCCTGGAAGAAGCAGGTTATTTCTAAGGCGTTGCGCAGAGCAGGAGGAATTTTCATTCCCAAGGAAAGGGACTGTAGCAATAAATCAGTTTAGGCCTATCAGCCTAATGTTGAAGGGAAGGTTTTCTTTAGTGTTGTGGCACAGAGGCTGTCTAGTTACTTAGAAAAGCATGTTAGAGCTGCCGATATCTAGCCTGACAGGGGAGTACAAGTATGCTAAGGTTAGATTGGAAATGACTCTGACCCAGTCAAAGGATCCAGTGGTTAGGAGCGTAGCGCCCACAGTTAAAACAGGGAGGAAGTGGAACTCAAAAAAGGCAGTGCAGCAAGCACAGGCAGCACTTAGACATTGGGACATCGTAGGCCAGGTGCAGCATGGGCGTTTAGGTCTGTGTGCAGGGAAACCTGTGTGGAGTAAGATGACAGCAGTAGAAAAAAGAAAGCTGGTAGTTGAAGAAGTACGTCAGGAGGAGGTAGTAAGATCTACTAAGGCAGTGTTGCAGGCAAAACAAGGGCAGTGGGTGAATTGGGAGAGTGTAGAAAAGAGAAGTTTGAAGTGGAGAGAGTTGTGGAGCATGGAGGCAAGCACTCTCGTATCTCGTAGTGTAATATTGTGTGGAATAGAGTAGCGTAGTATAGCACTGTGTGGCTGTATTTATGGGATTGTACTGTGTTGTACTGTGGTATTGAGGGGGGTCTGTACCAGTGGCGGCTCGTCCATAGGGATGCTAGGGGCGGCGCCCCACTTGATTTGATGGAGAAAAAAAAAAAAATAAATAATAATAATAATAATAATAATAAATATAAAAAATGTTTTATCTGAACACATTTCATAGATTGTATTTATAATTCATATAAATGTGTTCTAGTCAATACATGTATGTTGAATAATTGGCTTTGGTTGGTTTGCGGACTTCATTACCGTCTCTGTTGCTCTGGGGCGCCGACACTACATTGACATGCATTGCCACCTAGCGGTTGTTGGAAGGACTGCACTTTAGCTTGAGGTATATGATAGCATTTGGGGTGCTGGGCAGAACGCCCTGGCCATTCTCATTTAACCCCATTCAAACGAACATTGTAGTCATGGTCAGTAGATGGCACAAGAGAGCACACGCCAATGTCACATTCGTCCGACGAACTAAAAAAAATAGTACTACAACCGTAGCAGTTAAAAGACCAAAGCCCTGTTGTTTGTGCACTCGAGTCGGCTACAATGTTACTCTATGATCTCCGTGTCTGTCATGACCCGCCCCACTTAGTCAGCCAATCACCGGCCGCCACTGGTCTGTACTGCTAGCTAGGGATACACACATCTATATGTATATACACCCCACCCCAACCCCCGGGTTTAACCCACCCCAACCCCCACCCCTTACCCTCAGGTTCGAATCCTCCCCCCCTTCACACTCACACACACTATTTAGCTGCGTTGTCGTGTCGGACCTCAGTACTTTGGAAGGCAAAACAGCAAAAACAGCAAACATTGAACAAAGCAGTTCAATGTTTACAGTAATGTAATATGAAAACATGACAGATTCCTTCAGTCATAGCAAATTTACTTCATGGAATTCTTGAAATGCGCTTTTATGCACACACTTTGAGGTCTCTTTTCTTCTTATCCCTTGCAGTATTATAAAGTAAAAAAGCTATTCTGAATATAATAAGGAAATAACCAGTTTGTTTAAGATTAGCTAAATCAGTGGTTCCCGAACTTTTTCTGCAGGGCCCCCCTTTTGTAGATATAAAACTTTTCAAGCCCCCCCCCCCCCTACATGCACCCACATAAACACGCTCTCAGACACGTCCTTTGCTTGCAAACTCCTATAGAATTTATTTGAAACATTGTAATTAATACAGAACTGCAACTTCAGACATCTTACTGAAAAAACTAAATAGGAAGAAGTCACTTTTAGGGTGGAAGTATTAAAAGTGACACCATCCCAGCCAGTCCTCCCATTTCAGATCAGCCTCTTTTAAGTAAGTGTCAATGATTTTGAACAATTCGTCTGCAGTTGCTCTGGTAGTTACATGTTTGCAGAAAAGCAAATCCTCCCTCAAATCATCGGCATCAATGAATCTGACGTATGCTATCAATAAACAGTCTTTGTTACTGTCAGTCACTTCATCCATCTGCAGAGCAAAACGATTGTCTCGTATCTTCTCCTTAAGTTGCTCCTCTATATCTTTTGACATGTCATAAATGCGCCTCGAGATAGTATTGTTTGACAGAGGTATGGCCTTTAGTTTGCTGGCTGTTGCTTCATCAATCATAGTTGAAACCATATCAATAGCGGAAGGGAGTATTAATTCCTCCACTATTGTGTGCGGCTTTTTACACTGAGCAACTCTGTACGCCACTTTGTAGGAAGCGAGTTGAGCATTTGAAGGCACAGATGCTGCTTTAGTAAAGAGACTTTGTTGTGCCCGACAGTTGAGTTGAAAAACTCAACGGGCTTGTGTTTGTGTTCTGGATGTGAAGTCTCCAAGTGGCGTCTTAACTTGTTCGGCTTCATACTGTCAGAAGCTAATATTTTGAGACACACAACACACTGTGGTCTCTCTTCATTACCCAGGGGAAGGGAAACCAATTCATTTTTAATCATCAACTCAGTGTACACAGATGTGTCAATTCTAACTTACAATTGCTAGATATCAGCTTCAGAACTTCAGAAGTTCATGACTTGTGACTTAAAATTAGGAGTTGAAAGAACAGCTTACCAAACATTTAAACTGATCATATTAAAGGTCATTAAGAAACATTGGGCCTCATGCAGCAACATTCTCTTAAATGTCTCTTATATTTTCTCTTAATTTTCTGAGAGAAAAAATAAGAGAAGTCAACTCCAGATGCACCAAACGTTCTTAACCATCCAAATCAGGGGTGCGTTCAGCCCCGACAAAACGTAGCAAAACGTTTATTTAAACGGAAACGGTGGTGCGTTGAACACCCTGTTGTGCAACTATGGCAGCTGAGAAGGCCATTCTCTGCGTTCTTTTCGAAGAATTTTCGGAGCCTGATGAAATCGGTTTAAATACGTGTTTAATACTACAATACTTTAGTTGGATCCATTGTGCGCACTGCCTTTTTAATACGGCGGGGTTTACACCTCTGACACACCCACCAAACGAGAGAAAACGTATCTCAAAGCCCGTTTCACACCGTTTCGAGGAAACATGTCGTTCAACCCGGAAACCGTAGCAAAACGGTGCACACCGTTTTCAGATTGAACGTGCGCCTGCTCTTACCCAGGTGTGCTGAATGATGTATTCCACTTGATCATACATTGGAGGCGCGTGGCTGATTGTTTGTTATTAGCATAGGAAATGCCCCCTAAACACTATATAAGGGCAGGTGTTGTGCCATATGTGCAAATACTCTGCCACAGGGCCAAGAATTGGAGAGATGCCACCAAAAAAAGGCTGCAAGAAGAATAAGTACTTCAGCAGTAGTGAAATCGATGTACTGTTAAATAAACTTACACAAAGTAGACATGTGATTTTCCAGAGCGACAGTACTGGTGTTAGAGGAAAATCAAAAGCCCAGCAATGGCAAAACATTAGTGATGCTGTAAATGCCGTGTCAGGGACGCACAGTAACTGAAATTAAAAGAAAATGGTTCGATATGAAAATGGAAGCAAAAACACGCATTGCTCAAGCCAAGCGTTCCATGATGACAACTGGAGGAGGACAGGAGGAGGTGGCGGTCTCGCAAGTAGACCTAAGAATTCAACAACTAATTGGAGAGGTGGCACTGACAGGTGTCCAGTCAGACGCTCTACTTGACAGCGATGCCGCTCCAGGCGCAACAGTTTCTGAAGCCCCCGACACAGACAGTGATCCACTGCCAGGCCCATCAGGGACTCAAGCCCCAACCAGTGATGTTTCGCCTAAGTTGAGGCTCCAGAGTATTGCACAAATCTAAAAGCAGTGCTCTTGGCAATCTGAAACGGCTCAGCAGCCATTCATCCGTCTCATCAAATAGATCTGTGCGATCTCTAAAAACGTGTTCTCTGCGTAAGGCCTGGATGGCCAAAGCATCTAAGAGCAGTATGTAAGGCATTCAGAAGCTGAACACACGTTGGACAATTTGTGGACTGTGAAAAGTGTTCTCGACCACTTGTAAAATTTTCTCTTACCTAAGAGAAGAGCAAAAATAAGACAACATTGGTGAATCCCAGAAATCAATGGGTACTAACAAAATAAGAACAAATCGTGGATACAAACAAAAAAAGAGGAAATTTGTTTGTATATTGCTTCCTGCATGAGGCCCATTGTTAGCTAACAAGGATACTTCCCAGCATGCATTGCATTTGAGCTAACTGCCCATAAGCTCTTCCTTCTTCTTGTTTGAAGTTATAGGATGGAGATTTGCCATGTATGTATTTTAGGTGAATCATAGGTCAACTTCTACAGATTTTCAAAATTCTGTTTATCCACCTCTTGTGATTGCATTAGTGAAGAGTCAGCTGTTTACCTTTTGCCACACTGTATTATAATTTTGTGACACATGAACAACTGACAAAAAACCTTCTCACTAGTGAAAGAGTGAATAACACTGGAATAGAGTTCAGCAATTAGTGGATTCAACTAATAAACATCTGATTAGACATTTGCTGATTGAACTACATTCAAACAACTAATCAGCTTTGACCCAGCTATTCTGTCCCATTTCAGTCAACTTACAATATTACAACAGCCAGGAAACAAAAAAAAAAATGAATCAGACTAAACAATAAAATAAACAAAACATGAAACAGTGGTATAAAACAGCAAAATGCTAATAAACTAGGACTACAAGTTTGAACTTTTCATGAATGGGGCCGGCCTGATATACTGATAAAAAGAAGAGTTAAGAGAAATAACTAGCTAATTTAGCTTCATGCTACAATCGGAAAGGTTCATGGACATATGTTTACATTTTTATAGATAAGTTTAGACACAACTATTCAAAGAATGAGTGTCACATATACAGTGATGGACGGTAATGCGTCATTTTATTACCTTCCTCAGTAACGAATAGTGTAACAAATTACTATTTAAATTTCAGTAATAATATCACAGTTACCAATCAGAGAAATGAATTGTTACACCGTTACTTTTGTTATCACCCCTTCATATCACTTTTAAGTTTACCAATTGCGATCCCCGGATTTATTTTCGTCAGGACATGTCATGCCATACACTTGGATTAAAGATGGATACGTTTACATTCAGCAGCTGGAAGTATTTCCAGTTGTCTTATTTGTAAAGACAACAAAAATATCAGTCAAATGTAAAATGTAAAGCTCAGTCACAGGCACACAGGTGAGGTATTTTGAACTTAAGAGGAAACCATGTGGGTTTTTTTTATTTGGGGGGAGTAAGAGAAAAGTAATATAACGAGTAGTGTAACAAATTACTTCTTACAAGGAATAATAAGGAAAGTAATATTACCTTTGAAATGAGTAATGAGTAGAGGAATGGATTATATTTTTTGAGTAACAAGCCCAACACTGCACATATATCTCTAAAACATATTCAACTTTAAGTACCTGATGTAGGTTCCCCACTATCCCCTGTGGCAGAGACTGAAGACTTGGAGGTGATCTTAGCTGTGATGTCTGGTTCAGTTGTCGCTAACATCTGCCTAGTGTGGCAAGTAGTCTACTGTTATCCGACTACTTGTCCTAAATACTATGTAGCTAAATGCTAGGGAGGCCGTTATCAGTATTTATCTGCATCTCAAAGGAAATACATGTGCTACAATGAGAGAGAAACGTTTAAATTGTTGCCATGAACAACAGGCATCAGCATGAATCAAAAATGTTAAATCAAAATCTGCTTGATGACACAAAACTTGGATGCAATTATGGATGCTATTATGCATCCAATTACAGTATACAAAACAGTCGTGAACAATTAGAAATATAAACACATAAATGCAACCAACTCACACTTGTCTGTACAGACATACACAGAGTACTGGATTGTGGGATAAAGATTGAGAGTGAGCTTCTTCTTTCTTTTTCTCTGGCAGGCTGCAAACTAACGTGAAGGCGCATGCCCCCACCTAAAGTACATAGTGGTACAGATATCTGTTAGCAAATCAATTCTCATAGAATTGCAATACAATAAACTACTTAGGACTGCAGCCAACTCTGAGAAAAAAACAACTCTGGGCCTGACTTCCCAATGATGCCCAATTTATATATAAATTATATTATAAATTATATATTTATATATAAAACCATAAAGGTTGTTACACATGTACTGTGTGATGTACACATACACATTTTTGGCATTTGTGGTGCCCCATATGGGTACATTTAAAAGCCCTGTGTAAGGTTTGTGAAAATTGACCAAATTGTCAATGAGTTATGAGAATTTTGTGATAGAAAAGTCATTGCCTATCAGGAAAATCACATAAGATATCAAAACAGATATGATATATCAAATATGTCCATACATGGTTTCTGCACAGTTTGGTAGCAAACGGACCAACGGTTAAGGAAGAGATGTCAAAAATGTGTTTTTCAAGAAAGTCAAAATTGCAAAAAATCCAATATGGCAGTGGTGGTCCTACTGACAAAGTTTTATATCACAAACACCTGGAAAGTTTTTCCGAGTTTGGTGTCATTCACAATTATGGTGTGGGAGTTCTAGCCTCCTATGTGTAATATGTGTATTTATTTGATGATCATACTGCGGGATGGCATGTCTCTATCATGTACAGCCCATGAACCGGTTTGTAATACATTTCACCCTCTTAAAATTTTCAACCAAACTATTAAAAATCAATCAATCAATCAATTCAAATTTGCAGAAAATCCATCATGTGGACCATGAGTGGCAGATTTTTACAGCAAGGACAGCCAGAGAGTGTGCCAAGTTTAAGGTCTATAGAACCAACTGTTGCAGAGTCCGAGACTTTTGAAATTTAGATTTTTGAATTGTAGAATATCTACAATTCCATCAATCTAGAGCCCAACGTTATGGGCATCACTCGAATACCTCATTTTTTCAATATTTTCTTTTAAAATTAAAAAGCATGTGTAGTGGACTCGCTACAACCGGGGCCGCGACAGACAGAGACAGACGCTTTTCAGCTGTGTCTCTCCTGGCGGGCGCACCTCAGGTCAGCCGCGGAGCTGCCAGTCTCCAGGGCAGGTGTTGGTGGAAAAGCGATAAGTAAGTAGTCTACACTGAATTCAATTTCATATTTGCAGAGAAGAATGCAGAGAAAAATATCTTTATTCTTCAAAGCAAAGAGTGAAAGCTAAAGCCCCATCACAAGTGAGGTTGACAGCTCAAGAGGTCCGGCAAGCCTGGATAGAAATCTGATTTAAAAGATACATCCATGTGAAATTCATATTGGTATTGACATCCTTTATAATGTAATATAACAGTTAATGACGACTAAATTGTTTATCCGATCGGGCCCGTTTATAGTCCTATACAATATCTAATTCCCCTTAAGCTGTCTACCGAGTTTGGTGTTGATAAATCAAAAAAGCCTGGCAGAAATTAATGATCCCAGTGGCAAAGTTGTAGAGTACGTCCGGCTGCATATGTATACCAGGTTTCATGTCAATGGGACTTGCTTTGTGTGAAATATAGCCTCTGAATTGTGACCATACTGTACTATTGCAGTGATTCTCATTGAGCTGCCAGTCCACTGATACCTCAGAGTGAGCTACTCAAGTAGTCAGCTCAACATATGGCTCATGTCATCCGTGAATGCTAAGGCAGCACTGCAGACAGACCAAACTATGATTAAACATGTCATCAACATTTCAATAATTAAGCCTTCTCCTACCTACTCTAAGAAAGAAAGGAAAAAATGTAAGAAAGCATACTGTGGCGGACTGGCGGGAGGGTGGGGGGAGGCTTAATTGGATCCAGGAGAGAGGTGAGTTAGTGGACTGCGTCTTTCCTGGATCCGGTACCAGCTGCAGCCAGTTGGGACTGATTGCAGCTGGGGCCTTTTTAACCTGTGTGTGAATGTGTGAGTGTGTGCGCGCCAGGGTGAGAGACTGGCAGTGTGACCGAGGAGCCGACGTGGATGGAGGATCCGGTCGGCTGTGTCTGAGTGGAGCGGAGAGACGGGGCCGCGGACCTCCGCTGGACGCCACGGCAGGAGAGAGCGGGAGCGGGCCGTCTCCTGCCGTGGCGTCCAGCGGAGGTCCGCGGAGGCACAGTCGGGAGCCGCCTGCAAGGGCTGACCAGTCGGGGTTGGGGCGGGATGCCCCTGGAAGCCTGGCAGCCTTGGGGCTCCATGGCTGGCCCACCGGGAGCGAGGGAGGGAGACGGCGCCGACGACCAGCTGCCGTCAAGACCCGGGCCGGGTTTATTGTTGCTGAGTAGTGCAAATAAAACGGCCCTGCTGGCCATTTAACTCTCCCCTGCCTATGTCTCTGTCTGTCACAGACCCCGGTAATGTGGCACCTTGCCACACATACTTTATTGATCTCCAGAGGGGGATTTTTTTTTCCGCACACCCCTGACTAGATACACATAACATATCGCCCCACACACATGGACTTCAGGTCAGAGGACAGAGTGCAGGCGTCAGCCACTGAACAGTGCACCTTCTAATTATGATATCCTTTTATATATGGACCATCAGTCTGTTCATTAGGCAGTAATAGGCTAATCTGTGTTTTTATTTAATTGGATTTCAATATCAAATGCTATCATTTTTAAATGGATTGAGGCCTAAGAGGTTTACTATATTGAATAGAATATCTGTTAGGCTAAATAAAATTAAGCTGTTGTCTTTACACTGGGTATTGAATGCAAGCCTAATCAAAAATGAAGCAGTGCCCGCTTACTTCTCTCCAGAGATCACAGACTTCAATTCTGCCTGCACGACTTTGTGTTTATATATTGGGCAGACGATACAGCCACGTGCGCAGATTCACTCTCAGGGTAGTTTCTATGTGGTGGTGTATGAGTACTGTGCATCCTGGCAAGGGGGAGAACACATCAGCAAATCGCTCCACCAGCCCGTTGGTCTGTGGATGGTATACGCAAATTGAGCAGACATCCAGTAGTTTGTAGTTCCCAGAGTGTACATGACATAAACAAGGTGCCTTGGTCAGTCAGAATTTCTTTCGGAATTCCAACTCGGGAGATGATTTGAAACAGTTCCTGGGCAACACTCTTTGCAGACATATTGCACAATGGAGGATATTGGATATCGGGTTGCATGATCCACTAAAAAGGTGCTATATAAATAAAGCTTTACTTACCTACTTACTGGGACTAAAACAAAGCCATATCCCCATGCACCGTGGTCTAAGGAGGTCCATATCAACCCTTTTGAACGGTATCTCAATCAGTGGAAGAGGGCACAAAGGTGCTTTTGGCACCTTTTCAAAGGCAAAGCAAAGGGTGTCGTCACAAGACTGGTCCAGTGGAAAATCGTCCGTGGTGTCAATTTCTGGGGCCTGCTCCAGTACCACAGTCTCTATGATCTTGTCCGCCGAGATCGTGCCCAGCTGCAGCCACTGCCTGGCCACATCATGGAGCTGCTGGGCGAAGGCAAATGGATGGTCGGTCGGCGATCTCATAACCCAGCTCCCGGTACTACCGTCGGTGTCCCTCTGGAGTCAGTTCCAGCCAGTCAAGGGTGGCTTTCTTCACGGACGCGTAGCCCTGTTGCGAGGCTGTAGTTTTGGTGAGCTTTCTAACACGCAAAGTTTCAACTTAGTTTATTTTATTCCCTTGACATGAGCATGCAAGGATGAATGGTGATCTCTAAGACGCTGTAGCAAATTACATGCTAGTCTTCTTCAACAACCACCTGGTCATTTCTGAGCAATCCAAAATGCTCCCAAACTGATTTAAGGTGCTTGTTTTGTGGCTATAAGGCTGGAATGTCGTCTCCTCTCTGCTAGCTAATGAGGTCCCAACACAAATACACACACAATGTGATTCATATTGCACTTTAGACAGATACTGCAGTTTCTAAAAGGCTTACGGTTAGAAAAGCGTGGCATTTTAAAGTATGGTTAATAGTGACAACAGACAGACAGATTTACAAAGCACACCAGGAAGGGAAACAAGTATCGACATTGGTGTATTGCTCGCATATTCTACGTCCATTACATTGTATACTGTGTCTAATGGGATTTTGAATGGAAACGGAAAGAAGGACAAGTAGAGCAAGAGAGAGAGGGGGCATGAGAGTGTGTGAGAAAATGAGTCTTGTTAAATGTATTGTCTGGGTACCATGGCTTTGATGCTTGCACTCCTTACTATTGGTTGCTAGTAATGTTGCCAATCTAGAAATTTAATGTTCCACTACTGCACTCATTTTTAGATGGTTTAAGATGAATGCAATACACTTCTGTAAGTTTAATTTCCAATTGTGACAAATGTAGACCACCCTTCAACTGGAGGACGTGGATTCAAGAGCCCATGTTGCACGGGATGCGATGGGTTGGTGTATACAACATGCCAAAATTTACGGTTATTCGCAGTGTTTCCCATACATAGGCTCGTCTGTGGCATGGCCTCCACAAAATAAAAGGTTGGTTAATGTATAGAAATTGATCTGAAAATCGATCTTTAATGCTGCGCTTAAGAGGCACATTATGACATATCACATTCTCTGTCACACCAGAGATCTCACAAAGCTGGGGTGCTCACTCAGTTGTTGCTTTCAAACACTCCGCACGCATAGACCTTTTTCAGGAATTCAGGAATTAATTAATTTCAGTAGCTACAACGATATGTGTTATTATCACAATGGAAAGGGAATGCATATGGCGGCATATGAGTGACAAAATCCGCGAGCGCAATTGAGATCACTGCGCGCGTAATTCAAACAGCCGCGCACACATATTATTTTTGAGAGCGCTTTCACAGCACTCGCGCACAGAATATATCTGCTCGCGCGAGCAATATTGTAACTTGCGAGGAGAAATCCATGCTTTGAGCGCGTGCGCAGAATCCGAAGCAGCGCGCACAACTATCATTGCTCTCCTGCTCGCGAAACTTTCACCTGCTCGCTCGCAAGTGTTTTTTCTTTTTGGCAGTAAGTGGGCGGACCCAGTCACAATGGTATCCCTAAATCTATTGGTTACAGTCCTCGTCTTCAGTCCTCTCGCAACCAGAGACAGCTCGCCTTCAAAGTAAAAGTTGCGCGTTTTGAAGGGTGTTGGCTGCAGCAGCGGTCAATTTAAGGAGAGCTAAACTAAATAAATAAACAAATAGCCTAAAGAATGAACATAATTCATAACTGTTATACAGTAATATTTCTGCCACTTTCCCACAACTGATTGTGAATAAATTGCCAAAGGGTGCGAACACTGGAATTATTATAGATTGCTGTGATTCATGTATGTATGTAATGATTCATGTATATATATTCATCAACGTATTTATTTAATTAAGGCTACTTAGGCCGAATCCCATTTCTCATTTTCACCCCTACGACTCGTTTTTGAGTGCCCCTCGCCCTTCGGCTTGGCCCTCGGAACAGAGTCACAAGGGGTAGTGCTTGAAATCTCCCCCTATGAAATGGGACAACCCTTCAAGACCCTGATACGTCATCGATGACGTTTACGTAAACAGACGCGACGAGTTTGTTATCGGACATTACACACATCACAGTGACATTTGCCATTCATCTGATGGAGATAGAGAAGCATGGACGCTCGCGATTTGTTCACAACCTATACGTTTCACGCTATCAATCGATCAAACAAGTCATTAAATAAAAGACCACTGCTTAATTACCAGTCCACTTCATGACAGAGGTCAAGGTATCAAGGTATTCAAGTGGACATAACTCTTTTTTTTCTTCCATCAACCACTTCACAGAGCATAAAGCTTTATTGTTTCTCCTTCCTTGTTTACTTGCACCGATACAAAAAGGCCAATCACTGTAACCAATTAGAGTTAGGGATACCATTGTGACTGGGTCCGCCCCTTAGTGCAAAAAGAAAAAACACTCGCGAGCGAGCAGGTGAAAGTTTTGCGAGCAGGAGAGCAATGATAGTTGTGCGCGCTGCTTCGGATTCTGCGCGCACGCTCAAAGCATGGATTTCTCCTCGCAGGTTACAATATTGCTCGCACGAGCAGATATATTCTGCGCGCGAGTGCTGTGAAAGCGCTCTCAAAAATAATATGTGTGCGCGGCTGTTTGAATTACGCGCGCGGTGATCTCAATTGTGCTCGCTGATTTTGTCACTCATATGCCGCCATAAATGCATTGAAATTAAGTGTTTAAGCCATGAGAGATTTAAGCTGTTTATTTTGACCCCTCCCCCACCAGGATGTCCTACCACCACAAATAAAGTTTTAAATAAGGGAAATACTGTATTGGGCTATGGGCAAAATAACATAAAAAATAACTGCTTATGGTTATAAATTAACCATAAACACAAGCATGAGTTTTGAATAGGAATAGACTATCAATTTAAAAGAATGGTTCACAAACTTTCAATCATGATTATACTATATATATATATATATATATATACACACACACACCAGTGCTAACAAATCACAGCAAACATAGGATCAACAAACTATACCAACAGGCATGGGGCTACCAAATAGATCGGTGTGCTAACAAACTAATATACCAGCAAACACACATATGGAAGCCCATAAGGGATTTAATTAATGATAATGTAAACTTGAAAATGAAAATGGAATTCCACAATAGCATTATCATTTTCCACATATGTATGTGTTATTTCAGTAAAAATGAAAATGAAAATGCAATAATCCAATTTGCATTTTAATTTTCACATACTCGTATGGGCATTCTATGACCATATTAAAATGAAGCGAGCGAGCGAGGAGGAGTGTTCGTCTGATTCCGGCTGTGAGCCAGAGGGACCATAGCCTATGCCTACCCGGCAGAACGGGGACGGGCGGCTATTATTTTTTCACGTTTTTAACTTTGTTATTTCGGGTTCAGGGCTAGGTTGAATTAGTTCGCCGTCAATCAGATCGCGCCTCTGTATAGATTAGATGGCTCTTTATTGTAGAATAGGTCCTATACATTCATGCTTCAAAGTGCAAAGCATTTGCAATAGGCCTACTTGCATCTGGAGAAGTGGTGCATGCTCTTTCTGGCATGGGTGTGGATGGCACATTTTACACAGCTACCTGCTGTCCCACTATTGACGTTTATATCATTATTCCTTATTGTTCCTTATTGATTTTACAACTTTTTATGACTTTTTTTTTTACAACTTTGCACTTTGAAGCAGCTGCGCTGTCATGAATATATAAGACCTATACAGAGACGCGATCCAAGCGACAGTGTACTAATTCAACCTATAGCCCCAAGCCCAAAATAACATAGGCCTATATGAAAAAATAATAATCCTTATTATTCCATATTGATTTTACAGCTTTTATGACTTCTTTTTTAAACTTTGCACAACTTTGCACTTTGAAGCAGCTATTCTATCTAGTGCTTAATGGGAATCATCAGCATGGTTAGAACATGTTTTTGACCAATCAGATTGCTTAGATGAAACTATGGATTGTATAATTATGCTTAATGTTTTAAGTCAGTCGTGAGCTAGCCAGATATTGGGAAAAACATATAGGGTTTGAAATTTGGACTACAATGTATAATTTCTGGGTACATGCATTCAAGAAACAGTTGACAATTTGGCACATACATTATTTACACTAGATGCCTTTGGACATTTATTAAAATGTCAGAACTAAAATATCATGGCCATCAAGTTAAATTCTGTTGAATTGAAATGAACTATATGATTCGCTCACTCAATACTCTGCTATGTTGAATGTGCCTCTTAGCCACACAGGGTGTCCTTGCTTTTATTGTGTAAGGCTATAATGAAACCTGGATATTCAATGAGAATACTTGTCACAGTCATTGCTGTAGTGGTCATTCATGTCAGTTGCATTGAATCTGGCAAGATGACCTCAATCTTTCAGTTTTTCTTTATTGTTTGATATTGTACAGTAGCTTAGACTGACTCATCACTAATCATCCAACTAGCAAGAAAGATTTGGTTTAAAATTAACTACATTTTTTGTAGTTCCTTTGATGCATTGCTTGATAAATATATTGTAAATATACACTACCGCTCAAAAGTTTAGGGTCACTTAGAAATGTCCTTATTTTTTAAAGAAAAGCAAAAAAAAAATTCAATTAAAATAACATAAAATTGATCAGAAATACAGTCTAGACATTGTTAATGTGGTAAATGACTATTATAGCTGGAAACAGCTGATTTTTAATGGAATATCTACATAGGCGTACGGAGGCCGATTTTCAGCAACCATCACTCCTGTGTTCCAATGGCACATTGTGTTAGCTAATCCAAGTTTATCGTATTAAAAGGCTAATTGATCATTGAAAACTTTTGTGCATCAGCATTTGTGGGTTTGATTATGGTCTCAAAATGACCAGAAAAAAAAGAACTTTCTTCTGAAACTCGTCAGTCTATTCTTGTTCTGAGAAATGAAGGCTATTCCATGCGAGAAATTGCCAAGAAACTGGAGATCTCATACAACGGTGTGTACTACTCCCTTCACAGAACAGCACAAACTGGCTCTAACCAGAATAGAAAGAGAAGGGAGGCCCCGGTGCACAACTGAGCAAGAGGACAAATACATCAGAGTCTCTAGTTTGAGAAACAGACGCCTCACAGGTCCTCAACTGGCAGCTTCATTAAATGGTACCCGCAAAACACCAGTCCCAACGTCAACAGTGAAGAGGCAACTCCAGGATGCTGGCCTTCTAGGCAGAGTAGCAAAGAAAAAGCCATATCTGAGACTGGCAAATAAAAGGAAAAGATTAAGATGGACAAAGAACTATTTAGGGAAGAAGCAGTCAGCTGGTATTCTGTCTAAAATGGAGTGGCCGGCGCAGTCACCAGATCTCAACCCTATTGAGCTGTTGTGGGAGCAGTTTGACCATATGGTACGTAAGGAGTGCCCATCAAGCCAATCCAACTTGTGGGAGGTGCTTCAGGAAGCATGGGGTGACATTTCTTCAGATTACCTCAACAAATTGACAGCTAGAATGCCAAAGGTTTGCAAAGCTGTAATTGCTGCAAATGGAGGATTCTTTGACGAAAGTTTGAAGGAGTAAAAATCATTATTTTTAACCTTGTCAATGTCTTGACTATATTTTCTATTCATTTTGCAACTCATTTGATGAATAAAAGTGTGAGTTTTCATGGAAAACATGACATTTTCTGGGTGGTGGTATGTTTGTGGATATGTGCTTGTCTGTATTTTACACAGCATTTGAGTGTGTGTCTATATCTGTATACCTCAGTCTGTGTCTGCTTGTATATGTGTGTGTGTCAGTGTGAGTGCCTAATGTAAATGTACATACCAGCAGGACAGTCGCCTTCTGAAATCACAAGCACTTCAGACTGCTGCTTGCAGGCATCCCTGCGCAGGAAACACTCATTCTGGTAGTTCTGATTGTTGGAGCCACATACTGGGACATAGTCATTGTTGCACTGCGGAGAGGAGAGGAGAGATGAGAATAGAGGGGAGGAGAGACAACCCAAGGTTAAGATAATTTCAAAAACATGATCTGCATGTGCCCACAGACCCCTGCACTGTGCTGTACACACTAATGTGAGAAAAATATTATAAAGGCATAGTTTACAGTGCATATGACTGTAGACCAAGTAGACCAACCAGTGGTTGGCAAAGTTTGTCAGCCAATTCCTTCTTTTTCCTTAGCTTATTCTTTATGTAGAAAAAAGGAAAAAGAGAAAGTTTTTTTTGTTACAAATTGATCAAATAAAATTGATCAACAAAGACAAATACATGTGGTGCATGTTAAAAAAGGCAGATCAAAATCACAGTTTGTGCAATTACTTGAAAACCACAAATGCAATGCAAAAAAGAAAAAAGGCTTTTTGTTTCAATATGTAAAGCAAAACCCTTGTTTTCCTTTCCTTTCCCTTACTCGGAGACATTACTGACACTCAAGTTCCATTTGTCACATTTTGGGGTTTAATTGACGGTTAAAAAACAAATGGGCATAATGAATCAAATATAAAAATATTCAGAGACAGAGTGCCATTGTTGGAACTTCCTTGTTTATACACAATGAGAGGCCCCTTCAACTGTACATTAAAATGAGTACGGTTCAGAAAATGTGTGCTTTCATGTTTCATCACAGACCTGGGCCAATTAGCGTTTGCAAATAAATTTTAGTGTTTGTTTTAACTTGCTCAGAGTACCAGATAGAATAGGTTTAAGGTGAGTTGAATTCGATCAATCCCAAAGGAGAAATTGGGTCAGTTCAGTAGCAAAGGATGTAGATAAAAATATAATAAATAAAACATATTGAAGATTAAAGATATATAGCATCTTCATCATATTAATTCAAATCTCATATTTGCCGGAGATAATTCTTGCTACTATTGCCAGTTTTACACATTTGCAGTTTTGAGATTTATCTTCATTAATAGATGTACAGAGCAGATGTATGTGCATTATCAGCACTATCAGTGTGTAATAGAGCAGATGCCCATATGATGGGAACTAGCAATATTGATGCTCCCTATATGTGTCCTTTTTTCCTTTCTATGAATCGCTTTGCATGAGAATGCCGGCTGAAGGAAAGGTGCACATTCCAATTCAGCAAACATTGTAATGTTCCAACTTACAAGATGAAATATTACAAATATGAACAACACAGAGCTAGTTACAATATTCTGGAGTATTTATTGCTATTTCTACAAATTATTGAAAGATAAATGTTACTACTCTCTTTCTTGTCTTCCGCACTTAGACAGATGGGGATGTGTGGTTGAGGCGTTGGCTGGATTCGGGAGGGAATCACACCAGTAGGCTGGTTCTGGTGCACCCGACACTGGCTGGGGCCAATTGAGACTAATTGGACAATGGCAGCATGGAACTGATTTAACCATGGTATCTTGTCTTTTCCAGTGAGTGGGAATGAGAGTGGCAGCAGTCACGCTGACCTGAGACTGAGCTGGAAAGCTGACACTAAAGATTACGTTGATGATCAGGGTTGTCTCATTTACGGATTGTTTGTGTGACTAAATAACAGTAATTTACCCCGCGGAAGATTTTCCACTCTAGCAGTCTCATGACGACACCCTACGCTTCGCCTTTGAACAGGTAATGAAAACTGATGGTCAAAAGGTGCGCCCTGACACCGTGCTCACTTTTTCCATGGTTAGGCCGATTTATCCCCGATCTAGCGGTCTCCTTTTTGTCTACAATTAGCTGTGCAGCTCTATCCGTCTCTATGTCCCGACAACAACCCTCCAGGCAGTCGGAGCCAGCGCTAGCCTGTTTCGGTTCAGTGCCGGCGGTTTGACAGTCTCAGCGGGCACAGGGCTGCTGCTTTGGGGTTCTTCTGGCTGCCGCTGCGCTGGTCCTATGGTTGAAGGGCCAGGCTCCAACGGAGTTGTGGACGTCAGGGATGTAACATTATTAACGTTGAAGTTCAGTTTTGTTTGACTGTATTTTCCTTTCTGATACACTGGTTCTTTTGACATGTTTGCAGAAGCATATTTGCAATATTGATAGTTAAGGTTAGTTCAGCTAGTTTAACGGCTCACTGTAAACAAGGTAACACACATCACAGCATTGAAACTATTTTATTGGTTGCAATGTACATTGTATGCATTTGATTGTCCTCTTTGATTGGATTCAAATGTAAATATTCTTCCCGCTTTATGTCTGCTTTATTTTACCTAATGTGGGCGGGAATGAATGAAACGTCTTTTACCTTACGTGTGGCAATATAGGGGCATTTGAGGGGATACAGTGATTCTTTCTCACTGCAAAGCATAAGTAAAGCAAGTTGCACCTGTGTGTGTGTGTGTGTGTGTGTGTGTGTGTGTGTGTGTGTGTGTGTGTGTGTGTGTGTGTGTGTGTGTGTGTGTGTGTGTGTGTGTGTGTGTGTGTGTGTGTGTGTGTGTGTGTGTGTGTGTGTGTGTGTGTGTGTGTGTGTGAGATCTTGTAGTCTGTGCATGTTTGAGATTAGAGAGAAGAACAGCTGAAGATTCTCCTCATGTGCGTGATGCAACCCGATTTCAAAATCGGTTAGGATTTTAAAACTTGTGGCGTGAGCCCAGCTTTAGGGACAGACTGTATCAAGTGAGTCATGACACTGTCAGGAAAAGACAAACACCATGGTTAAATCAGTTCCAGGCCGTCATTGTCCAATTAGCCTCAATTGGCCGCAGCCGGTGTAGAGAACCAGCCTGATCTCTCCCACATCCAGTCAACGCCTCAACCACACAACCCCATCTGCCACAGATGCCAATCTGTTGGCAGGATGTATTAATAAAGTGCAACTTGACAAGGCACTCAAATTAAAGGAAATAGGAAAGTTCAAAGTAGAGTGTGCTGGGAGAGTGGGCATGCCAAAGCTTAGCAAAGGATGCAGAGGGGTAATTGCAAATACTCAGCTGAATATCAATATGGAAGAACTCAAGAAAAATCTTAAAGTAGGGAAGGTAATGAATGCTCAGAGAATGACAGCAAGAAGAGATGGTGTGAAAACGGATAGTGGAATTTTATTGATTGAATTTGAAGGAAGGACCCTACCAGAAGAGTATTTCTGAGAGATCATGAGAACATAAAATAGGATCCAGAGGGTGAGGACGTAAAACAAAATATATGTTAAAGTGGTAAAGGGACAATATACCACAGCATAGGGTTTCTGTTTCAGAGCATGCCACCACGCATTTCACTGCAGTTTTGTACTACTATAACTGTATGTGACAAATAAAAAAACCTTTGAAAGGTCAGAGGACCTAAGACAATGAGTATAGGAAACAAAAGACAAGATGCATGTGGATAAGAGGTCATTAGTGACCTTTATTGCTGGAGTGATTAATAGTACAGCTGATGTTCAATCTAAAAATGAAAAGATTCGTCTGGGAGTAGTAGACCTGAAATGGGAAGATTTAAGGGCAGACCTTACTGTTCAGTCAAGCCAGAAGCCAGTATGTATTAGTGTTGCACGGTAAACTGCGGTACTAGAGTTTTGAAAACGGTACAATACCAGCATTTTGAAAAAACAAATACTTTATCATGCGACTGGCTATTTGATCTGGCCAATAGGCATGTCTCTTTAAGCACAACGCTGGCAGTGGTGACGTTGCACTAGAGTGGTGTGTGTGACAAACAACCCGGACTGAGTTTATTATATGATAATATGATTAATGTCGAGAGTATCGGTAGAGAGAGCGGACCACTTTCTCGTTTTGTTCAGAGACTTGAAGAGATTGCAGCGGCGGCAGCGGCAACACCTAAACTCACTGACAAAGACGGTGCCCAAAGTGCCTAGTTTTTCTCTTTCTTCTTCTCGTTAAGTGCCTTGGGTACTATGAAAGGCGCTCCTAAATTAACGTTATTATCATTATTATCAAGTTTTGTGATGATATTGGGAGAACAACAACTGTAGGTGAAGTATGGGCTATGATAAAGAAGATGAGCGGCAATTTTCTGGTGTTGAAAATTGAAGAGACTGTAGCAATAACTAATATGGATAAAGCAGGGATGATGGCAAAGACACGTATCCGAGGAAGGGAAAGGGAGAAGAGGGAGAACTATGAAAGTACCCAAGGGTGCTAGAGAAGAGAGGTTACAGATGATACATTGAATGCTCCATTTACTTCAGGTGAGATGTTAAGGGCCATAAAGAAGGCCAGGTTAACATCTCCTGGGAGAGTTTAGATGCTGCTACATTATGTTGAAACAACTTGGAGAGTGGGCACTAAGTAAGATGTAGGAATCAAGTTTGCAACATTGCAATATATATTTGCAATATATTCACATGCTGAGATGGACACACGTAGGCCTATTAGTTTTTTTTTAAATAATATTTTAGTGGAGGGAGATATCTGTTCCGGATTTGAGAAAACTCAGATTAGTTCAACTGTATTTCATGAGATTCCACGGCAACGTTACAAACATTCATTCAACGTCACTATCGCTGGCCGGACATGAGGTAATACCAAACAACCAGCCAATGGGAACGTCTAAAAGTCTACACAGAGGCTTGATTCCCAAAAGAAGACGCCGTTTTATTCAAAGATTATCGCCCAGATTTACTAGAAGATTTTTTTCAAGAGATTTTGGAATGGCTCCTTGTAGTCCTTTCACCATCCAGTCAGCTGATGCCACTCCGATTCGCCCTAGTAGCTCGGGGCATCTAGATGCGAATTTGGTCATGGCTGCCATTGGAAGAGTTGGACGGACTTTGAGTGACCTGTGACCAAGTAGGGAAAATCAATGGCCGACTTGATGCAATGGATACACGATGCATGCAATTGAGAGAGTAACAAGAGCCGCAATGACATAATCCCTCCCCCCTCCAAGAGGCCGGCGCCATCGACTAGACGGACACACTGTCCAAACATGGCGGTGAGTGTTAAACTTGGCTAGCTAGCTATAGTTAACCCAGTTAGACCATAGCCTCAGCCTAACTAATATGTAAGATATGTTGCTTACTGATTTGTAATTTCTAATGTGTTACAGGAAGCGGTACGGAGGCTGCACAACAATGAGAACAACATCCAACAATATGATCCACAAGAAGGGTATGAATGCTTGTTGGTGTGTACAGTGTGTACACACAGCCTAAGTGTACAGTGTACAGCCTAATTAGGAAACAACCAACACTGAACAATTTGTTTCTGTTTCGACAGAATAATCTCTCCACACGTAACGAGGTGGTTACAACGTCACTGCAGAAGGAGGTCGTCACCAGTTTTCCTGATATTGATGTGGATGTTATCACGAGTGAGCAAAACCTTTCAAAATTAGCATGGTGTTAAAGGCTGATATTGAGTCATAACATTAGAACCACACCAGTCCTATCTAATGTGCTTTTCCAGGGCATTTTTAGGTTAGCACAACTGTCGGCGCTCTGCCAGGTTCTTCAGGGCAGGCTGGAGGAAGACCACGGCTACCTACACAGCCATCGCCTTTTCAGACCGTCAGCCCAACTTTAAGCCATTCTTTTATTTTTTCACTTTTTTTATATTTGCATTGCAGTGTTCCCTGTGTGTGTGTGTGTGTGTTTGAGTGTGTTTACCCACTTACTTTCACTGGTTTTGCACATGTTTATTTATTCATTTATTTTTATTTAATTTACTTGGTTTCACTTTGTTCCTTGCACTGTCACTTTTTTGTAAATGCAATAAACCACTTTTATAGACATAATATTGCCTACTGCTTTTTGGGGGTTGGGGGTACACTAATTATGTGCTGACAAGAGTTAATGTAATAAACAACAGATGTTCCATGGATGAAAGCGACTCCCGTGCCCTAACGGGGGTTTGTTTCCGCCTGTTTTCGGAGCCACATGATTTTATATTCGTGGGTCGTTAACTGTCAATTACTACCGAATAGATTAAGTGCCGTGGAGCTTCGTGTCTCTGTTTGGAGTCGGAAAGGGGGCTTTTCATGCTGTGCCAATAGCACTTACTTAAAATATGGGCAAAGTCATGGAACGAATGATTACAGAGAGATTAACCATCTTGAAAGAAGAGGTATTGTGGCAGACCGGGACATCTGCCATCAAGAAACTGTGGGAGGGACTACATTTCCCAGCAGGTCACAGCCAGTCGGCCATCTTGCCACAGCTGAACCTCTTCACCAATCAGCCAGGTGGGAACTGATTGCGTCACATAGACTTAAAGAGTCGACAGAAAAGATGAGCAGATGGCCCAGAAAGCAGCCAGGGAGGCTGCTGAAGAGCCCCCTCACGAGTTGAGAGATAAGTCTAAGTTGTTGTTTGAATTGACAAAGTAAAAGTGTTATTTTTGATTTGAACTTGGCTTTGAGTATGATCTTTGCTATGGACATGCCCTCAGATTAGGTTAGTGAATCCCGGCTTTTCTCTGAGGGTGCCACACTAGGGTATCAAGGTAGCAGAGTGGTTTTAGGCGAGAAAGAAACACCATGGATCCAGTAATAAGTTTGGAGGATGAGATAAGGAAGGCACAGGTAAATAAAGATTCAGTAATATCAGTGTTTTTTGATCTACTACGGGGTAGAGAGTCTGCTACACTGATATTATTTGAAGCTCTGTTAATGTTCATAGTCTGAGCAATACAAACCTACCAATTGTGGCCAACGCGCTTGCGAATCTTTTTGGCAGGCTTTGAGCAATGAAACAATGACAAAAGCACGCGCAAAATGTACTTTTAGATTTCTGGGGGTGTACTTTGACTATTAATTAATGTGGTTAGGACATATCAATAAAATTGTAGGAAAATGTAAGAGTGATAAATGTGCCTAACGGACCGAATGGGGAACTATTCATTCCTCTCTGAAGATAATGTACATAACATTAATATGATGGGTGGGTAATGGGAGTCTATGGTATGAGGCTGAGCCCTACTGTAGTCATACCAATAGTGGAACCATGGTTGCTCAAACCCAGCAGTAGCTTTGTTTTTGCTTGTATTTAATTTAATTGAAAAAGACTAAGTTCACATGGTGTATGCCTTTCAGTAATCGTGTGGAAGCAGAAGGCTTTTTACGAAATTATACTGATGGATCGAACACAGAGACAGGATGCACAGTATCTGCTTTTGTAGTTCTGGGGGGGGGGGGGGTGACTGCTACTAATATGCTTGGTGTCTACACAGTGGAGATGGTGTCTATTTGGATGGCTTTACAGTGGGTGGTTAAATCTGGCAAGCTGCTTGTAGGTTCAGATTCATACATACAAGGGTGGTCCAGATGGGTATTTGTGTTAAGTTGATGTGGGTACCAGCTCATGTTGGGCTGAGGGGAATGAGAACCAGCCCACTACCTTGATGCTCTCCTGCATCCAGCCCACGCCTCACCCCCCCACACACACCCCAGTCTGCCACATGGAGGAAAACAAAACAACAGTGGCAGGATTATTGGGACGGAGAGGTGAAGGGGACGCAGGGCACACTATACCAAATACAAAGTAAGGCCAGCACACTAAGAAATAGAAGTGGCAAGAGAAAGGAAGACTCTATAATGAAAAGGCTAACATTGGGACATTGTGGACTGAACAAGACTCTAAAGCTACTAGGAAAACATCACACAGGACTATGTGACTATTGCGACAGAGGGAAAATTGGTAGAGCATGTTATTATTAGATGCAAATTGTATGAGAGACAGAGGGAGGTGATGAAAGTAGTGTACAGGAGTTGGCATTAAAGGGAGTTTTGAATATGAATAATGGAGCACATACTAGGATTTTGTGGGGGGTTTTAAGATCAGAATATTGTCTGATCCACACTTTGGAGCAGTAGGTGATGACAGTCACAAAAGAAGGATTCAGCAGTAGGCGGTAATGCAACATTTCTATGTGTAAAAGAATGTGCATGAAAAGAAGAAATAGTCTCCTTATCTGTGTGCAAGGAGAAAGGTGGCTCCTCTGTTTCCGATATTTTTGCACTTATTTTGTGGGCCTACTGCAGTTGTGTTTTTGTCGTTTTTTGCTTTGAAGTTTTTTTTCCCGATTGGAACAACGAAACAAGGAGAGGGAAAAAAAGAAAAATCCTGGATCTGACTGGTAACCATGTGACACAGATTTACAGATTGAAGTAACATACACAGTAATGTGTTCAGAGACACAAATATGCATCCTCAGCTATTCACATAATCAGATTTGCTGATGGAAGTAACATATTTACAGAAATGAGCCCAGAAATATCTGCCTGCTTATGCGCAGAGACGTACAGAAATATGTACAGGGGCCAAATGTATAAACCATGCGTACGCACGAAAAGTGTACTTGCATCACTTTCCACGCAGGTTCCGAATGTATAAAAATCCACGGGCGGCGAGACTGTGCGTACCGGTACGCATCTTTCACACCGCCACTTTCCACGCAAGTTTCCAAATGTATAAAAATCCACGGGCGGCGAGAATGTGTGTACCGGTACGCATCCTTCACACCATGCGTACCATACGCATGTTTCGTGTTTTTATCCAAAAAAGGATAATAAGTGTGAATTTGGGTGACATTTTATTTAGAGCTTTTTTCTTTCACTACATTGTGTTAGGATGTAATCTATAGTTTAAAAAAAACCTTCACTATGATTACATAGTGATGCGTGAGTGGTTAACAACCTTTTTTTTGACAAGCCTTCATTTCGTTCTATCTTGAGTAAATGTCACTATGCTTTATAATAACTACAATGATCTTTATATAAATAAACAAATACATGATCTTTATATAAATAAAGATTATTATTCTGTATTATTGGGGAGTAAGAATAACCTACACTATATAAAGGCTGTAGCCGTGCGTAATGGCTGTGCCAAATGATACAATGGCTGCTTTGGCATTGCTGGAAGATATTGCTATTGCGCAATTTAGGCAAGAATGAGTCTTCAGAGACCGTACTGATTTTCTGGTCCATGATGATGACTGGCTAATGCGCCGCTTTGGATTTCCAAGAGCTGTTCTCTTCGAATTGTGTGCTGAACTGGGCCCTGTGTTGGAACGGCACTCTCGGAGAAACCCTGCCGTCCCCCTCCATCTACAGGTATTGACAACAATCGGGTTTTTAGCGACGGGGACGTTTCAGCGGGAGCTTGCAGACAGATCAGGGATATCCTGAGCTGCCCTGAGCCGGGTCATGCCCATGGCGTGGGGTGGCATAATTTCTTTGAGTAATAGATACATCAGGTTCCCACACAGCAGCTGAACAGGCCAACAAAATGCAATTTGCAGCGATGTCCGGTTTCCCAAATGTAATATATGTATATAATATTGTTTATGTATATAATATTTTATACCCTCAGGTGACAATGGGTATGCATTGAAGCCATGGTTATGCCATTTACAAACCCCCAGAGCACACAACAGACGCTATAATGTACAGCCGTGCGCTCTGTGGTAGAGCGTTGCATTGGGCTTTTAAAAGGGAGATGGTTTCGGTTACTTTCTGCCATTCAACTTGTTTCATTTGGTTGGTAATGCCAGAGCTTAGGCTTCCAAATAATACGCGTTCTGTCATTTTGATCAACCATTATTTCAAGGTCACAGTCGGTTTCTTCTTCTATTGCTTCTTAAATGCTTCCGCCGTTTCTCCTCAAAACTAAACTAAATGCTGGCCCTTTATATGCAAACCAGGCAATTGGGGGTGTGTTGGAAGGCATTTATAGTAAATTGTGGGCATGGTCAGAAGGGTCGTGCACGTGCGCACAATTTCAGGATGATTGAGATGTATGAGGAAAAAACACGTGGGAACAGACGTACGTGGGGTTTTATACATCTGAGCGTATGCATGTTTCCTGTTTTGTGTGTACACAGATTTTTATACATTTGGCCCCAGGTCGTGTAAATTGACACAAATAGTAGAAGCTGGGAAGATGACAAGAGTAGGCAGGACAGTTCATAGTAGTCCACATTAGTGCACACAGACAGTGTAGTGTGTTTAGGGATCAGCACCCTCCAGAACGCTGTGTGTTCCTTTGTGCCACATGGGATACATACAATGAATGCTAGAAAGTTGATACAATCATAGGAAAGTCAATTTACTTACTTTTTAGTTCATATTTGTGTGTGTGTGTGTGTGTGTGTGTGTGATCTCACTGGTTCAAACAACCCCTCATTCCTGAGGATTAACCAGATTCTACTGGAGTCCTTGTTCTATTAACAGAATTTAACCAGGGGACATTTGCTAAGAATGTGTGCCCTTTTCAGCACCACATTCACCTTCTTTTTCTGTTTCACATTCATAAATTACACACATTCACACCTGGGAGCTGCTTAGCACAACCAGTCTCTACTGTACTATTCTTCTGTTGTTGCTCCATTGGGGAGCAGTTGGGGGGTTACATGACTTGCTCAAGGGCACTTCAAAAATAGCTGGGGAGAACATTACTCATTAATTTCCTCGACAGTTTGTTGCCTATGGAGCAACTCTAGATTTTACAGATGACTGATGGCGCTACATGTACATGTGCTAGTTTTCAGTTTTTTGTGGCTGTGGGAGAGACTTATTCATTCACAAATATTGATTGAACTGTCCTACACTATAGGAATAACAAATGTCAGTTATTAAATTGAGAGGTATTCCCCTTTGTTCCACTGGAGGAAGAAATGGCACACTGCTGAAAAACGGGCAAAGATGAAATACGTTCCTGCTTGGTGTGACATCACAAGGGCTAAAGGATCTAATGGCTCTTTGGCTCGGCTCCTCTTCCCTCTTTCGTTTCTATTGGTTTGACCTGGAATCTATTCTCTTGGTCAAAACGTACGCTAGGCTGTCAATTAATCTGTCTGTACTCCCACAGAACAATATATGCTCTCACAAAAGTGTACAAACATGCATGTTTATGCGTTCAGGCACATGATACACACACAAACACACTCACACAGTCTCTTGGCTGCCAAGAGCACCACAAAAATAACCACGCCATCGATTCCAGAGCCCAGGAGCCTCATAGTGCTCAAGCGTGACCATCATTTTTAACCAGCTGAGAGAAAAAGGTGGCAGAATGCACAGAAAGGAGAGTAGAAGAAGGAGGAGGAGGAGGGAAAAATAAACTGGGGACTGGCTCTTGATCAAAGGGATTGAGACAGAGGAAGGGAAGAGACTATAAAGAGGACGAGAGGCAAAATGATGGGAAAGGGGGGGGAAAAAGAGAGACCGAGGGGTAATGAAAGTAAAGGAATATGCAGAGGCAAGATGCAGATGGCTGGAGAGAGAAAAAAGAACCATAGCGCCTGAAGAAACGGAGGCTTGTGGGAAAAAAAAGAGAGCATCATAAAATGAGAAAACAAGTACACAGACAGAGAGAGCGACAGAAAGAATGAAAAAACAAGACCCACAAAGGGGCTTGGAATAGCTTACTGCGGGGCTCATGCTCTTTGCCAGCTTCTCTCCCTGTCTGTCTCCCTCTCTCACCCTCTCTCCCATCTGGCTTGGACTGTTGTTAACCTGGGGACTCTCGCTTTATGCCAGGCATGATGCAACTAAAGGAAAGCTGCCCGGCAGAACCCTGCGGGTGTCTTTTAAGAGTGCCTTCTTCTCTGTGAACCCCCCCCCCCCCCGAGTTAGTCTTGATCTTCCCCAGTATTTGTCTCTACCCCTGGGGAGGTGAGGATGAGGATGGGGATTTAAAACCTCCATCTCCCTAGGAGGAGGTGCAGAATGGAGTCTGCTGGCGTGTGCAAATTCCACTCTCATCCGGAATCGCTGATATGTGGGTATAAAGGAAGACGCTCCAAGCCTCCTGTCTTATGGTCGTCTTACAGCATGCCTGGTGTAGCTCTCTCATGTTTTAGATGAGGCAGAACAGACGAGAGAGAGTTAGAGTGGAATGAGGTAGAGAGGCAAGGGAGTGTATGTAGATTGCCAAATACAAAATAAGCCAGTCAGAAAAGGCAAGAAACACTTCCCATCCCATTCTTCCCTACCTTCCTTTCCAACAAAAATAATACCCCCCCCTCCCCTCTCTTGACTGCCTTCTTCCTCTGCTTGCAACTGATCTTGTACCAGTCTTGTTAAAAATTGTTACATTTTCTGACAGTCTTATTTCTTCATCTGACACCTAGCTGGCACATGAGCTGGCACATGACCGTAACGAACAGCGTGAACTGGGATTACCGATTACTGAGGTAAAAGCCTATGCTCTTATGCCTCTTGTTTCTTTACACAGCACATGAACATTATAGAGAAAAAGGATACTTGTTATAACAGTTTGTCAGGGTGCTGTTGCTTTGATCTTTGTACTCCTTACTAATAATTGGCTTATGATGTTGGCAGTCTGTGAATTTAAAGTTAGTCAACCATTGTACTTTCACTTCTAATTTGAAGAAATAATAGAGGTGGAAACATTACTGCAATAGAGAGAAGGTGAATGAGAAACAGAGGGGATGGGGGAGACGGGGCGACAGACAGGTAAGAAAATCTCCTACTATTCTCTGCAGGAAAGTGGGAGCCGTTGGCCAGGGCCATATGGCATGGCCTTCTGTGCCCGCTGGCCAAGCTTTACAAAACTACTACTACACAGCCCGAGGCTTTCGCTGTGTCAAAACCTGGACAGTGGCGTGGTGTTTCAACAAAGTACACAGCAACAGGAGTGTCGACTGATCCCAGGGCTTCTGGGTCTGGAAGCGTGTGTGTGCGTGCGTGTGTAATTAGATGAGTGACAGGAAGTACATGTAGGTGAGTGCATGTGTATGAGTGCAGTTGTACACAACTGCTATTGCATGTGTGCATGCATCCCTATGGTGTTACATTTGCAGCATGTTTGAAGTTAATTTCCATTGTGTGTTCTTTAGCCAATTTCCATTCTCCATCCATGCCTATTCCTATCCCCACCCACCCACTCTGCTTTGTCAAAAGAAATATAGTTCCCATAAACCTCCTGCAGGGGCTGCTGTGGCTCTGCCTAGCCTCACCACTCCCTGACTCTTCATCTGACTTCCAAAAAATAAGCTTTGGGCCTGCAGCCAGGACCTGTTGTCAGCCTACCTGCCTGAGAGTGGGGCATTACACACGCCTATGTGTATACACACATGTACAAACACAACCAACACACCCAGCGTCGGTGCACTTTGTACATAAAAGGCATCCCTGCTTTACCAGGTCACAGCACACAACAACCCATCAAAACAAGTAGGCCCATCATCACTCACTCTGCATAGCAGCTCCCTACACCGAGCTTGCTGAATGTGTGACATACCCACTGTCTGACAGGGTGGAACAAAAACAGGTGACAGTAAGAGGAAGGGAGGCAGATGAGGGAGGGAGGAGGGGGCAGAGGAGAGAAGCGGGTGGAGGTAGAGGGAAGATGGGAGGTGGGTAGAGGAGAGAAGATGGATGAGATGGAAAGGTGGAAAAGGTGTAAGTGCATGTGCCGGGGATGGAAAGAGGGCGGGATGAAAGCGTCAGTGGGAGAGGAAACAAGGTGAAGAAAGTGGGGGAGCGGTGAGGACATGCACCAACGAGAGAGGAGAAAGCGGAAACCATATGAGAGGAAACCAAAAGAGGGGAGAGATGCAAAGTGAAGGCAAGTGCACGCATCAGTGCACGTCTTTAGCTGAGGGAAGGAGCGTGCCAATTTGAGGGGTAGAACTCTCTGAAATGCAGCGAAAGCAAACATGACAGCATATCAGCATCAATAAGCAAGAAAACAAATGACTCATCCATCCATCCATCCATCAAACCCCCACTCCACCGAAACCCCTATCCATCTATGCAGCAATTTTCATCCATCCACTGGCTAGTATCTATGAAAATAAAATCAGGCGACTAGTCAGATAATACAAATCTTGCAGACAGAAGTAAATAAGTGACAGAGGTTTGTGAGAACTGGCAATTCAAAAAAAAAAAATCAGACACAATGTAGGTGGCAGCGCTAGCCACAGTAGGAGGAACAAACGTGATGACAAGATAGTGCAGTCTCTGCCTAACTTATTTGATTTGGCTTTATATTAGGAGATTGTGTGAATTGGTGATGCAGTGTGAGAGAATGGGCTGGTTTCACTTTTTAGCAGAGAACTGACAGCTATGTTTAGCTTGGGGCTTCATTTGTTTGAGAACCCGTTCCTGCAGCATTGGTCGCAGAAAGACCATTTATGGGAGCACAGCATTCCAAAATGAGACATCCACTGTCCAAAATGATGTCTAATCTTATAAGAAATTATTGCTGGCATTAAGGTAAAAGACACAATGAACTATTAGGTATTTCAAGGCATATGATGGGAGCTAATATAGAGTGACCAAGAATCTAGACTATGCTAACTGAAAAAATGCTGAATGGTCAGGACACTAAGAAGCTAAACTTGATATCTTGATATAAGTGTACAACAATGTGGGAACATGGGCAGTTGTGGAGAAATAACTGTTGGAGCCATTAATTTAGCTCCCTACGAGCAGTATGATGATTTGAGGCAGCCTGATAACTAGTCAATCATGTACTCCAAACTGCCTCAGAATAATTTAGAGCAAAGTGTGGTTAGCACTGAATTGTCATAGAGATGCACTTATATACAATACAAACTGATATAGAGTTTGGAGCTAATACATTAAAAGGTCCAGTGCAGTGAGAATCACATTTCCCAATCTCATGGTATTGTCAAAGAAAGGGCATGTTAATGTAAAGTTATCCAAAATATTACAGCTGTCACTGTTGTGGGAATTTAGCACACCCTCTGAGAAACTATCCCTCTTGTCAACAGAATCAAACCATTTTAGATATCCATTCCATTTCCCTGTGTAAATGACATCAAATATACTCAACATAGTGAACGACGTTAATAGATAATGAGGTGCCCCATAGTCTGTCAGACAGTGTGAGAGAGGAGAAAGGGAACTGAGAGATTGCATTGGTGGTAGGCAAGAGCAATGTAGGCTGGTGTAAAATGACAATAATGCACACTTCTCTCCTTATCGTAATTTCCTTCGATCCATCATCCATCCATTTTTGCGGCTTATCTGGGTCAGGGTTGTGGTGCCAGAAGGGCTAGCGGAGTAGCCCAGGAATCCTATTCATCCAACTTCCTCTAGCTCCTCATGGGGGTTCCCAGGGTGTCTCAAGCCAGCTGGGAGATGTAGTGCCTTCAGTGTTTCCTGGGTCTGCCCCCAGGGACTCCTCTCAGACCACTGTGCCTGGTATACTTCCAAAGGGACACACCGGTGGGACATCCTTGCCAGGTGCCCAAACAACCTTAAGTGGCTCCCCTCAATGTGGAGGAGCTGTGGCTCAGCGAGGCCAGCCTCCCTGCAACAAATTCTTATTTCAGCCACTGAGCTTGTGACCATATTGGTGAGGATGGAAATGACTGGTAAATTGAGAACTTTAAATTGTGGTTTAGCTCTCTTTATCACCACTGTCCAATGCCTTACTGTAGCAGTTGCACCTAACTGCTGGTCCTGGAATTGTGTGTTGAACTGGGCCCTGTGTTGGAACGGCACTCTCGGAGAAACCCTGCCATCCCCGTCCATCTACAGGTATTGACAACAATCGGGTTTTTAGCGACGGGGACGTTTCAGCGGGAGCTTGCGGACAGATCAGGGATATCCTGAGCTGCCCTGAGCCGGGTCATGCCCATGGTGTGGGGTGGCATAATTTCTTTGAGTAATAGATACATCAGGTTCCCTTACACAGCAGCTGAACAGGCCAACATCAAAATGCAATTTGCAGCGATGTCCGGTTTCCCAAATGTAATATGTATATAATATTTTATACCCTCAGGTGACAATGGGTATGCATTGAAGCCATGGTTACTTATGCCATTTACAAACCCCCAGAGCCACAACAGACGCGCTGTAATGGTGCACAGCCGTGCGCTCTGTGGTAGAGCATTGCTTTGGGCTTTTAAAAGGGAGATGGTTTCGGTTACTTTCTGCCATTCAACTTGTTTCATTTGGTTGGTAATGCCAGAGCTTAGGCTTCCATAATAATACGCGTTTTCTTCTGTCATTTTGATCAACCGTTATTTCAAGTTCACTGTCGGTAAAATTGCGTTTCTTCTTCTATTGCTTCTTAAATGCTTCCGCCGTTTCTCCTCAAAAGTAAACTAAATGCTGGCCCTTTATATGCAAACCAGCCAATTGGGGGTGTGTTGGAAGCCATTTATGGTAAATTGTGGCCATGGTCAGAAGGCTTGTGCACGTGCGCACAATTTCAGGATAATTGAGATGTATGAAGAAAAAACACGTGAGAACAGACGTACGTGGGGTTTTAAACATCTGAGCGTATGCATGTTTCCTGTTTTGTGCATACACAGATTTCTACACCTAAATCTACAGAGTTTTATACATTTGGCCCCTGGTCTGTGTTAAGGTAGGAGAGAGACCTCTATGATAATAACCCTTTCTAGAAAGAATTAAAGAACTTACTTTAGCACCAACTGTGACGTGAACATTAGATGCTTCTGCTTCAGACATGGCGAACAAAAAATAGGTTGTGCTCAGCATGTTGACAGGGCCACTCCTCCACAACCTACTGAGAATTGGCTGAGCGTAGAGTAAGGGGCGCTAAAGCAGTTATAACAAACTAGAGGCAAACAAAAACTGCAAAACATTGCACACAAGAAATTCATAGCAAACCTTTCCTGACTGAATTAAAATCATTACACTGGATCTTTAACAACATGTCATTGTCCAAATAATTAGGGAGCAAATTGTACTACAATTTGTGCAATGAATTAGGGACGTGCATGCCAAAAAGAGAACCTATTCTACCAGAGCGAAGACTAAACTTCGCTAAAACATCCCACTAAACATCTAAGACTAAACATCCCACACACTTCATGAAGTCCTGCTTTGTGTAGAGTAAGTCAGTCAACCAACATTGCGTCTTCAATGGAGTCCGCTTGTTTATATTTGAGCATATTTGTCCAAAACACCAATATACTACAAAATAAAAGTAACAGCAGCACAATCTACAACCATGAGTTGCTATACTCCAATACACTGAATGGGGGAACTCAAACAACAGAAACAATTAACTGAGGGAAGACCAAACACCATCGACTCTCAGCTCTTATGTTGACCCCACAGAGTGCCATGTCAACTGGCAGAAGCTCCACAATCAGCAATTAACATTGATATTCTAATCAGTTTCTACTAGGCCCATTCTTTCTTCATCAATGGCCAATTAGTAAGTAGTCGCAAAACACTCTTAGACGAGGTTGCCAAGCAGTGAACTAGACCCTTGAAAAAATGTGGCACAGACTTGATCAATTACTTTTCTCAAACTCAAAATATTATAATTACTACAGAAAATCACATGCATTATAATGCACTATGATGAGCAATATCATATATAAATTCATTATGACTGTGTTATTAGCTATACATTTCCCAGATAGCTAATAACCCAGAAAGTATTCAACCCCTTGAGTTCAGCACATTGTGTGAATTATAGAATTTTACATCATGTGATTAGAACAATTAAAATGCATTCATACTGTGTTTATAATGTAATCTAATGCCTTATGACTAACATTCCTGTTAAAGTGAAGTATTTAATTTCCTACCAATTTTGCCACTGGAACTAGGATTTTAATGCTGGATATATAAAGGCTCTTGAGTTATCAGTAATCTAAACAGTACCAGTCAGCTAGCATCACATCTACAAAGAAGCCCACACCCATGTACACACATACAATATGTACACACAAGGCTTTGGTGCTTGGACTAATACATCAGGGATCGGCGATGGATCACCAAATTGATCCCTCAGTTCCTCCAATTCCTCCTCCAGTTTCCTCAGGGTGTGCTGGTTTTGTCCCTGTGTGTGCTTACTTATTTAAGTGTCTTGTGCTACCACTTGTAATTGCGAATGCTCCGCAACCTGATACTTATTCATCTTTTTCTCTATTGCAAGGACTGATAATATAATGTGAAAACCGGGAAATCCTGGACAGACAAAATACTACTCCCAATCACATCTAATTTATTCATAACAACACCATCACAGACCCTGAAGGACGATTTATCATAATAAATATCACAATACACAACAGCCCAATCACTATTGCATGTATCTACGGCCCAAACAATGATGACTCACAGGGCTTGACATTCCCCAAAATTGCAACTTGCCCTGCAGGGCAAAATTAACTTGCCCCCAGCTGTCAGGCACTTGCCCACCACTTTGCACGTAGTGGACAAGTGGGGCGTGAAAAGCCCCACAGCGACGACGGAAAGGCGGCGCGGGGAGAGTGCAGGAGGGGATACCGGGAGGGCCTCCCCCCAAGAAAATTTTAGTTTTTCAGGTTACCTAGATGCTCTCTCGTGCATTTTGACACAAAAAATGCACCTTTCCCATTGTGGTAAGTTTTTGCTGCAATTTTTTTTGCATGGCTCTGTTTGTAGAAATTTTAAGTTTTGCATGCATTGTTTCATTTCTGTATTACTGAGTTAATGAGTGCTTTATAGCATTCCCAGATATATAGTTAAGACTTTGAAAATATCTGGGAGACCTCCAGTGTATGAGGACCTGCTTCATAACATTAGAATGATAAGATTGCCAGAGGTTGAAACCACCCTGAAATCCTTGAATAAAATCTTTGCACTATTTTCAAATGCTTTCACTAATTAATTTATAAATATGGCTTGAATGGTAGCACTTCTCATGGTAATTCAGGGTGGTAATGGAGTCTGAAAAAAGTAAACAAATAATTATGTAAATAATAAACATTTATTGCTACAACACATGACGGCGACCCCCGACGGTTGTCGCGGCGGAGGGAGCGCTCTCCCACTCCGTCCTCTGCAGCTCGAAAGGCGCCGAATGCCGAGGAAAATTCTTTCGGCGCCCATGTTAACCAATGTGGCCGTGCACACCGGACGCGGAAGGGCGCCGAATGGCCGCAGCCTGCAGCGACCGTTTCGGCGTCAGGTCTAAGATTTTCTCGATTCATGAGCGAATGTGTCAATTTGGGCAGGAAGTCAGACACAGGAACGGCATAGAGCATCCGGTCAATTTCCAATATATAACAAATTTCAAAATAAAACACCCTGATTGATGGCATTTCTGAGTTGTGTCTAAACTTTTACCGTCTGTGTCTAAACAGAGAGCGAGAGAGACGAGCAGGCACACGCACACAAGCAGAAAGAGAGAGATGTATATGTCTTATGCATGTGCATTTTAATAGACACCATACTACTCAAGTATACATAATGCTTAATAATTTTTCATTCATTGCTGTTCTTACTTGTGTTGCCCTGTTACTTGTGGCATGTACTTTCATATTGTTGTAAATGTTGTTCTTTGTCTGTTCATATACGTTTGCTTTGGCAATATAAGCACTGTTCACTTTTCATGTCACTAAAGCTTCAAATTGAAATTGAAGAGAGCGAGAGAGAGAGCGAGAGAGAGCGAGGAATAGAGAGGGGGAGGAAAAGAGACAGACAGATACACAAAGAGAGAGACAGAGGGAGGAAGACAGAGAGAATGGGAGAGAGACAGGGAAAGGGAGAGGTAAAAAGGGAGAGATGGGGAGAGACCAAACCCCTACATTGAGAAAACCAGCGGAGATTGGCGCCGTTCGGTGCCGGTGTGAACAACCAAACTCCTTCTTGCTCATTCGGCGCCGATCGCGGCGCTTCCTTTTCTTTCCGCGTCCAGTGTGTCCCCGGCGTCACACTGGCGCGTCCCTCTCGCTCACACATCCACACACAGGTTAAAAAGGCCCGGCTGCAATCAGCTTTAATTGGCCGCAGCCGCTGAGACCAGCCGAACCTACCACCCTCCCTCCCCACAGGCGGCCTCCTTGGAGAAGTTGTTGCTTCGGTTTTCTCGTCTTCATAACAATTAGCGAATTAGGTTAGTTTTAAACATTATTTCGCATTAAAATCGACTTGCCCGAGCGGACAAGCCTTCAGAAATGGTAGCCAGCCCGACTTGATGAGTAGACAGCCTCGGGCAAGCGGGCTATAGGGAATGTCGAGCCCTGACTCATCTTTTTTCAACACCTTTTTCACCTCTCTCTTCAATCTGTCCGATAATAATCGGACATAATAATCAGAGGAGATTTCAATACATTCATGAACCCATTCTTAGACAGGTCTAACAATTCAAACAGTACACGTAACTGCCAACCCACAGAAACAATTAAACAGTTCATGAGTGATTTTGGTCTTGGCGATGGTTGGCAATTAAAACACCCGACCACTAGAGAATTTTCTTTTTTTAAACCGGTTCATCATTCCTACTCTCGCATTGACTGCTTTTTAACCAGTAACTCAATTACTTCTAAAATCTCAGACATACTAATACACCCCATTACCATTAGTGATCATGCTCCCGTCTCCCTCACCTGGAATATCAACCATTCTCGCAAACCATCCAACAGATGGTTCCTAGAAATAAATGATTCACCAGAAATAGCACCATCACTACTTTGGGAAACAGGGAAAGCGGTTTTAAGAGGAAAAATCACATCATATTCCACACACAAGAAAAAGAAAAAACGAATTTAGAACAAAATATTAAAGAACTAGAGAACATCAACGCAAATAATCCCACAGCACAAATCCAGAATGACTTACGGAAATACAAATGAACTGAATGAACATACAAATAGGAAAACTCAATTCCTCCTACACAGACTCAGACACAAACATTTTGAATACATCTGGAAAGTACCTGGCCAATCAAATCAAGCGAAACAAAGAGAAAACAACAATCCCATCGATTATGAACTCAGCAGGGAAAATCGTGCAGACACCTGAGGAAATAAATAAGACCTTTCAAGATTTTTATACCAACCCATACTCATCAACACACAAACCAAGCCAAGAAGATATTGACACATTTCTAAGCAATATTGATTTACCACAATTTACTGAAGACCAAGCAAATGCACTTGAGAAACCGTTTACAATAACAGAATTCCACAATGCGCTCAAACTCATGTTCCCTCAGCCCTATGTTCCCTCAGCACCTATGAATTTTTTTTCCATCCAAATTAGGCCCTATGTTCCCTCAGCCCCATGTTCCCTCGGCCCTTCCATAACGCGCTGTTGGGGTCCCCCGAAGGGTGGGGCCCCCCGAAGGGAAGTTATGCACTTTTTCCATGTAAATCTGCCCATAACTTTTTGAGATATTGGAAGTAATGTGCCTTTTTATTACATGCCACGCCCATTGGCCCCCCTTTGGCAAATACGCGTGGAATTTTAAACAATTCTTCCTTGGCCCATGTTAAAATCTGTCTATAACTTTTTGAGATAACGTGCTAACAATATCTGATAACAAACAGACAGACAGACAAACAGACAGGGGCCAAAACATTACCTCATTGGCGGAGGTACTGATCTGAGGGAACATACGGCTGAGGGAACATAGACACGCTCCCCAATAAATCACCAGGACCTGATGGCTTCCCTGCTGAGTTCTATAAACACTTCTGGAATACTCTAGCCCCCGTTTTCAACAGATTAACGTCTGAAATTAAACAAAAGTCAAAACTTTCAATAGACATGAACACTGCTACAATCTCTCTTTAACTAAAACCCGATAAAGACCCCACCTCTCCATCAAGCTATCGCCCCTTATCTCTCATCAACACAGACACGAAAATCATTAGCAAAGCCCTAGCATTAAGAATCAAAACAGTTACTCCATCTATCATCCACGCAGACCAAACTGGCTTTAATAAAAGGAAGACACTCATCTAACAACCTACACAGACTATTTAACTTAATCCATTACACATCTCACACAAACTCACCAACAGCCATAGTCTCATTGGATGCAGAAAAAGCATTTGACAAAGTAAATTGGGAATTTTTATTTTCTACACTTTTATTTTCTAGGTAGGAAGTTTTGTACACATCACCAATGACCACAATCACCACCAATGGACTAATATCACAACGCTTCACTTTGCACAAGGGTACTAGGCAAGGATGCCCACTCTCCCCATCTTTATTCGCCATCTTCATAGAACCACTTGCAGCAGCTATCTGTCAAAAACATCACAGGAATCCAAACAAAAAATATGCACTATAAGATCAGACTTTATGCAGACGACATTTTACTTTACCTACAAAATCCTTCCTCTACATTACCCGAAACCATCCGCCTCATAAACACTTTCTCTAAAATCTCAGACTACACTATCAACTGGTGTAAAGCCACCATTCTCCCACTCAGCCCTAATAGTTGGGATGTGGCAGTCCAAACACCACCTCTCTCTCTCTGCGCACTGGTAATATCACACATTTAGGAATCAACATTTCCCCTAGGCTGTCAGTTAGCCAATCTCAACTTCATCCCACTTTTCAAAATAGTAGAGGACAACCTTCAACCTTGGATGAATCTACCAATATCCCTCATAGGCAGAATTGCTAAAATCAAAATGACCAGACTACCCATGATAAACTACCTATTTTCATGATCCCAATCCAGCCCCCACCCTCCTGGTTCAAATCCCTAGACTCTATTAGTAAAGGCACCTCAAACACATCTTCCATAATAAAACTCTGGTCTCATTCCCTCATTTGGTCCAGAAGTATGGCATTGGGGAGAATCACTTTTTAGAATTTCTCCAGATCAAATCATCTATTCAGACCAAAATTCACATTAAAACATCTAACTTACATCTTCCCCCATTAACATCAAACCTGATCAATATCACGACAAAAAAACAAAAACTTCTATGTTACGGTTGTCTTCTGGACCCAAAATGTAGACACAGACAAGGGGTTGTAGGGAAAAATGGGTTGAGGTGAAGGGGTAGCGTGGGTGGAGATGAGAGGCTGAGGCAGGCAGGCAGATGAGGGGGGAAGCAGGCAGGAAGGTTGAAGTGGCGTGGGTGGAATGAGGAGACACACTGGGAAGAGGGCTCAGGGAATCCTGGACACAGGAGAATATGTTATGTAAGGCACTAGATAACACTGGGAGATACTCAAGCAACATAGGTAACAAGAGCGGCCGAGCGCGCAACTACCACGGAAGTTGGCGGAACAATCTGGCGAAGAGTAGGTGAAGAGCCAGGGTTTTTATACTGCTGGGTTGATGAGTGGATTGGAGACAGGTGTGGAGGAGAGACAGGAGCCAGGAGAGGGAGAGCCACACCCACGCCACACACGCACACACAGACTGACAATGAGAGGGGAGGTGGAGATACACAAGGGAGGCAAGGAACACAGGGAAACATAGGGGAAAACTGGAGTCACGGCCGGAGACGTGACATTCTATCCCAAATCTATAAGATCATTTCCACGCCCAACCTAACAATATCCATCCCTTCAAAAAAAATGGGAACAAGACCTACAGCTCATCCCCAATGCCGACTGCTGGACCCAAATCTGCAAAAACATCTTCTCCACCATGTCCACCAACACAAACATGCAACTCATACAATACAAGATTATTCATAGAGTACACTACACGGGGAAAAGGATGTTTAAAATGGGTTTTATAGACTGCACAGAAAACACCACAGACAGCTACATGCATGCCACATGGGACTACACACCCATTAAACAATTCTAGCGGGACATCACTGACAGCCTCTCTATTCTTCTGGGCTATCCCCTCCTCTCTGCTTACTAGGAGGCATATCCAACATCAACTTAAACAACACATCCAGTAGAATACTCTTCATAGCCCTAACCATCGCCAAGAAAACTATCCTCATGAACTGGAAATCAAGGAACACAATCAATATTACACTTAGCAAAAATCTACTAATCGAATGGAAAAATGATCTGCCTCCGTCAAAAACCAAACCGCTGATTTTGACATAACCTGGGATCCATTCATCAATACTCTAAATTCCTAATTTCCACACCGATTTCACTCATCACACCTCCTTTTGCCTGTCCACCACCCACAACAAGACACACATATCTGCCATTACATTATTGCCCACCCCACGTCCCCTCTAATCTATCCCTCTCTTCCGGCGTTTTCTTTTTTTTCTCTTTTCTTTCTCATCTCACTCTCCTTCCCTCTATTATTATTATTATAATGTGTACTTATAATTTACTTAAATACTTCCTTCATTTCTAATCAAATATATGGTTATTTTGGTTATTATTACTACTGTTATTATGGTTATTATCAATATTATTGTTGTCGTTACTGGCATTGTTGTTAGTGTTATTAATGTTGTTGTTAAATAAAGCAAAAAAAAAAAAAGCTGTTATATTCAAGTCATCACGCCTACACCACGCACAATGTGTGTGTGGTAGCTATCAAGGACTGGCTATATATGCGTTGACGATCGGTTGACAAGAGGGAGTACATCATCGCCCCACCCTAGCACACACACGCACACAGAAAGGGAGACACACAAACACAAACAGGCACATTCCCCCATCCACAGAGACCTGACTGATAGCCTGATCCATTTCCTGTATCCATTAGAGACGGCTCTAGATTATGCAATTCATCCCAAGGCTATCATCCACCTCTATCAATAATAAACATCTCCACAAAACTAGGGCTAGCCTCAGAGGATGGCAACAGCACTGCCCAGCACGTTCTAGTTCTGATGAAACCCTATCTCTGCTTGCTCTGTACCATGCACCACTCTCGCTTTTCCACTCAACTTGTCTTCAGTTGTGGAGAAGCCTCAGGCACAATCTTTACTTATGCCTTCACGCACTAATCAAAGCCTGACCAAGATGTCTTAATGGTTATGGTGGCGGCAGAGAGCACCTGTGGCTCTTGACAAGAGACAGACCCTCTTGTCCAAGATTCCTCTGGGTCTCCAATGTGCTAGCCCCCTCAACATGTGATTAATGTCTGGTGCAGTGTTCCTGACATTGCTGGAGGTGTGTGTGTGTGTGTGTGTGTGTGTGTGTGTGTGTGGAGAACTTCCTTCACATGGGAAACAGAAACCAGAGAGGCTTTCATGAGGGCTCACTAAAAAGCAAAGACAGTGGTGTGGTGATGGTTAGAGATGCACAGACATAAGGATCACTGACAGGTCAAATTTAATTTGACTTGGTTTCCAAGATAGATTGGACTTGAAAACGGCATTGATCCAAACATATGTCTCCACTAATTACCCTTTCTTCTGCGTCTTCTTTCCAAGACTTGCACTCTCTGTGATCAAATTTGGCAACTGGTTACCCAAATTTGAATTACAATGCAGTGTTACTCGAAAGCCACATGTCCAGAGAGGTTTCAGTTTTTGTTTTATTCGCACTCAACTTTAGCTAGACAACACCACACTTAGAAGCAGCCAATGTCAGAGGGTCAATGGAAAAACAGACCAACAATAGATCCCTGAGGGGCACTGGCAGAGTGAAAAATCTGTTTCATGCCTGACACAATGTTGTATTCCTCAGACCCCCGGACAGATAAGTGTCAAGTGTTGTCTGGGTAAGTGACAAACTCTGTTCCCATGATGACTTGCTATGTTTATGAACGCTGGTCCATTCCTTATGAGGGAAGGGAAAGATATAGACAGAGAATGATGCAGGATTGAAGCAAGGGAGGGTGAGCTATTTGGACAGGGAAGAGAGAGAGAGAGACAGAGAGTGATGGAGGAGAAATGAGGGAGAGGGAGTTACTGTTATGAGGGAGGTGGGGAGGAAGATGGAGAGAGATAGAGGATGACTGGGAGGTGGCTGGCTTGTGCTTCTGCTATTTAACTGCTTGGCAGTCTTCTCTTGATTAGGGCCCAGCCCTTTTACTTCTCCCTGAGGAGTCTCCCCAGCTCCCCAGGAGACAAGCTCCTCTGTAATGCTGTCTGACAGGCCAGCCAGAGCCGCAGAGGAGCTGACACAGATGTTCCATTCCTGGGGAGAGAGGCCCTGCCCAATCCCTCCCGAACTCCCCCATCTTTCTCCTCCGCCTTGACTTAATAAATGTCACAGGCAACTTGGAGACCAAGATGTGCTACACATTCATTTTGCCTGTGACATATTATATATCTTGGTCTAGAGCCAAGGGACAAGGGGAAGTTTCCCCTGAGTACATTTAGCCTTATCTTGATTTTTTTTCTAATTGTGTTCAACTAATCACAACCTCTGTTTTAAATTAAAAGTTTATCCCAACCAAAATCTGCACAGAGTTCACACCACAGCACAAAGCCAAATATGGAAAGAGATTAGTGCTGGCAAAGACTGACTTAATTGACTGACTTAAGTTTAATGTTCAACTAGAAAATGTGAATGTGCTTGATGTTAATGCAACAGTGCCTGTGTGTGTGTTTTGTGCTTGTGCGTGTGAACAAACTCACATAAATAGCAGGGATGCAGATACATCAGGGGTCAAAAAGGTCACAAAAACCCAGAGACACATGATAGCCTAGTATTAGCCTTTTTTTCACACTCCACTGCTGTATGATTCCTTCTAAAATGGTAGATGGCAGTAATACACCTGATTGCATCTTTTCTGACAGAAATACACAAGACGTTGGAAAATGTAAATTCCAAGTTTGACTTTAACGTACCACTCTATCACCGCTATGCCACATATTTGTTTTCATTTATTAATAAGCGCGGTCAAACTACATCCAAACTATTTTATCTGATTACTGCCTGTCACAGTAAAAGTCTGATGGCGATTATTTACTACACAAAACAAGGCTAAGGAGTCTTGAAAGTAGACGAGTACCCGTTGCCTTTGTTCACATCCTTCGTCACGGAAACGGGATGCCATCTTGGTTTGACACAAACGGCATCGATACCCACTGTCTTTAGCCTGATTTATGCTACTGCGTCTGTGGACATGTACGGGTGTCACCCACAGACGTCCGCATGGGTGTTTGCCAACATGGGCTTCAAGCAGTAATAATAATAATAACAACAAACAAATACAAAAACAGTAGGGTTTCAGTCCTACAAGCTTGAACACCTAAAAATGATAATAAATCAATACAATCGTGCATATTCCTATTCATTGAATATGGTGTTGTGAACCAAATGAGAACATGCCCTCTACCACCTCGTAATACACATCCTCACTGATGACACATTTCAAGCCCTGAGTGCGAACCACACATGGGTAAAATAGTATTATTTAGGTTTACAGCAATTCACAAGTCTCAGGTAATTCAGATTGTGTCAATCAATGAAAAGTATAGTAATCGACTTCCATATTCCATATAACTGCTTTGGCAAACCCCATCCATTTAGAGCACTTGACCCGGGTGTGGTGTAAGCTTCACTGAGCTACTGAGTAATGCTGACATAGTGACACGTCACATATTAACATCATACATGATATCTTTAGTCTCCCATTCATTGACAAAATCTTCAGCAGCGGCCCCTTTAAACCTTGGAGGCTTTTATGGATATTCCACACATAATCTGCTGCTATCTGAGATCTACCTCATAAACAAACCTATTTATCCCAAAAGCACACAAAATGCTTTCCGATTCCCTGCCCTTTTGTAACTTGAACTCCTTTCAGAAATAATAAAATCTGGACTCTTTTGTACCCATTGATATTTTCAAAGACATGCTTGCAAACATTTTATTAGATTTAAATGTATAAGTAATGGTTTAAAAAGTATTAATTAATAACCCTAGAGGCATGTGGTGTCCCAGTGGCTCAGATGTCTAGCAGAACCAGGTCAAATAGTATTTGCAATTTTTTTTGTTTTAACCTAATTGGCACCAGAATGATGACCTAAATCAGGCCACTTGAGATAAATCAGATCAGAAAATTCAGTTTCAGATATGTGTGTTGTATGGCCTGTGCTAGAAATACTGTACAAAAGGCAGCAGTGGTTTGAATCCCAGTTTAACGCTATCTTATTACAATATCCTGTACTACATTTCGTGCCTCTGAAATGTTATACATCTGATAAAAAAACAATTCAAAATTTACACTGCATAAAAACAAAAGTGTGTGTTTGTCACTGTGTTGCAGGAGTATAGATGAATAGAATCAACATAAAACCTTCCAATCAAAACAGTTTCCATTTAATTTCAGACCTGCCACTATCATGGACAACTTCCTGTAGTTTTGAAACCCTTCAAATGACAATAAAACAACCACAATAACACCAATATTACGAGAGCGCTATCACAGCATTGAAGAGCGCTATCACAGCATAGCGTTGAAACTTGCCATTCGCCCTTTAGCGGACACCTTCATCCAAAGTGCCTTAGATTACTATGAGTGCATATATTTTTAGAATGGGCGGCTCCAATGGGAAGCGAGGTACACTGTGACCAGTCATTCACAAAACCTCAATGATAAAGATAGCTTGCCCAGCAGCTATTGTGATTTTTTATGAATTATAAGGACATACAGTGGGGTCTGTGACCACTACCCAGAACTCTTTTGTTTCATCATTTATCAAAAACGAATCCAAATTTGTAGTCCAATGATATTTCCTCTTTCAAAGTTAAAGCACTAGTACTAGCGTAAGTAACGCATAGAGGACCATATTAATTTAGTCAATACCTAGTATTAGTTGTTAAAAGAGCAAAACAATTCACACTTTTAGAAGCATTACATGTATTAGGAACATACATGTGTTAATATTTGAATGGAATATATGATGTGCCAACAATTTGAGAAAACCAAATGGTGTGCAAACAAGATATATATATTTCAAACGAGCATTTCTCAAAGATCTAAAAAAAAAAAACTACATTTGTATCAGATCAGAGTTTCAGAGTTCTAAATAATGTATTCTTGAATAAGAAGTATCAACTGAATAAAAACAATTGTATAGCTTTTGGACCCCACTGACCCCACATTGTGACTAGTTAGGGTATGGTATTATTGTGACAATAAAGCAAGTCATGGTCAGGCATGACAGGGGTTGTTGCTTGGGAGCATTAGTAACTCTGGTTAGTGATTGGAAGTCTTGACTCCTTTAAGAGTCAGTGTGAGGTGAATCTAATGCATCTTGGCAATGAATAATGTCCATTGATTCCACAACATCAAACTCACTTCCTCTTCACAAAGCCCCTGCACCTCCCCATTACTTGGGGTTGTGTGTGTGTATGTGTATATGGGTGATTCTACAGTGGTTCAAATTGCACCTCCACCAAAAAAAGTGTTTTAAAATAACTAGGTTTGAGAAGAAAATTACATTATGACCTAATGGGCTTTGTATGACATAATGCTAAGTTAAATATAAAAAAATATATATGTTGATCAAAACAATACCAAAAACAGTTTTGAACTCAAATTTTTCAATATAAAATCTTGATATTTTTTAAATGAAAGTTAAAAAATGCAGTTCTATTTTGTGGATTTTTTTTAAGAAATTGCAAAACTTAAGCTAAAAAATGTCCAATTTTCAAGTCACTACCGTAACGCTCACTGTCCATCATAGCCATATGGGGAGTAGGTCTGTTCCAACATTTTGAAGTAATTGCGTCCCTAAATGTGAAAATCAGTGTGTGACATTAAAAGGTGTCATTACCGAACATTTATTTGTTCATATTTTGTAAAAACGTTGGATTTTAGGCCAATTTTGGCTTATGTTTTATAGAAGGAGCATCTGTCTAAATCCATGATCACTAGTCATGAGGTAGCTAGCATTTTGGATGTATGTAAAGAATAACTTAACGATTGTCACTACCATAACGGTCACTACCATAACAGTCCCTACCATAACAGTCACTAACACTAACCCTATTAATGTATTCCTCCATGAAAAATAAGTTGGCTTCAAGTTAAAACATGCATTTTTTTTAACCTACTTTAAAGTTGAAATGTTATTCCTACAAAATAAATGCATGGTGGAAATGGTAACCATTGCTTGTCTTTAATGAGTTGCAAAATACATTACTTAATTCTACCCTATAAATTGAATAAGCTATGTAGTAAATTAAAAATCTACTATTATGTGTAAGTAGGTATACATGTGCTTCAATCAGTCAAGTAATATGAAACTGATATGATCAATTTTGTTTCACAAAGAAAAAAAACATGGTACTTTTGATTCATCTTGAAAAATACAATTTGAAATTTGATTAAATATTTATTCTAAATTACTATTACTTGCAAATAATCTAGATACATTTTTAAAAATGTTCAGCACAGTGGGAACATTCATTGGAAAAATCAAGAGGTTTTTTACTAATTTAATCTCAGCTTTTCTTTCTGTTACAGTAGTGACAAATTTTGGAAAGGAGAGAAATTCTGAAAAACTCTGAAAATATGTAAAAATGTGTGATTGTACCTTTAGTAGATTTGTGTATCTTAGACTTGGACTAACACATATTCTTTAGAATTGAGGAAAATAGAAATTTCAAGACTTTTACACCCCCAAGTTGAACTGTTTCTGTAGAGTCATACATATGTGTTTGTGCATGCATGCATGCATTCAGTTAAAACAGAAGCAAAATCAACCCTAAATGTGAATTCATATAGCATATTCATATCACCTTTGACAGTCCTGAATGAGCAAGTCTTCATCTTCAGAAGAAGATGCATAGCTGAGTTGACCTCAGACCTATGGTATTATGCAAGAAATGAAAGCAGTGTGACCTGCTCTTTCCTGACAGCGTAAAGAGGGCCTCAGTGCCCAGCGACAGCAATATCAGTGTGAGATTTCCCAATGTGGAATGGAGCTGTAATGTAATTTATCTACAGGCCTCTGCTAATGTTCGCTCTGAGGGAAGTACGAAATTAAGATAAAAGCTGCTGACCAACTGAGTGTCAGCGTGACTAGTGTCTGGTTGGACCGATGACTCACTGATAAAAGCACTGAATCAGAACTCATACTATGTCTGTAGATCTCAGCAGCTTCATTTATCTAGGCACTACATAGCATAATAGTCGGAATAGCAGACAAACGTTATACCAAAATCAATACTCGGCTGACTGCTTTGCCGCTTTTTCATAAGTCATAATATAGAATAGCATCATTTCCCAGATTTATGCTGTTAATGAAGAGGTTTCAATCTTTGGTCTTGTCAATGGCAGTGTTGATGAATGTAGAAAGTGTAAGATGGTCAGGGGGAGTGACGTGGGATTTTACGAGGAACTATAAATTGTACTCATGCTATGCAACCTGCAATCACTTCCCTTGGGTCTAATAGCAATATTCTTGAATCAGTACAATCAAGGATATGTGATCTGTGTCTAGTTTGTGTGTTTACATTTGTCTATAAACATATGTTGTGTTGCAAAGTAAGTAGGTAGGTAGTGAGAATGACCCCTAGCCAGCACTTGTTCATATTCCAAAACCTTAATAACAGGAAGCACTTATCTATCAACTTTTATCTCATGCCCAATCTCTGTTTTGCTGTACAAGGTAAAACCAAATGATGTAGTATACAGAGATAGTTGAGCGGTTAAGTCTCCCCTCCTCTGAAACCATATGTGGCCCACACCGGCCTATATTCTAATTTCACCAGGGATTTCCTGTGTCTCCCCTCCTGTCTCCTTTGCTACTTTACTACTGTCTAAATAAAGAACAACCAAAAACATACAGAGAGCAAGTGGACCGCCCACTCTCCTTTACAAAAAACACCAACTGATGCAGATTTTTTGTGAATGTAGGCCATGCACAGCAACATCACTCAGTGATGTACTACTCAAAATAATCCCCCAAGTAACACATTATTTATGTCCAACCCTTCTCCCTTGTGGATCACAAGGTCCACTATCAACACCAAATAACCTCAAAAAGCCTCAAAAAGTGAAAACATCAGAGGTCTTACCTTGAAGTCGCAGATACACGTTACCGTGTCCCCAATTCTTAGACACTCCCCATCAAACTTGCATGTGTTAGTGTCGCACAAGAACAGGTCTGTGTCCCGGTCATCAAAACCTGGAAGACCAAAGCCAAAGGAGACATCAGTGACTAAATGTTTCTCTATTCAACCCTCAAGCTACTGTCACCCAAGCCCTGTGGAGGGTCATTCATATTGAGCTTTGCCATTATTGTCATGGCTAGTCATGGTCATTTTCTACACATCATCAGACACATACTTATGAATTACTTTTCAACATATCTTATGTTAGAAACAACATGTGCACAAGCTTTTTTTTGCACAAGCTGCTGTCGGAATATTTTTTGTAATGTCTATGTTGAATCAAAAGAGTTTTGTTCTCAAATGAGATATCCACTATTTGGAAAAAATGACACCTACTCTTACAAAATATTTGATACAATATTTGAACAAATAGGTATATTAAGTCCTTAACTGATACAACTTTTACTGAAGGGATCCTCAGTACTTTAAAGATGATATGGTATTTTTGAAGGAAGTTCCTATTTGTTTGTGTACAACAAGGTTGACTCCTGGGCATTGAGAGGAAAAGATATGATCCGATTCAGGCTGAGTTAGAGATCTCAAATGACTCAACAAAGAATCCCAAATCAAATCAAAGAGTCATATGGGCATGAGACTGTAGACTGAACTAGGGGGTATTATAAGACCTGAATTTATTGCTTATTGCCGAAATTCCGGATTTTCCGACCTGAAAATGTGATCCACGTGAATCATGCAGATCCACTAAAAAAAATTGGGGCGGGGTGGGGTGGGGGAGTGCGTTATGAGCTGCCCGAGTGAAATCAGCTCAGCTCGAGCTCAACATGCCCAATTCCACACCTGGTACCCCAGTCGCGCTCGTGCGTCAGTACATCGTCACTTGACAAGAACATCGCCGTTTCGGATCGGATAATTCAGCTATGTCAAGATTAATCCTTGTGATATGTCTAAAATACAGGTCTACTTTGTCTTTGTTGTCAAATGATCAATCAGATGATAAGTTATTGATTGATTTTCACTTATCGCAGGGTCCCATGGCTTGCCATGATGCTTGTTATTTCACTGTTTTTATGTAGCTAAATTACTAGTGTTTTGCGTATCTGCAAATTTAGCTTGCTAAATTAATAAACTGTCTCACGAAGCGAGATTAGTGGGTTAGCGAGATAACTTTGAATTCCGGTATTTTTTATAACTTGGGGAATTCCGGTATTTTTAAACCTGGGCTCTATGTGTACAAATTCGTCATTTATACCGCAAAATACCTACAAAAAGTTTTGGAATTGCTCCGGTAGATCGCCTCAGTCGGCAGTCGTGGAACGGGTTGCTATGGCTGCAACGTAATCTGTTGTGGCAAGTGCGCCGATCAAAGTACGTCCACTAAAAGTGCTTGTTTTTGCCACTGACAGGCTCAGATTGTTATTCGTGTGTCTGACAACATTACGGAAAGGATCGCTACAGAGATAGACCTCTTTTTAACCAGAAACCTTTGTTTAACCTCTTCATGCAACAACTCACCTCATCTTTCAGATTTCAGAGCGAGACTTCTCCTTGAGCGAGACTTCTGTTTCTGGTTAAAAAAAAGGTCTATCTCTGTAGCGATCCTGTCAGACACTTCCAATAACAATCTGAGCCTGGCAGTGGCAAAAACAAGCACTTTTACTGGACGTACTTTGAGCGGAGTTTTTTTGGGGGGGGGCGGGGGCGGGGGTGTATGGGTGACGGACGAATCTCCTTAACGATTCCTACAGTTTATTTCTGTCAGCTCATATGAGTGAACTGCATTGAGCAAAAATTTCTACTCAACTGTCAGGACCTGCTCTTAAGCAACAGCAGAGCAGACAATCTGCTTCCTGTTTACACCGGCACGCGCATGCCCAGTGTAGGTGAATGGTTACGTGATATGCGTTTTCCCAAGTATGTATCTCTGCATAGCATGGACGGAGATAATTTATGAAACGGTGCTAAAACGCTTCTGTGGACGGAGAACCTTTTATTTTCAAAACTCTTGTCTGTGAACACACCACTCTCTCCCTGCACTGTATGGCTCATTTTGAGTGAGTGGCGAGATCACCTGAGGTAAGGTCATTCGCTTTTTTCAGTTGGCTGACTATTTTATATGGTTTTGACTAATATCATTAGCTCTGTAGGTTATGTATGTTATGTCTTTTCAGCTAACGTTATTGTACTCCGTGTCAGAGGAGCTTCTCTTATGCTAGCTTTCCACTAATAAACTTGACAGATCCCATTCATTTATTAGTAAAAGAGTGCCATCTAGTGGTGGATGAGGCCAGGTTACCCTAACAAAAAAACTGTCATAGTAGTTTGATGGTCATTTTCGTTTTACCATGGTAAAATGGTAATTATTGTATACATAATTTACCATGGTACAGGCCCTATTTAAACATTGTTGATGTTGACTAGTACAGGCCATAATTTCACTGATAGCTTTAGAATTGAGAAACTTAGCACTGTGCTGCATCCATGAAACCTTAAAGGGGAATTCCGCTATTTTTAAACCTCTGGCTCTATATGTACATATTTGTCATTTATACCCCAAAATAGGTACAAAAGGTTTTGGAATTGCCGGGGATCACCTCAGCCGGCAGTTGTGAAACAGGCTTCTATGGCTGCAGCGTAATCTGTTGGGACAACTGCGCTCGATCAAATGCGCTCGATCAAAGTACACTAGGCATAGTGTGACAGTGTTTGATTTAGTAAGACCTCACTTAGGCAGCCTGAGGGTGTGTTTTAAGGAGAGGACATTGTTGGACATTGAGGACATAATTGAACTAGTTCTGAAAATAAAAAAACTTAATTTACTACTTAACATCTGTCTCTTATTGATCTGAGTATATTAAATATAATTTCCTATATATTTAAGTATATACCACAGGCCTTATATGATATTATGCTGTCGCATTTTTTTTCTCGACTTCGGGTAGCTCTCTTTTGTGTGTGTGCGCCGCGCCGTACTCTGCGCTCTGTATATTTTCCTGCTTTTTTGTCCTTTGCCTGAGTTATAGCATAGTATTTACTATTGTCTGTTTCTAGTTTACATTTCTCCCATCATTTTGCAATGCAATGGCATATATGTAATTAAATTTTTAACATTTATTCATTTTTTATCAGTTTTAAAATACAAACTTTATGGTGTCTAACCTAGCTTGAAATTAACTGCTGTCCTGGCTAACAAATATGCCCCAAATAAGAAGACAGGGATGTGACAATAAAGTTTGTAAGGCAACACGATTCAAAGGATTTTTTCCTGGTGGAGACTTCCTGTGAGTGTTAAGTGATTGACAGTAAACAGAGCATAATGTAATGTGCACACTGATATAAAAACAGTCAACAGGCTCAATGAAATAATGATAAAAAAGGAAAACTTTGAGAAAAACAATGCTCCATGTTTACCATGCATCATGCATGATGGATGATCCAGCAATGTTCAAGTCTGTGGAACTTGTTTTTCATACTGTACAAAAATGGCTTCTTCGGAATACCTGAAAATGAGCCCTAATATCTCCAAAAACGCTGACTGTGTTCAGACACTACCATGAATTATGTAAAAATTGGTACAAACCTTAAAAAAACACCGGTATATCCTAAGTGACATTGAGTAGGAAATTTGATATGTATTGCTAACACAGGTGGATGTTATATACATATGATTATCCTTTTTGTGTTATTTATGTTAAATCGCAATTTTTTGGCACCATAGAAATGAATGGCAGAATGTTCAGAGCAGAGCAGGTGGTGCCATTTCACACATAACAGAGACACACACAGCTCTCCATCTCTCCTTCTGTACCTCTGTTACTACTTAGTGATGGGACCGGCTCGTTTAACTAACTCGATTCTTTCGGGCCATCCGATACAAGTGAATCAATTCTGAATTGATTCATTATGAAAAAAATCAAGTGACAACTAAGACTATGTGAGGTTTGAACACACAACCTTAAGCTTGAGAGTCTCATGCACTACTCATTGAGCTAAACAGGCAATGAATTTAACTTTATGGTCTCTCTTCCCTTTTACACCAGACATGCAAATGACCATGTATAACGTTGTAAAACACTAAATAACCCACAGGTTAATGACAATAATAATATTTATAGAATTATTTGCTAATAACAGGGATTAGTTGAACATCCTACCTTTCTTTTCCTTTACAAATAGGCTAAGTCAATAATGATGAACGTTAACGTTAATGATAATGTTCATTTGTCTTCATACAACCTAATTTACAAATTACAATTTTTTAAAGATTTTCCACTAGTATGTCAGCATAGTACTATACATTCAGTATTGTACTATAGATGGAGTACAGAGTATTGCCATTTATTTAATTTTATTTAGTGTGCTCTTGACTTTCTTTTTCTAATTGAGACAGATCTGTTGACCAATGGTAAATGTTAATTTGGGCTTATTGTTTACCCAATAACGTTTGGGCCAGTTCATTTATTAAACAACATCTTAAACGTTACAAAAACTGTGTCAATGTGTGCAGATCGCTACATTAATACATTGGCCTTGTTCACTATTCAACGTCTGCGGGCAACACCCACACATGTATGCAGACGCCTAATCACCTTATAACTCCCTAGCAACCACTAGTAAACACTTACTAACCATCTTGTAACACCCTAGAATCACCACTAGTAATCATCTCGCAACCACTTCACAATAATCTAGCTACCACTGTTAATTACTTAGCAACCACCTAGTAACACTTCCAACCATGAGGAATCACCTAGCGACACCCATTTACTTATAAATATGAAATAATATTCAATATTATTGATTATTATTTTTCAATTAATTGATGACTGAAGGACTTTTATGACAGATACACAAATTTGTGTATCTGTCTGTCTCTTTTCCTCCCCCTCTCTATTCCTCTCTCTCTCTCTCTCTCTCTCTGCTTGTGTGCGTGTGCCTGCTCGTCTCTCTCGCTCTCTGTTTAGACACAGACGGTAAAAGTTTAGACACAACTCAGAAATACCATCAATCAGGGTGTTTTATTTTGAAATTTGTTATATTTTGGAAATTGACCGGATGCTCTATGCCATTCCTGTGTCTGACTTCCTGCCCAGCTTGACACATTCGCTCACGAATCGAGAAAATCTTAGACCTGACGCCGAAATGATTCGGCGCCCTTCCGCGTCCGGTGTGTACGGCCACATTGGTTAACATGGGCGCCGAAAGAATTTTCGTCGGCATTCGGCGCCGTTCCGTGTCCGGTGTGTCCCCGGCGTAAGGAATGGCCACAAGACAGCTGGTGCCTGGCTTTACACACATAGAAAGTCTCACATAAGGCTAGAATGACCAACCAGATCCAGAAGTGCAATAGCTTTGCAGCTCGTCACTGCATCTCCTTTTGAGAGAGATAAAGTGGGGTATAGACTTTGTCGTATGGTAGGCTGCTCCACCGGTACACATAGTGTAGTTGGCGTCTGGCTCGGCTGTTGCGGTTTTGGAGAAATGCTATTGAACACTCCCCATGTCTTAATTACATTGCACAGAGGGCGATGCAACAGAGCCTTAACGACAAAATAAAATCTGTATGTACATTTATTAACAAATAAACATTTTCAGAATACCTGAGTTGTTTGACTGAACTTAAATTCTACACTGAAACGTTCACATGATTTCTTAACTAAAAACTACATATTAGCCCAGAATACTTAATAATTAATTAAATGACTCAACTTGACTCACAGCCATGAAACACAGTCAGGGCCACTGCAGCTAAAAATGGTGAACGGTGGAGACTTGCTTATGGGCTAACCAGAAGCAGACCCCAACACCTTACGTACTGTTATTACGCTAACCAATTAAAGTAATTCACTAAAACATCATATCTCGTCCACACAGGTGTATAAACACGTGCACATCCGCACACAAGGAAGATACACACACACACACACACCACACAAGCTCTTGCCTCATATTTTACCTTTTAATGTGTTTGTTTTCTTGTTTTGGACTCGACTTGTATTTGCCCTGGATAGTTCTGTAAATCATGCTGTGACCAACAGCAACAAATGCTTTATAGATCATTTTATTTGACTGGAAACCATTGCATGGTCTGAAAGCTGCAATGCATGCTAAGCAGTCTCAAGCAAACAATCAAATATGTCATGCTCTTTTGCAGTAGAAAAGTATTTGACCCAAACATGTTGTATGTTTGACCGAGATCTACTGGATATGCATTAAACGTGTTGATGTTTAGTTTACGTTGTGTACATTTAACTGTTATCTCAACCCTGCATGTGTTGTTTGATCAGTGACAAGTATTTAAATCAACACCTTGGAATAATGCATCTGTTCTTCCAGATGTTACGGAGAGGTACATCAGAAACTTCCTTTTTCATTTAATTTTAAAATAATGTTTTAACCAAGTAGTAAATTTAAAATTATGATAGTTTACGGATAGTTTAACCATAGGAAAATTATGTTTTTGCTTGCCCCCCTACACAGGGAAGTCAGAAGTACCATTCGCTAACTACCTACTCCAGCCAATAGCACTATGTGGCATATCATTGGGGTTATCAAGTAGGCACCTTCCTTAATAAAACATTTCACTTTGGTAGAACATTTACACTTTATATTTACAGTCAACATATACCTAGAAACAAACTGACTACTAGCTACATATGCTGTACTGACACGATTTAGCTCAGAAAAGTATGACCATGGACATTACAACACAGATAATTTTCTTTTTTTATTAATTAATGTATCCATATTATTAAGTGCATATTAGCATAGTTTGTAAATATTTTGTTTCTTAGTTAATGAAGTGGTTAAGTAATTAGGTCTTTAGTAGTATCATTTTTAGTGCATAGAAAAAAAAGATGAATCTCATTGGTGACCAAGGCAGTTGATGGGTTGACTGCTCATGACTTTTAATGAATGCTCATGACTTTTAATGTTTGCTATAACGTAAGAATATTCCACAATAGGCAAATACCGCTTTAAACCTTTCATTTTTTAAGAAACTACAAAGTTGACTTATAGCCATGCTTTTAAATGAAACACAGTCAGGGCCACTGCAGCTAAAAATGGTGAATGGTGGAGACTTGCTTATGGGCTAACCAGAAGCAGACCCCAACACCTTACGTAACAATTGTTATTATGCCAACCAATTAAGGTAATTCACTAAAACATCATCAAATTTACAAAGACATGCTTTTATTATAGCTTCAGAGAGCAGCTTTGGGGCTTAGCAGTTGTTTAGCAAGTTTATTGAAGCGTAAAGTAAGGCCAATAAGTACAGAAGGACTGGTAAAATTAGAATTTGAGTGATGCTGAGGATGAACATCAAAAATGAGTTAAACAGCATTTGAAGTCCATAACATAAACTACATTCAACTGATTCTACCTCGCAAATAGATTTATAGATTCCTATATCTCGTCCACACAGGTGCAAACACATACAGGCATTCATGCACACCCACACACACTTAAACAGACAGAAAGATGCACACACACACACCACACAAGCTCTGGCCTCATATTTTACCTTTTAATGTGTTTGTTTTCTTGTTTTGGATTCTATTTGCTAGTTCTGTAAATCATGCTGTGACCAACAGCAACAAATGCTTTATAGATCATTTGATTTGACTAGAAACCATGCAATGCATGCTAAGCAGTCTCAAGCAGATAATCAAATCATTTAAATCAACACCTTGTTATCTGTTCTTCCAGATGTTACGGAGCGGTACATTACAAACTTAATGTGATAGTTAACTGATAGTTTAACCATAGGAAAATTATCTTTTCGCTTGCCCCCCTCCACAGGGAGGGCAGAACTCAGGTTCAGCTATATAATAGCACCCCTGGAGCTGGTAGGGAGTCACTGTCTTGCTCAAAGACACTTGAGCAGTGTGGATACTTGCTCAAGTGCACTCTTCCTACTCACTACACCACCCTGTTGCGCTATCCATCTTTTATCACAAGTTAAAGCAGCATCAATGGAAAAATAAAATTTGCCATAAAATAACATACAACAACCAAAATGCATAAGCAAAAACACAATCGAAATCACTTGAAAGGTAAGTGAATTTCACATTTCACTATACGAGTGCTCAAAAGGCAGTACTCTATTAGTAGACCAGCAGGCTCAGCCTAAATACACACTTGATAATCTTCATCATACTTTTCAGCTCACCAAGAAAAGAGCAGCTGCTTCAGTTCTAAATTATTTTGCAAGTTCCATGCAGAGGTTAGCAAGTCAAAACAGGATCTCAAGGGGTGATCCATGCGCTATTGATCCAAAACCTAAGAAGTACTGTACTCACATAAAAGGCCCAATCAAACCCAAAACAAGCATAGAAAGTTTGTCTTTTACCCTGGTGGAAACTATCAACAAGCAACATTTATCATTCATCAATACACAGGAAAAGATGTTACTATCTGTTCTACCATACTCCAGGGCAAACACTTATAGAAGCCCAATTCGTCAGGTGGCACCATTCGCTAACTACCTACTCCAGCCAATAGCACTATGTGGCATATCATTGGGGTTATCAAGTGAGCACCTTCCTTCACTTATGTTTCGTTGAGTTGGGCCCACGACACCTCAAGAAGGCTCAACAGTGTAGTCCAGTGTCCTGGAACCACCCCCTCTATGCCACTGCCTCTCCTCAGACTCAGCTCAACTTTGCCTTGGGTACCTTGAAAGGCGCTCTTAAATGAAAGTTATTATTATTTGCCCCTGCTATTTTATGCCTATGTACCAAACATCTTACTAATATGGTTAGGTCTGGATGATCTGGATGTCCCACCATAATAAACGTTTATGCATTGTGTATACGCTGCTTGCCCAAACTCGGCATCTATTGCACGCCCAACCGTCCTGGTAGGGGGATCCCTCTCTGAGTAGCCCCTCCCAAGGTTTCTCCCATTTTTCCTAAAAGGTTTTGTGGGAGTTTTTCCATGTCCTCTGTTGAGGGTCTAAGGCTGGGGATGTCGTGTACTAACCATTTATTGTTTCACATGTTGGGCACTGTGAAGCCCTTAGAGACTGTAACGGTGATTAAGGGCTATACAAATAAATTGATTTGATTTGATTTAGGATTAACCCTAACCCTTTACAAGCAACAAAAGTAGTAGTAATAAAAATGTCACAATAATCCACATTATCTTTTGATGCATAGATTTATTATTCTTATGAATACCACTTGGCACCAGCACCTAATAACCCAGCCCCATGTCCAACCCTAAAAGCCCTCATTGACATGGAAAAAGCTATCAGCTAATAATAGTCCCTAGAAACAGAATCAAGTGAAGTTTATTTGTACAGCCCTTTAAAAAAAGTCCCATGCTATAACGAAGCTGCTATTTGCTTGTGTCCTTGACTGAGCAGAAAGTGCAGGATCTCTGTGCAAACATACAAAAATAGAGCCAGGGGCAGTGGCATAAGAGGTTCGGACACTTGGATTGTATGGATTGAACAAAGCACTTAGCCCAAAAATGGTTCTATGGGCCATCTGGAAAGCCATAGAAAATTGGCAACAGGGCAAATGACACTGATACTGGTGACAGTTGATGATACTCTGTGGAGAGAGGCATTGGTGACAACCATACTACTGGCTAGTGCATATCGAGAATAGACAAAAATGAGTTTTTTTCCAATCCACTTGGTAGACACTTTGTAAGATGGAAAGCTCCTTTTGGTGAGTCAATGAGTCAATAAATGTTTTTTTTTTTTTTAATCAAGGCAAGTATTTTTAGCACTTTTCAACTAAAAATTTTCCTAATAAAATAAATGAAAAAGAAAGAATGTGGAATGTGTCCAATACAGTCACAACAACAGAAATTATGTTTTCTTTGTTACCTCTGTCTTTCTGATTACACTGTTTGCAAATAGGAAAGTGAGATATTGACTTGTTGCGTATGTGATGCGTCTGCATAAAACAACTGTAAAGAACATTAGAATAAATGTCCCAGATTATCCCTTTTCTGAATATTGGGGCCAACATAGGGCAAACAATATATCGATTTAGGTTTAAGTTAGTTAAATGTCCAACATGGCACCGTGATTGCTTACCAGTAACCATAACTATGGATCTACAGTGCTGGTGTCAAATGTGACTCATGGGTTACACCTTAAGAGGTTGAAGAGGTAATTTTTCTAACTTGTCAGTTAATGGCTTGGGGAATGCAATAAACTTTTCTAACAAATGGCATTACATCACAACTTTGGTGGCAGTTATTTGAATTCTATAATCTGAGTGCAAAAGGGTAAAATGTTGGTAAAATGTTGTATTTGATCAATACAGTTTTAGTGTCTCATGAGGAATATTGATATGAGGATTAAGTGTGTTCTGTGCGGCATAGCTGGGGAGACTATTGTTTCCTCAGTAAGACTCGCCAGGCAGCAGCTTCCTACAAGGCTACCAATTGCCAACACATCTCTTCCTGCAGTGGTCCAGCCACAAGTGATGAGAACACCACACCACATAGTATGGTAAAGCTGAATTATCCCTTTATCCCCCTTTAAGCTGAATTTGTATGCAATCTAACAAACTCCAAAAACTTCTCCAAACTTAAAAATTATGAAGGGTTTGTAACTTTACATACTTTTAGACAGCCACAAATCTTTTAATCTTTAAGTCTGGCAGCCACATAATATTATATTGCCTTGTAGGGTGCTTAACAATACCAGAAGATCTTTTTCTTCAGTAGTTCCTGTAATATTTGTGTTTTGACCACACCCACTTCCAGGTTTATCCACATCCAAATAATTTTCCTGGTTGAGCAGATACAGATGTAGAAACAAATTGTGCCACCACTACACACCCATAGTAGTTAGCTGGCTGTAATCACACTTAAAAAAAAAAAATAATAATAACTTTCACATCTGCACACCTGCAAAATGTAAAGTATTGTCTGTCATTGTTGTAGGCCTCAAAAACTGTGATCCATTTCTGAGAAGAAACTCAGTTCTAAGAGCTATAGAGTGTGTATAAAGACCATAGCAAAGCAAATGTAGATGATGGCAACAGTACACAAAACTTTCCTTCAAAAAGAAACTCTACAGTTTCAACACTGTAATGTGCTAAGAGGGCCAAAACTTCAAATCATGTCAAAACAGCACCTCTATGACAATCAATATCTCTAAGAGTTGCATATTAAAGGTGCAAAGATATAATCACCCATAGATATAAATCAACTATTGTCAGTATCTGGGATCGTAATCTTTTTGCGGGAAACAAGTTTTGGAAGTATATCAAAGCAGCCTCACTAAATACCAGGAACCTTTGTTCAATTCATGCAATATATGAAATAGCACTAGCACTCCTGCTTTGACATGCATGTTAAAAATGAAATACCTTCATCTTAGATTTGGGCCTTTATGTTTGGGCCTTTGGGCCTTCAACATGCTCTTGATCTCGGGCGACTTACAATGAGTAGAATGAGAGGAATAGGTTTAAATTCCTAGATCACCAACATTACAATCGACTAATCGTAAAGACAGCAAGGGTGAAAGCCAAAGCATCCTGACACTGTATGAAGCAAATATTCTTGTGGGGAAAACAATCAAATATGATTAAGAAATTGTAGTGAAGGAAACACTAGCCAGGGAGAGAAGGTACAAATCGTCAATATGCTATTCATGATTTAAGTCTAAGATGTGATACTCTGTGCTTTTACAATTTACTGTCCTTCTTGTTTGTTTTGAGGTATGCTCCCACTTATGGCTGTTTGTTTTCTACTTTTTTCCTACTCCTTTGTGATTACTGCATTTCTTTTTATCTATGTGCACATAAATGAGAAAAAAAAGTCCTGCTGAGATAGATTTCTGCGTAGCCCATGGTGAGCTGTGTCAGAGGCCAGGAATACTTGTACTTCCTGCTTCCGCCCTGCTGTTCCAGGAGAAGATTACAATGAACTGAATAATTAACGAAAACAAGCTGGTAAACATCAAATATTGAAAAGGTAATGTTTATATGCCAACGATTAAGATGGCAAGCGAAGCACTTACTCATCTAAAGGAGAGAGCTTGTCAGCCAAATGCATCTCCTCCTAGCTACCTGGAATTTCACAGCACTAAGAACTAGGAGTCCTTCCCTGTTTTCAAGCGTTATTCTGATCAATAATTAAGTAGAGTAAATTAAAAATGAAGGCAAAGCAACCAAAGTCGTGAGAAATCCTTCCTTGACTTCCTCTCATACCTCAGGTATTTTTCCTATAATTTAGCAACATATTTTCAATAATTTCTTATGCAAAAAGGGGTAGTTAAGCCCTTGTTATTTCAAGTTTCAAAGAAGCCCAATAATTCATGTTTTCACAAGCAATCTATAGTCATTTTGGGTGGAAACAGAATGGGGAACTTGGGTCACGGAAAGTGTTTAAAGCTTAGCAACTTGTGTTTAGCAACTTGTGATCCCTTTTTGAACAGAGCTCACTGGCACTGCCTTTTCACATAATTCAAACTCAGTTTTCAGCCATCATTTTCTGTCAGAGGCGTGGGCCTGCATGCAAGAGTAGTACTTTTCGACCTCTGCACTGACCAATCTTGGAGGCAGATGGGCAATTCTCTCCAGACTACTGGTAATTCACTCCACTTGATGAGATTTACAGGAATACTAGGGGATTTGCATATTCTCCATTTATCCCTGTCACTTCTTCTATCACTCCATCATATGGCCTTTCAGTGCTAACAATAGCTGTGGGATTCATGGCCATCTCCTAACTAGTACCCTTGTATATAATTATATCATTCATAAGCAACGTCTCAACGTGCATTAATTTAGAACAATGATGATCTTATAGCCATGCAGTTATCTGAAATTAATCAACACCCCTCCAGCCAATCAGAATCAAGTATTCATCCATGGGTATAATAAATATTAATGGGTGATATTTGAAAACTGACATTTTGTCATGTCATGTTTCCTCTAACAGGAGGAAGTTGCGCCAGTTTAGAGGTGGCAGAAAATATTTGTGTTGACCAGGTAAGAGTGCCTTCAAACGGGGAAATGCTGTTAGAAGCTGTCAGACAGGACACCCATGGCTTCACTATAGCCCAGATGTGGAGGGTGTGCTGTGCTTCTACTGCAGTAATAATCCAATCAGTCTTTGAGCAAATATGGATTTGTATACATAAATGATGATGTAGCCTAATCTTGAATGGTGCAAGATTGAAAATAAATCATGCATACAGGGTCACAATAAAACTGCAGCAATACTATATGCTGCTATCTAGGGGTTCAATGAAGTCTGCCATTTCAAGTTAATAAGAGTATTATTTTTATTATTAATCTATTTGGGGGTAATAAGGTCATCACAATACCTGCCAAGCTATCAGAGTATTTGTCATATGGCCTAATTTGTTTTTGCAGGTAAATAATGATAAAAACACCATTAGAAATTGGGGTCTGGCAGTAAAATGACTTCCCTAAAAAGATCGTCAATACTAGAGGTACCACCAGTCATACCAAATAATGTAAAAATGCACAAAATTGCATGACCCCCCATACTCCCTGCCTTAAATGTCCCTACCACTTTTAGATTGAAATCGACACCCTTGATTACATTGCTGTGGATGCAGACATCTGTAACACTGTGCGGTCTATTGGCATATTTGCTTGGCTGAAGGGGATTCAAAGTCCCGCAAACCGTTTACCGATGCTCTTTTCCCTTGGTCCAACATTATCAGCTGCGACCAGCAGCTAGTATAAGTTACTCTATCCGTTGGTCGGTTGCTCAGTCCCAAAAATAAAAAACCCACTGCACATATAGAGCCACAGGATACAGACGTCTCCAGTAGCCACACTGGCCACACTTTAGCTCACTTGGTAAGGCAGCAGAATTTCATGCAGGGGTCCTTCTAATCCTGGAGTACCTGCACCTATCTGGTCACAGTTTTGTCAAAAATGACATGCTTGTTACATAAAAATATTTCCTAGTGCAGCTTTTAACATGCATCTCGCCCAATAAAAACAACATTAGGGCTGCCAAAAAATCTGCTGGAATAGTCAATCAGACTATTGACACTAAGATCATCTATGCTCCATTCACTAACCGCTGAACAAAGATGAATTTGGTCTCAAGATCTGTCACTATGATGCCTTCATAAGCCAGCGGCAGGAAAGAAATTTGTGCTTCATTTTTGTCGACAGCAGCAAACCAAACTGAATGCCAATCTTTGTGAGACCAAGCTCCTTTCTTCTATTTTATTCTGTGGTATTGAATCGGCAAACAAGCCCGGAAGTTATTAAAAGACAGCATTGTACTGAGACTGGTACCGGATTTTCATCATTTGGGTAACTGACTATTCATTGAATTTCTTAGTACTGAGTATTAACTGTATTTCAACCTTCAGCATTAACCCTGCATTGAACACTGTCATCATTAGTGTTGACATTAAAGTGAAGAAGTGGATGAAGTCCATTGCAAATCACTCTCTCAAAGTTCAGATTTTCCATTATTTAAAGGGCTTTATCTTGGTCAGGGTGTTCCACATGCCACTGTTGCATTCTAATTCATGTGTGTGTGTGTGTGTGTGTGTGTGTGTGTGTGTGTGTGTGTGTGTCCCTGTGCATTCACAGTACTTGCAAGGCGTGTTGGATAAAAGCCCTTAAAGCCTTCGCTGAACTGCAAATAATATGTGAGTTTGTCAGGTGTGGGGATGTGGTGAAATGTGTATTTGGAGAGGGTGTCTACCATTATCAGTTATTAGAAGCAAATCATCACCTTCATCATCACCAGCAGCAGAACCACCACCACCAAGAGCACCACAACATCATCATCCTCCTGTTTCCTGTTTTAACAAATACCCTGACAACAACAATATATATAATAGGGTTTAGAAATTTTGCAAATTGAGAATCTGAACAATGGCAGCCTATCTACAGTATACTCAAATATGTGTGATAAGTGTCCACAAATGCATGTGAATCATAGAAAAAATGTGGATTAAAATAGATGGAAATAATGACTGATGATTGTTTTCAATAGCTCCATAGCTCCATTATCATATGGTATTATTTTCTTTTGTCAGAAATAAACTCTTAATCCAATTAATTTTAAAAGTTCGCCTAAATAACCAAATGTGGAAGATTAACCTAACAGAAACTCACAAAACATTCCTATAATATTCCTAAAGTCTCATATATTGTGTCACTGATGTCAATAGTAAGTTTACAGTGACCTTAGACTTTCTCGTATTTTCTCTCACTATAATATCCCTATAACATTTCACTCCTGTAGGGACTAGGCATGCTGTGATATTTGTATAGTAGCTTTCCTAAAATTATTATAGGATTACAAACGTTATTTTTCGGAAGGGTAGGCTTTTCTCTTATCAGTGTATCATCGGAATAGGCTATTCATTTTAGGATGAAAACAGCAGTCATGCTTTCGTATTCAAAGTGTCGCTGTTATTGTGCAATAATATCAATACCCCTAGTGTCCAGGAGTGTGTGTGGAATCGGCTTGGAGCTATTTTAAGGTTTCAGACATGGGCAAGCGACAAGGGAAATAAATGGCGGCACAGTCGGCTGATTTACAAAGAGAGGCGAGGCGCACGACTGTGCTTTACAGCTTGGTCCGCTCCTTTTTATCGCTTTGGCACCGAATACGGAAAACAAGTTTACTGTGTGGTGACCTATAAATGAACCGGCTGCATTTTATATTCAAGGTAACACTAAATACAAACAATCGACATGCGGAATAATGCCAAGAAAATAAAATCTGAATTTATGTCATTGTCTACACACGTATTCCAGAATTCGGGATTTAATACCGGTACAGCCCACTACTGTAACAGTAAAATAATGATTGTATAAGGACTGAGAAAAGCAATATAACCTATACATCTGAGCGGATTAATTTCCCATTTTACGCTATTATCTATACAGTAGGTGAAATACCTAGGCGGCCAAGCCTGAAAGAGCTTAGCAACACCCTTTACTTCCAAGTTTCACAGCGACCGGGTCAAATTATTTAGACTTAATTTAAAACAGCTATACCCACAAGGTCTGAGTGAGACTGTCTCCAGGACTGGAATTACAGCGTTGGTGTTAGGCTACTATTGAAGTTTATATCATAGGTTATGTTCCAGGGGCATTATATTAACAACTATTCAATGCTAAGACCCTCATATTTTCCATTTAATTCAACAATCCTTATCGTCTTCACTCAGTGTTGAATGGAATTGAATGATCCCTTGCCTGCCAAGGGCTCATTCAAACACGATCTGCGCTTCCTGCGTAATTGTCATCCTCTAAGACAAACCCAAGAAGGCTATGGGTTTAGGCAGCCCAGGCAACCTCAGACTCTGCATCCTCTCATTGTATAGCTATGCAGTCTCCAGTTAACTGTAGCCTAAATGCTCCACAGCACCATTGCGAAAAGCAAACCAATGTATAAATAGGGCGTCTGTTATGTGGATTATTTTAAACTTTAGTTTAATTTGGTCCTCTGATTTTTCTCTCCACAGCATGTGTCGGGACCATCGTGGTTATTTAATTGCATGTTTATTTGTGCAATAGATGCACATTGGGATGAAGCAGCAAATGTTCGGACCCAGGGGGACTGCATCTCTGCCTGTTGAGACTCACCGGAGCAGTTCCATCCGGTAGGCGTCTGGCAGTCGCTGAGGGAAGACGGGAAGGCGCGCAGCTGCTCCACAGGTAAAGTGGCGAGAAACGAGACGAGCGTGATCCAGACCCAGCCTCCCACTGTCCGGCTCCACTGGTGCAGACGTCGGTGCTCCTGGAGTGGTGCTTCCGCCGCCACCAAACGACCCATATCTCACTGGCCCCGACAGCACAGGCGAGGTGGTAAAAAGACGGAAAAGCGCACCAACAACTCCAGTCCCGGTAGGTTCAGCGGGGCGCCTAGAGACCAAGAGCAGACCATTTTCCGAGCGAGATTGTGCGCCCCATGAAGTGCCCCGTGTAGATTGGTCAAATGGGTTCCGCCCGATCCAGGAGAGGCTGCTGCAATATGAAGACACAGCACCCAAGTGCCAAGGATTGAGGAGCGATGGAGGAGGGTATGTGTGATGGAGTCGGATGGAAAAGTTAGCCAGGTAGCGAGAGAACACGGGCAGCCAAGTAGGCTTGTATAGGGGAGGATGCTCAAGGATGAGGAGAGGAAAAGAAAGATGAAACAGAAGGGACAATTAAAAAAAACTGTAAAATAATGTTAATATCCCGCGACAGGCTTTGGAGACGACGGCGATTTTGTAATTTCCACGGATGCAATGGGCCGCTCTCCTGACAAACTGAGCGGTCCTCCCTTTGGCGTATTGTGTGCGGTGCGTTCAGAGGCGCGATGGGTTAGTGTTTAGCGCTCCTCTCGCTCTCTCTCGCTCTCGCTCTCTCTCGCTCTCTATTTCTCTGTCTCTCTCTCTTTCTCTTCCCCCAGCAGCTGGTTTCTAGCTTGGTTATGATCACGTGGAGTGTGATGCGAAGTAACGGGAGGGAGGGGTCCAGCTCCTCAGTAATTATCGGAGTATTTTATTGGGGGGGGCAAAAAACAAACAAACAAACAAACAGCACTCTAAGCCTAGACGTGCTTGTGTCGGGATGGAAGGGTAAACCGTAGGCAGACTATGCATTGCTTTTGTAATTGTCCAGGAGCATTTAAAAAGACTGCAGGAATCGATTTGTCCAGCTGGGCCCGGGATAATTGCTCGGCTTTGAAACTGCACTCGCCCATTGCTGGGTCTCTGCCTTGGAGCAATCCAAAGAGACCTCAATATTGTTCATATATTTTGGACATAACCTAGTGCTGTCACGCGGGGCAGGATGCGGCTGGGTAGGAGACTGTAATGGACACGCTTTAGGCCATGAAAGACCTAGAAAATCGAATGCCTCGGGAAGTTAAAGAGGTCAAGTCTAACATCAGTTTTTATACCCTCACCCTCTTTGAATTAAGGAAATTAGAAGCCATGTGCATGGGAAAGCGCGTGTATGGGAGACAAACGGGCTACTGTTGAGGCCTGACACTGCTAAATGTGGTGTCAAAACTAAGCCAAATATCTGACCTCGTGATAGCAAGTAAGCAAAGCTGCAGTTTCCTGCAAACAAGCGGACCTTTTATTGCTGCTCATGTAGTTGAAAAGGGATCACTATATATAGGAATAATTAGCATTTGTCTGGAAAAATGAATATTATGACACATTAGCTTTTATCAATTACAGCACACACACACATCACATTCATCACAGTGAGGAGAAAAAAATTTGCAGTACTTATGTGCAACCACTTTTAGGAGTAGTGTGACTATTGGATGGATCTCTGAGATAGTGTACAACAGTGATTTGTATATGTCCCCACTCACAGAAACACACACACACACAGTTAGGATGGAACTAGAGGGTGTATGAGGACACTACTAAGATGATGGTGACGGTGAACACGGCTTTCACAGAAGATACCACCATCCGACATTTTTTCTGTGCATTGCATTGTTTACACATAGTTGTGTGTGCATACATATGTGGAGGGGGTGGGTGGTGGGTGGTGGGTGGTGGATGAGATTATTTAGAGGCTTTCACACTGCAAGCATATCTACAAAAACGTCAAACAAGCAAAATCAGTCCGTCTCTGGGCTGTGTGGTTGAGACAATGCATTTTGTATGTGAATTTAATTTACAATATAAATAAATAAAGTCTTTAAAATGTATCAGTTTGAGTCATGTCTATGGTGTGAGCTTAAATCTATGAGGAGGAGGAAGAGGAACCCTAGGCGGCCTTTGTACTTGCGCTAATTTGGATGACAAAGCATCCTTGACTCATCCATTGCAGCATTTGGGCAGAGAGGGACTCATAATTGTTACATTCCAGGCAACCTTGTATATTATCTTGCGTGTTAAACAGGAGTAAAACATGAGGATTTTGTGTGTAATGGAGCTGGAGACATTGGTTAAATTCACATCTCTGGTAGGAATACTGTCCTTCATCCATATCAAGTGTGTGCTTTTGATTTGGTTTGATCAGTATCGCAACAGTTGCGAGGAGTTATAGTCATTGCTTACATGAATGACACTTGACACACAGGCACCAGTTGTGTATTTGTCTATTTAACATCCATTTTCATCTCATTTCTGGTATCGCTCCCTCCAATTCTGGATAATGGGGGTAATTTTACTCTACAATGACCTAAAAATCCCAGCCACTGGCTCACGGCTTATTGCTACAATCAGAATCTTTGTCCCTTTATTCACCTAGCTCAGTAAACATAAAGGAATTTGTTTTGGTTGCATTCGTGCAGAGGCATTTTGCCAACTTACATTGTAGCACAGTACATAGGACAAGAACTCACATACACTGCAAAGGGACAGTGCAAGACAGATGTAGCAAAATTGCATGGGTGAGAGGAAACAGCCAAGATGGTCTTTGAAGAATCTCTCGAAGATCTAATTCTTATACGGCAAAAATAACAGAATTTCATACTCCTAGTGCAAAATTCTGGTTTGATGCCCTATTTTGAAGAAGACATAGATTACTCTACTTCCTGTTTAGTAATTGTAATTGGAGTAATTGTAATTTGTTTTTCCACATATCTTTCCTGGACACACACAGCCCCCAACACTCATTTTTTTCAGAGAGGTCAGAGTGCAAAATCAGATGCAGTCCCTGGAGCAGTCAAGGGAACGTTTGTGTGGGTGGACCCTGTAGACGGTAATACCAGCCATTGTTCAGTCACTCCTGATCCATCTGACAGGTGCAACACACCCTCCTGGTGGTGCAGGGGGTTGAATCAACAACCATTTGGTTATTGGTCAGCCTCTCTACCTCTAGGCCAGACAGTTCTTCTCAGCACTCCTACACAGTAACAACAGTCAGTATGTGGGCCGAGGTCAGCACAGAACAAATTGGCCTGGCTGAGTTTTTGATTCCTCCTGGAGAGGAACATTCAGTGTTCCTACAGACAATTTTAACCAGTAGCTCAAGCCGCAACCTGGCTTCAACACAGCAAACTTGCACTGTTACAAAACGCAGTAAATCCCAAAACAGTTTCTTTCTGCCTATACTCTGAATCAGCTATTTCCATCTCTGTGCATTAGTCTGGTTGAATACCAGGTCTAGTATCAGTGACGCCCATGCAGGAGTTTTGAGGAGGAGGTCAGCCTAAACGCAGCCTGCCTGGGGCTAAGGGCTAATTACATTTCTGACTTGCTGAAATGTACACTGTCTCCTGAGAGAGCATTCTGAAATAACTCTCACCCCTGTATCAGATATCTGATAATTGATTTTTTACCTCGTAATTACTCTAATGTATTAATAAATCATCCGTTTCTTTCGTAAATCTAGGGGCTGGCAATGTCATGGGAGGTGTTTTCTGGTGTGGATTACCCATGCCAAAAGTTGAAAGGTTACAGTGCATGTAAGAGTGTATAGCATATGAGTGTGCGTCAGCATGTTGTGGAGATTTCTGAGATGCATTATCACTACATGATATTTTCTTAATGTTTTACCTGGAGTTTGTATTTTTTGTTTGTTTGTATGTTTCAAAATATTTACAGCTTTCATGGTGAAGATGTCGTGTATTATTTTAATGTATCAAACATTTGTTTAGGTGAGGGCTTATTTGTTGTATGCCGTGATTGTAATTGTGGTGGTAATTGTGGTAGTCCATTAAGCCATTGTGAAATGGGGTCAACTTATTTCAGTGTTGCACTTGATGAGGCGTATGAGTGGATATGAGTGGATATCCATCATATCAATTAGTTATATAGGAGTAAATTAGTATAACTATTGTTGGAGTTGTTTATTACTTACAGTTACTTTATTGTCCATGCGCCACCCCAGAGCTATCAGCCACACACACAGACACATAAGTCTGAGCCTCATACGATAAAGTTGTGATTGTATGTCTCTGTACAGCACTTTGTGACAAACATGTTTGGTGAAAAGCTCCTTATATATAACTTTGATTTGATTTGTGTGAGTTACAGTTAGCTAATATTAGATTATCAAATCCCTTTCACTGGCATGACTGGAGTGCTGGATGGCTCATGGCAACTGGACTGTTCTTACAGCTGGATGCAGCTGGTTCCTGCATGGCTTAATAGAGCCTACTAGTGTATTGGCTGCTTCAGTATAATGAAGCAGCAACACTAGCAGTGCCTTTGGGAACCTGTGATAAAGGTCACATCTCCAAGAATGTTCTCTCACACTGTGTGTGTGAGTGTGTGTGTGCATGTGTATTTTGTGTGCATGCGTCTGTGTGCGTGTGCTTTCGTGCGTATGAGTGATCCAGTAGTCTTGTCTCGGCATGGGCTCTTGCCTACTCACACCTGCTCCCTCACAAGAGACTGGGGGTAGGGGTGGCAGGATGTGGCAAACCACTGTGAGACCGAGCAGGCTGTGGCTTTCTTGATATATCTGTAAGGCTGGCTACCTGGGGCCAAGTTCAGTATAGTTAGGGTATGTTTGTTATAGCTGGCTTCACAAAACTTTGGAATACACAATTGCTGTGTATTCCAAAGTAGTTGGAATACACAACAATGTTCTACTGTATGCCAAATAATTCCTAATCTTCTTGCCTGTGTCACCACTGGTCACAATAATACTGCAATTACCCTAATAATGGGGCTATAAAATAATTACACTACACCCAGATCAGCATACAACACCCGATGTCAGAGACACCCTTTTTTCGTATGTATGTTTGTGCTTACTTTTGTGTTTCAATGTATCAGCAACTTGCATATTGAGTGTGACAGCCACACCTGCCTAAAGACAAACCAGAAAACCCTCTCTTTGTATAGTGATTTTAATGAGCAGCTGCTGGGTAGAACGGCAAAAGGCCTTCGGGAGCTCATTTCTCCGGCAGAGCTCCCTTGAATAGGCTTGGAGGTAACAGAGGAATAAACATGCACTATCCACCTTCCACAGCTCTCCCTGCTATCCATGCGTCACATTGTGTTTAATGACAGAGATTCCTATACTAGAGATATAGTACAATGCAATCTGTGCAGAAGATAGGTTTTCACTGTGTATGTAAGTTAGGCCATGGCAATATCATTGCAATATTCACAACAATATACCGTATTGTAGTGATTGTTCTGTGTATAACCATTTTAAAGTGATAATCCACAAGAGTTTTAGGTTGGCAACATCTTTGGTGATAAGCGCAAGTGATCATTTCCCAGCAATCACTTGTCAACAATGTCACCAGAACTTTGATGTCACTGGACTGGCAGCAGCTCCCATACCCCTAAACAAACTGAGACTAGTGAAGTGAGACTACAAATATTTGTTGTGGCAAAGTACACGTTTGGCAATGACTGTACTCTGAGAAACTCCAACAGCACACACTGTGTGTGTGAGTGTGTGTGTGCATGTGTATTTTGTGTGCATGCGTCTGTGTGCGTGTGCTTTCGTGCGTATGAGTGATCCAGTAGTCTTGTCTCGGCATGGGCTCTTGCCTACTCACACCTGCTCCCTCACAAGAGCCTGGGGGTAGGGGTGGCAGGATGTGACAAACTCACTGTGAGACCGAGCAGGCTGTGGCTTTCTCGGTATATCTGTCAGGCTGGCTACCTGGGGCCAAGTTCAATATAGTTAGGGTATGTTTGTTATAGCTGGCTTCACAAAACTTTGGAAAACACAATTGCTGTGTATTCCAAAGTAGTTGGAATACACAACAATGTTTTACTGTATGCCAAATAATTCCTAATCTTCTTGCCTGTGTCACCACTGGTCACAATAATACTGCAATTACCCTAATAATGGGGCTATAAAATAATTACACTACACCCAGATCAGCATACAACACCCGATGTCAGAGGGATACCCTTTTTTGGTATGTACAGTGGGGGAAATAAGTATTCAACACATCAACAACTTTTTAATTCAACATATTTCCATTGCAGCTATTCACATGAAATTTAGACCAGACATTGGTATTAACTCAATAAAACTACACAGCTAAAGAAATTGTAACATTCCAATCCATAAAAAAAGTTATGTGCAATAAAGGGGAATGACACAGGAAAAAAGTATTGGACACGCTAACTGAAATTTATTTAATACTTTGTGGAGAAGCCTTTGTTTCCAATGACAGCTTGAAGACGCTTCCTGTAGAAAAAAAACAAACTAATCTCTCACAGTGATCAGGTGGGATTTTGGCCCATTCTTCAACGCAGACAGTGTTTAAATCTTGAAGATTCCGGGGGGCCCGCTGGTGAATCTTGATCTTCAGTTCCTTCCACAAATTTTCTATTGGATTTAAGTCTGGCGATTGACTAGGCCAGTCCAACACCTTTATTTTCTTCCTCTTGAACCAATTGAGAGTCTCCTTTGCAGTATGTTTTGGATTGTTGTCCTGCTGGAAGATCCACCCGCGTGCATCAACCGGGCATGCACAGGAGCTCCTCGCAAGATTTCTGACCGGGCAGTCAGAAAGTTAGTCAGAAGAGTAGCCCAAGAGCCAAGGACCACTCGAGCAGAGCTCCAGAAAGACCTAGAAGCAGCAGGTACAGTTGTCACAAAAAAAACAATAGGCAATGCACTCCACCGCCACGGTCTCCATTCGCGATCACCCCGGAAGGCATGTTGAAGCTCATTTGAAGTTTGCTACAGAACATTTGGAGAAGCCTGTAGATTACTGGGAGAATGTAGTCTCGTCAGACAAGACAAAAATCTAACTTTTCGGCAACAATACGACGCACCATGTTTGGAGGAGAAATGGTTCTGCATGTGATCCCAAAAATACCATACCTACAGTGAAGTTCGGAGGTGGAAGCATCATGGTATGGGGCTGTTTCTCTTCACATGGTACTGGTGGAATCCAAATTATCGAAGGGAAGATGAATGGGGCCATGTACTGGGAAATTCTTGAGAATAATCTGTCGACATCCACCAGGATGACGAGGATGGATCTGACGTGGGTGGATCTTCCAGCAGGACAACGATCCAAAACATACTGCAAAGGAGACTCTCTATTGGTTCAAGAGGAAGAAAATAAAGGTGTTGGACTGGCCTAGTCAATCACCAGACTTAAATCCAATAGAAAATTTGTGGAAGGAACTGAAGATCAAGATTCACCAGTGGGCCCCCCGGAATCTTCAAGATTTAAACACTGTGTTGAAGAATGGGCCAAACTCCCACCTGATCACTGTGAGAGATTAGTTTTTCATACAGGAAGAGTCTTGAAGCTGTCATTGGAACCAAAGACTTCTCCATCAAGTATTAAATAAATTTCAGTTAGCGTGTTCAATACTTTTTTCCTGTGTCATTCCCCTTTATTGCACATAACTTTTTTATGGATTGGAATGTTAAATTTTTTTTAGCTGTGTAGTTTTATAGAGTTAATACCAATGCCTTGTCTAAGTTTCATGTGAATAGCTGCATTTGTTGAATACTTATTTCCCCCACTGTATGTATGCATTTGTGCTTACTTTTGTGTTTCATTGTATCAGCAACTTGCAGTGAGCCATACCTGCCTAAACACAAACCAGCAAACCCTCTCTTTGTATAGTGATTTTAATGAGCAGCTGCTGGGCAGAACGGCAAAAGGCGTTTGGGAGCTCATTTCTCCAGCAGAGCTCCCTTGAATAGGCTTGGAGGTAACAGAGGAATAAACATGCACTATCCACCTTCCACAGCTCTCCCTGCTATCGATGCGTCACATTGTGTTTAATGACAGAGATTCCGATACTAGAGATATAGTACAATGCAATCTGTGCCGAAGACTGTACTCTGAGAAACTCCAACAGCAGTTCTCAGAGGACTTAGGCAGATCACCAACTTCAAAGCCAAAGCCCCCTAGGCGCAGGTAGAGTAGGGCGCTTTGGCTTTGAAGTTGGTGATCTGCCTAAGTCCTCAGAACCAGAAAAGGGAAAAACAAAGAAAATATATCTATATATACTATATATATAAGACAATGATAGAAATGACATCAAACAGCAGCAACATTATGCACAGCGCAACTGGATATTCGTGTATGGCGGAAACGCAGGAGGTGATCATATCTAATGAAAATGTATTCATGCCGAGTAGAAATTATTAAACCATATTATCTGTTATCAGTCAGTCCGCCATACTTGCACGAACATCCAGTTGCGCTGTAGACCTTCACTTATGCTCCAGTGGTGCATAACGTTGCTGCTCACTGATTGGTTATGAGCTCTGGATGAAACTTGATTTTGATTGGTGCATACACGTGTGGATTTATTCCTCATGGTACAGTGCCAAAACCATTTTAAGTTTTGTGTCTCCACAACTTGAGATCCACACATGCGTGCATATTGACAAATGCATATTCAAGACTCACAAGACAGGATTTGTACTTGTGAGATGGGCACAACTCTTTTTTGCTGTGCACAACTCTTTTGCTGTGCACACATTTTTTTTACATTTGTGACACGCGTAAATTGTGATTGCTTGCACAAAACTTCATTCACATTTGTGACTCTCTAAAAACATTTGTAAGTTGTATTGGCATCATATTCACTCCATATACAACTGGCTATCCAGCCCCGCCTTTATAAGTAGCAGACTGTGTACCGTACTCACTCTGCCATTGGACACCCCAACAGTAGAGCACAGCCAGTGCACGGCAAATCCTGGTTACACACCTCTCCTTTCCCACTTCAGTGTATTCATCCTTCATCAAAGTTCTGATTAGAGTTCTGAAAGTCCTGTATTTTGTTCATATATGTTTTGGCCTCCTTACTAGCCAATCCTAATCCGAGTTTATTACATGGTCCTTTGCAGGAGTGCCAGCACCCCATGGTGGTCAAATATGGCAGGACAGCAACCATCATCCCTCAATGGAGTTACTGTTCACCTTCACGTCAGGATCAGGATTGTGCTGAAAGAAGACTTCCCTACTTTCTCCATCTCCCAAAAACAACTGTTCCCTGGATGAGTCAAACTCCATTGCCATCAGCAGTAATAGTAGTAGTATCAGTATCAATAGTAGTCACAGGAGCAGCTGACGGAACCCAAGGTTTCTGCACCAGCATAGCCCAGCAGCGACCACAGCTCAGTAGGCAGGCCAAGCACCCACTTTGCGTCAGCTGTCTTCAATCCTAAAGTCTACAATCAAGACCGAGCCGACTCCTTTGAAGGATATGCAGGGTGCTATCACTTTATCACAGTTAATTCCGTGGTAAAATCTCAACCAGCCTTAGCCTTGCTTCCCAATGTCCAAGATCCACTGGTTTCATCTGGTCCTCCCCTCTGGACTTCCTACCATACAGCTCTGAATATGACAACAGCTCCATACTGCATGCTTGCCTGGTCTCTGTCAAACACTCACCTCATCCCAATAAGTAGCAGCCCACACCTTCATGCCATAGGATGTTACGATATTCCTTGGTTACTTCTCTGTTAACAGTTTACCAGTCAGTTGTCTCCAGTCAACCACCATTATCTCTGCCTCAGTCTTTAGCTCTGATGGTACAAGCCTCGGCCAGCCTCTCAACAGTCTGTGTTGCACCACCTCCTCTTGCTCAGTCTCAAATCCATCTTCAGCAAGTTGCAGTGCCAGCACTCCATAATCTAGTTCAATCTAGTTTTACAGTGAAAGGGGCTTTGTTGACCTCAAGATGGCACTCAGTCTCCTACACCCTGATGTAGAACTCTCAAATCTGGAGGAGACATGGCTCACTGCACAAGCTTGTAGACACTATGCACAACCCTACACTGCTTCTTCTTACAAGATGGCGCGGCCGTGTCTAGACGCCGTCGTGGTAGCTCCACGGAGATTGTGCGTTTTTTTAGTTTTTGTGTTTGTTTTTAATATCGTTTTTTGCACAAACACATCGGCACTAACATCATATGAACGTAGCACACTTTTGGACATAAACTTTTGTTTTTGATTGTAACATCTTTTGTCTGACGGAAACATGGCTGACCCCGCTGGTGCCGGATCGAGTCATATGCCCAACCGAGTCCTTCTCTGTTTTCCGTGCGGATAGAACGGAAGAGTCTGGCAAATCTAAGGGTGGAGGGGTTTGCTTCATGACCAAGAACAAGTGGTGCAACCCCAAGGACATTAAGACTCTTTCTCGTTCCTGCTCGTCGAACCTGGAACATCTGACGATCTCATGCCGTCCATTCTACCTTCCCCGGGAGTTCAGCTCGGTCATCACCACAGCCGTCTACATACCACCACAAGCGGACACCGACGTAGCACTATCGGACCTGATGTGTTATGTCGGCATCAGAACAAGCATCCCGACGCGGCTATGGTGGTGGCTGGGGACTTTAATAGGGCAAACCTAAAAAAAGTCATGCCGAACTTTCATCAGCACATTACGTGTGCTACCAGAGTGGAAAGAACGTTGGACCACTGCTATACGCCGTTCAAGAGAGGCTACAAGGCTGTCTCTCTCCCTCCGTTCGGCAAATCAGACCATGCCGCCATTTTCCTGCTACCGGAGTATAAACAAAGGATAGCACGGGAAGCGGTAGTGACAAGGGACATAAAGCGGTGGTCTGACCAATCAGAGGCTGAGCTACAGGACGCTCTGTGTGACGTCGACTGGGACATGTTCCAATCCAGTTCCAGGGACGTCAGCGAGTTTACGGAAGTAGTAACGAGCTTCATAGCAACGCTAGAGGACACCATCGTCCCCACGGTAAAAGTTAGGTCCTTTCCTAACCAAAAACCGTGGGTTGATAGATCCATCCGCGACGCTTTGAACGCCCGCACTGCTGCCTATAACTCTGGTCTTGTATCCGGCAACATGGACGAGCACAAGGCAGCGTCCTATGGACTGAGAAGGGCGGTGAAGGAGGCCAAGAGGAGGTATAAAGACAGAGTGGAGTCGCAGATGGAGCAGCGCGACACCAGACGCCTATGGCAGGGGCTACGGACTATAACAGACTACCAGGGCAGACCCCCCGCAATTGTGAGTGCCGACGCATCCCTAGCGGACGACCTGAACTCATTTTATGCACGGTTTGAGGCTAGCAACAACAGCGCTAGCTCGCCGGCTAACAACATCACTGTTAGCGCAGCCGAAGTGAGTTCTACCGCTGGGGATGAACACACGCTCTCTGTGACCGAGCACAGTGTGAGGAGGGCTCTGACGAGGGTGAACACCAGGAAAGCTGCTGGTCCAGATGGCATATCTGGGGGCGAGTACTGAAGACCTGTGCTAATCAGCTAGCTCCAGTGTTCACCACTATATTCAACATCTCCCTGGCTGAGTCTGTGGTCCCCGCCTGCTTCAAGAGATCCACTATTGTCCCTGTGCCCAAGAATGCTTCTCCAGCATGCCTGAATGATTATCGACCGGTGGCCCTCACCTCGGTGGTCATGAAATGCTTTGAAAGGCTGATAAAGGACTACATCTGCACCTTCCTCCCCTGCTCCATGAACCCGCTGCAGTTTGCTTATCGTCCAAACAGATCCACGGATGATGCTGTCTCCCAGGTACTGCACACCACACTCTCTCATCTGGACAGCCGGAAGGGGGGCTATGTGAGACTGCTGTTCATTGATTATAGTTCAGCTTTCAATACCATAGTCCCCACCAGACTGGCTGGCAAGTTGATTGAGCTGGGACTGAAAACCCCCCTGTGTGCCTGGATCCTGGACTTCCTGACCGCCAGGCCCCAGGTGGTCAGGGTGGGAAGACACACCTCCAACCCCCTCACCCTGAACACAGGATCCCCCCAGGGTTGCGTCCTCAGCCCCCTACTGTACTCCCTGTACACACATGACTGTGTGGCCAGGTTCAGCTCCAACTCCATCATCAAGTTTGCGGATGACACAGTGGTGGTGGGCCTGATCTGACGAGAAGGCCTACCTGGAGGAAGTTGCTGATCTGTCACTCTGGTGCCAGGACAACAGCCTCCTCTTGAATGTCACCAAAACTAAGGAGCTGATTGTGGACTTTAGGAGGACACAACAACAGAGGACGTACTCACCATTGGGGATTAATGGGACTACTGTGGAGAGGGTGAGCAGGTATAAATACCTGGGAGTCCACATCACCGAAGATCTCACATGGTCCACACACACTGACACTCTGGTGAGAAAGGCGAGGCAGCGCCTTTACCACCTCAGGCAACTGAGGAAATTTAAAGTCTCCCGGAGGATCCTTCAGTCCTTCTACTCTAGAGCTGTAGAGAGCATCCTGACAGGAAGCATCACTGCCTGGTTTAGCAACAGCTCCGCTCAGGACAGGAAGGCTCTGCAGAGAGTAGTGCGTTCGGCTGAACGCACTATTGGAACTACACTCCCCACCCTGCAGGACTTATACACCAAGAGGTGCAGAACCAGAGCCTGCAGGATTATGAAGGATCCTCACCACCCCAACAACGGACTGTTTCAGCTGCTGCGGTCAGGCAAGCGCCTCCGTAGTTACGCTGCCAAAACAGAGAGACTGAGACGGAGTTTCTTTCCTCAGGCCATCAGGACTGTGAACTCCAACCTCACCAGGGCCCCCACCAAGACCCACACACTGCCCCTCTTATGCACACACACACACTCACACACTTAGGTAACGACTACACATAATTTTTATTATATTACATACATACGATTTCCCTTTTTTACTATATTTTTATTTCCAAAGTGCTCTTACTGTAAATATTGTGTTTTTTTATATAGAGCTCTTACTGTAATATTGTAAATATTGTGTTGGTTTTTTATTGTAAATAGTGTGAACCTGTTATTGTGTCCTTTGCACATTTCTGTTGAGCATTGCCACTTTTTACATTTCACTGCACACCCCGTGTGTGTATGTGACAAATAAACTTCTTAAACTTAAACTTAAAACTGCTACGCAAGCTTTGCAAAGGCGACAGGGCCAGAATCCATCAACTCACTCAGAGCGAGCCACCATCCTCAATGCTCCTGACACCAAGAATGGTTACTCCAAGGTCTAAGGTGTTGGTATGCCAACTTCCCTAGAAGGTCTGGAATGATTAAAAGTGCATCACCTTAGTTTATAACTATAGACAATAATAAATCAGACAGTATCTATAATATATGATCTGAAGGAATTCATTCTGAGAATCTTGACTGATTTGAACTCACAATACAATGACCACAGGAGATGACTTAATGCAAAGATATATTTATTACTAAACTACACAATAATCACACAGTATAAATGGAACACAAAGCAAGTATATGTCAGATAACATGACAAGCACAGGGTCTCATGAGAATGGCACGCAAGCATGAGGTTATCTGAATATAACGTCTAAAGGGGTGGCAATAGAATCACCAATATGAGGTGATATCAAATGGTAAAAAACAGCAATAGGTATAATTAGTGCTAGTAAGCCTTGTAACAGCACCAACTCCAGTTCAACCTATGTTAACTGGGATAGTGATAGGCTACATTGGCAAAGGGAGAATCAATTAATTCTGCACACATCAATGGCCACAATATGCCAACGTAACCATATACACTATATGGCCAAAAGTCAGTGGACACCTGACCATCACACCTATATGAGCTTGCTGGACATCCCATTCTAAAACCATGGGCATTAATATGGAGTTGGACCCCCCTTTGCGGCTACAACAGCCGCCACTCTTCTGGGAAGGAGCTTTTGGAGTATGTCTGTGGGAATTTGTCCCCATTCAGCCAAAAGAGCATTTCTGAGGTCAGGCAGTGATGTTGGATGAGAAAGCCTAGCTTGCAATCGACAAGGAATCCTTGTCAGGAAAGTGCAGATCAAAGAAACAGTCCTCAGTTGATGGTATAGAGATACTTCACTACCACTACAAACAAACAAGAGCTAACAAGGTAACATTTGTAGCTGCTAAATCAATGTTCCAGTACATGTATTTCTCAGAAAAAAAGCACCAGCATGCTTCAGTCAAGCAAGTGGTTCAGACACTATAACACTCAAGAGTACCTACATGGTGGTTTGTGCCTGCCCCTAGTCAGATTCCTTTTCTGCCAGATCGATTGACTGGCAGTCATTGCCAGTTTGGACATGTTTACTGCTTGCTTTAAGCTCCACCCACAAATGCCTAATTTACCTAGTAGTCTTGAAATGGATTTGGCTACAAAACATCAGCATCCAACCTCCACAGGACATAGCATTGGTCTCCAGCCACGTTGCTCCACCTATAACTCAGTATACCTAAGCATTTTCCTTTCATATGATTCATCTTCTGTGTCCCCCCATGGCACTGTAAGCTCAACAATATCCACTATCCACTGTGTCTCTGACCACATGCATGCCTGGCCTTAACTTACTGCTCACTATATCCTGTGGGATTTCCTCAAATCTGCTGCCATTTGCCTACAATATGCCTTCCCAGAAATTCTTTCCTCCTAATCTTTTCATTCCTGCATGTCACCTGATCAATTGGTTTCTACCTAGTCTCAATAGCTGCTGTTAGACACCTCAGAACTTATGCCGCCAGGTGTATTGTGATTAGGACAGACTCTTGGTCCACAACCATCTTTCTTACTCCATAAGGGTTCTCTAAAACTGTTGGAATCGCTGCTAGATTTTTCATCCTAGACCATTATAAGTTATCATTTATTCAGCAACCTTTTGGTATAAGGTGCTGTAGTAGTTACCATAGTCATGTCATCCATATACGCCCTAATGGGTGTGAGGCGCAGCCCTCCCTGCAGTCTTTCCCCACCTCCCACCCACTTTGATGCCCTAATGATTACCTTAATTGCCATGGATCACCAAATGTACTCTGGGGCAGATCATAAAAGATGTGCATAAAAGATGGCAAACACTGCAGGAAATGTGGCTGCACAACCCACAAGGTTGAGGCCTAAGTGGTACAAGGTCCACCTTCTAGTTCTTCAGAGCATTGAAAGGCATCCCCTAGTGTCTGTCTTGTCACCCCACTCGATAATCCTCTGTGGCAGCTCGCCACAGTACCGGGGTCCGTGACAGACAGAGACATAGGCAGGGGGAGAGTTAAGTGGCCAGCACGGCCGTTTTATTAACACCAGGGGCATCCCGCCCCAACCCCGACTGGTCAGCCCTTGCAGGCTGCTCCCGACTGCGTCCTCCACGGACCTCCGCTGGATGCCACGGCAGGAGACGGCCCGCTCTCGCTCCGTCTCTCCCGTTGCTGGCTCCGTCTCCGCTCTCCTCTATCGGTCACACAATCAGTCTCACCCTGACGCGCCCACTCTCACGCACACACACGTTTCCAGCTGCAATCAGGCTCAACTGGCTGCAGCTGGTACCGAATCCAGGAAAGAAGCAGTCCACTAAAGCTAGGCTCACACCACAAGTTTTAAAATCCTAACCGATTTTGAAATCGGGTTGCATCACGCACATGAGGAAAATCTTCACAGATGTTCTTCTCTCTAATCTCAAACATGCACAGACTATAGATCTGAAAATAATGGTGGATCACACACTAGAGGATATTACTAAGATTATCGTGCCAGAGGGAGCTTGAATGCACCGCCTCACGTGATCTCATGGGGAAGTAGATGTAAACAAAATGTAGACTGGCATGGTGAAGCCGGTGCAACTTGCTTTACTAATGCTTTGCAGTGTGAAAGAATCACTGTATCCCCTCAAATGCCCCTATATTGCAACACGTAAGGTAAAAGACGTTTCATTCATTCCCGCCCACATTAGGTAAAATAAAGCATAGACATAAAACGGGAAGAATATTTACATTTTAATCCAATCAAAGAGGACAGAATCAAATGCATACAGTGTACATTGCAACCAATAAAATAGTTTCAATGCTGTGATGTGTGTTACCTTGTTTACAGTGAGCCGTTAAACTAGCTGAACTAACCTTAACTATCAATATTGCAAATATGCTTCTGCAAACATGTCAAAAGAACCAGTGCATCAGAAAGGAAAATACAGTCAAACAAAACTGAACTTCAACGTTAATAATGTTACATCCCTGACTTCCACAACTCCATTGGAGCCTGGCCCTCCAACCATAGGACCAGCGCAGCGGCAGCCAGAAGAACCCCAAAGCAGCAGCCCTGTGCCCGCTGAGACTGTCAAACCGCCGGCACTGAACCGAAACAGGCTAGCGCTGGCTCCGACTGCCTGGAGGGTTGTTGTCGGGACATAGAGACGGGTAAAGCTGCACAGCTAATTGTAGACAAAAAGGAGACCGCTAGATCGTTTGGCCAAAGAGAAAGGTACTTTAATGCAGATTGGTACAAAAATAGAGAGTGGTTAATTCTTTGCTGCTGTCAAACAGTTTGTAACTTTCTCCAAATGCGGAGATGACGGCGTCCACCAGCCTGTGGTGCAAGCAAGCTATAGTTACTCCGCAGAAGTTTAGTGCGAGTCTCCGGTCTATCTACCGCTACACATACACACAGTCACACATACACTCTTTTTGGCCCCCACACTTCTGAAATGAATCCGGCGCCCGTGCTTGGAAGACACGTTATATACGCAGTCGTGTTCTTGCCACATATCGACAAGCCTTTCCTCCATCTCAGCTGTCCAACGCACCCGTACAACAGCTTGTTGTTGTTTCTTCATTCACTTCCGTGTCCTTGTAGATTGTCTCTCATTGGCTATCGTGGTCCCGCTCGGAAAGCAGTGACGTAATCATCCCGATTTTAAATCCTAGATATCAAACATGTTTGATATTATCGGGGCGGCCCCGATGCGTCCCCGAGCAGATCTGGAGGTTGGAGATTGGATCTGTAAACCGCTCACATTACCAGATAATCGGTGCCAAACATCGGTGCCGAACAAGGTCCTGTCCAGATCACTCCGCCGATTGTCGGGAGGGGCGAATCGGGGATAAATCGGCCCAATTATCCTCTAGTCTGAGCCCGGCCTAACTCACCTCTCTCCTGGATCCAATTAAGCCTCCGCCCACACTCCCTCCAGTCCGCCACATCCTCCTTTCACCCCTCTATCTTGTTCTACCCAACCTGGATGGATCTACTTTAAAATGGTGCAGTTCTACTGCAGCATGGGAAGTTGTCCCTGGAAACATACACCATCCTTGATGATGGTAGAAAAAGAGGTATCTAATTGAGGAAGCCTTCATGACAGTGGCACATTTATCACTGGGGGGCATAGGCTGGATTCAGGAGAGAATCAAGCTGGTGAGCTGGTTCTCCCTGCATCTGGTGATTGCAGCCGTAATTGGCCGTACAGCCGGTACCATGTCATCGATCCCCACACAGTGTCAAACATAGTGTATCTCATTTGTAAGTGGCTTTGGATAAAAGCGTCTGCTAAATGACTGTAATGTAATGTAATGTAATGTGTTCCAGTTGAGGGGAAAGGAGTGAAGAGATAGGACTTGACCAGCAGCAGGCACGCCGACATGAAGAGCAGCTGGAAGGCTGTCGTACTAACTTTGGGGCAAGAAGCTGACCTGTGTTTGGAGCTGAAGGTCAGCTTCTTGCCCCAAAGTTAGTACGACAGCCTTCCAGCTGCTCTTACCTGGAGAACCAGCAGGAGGCATGCCAACAGAAGAGGCTGAGCTGGAAAGCAGCAGTCAAGACCTGGTCAATTTATATGTTGTGTGTTTGAGTAGTGCACGTCTATTGACCCAAACCCTCATCAGTTTGTTTATCGGCCATAACTCATTGTGCGTCAAATGACATCCTTCAGACACCCCTAGGCTAATGTTTAAGTGTCCAGTTCAGTCCCATAATGGTGGTTGTTTATATTTTGATTTATTCCTTTTGGTCTATATTGTTGGAGTTAGTGAATGTGTCTTATGTCTGATTATTGTTAAATAAAGGTTGTATTTCTGGTACAGCAGTCTCTGACTCCAGTTCATTCTGGAACTGCAAATCATTTAGTAGGCTTGTTCACATTTAGTAGGCCTATATCCTACATACCTGTTTAAGGGATGAGGGGCAGAAACACTAATATCCCTATAATACTACCAAGGGAGTCACCCCCCTGTGCCTTCTGCTTGTTCTGTCATATGCTGCTGCATTCTCTGTTGTTCCCCTTTTCATATCTTTGTCCCCTGTGTTTCCTATCTAATGTATGTCATGCCCCGCCTTCCTACCTGGTCATGCCTGTTCTCTGTGCTGTTTGCCTCTGCCTGCTTGCCTGTGCTTTTGTGACCGTTTTTCTGTGTAACTAGTTGTTTTATTCTTGTTATGTATGCCTGGCCTCACTTCTGTACCCTGTCATGCCTCTGTCTCTGCCTGTTGTTTACTGCCTGCGCTTCTTGTGCCTGTTTAGGCACACTAGAAAAAAATACTAGTTTTTGTGTTTTTTCTTGTAAGCCTTTGTCTCACCCATGTATCATGTCCTGCCTGTGTCCTCGCTTGTCGACTGCTGCTTATGTCTCTTTTCTTTGTTGTCTATATTCATATTTTTTTTTATGTGTCTTTGCTTTTAATATGCTTTTATCTTTTAGCCCTTTCCCCTCAAGTGGTTCTTGCTGGTAGCCAGGCCACCATTTTAAATAATCTGTTCTTAATGACTTGCCTGGTAAAATATTTTTTTTGAAAACAATCGTAATGCTTTTGCTCCATAATATTTCATAGATGTAGAGAAGAGACTGAAAATAACTTTTTAATAACTATTTGCCTCTCTAAGCTGGGGGCTTCTCTCAAATGACAACAGGGTGTGGTTTGAGAGAGAGAGCTTTGACTGGGGAGGGGGAAAGCATAGTTCTGTAGCTTGTGCTGTTACGACAGCAGTTATTTATTTGGGCTCTGCTGCACAAATAGTTTAATTATTTTGACTAGCTAGCATTGGTGAGGAAAATTCTCGAGTTACATTGGCTGTTTACCTCGGTCGAGCCTGCTGCTCTACTGCACACCAGAGTAGAGTTCGTTTGACTAGCCATCAGCTGGCTAGCTCTAGCATGCTTGGTTAGCGGTAATTTTCCCCTGTAATTTCTCAGAAATTGATTCAGAAAATAAAGACAATCAAGTTAATCGGTTCTATTCAGACTGGTTGTAGTGGTGCTCCTGTCAAGGTTACGGTTGAATCTGGACCCAAAATGCAGACCACGACAAGGGAGTAGGAAAAAGAGGATTTATTGGAGGAGCAGGTGATGGGAAGGTGGGGGGTGCAGAGGCTGGGCTGGATGGAGCTGGGGCAAGCAGATGAGGCAGGAGCGAGGGGAGCAGGCAGGAGCTGGGGCAAGCAGGTGAGGCAGGAACGAGGGAGACAGGCAGGCTGGTGGGTTTCGGTGAGGAGACACGAGGAACGAGGCACACAGGGGATCTTGGAAGACAAGAACAAACAGTTAGGACAGCCCGGAGGCACACAAAGGAAGATACTCTGATAGTTAATCTAGAGCGGCCGAGAGAGTGCCTACCACAGTAGTTGGCGGAACAATCTGGCGACAAGTGGTAGAAGAGCCGGGGTATAAATGCTGCTAGGCTGATGGCTTGATAGGCGGCAGGTGTGGAGGAGAGGCAGGGCCGGGAGAGGAAGCCACACCCACGCCACACACACACACAGACAGACATAGAGACAGATAGGGGAGGTAAAAACATAGGGAAACCCTGGGGTCGGGGCTGGAGCCGTGACAGCTCCCCTGCAAACTGTGCAAAAGTAAAATTAGCAGAGGCAAGGATGACATCTGTCTGGGGTGTAGTAGAGTTCAAAGCATTCTGTATTTCAGAATGAAGATAAGGTATTTTGATTTATAATAAGGATTAAAAACTGTATTTTGACTTTTTGATGTTTATGGCTTTGCTTGTTTATGAAAGCCTTTTTCATTAAAAAGTGCTACAGTAGAACAAAAACAAACAAATTATCGGTTATACTTAAATATTACTGATTGGTCATAGTAAAACCATAAGTTTAATGCTTTAATAACTCAATAGCAGTGGCAATGCTTATAAGGCTAAAATCTGTCAATTTATGGCATTTTATATGGCTGCCATCAAAATCCATCCCACTTCCAGTTAAGCCTTGCATGTTTCCACTTTTGTTATCCGAATACAAATAAGTTTGTTAGCTATGCTGACGGGCAGAGATGGCTATAAAACGAATGAGTGACATGGACGCGCCGACGGGAAGAGTCGGTGCGTCAGCTAGCTGCCAGGAGACACATGACATAGACATGCCGACAGCTACGCCGACCATGACGAAGACACGCTGACCGAAAGAGTCAGCGCATTGACTACCTGATAGGAGGCTAGGCGATGGCGCGAGCTGTCGCAGTGACGCTACAAACATATAACATGACATTGAGGAGCTGTGCAGCGACAGCTATGACACATGACGAAGACATGCCGACTGGGAAGTCAGCGCATCGCTAGCTGCGGGAGTCTAGATGATGCAAATATAACATTGAGGAGCTGTGCAGCGACAGCTATGGAACGACACAAGACCACCTCGCCGACTCGATCGGCGCATCGACTAGCTGAAGTCGATGGCGAGCAGATAGCCGCGACAGCTACAAACATATAACATAACATAGAGGAGCTGTGCAGCGACAGCTAAGGGAGAACACATGACAAAGACACACCGACTGGGGAGTCAGCGAACCAACTAGCTGCAGGCTAGATTATCCACATATAGGGTGATGAGATGTCAGCAGCGACAGCTACGTCGACCATGACGTAGACACGCTGACCGAAGAAGTCAGCGCATCGACTAGGAGCCTAGTCGATGGCGCGAGCTGTCGCGGTGACGCTACAACATATAACATGACATTGTTGTGCACCCACAGCTTTTCTTTCCTTTTATGGGATGAACACGATGACACAGACATGCCGACTGGGGAGTCAGCGTACCAACTAGCTGGTAAGCTAGTTGATACACATATAGGGTGACAAGCTGTCGGGCAACTACAGCTTTAGACGAACACAAAGACGCAGACACGCCGACTGAAGGAGTCAGCGCATCGACTAGCTGAGAGGAGGCTAGTTGATGGCAGAGTAGACAGCTGCGACAGCTACAAACATATAACATGGCATTGCTGTGCACCCACAGCTTTTCTTTCCTTTTATGGGATGAACACGATGATACGGACATGCCGACTGGGGAGTCAGCGTACTAACTAGCTGGTAGGCTAGTTGATGCACATATAGGGTCACGAGCTGTCGGGCAACTACAGCTTTAGACCAACACAATGACATAGACATGCCGACTGAAGGAGTCGGCGCCATCGACTGCCGATCGATGGCGCGAGCTCTCGCAGTGACGCTACAAACATGAGATAACATAGAGGAGCTGTGCAGCAACAGCTATGAACACAATGACGTAGACATGCCGACTGAGGAGTCAGCGCATCGCTAGCTGACAGGAGGCTAGACGATGCACATATAACATTGCCCTACTAACACAGAGTCGTTGCAGGAATGTCGCTGCAACATAATTTTCGCTACGTTATACGTTGCTGGAACGTCACATGTAACGTTGTAGCAACCTACCAAGTGAAATTCCAGAGTGTCGTCGTCAGCACGTCATTTTAAACGTCACCATTACGTTGTCACAATGTTTCCACCACTTTCTGGAGACGTTGTGACAACTTCACTTATATCGCCAGGATGTCGCATGCTACACAGAGTCGTTGCAGGAACGTCGCTGCAACTTAATTTTCGCTACGTTATACGTTGCTGGAACGTCACATGTAACATTATAGCAACCTACGCCGAATCTCTTTTAGTAACCGGGTGTGGCTACACGTTTTGACAAATAAGGCCGGTCTCAATTAGAAGCCGGGTACAATACTGAAAGTGCCGTGTCATCATAGTAACGGCCATAGCAACGACTCGATGGAGACAATCAGATCCAGTGTTGTCTCCAGTGTGTTTCATATATCTCCGCACTTTTTAAAGACGAACCTAAACTAATAAAGAAAGGTAAACTGGCTTACCACGCAGCTTACTTCCACTTTCTATGGTACAGAGAATTTCATATTTGGCAGCATGAATGTTCGTATGAGTGATTAAAACAAGCTGTCGGTTGTGAATTTTGCAGTTCTCTTTACAAAACTCTCTCTCTCCCACTCTAGTGCATGAGGTTGATGAGGTGCATGAGGTACAAAGACTCAAGTGTTTCTTAACTGATACGCAATTTATTATAAAATAGGCATGGATAAGTTTTACAAAAAAAAGGCTCTTGCAACTGACCAATCAGGGAACAGGAAACTGATGACCACAGGTGGGAATGATGAATAGGCAGCATAACATCAGCCATACCAGTATGCCAGGTTTATTCAATTATCCTTTTCCATATTTCTTCCTCAGTGGTCACTGTCATCAGAATAACCAGTCTGTGGTGCCGTGGTTCTTTGTGCTGCATCAGCCTAAGGAATTAAATTTTGAAAGAACAAAAAAGACATGTTTTTCTTAGTTTTGCACTTTTTATAATCTGCAGGACAAGGTCTAATCATAGGGCAAATATTATAATACAATAATTATATTATAAATACCTCTCTTCGGACTTTCTGCGGAGCATGCTTAAGGACCTCCATGATTTGAATTTCTATGTCCTTCTCCATAGCTCCAGGGAGAGATGCCTTTATAGCACCTGAAAAAAAATAAAATAATAATATATATGAATAAAGATTCACTGGAGCACACAGACAATTTAGCCTTTTATCATACACTAATTCCGCAAATGGACGGCCGGCTCTGCGGCTCTGGTCTGGGATCTACGGGTACGAATCACAGCCTAGCAGCCAGAGGGCGCTGTGCCGGCCACCACGTCATATCACCAATAAAACACATGGAAGATAAATTATTTTTTTATTATTTCTAGTTTTTCCCCCTTATCCCACCCGATTTACCCAATGGCATATGGCCGGATCTGTCGCGAACCCCTCCAACTCGCGCATCGACAGGAAGGAGATAGTCGTAGCACGCGCCTCCTTCAAGCCACGTGACGACAAGCCCTCGCTATTTAACACACTGGAGCCTCGCAGAGAAAGCACCTGCTTAACCGCGAAGGAGACGATGCGAGTGTACTTTCTGTTTTGCTTGGCTGCAGGCGTCCGGATGGGCTAGAGGGGTCGCTGGAGAGCGACGAGATCACAGAACTTATCCAACCTAAATCCCTCTATCCCTGGGTGAGGCTGGCCCAATTGATGCCTCACCCCGTGGACGCTCCGGCCGTGGTTGGATACGGCGCGGCTGGGACACGAACCTCCCAGCCACATGGCCAGCAGATTGCAAAAACGGCGGTTTAGACCGCTGGACCATCGGAAGATAAATTCTAACATAACATGTTGACTCACGCTTAATTAACTTGTACACTCTCAGGTCACAGAGCTTGGCCGCCTTCTTTTTCCCAAAGAGGCTGTATCCACACCACACCTGGTTGGTGGCCACTGCCAGCATGGTTCTCCTGGTGTTCTCCCCGATTTTCTTTCCTCCAATGAGGCTCAGAAAAAGGAGCTGAGGAAAAAGTCGTAACAAAGTGTTTAATTAGATATCACACTGTCCAACAATTTTTCCCCAATTAAATAATTCCCTCAAAAACTGAAAATTTTAATTACAGCTTGCTGGAAGAACTGCTTGTCCTGCAGCTTGTCTTCAAACTCCCGTAACTCCTCCTGGGATGCGCAAGGCTCCAGCCGCAGACCCTCCTGCACACGCTGCTCTTCTGCGCCACGAGAATTCAGGGAGGCCAACATCTGCAAAATTTGTTTCTGGTTTTCCAGCACCATGTTCACCTTTGTGAGCAGCATCCTCTGAAAGTCTTGGACAAACAACACCACACGAAACATTACTGATATTTGAAAGGGGTACATCTGTACAATGTCAATTTTTGGCTGGACTGCAAAGGCGGCGCCAGCCCTACAGACGCAAATGTCTGTCCCTGACTGACCGAGTGTCCGAGTGTCACGTGCCAGTTTCAAAATTAAGACCATATTAGATGTAACAAATTGGCCACAATTTCACACACCCATACACGGTCCAGCCATACTAGGTTTTTTACCTAGTCTTGTTAAATGAAGATGTGGCACATTGTTTCCCCATAAATTAAAAAAAGGTCAAATGTAGCCTATAATCAGTTCTTGCTGCTGCATTTGTAATTGAGGCTACTATATGTAAATATGAATTTTATTTTAGGCTGGACTTTAAAATTGGCAAAACATTACATTACCTGCAGTGTTAGAAAGCTGTGTGGATCTGGGAGAAGATATGACAGCCTGGCTACTTGGTCGAACTAAAATGGGAGGAAATTAGAAGTTTACAAAAAAAAAAAAACCCAGGGGTGAGAGAGAGGGAGGGAGGGAGAGAGAGAGAGAGAGGGAGGGAGAGAGAGGGAGAGAGAGAGGGAGAGAGAGGGAAGGAGGGGTCAATGCTACTTGGCTCCCAAGCGAAAACCAGCATACAGTTTATACCCCCATTGTAAACCGCTTGCTTATGGAGATTAAGAACAGACGCTGAAAGGGTAAAAAGGGTACCTTCTCTAACGGCTGGCTCTTTCGGTAGGATCAATGTTCTTGGAGCTGCTGGAACTGCCAAAAAATACAGCATTTGTAATGCATCAACTTTGATCTGATAACATGTACCGTACAATGCAAAGGGTACCAAAGGGTCATGACCCAGACTTAATCTTACTGGCTAAACAAGTTTTCATCTAAAGAAGAAGAAGAAAAACCTTGTGTCAAGTCTGGCACTCGTGATGGCGTCAATGTCCTTGGACAGGCTGCAACAAAAAAAAAAAGAATTTAACGGAGGAATCGAGGGCGAATAGGAACATTGAAAATAAGTACAGTACAGTTAGTAAAGTGCAGTATTCATTCAAGGCTCACCTTTCTTCCTTGTGGTATGGGATGGCTGACCTGCCAAGAAACAGAAACGCCAATTAAAAAAAAAAAAAGTAAATAGGTGTGAAGTAAGATGTAATGATCCATTGTTCCAAGATTGCTCTATGGAGTGAAAATGTAACAATCTATTTAAATCACTGCCATGTTTATAGATGTAGATCAATAGACAAAACACATGCAAATAAGGGTTGAAATCCTCATTGAAGCCCAAACTTGGGATTTGATCGCAACAAACAGTATATCAAGCATATGTTACAAAATTACATGTATCAGGTATCACCAAAAATCAAATAGTTGCCTTAAAGAGTAACTCCACACTATTACACTTAAAGTTGTAAACTGGAAATTAACACTATGTGGTTATGAAATAGAACAATGCAGTCATTCTGTCAACATTTGAGCCCACCCACAAAAACTCCCCAGGGGGTTCAATCAATCAAACATCAGCTACAGGACATTACCATCATCATCATCATAATCATCATCTTCATCCGAACTCATGTACCGCTTGTTGGCCTTGACCTTCCTCTTTGAGAGTTCTTTCTCACTCTCAGGTTGTGATTCCACCAGATACTGCCTGGCAAGACACTTGGCATCCTCGTAGTCCTCTGATTAAGATAGTAAGTAAGTGTGAGACATTGACACAAATTCACAGTCCTGCTGTACATTTCAAAGTAAAAATAATTTGTGCATTAGAAAGCCAATATTTACTAAAATATTTAATGCATTTGAAAGCAAATATTTCTTACTATATGAATAGACATTATCAAAAGATACCAAGATCGTAAGATCCATTTACCAAACCTCTTATTCTAGTACCTGTTTGATGTGGGAAAATCCTGACCTCATGCAAAGTCCACTCAGACAATGGGGGCTCCTTGTTCCTGATCCTGGCTGTGGTCTTGTTTGCTGTCCAGTAACAGTAATTCACCTGAATGTTTGAGGTAAATTATGTTTGAGGTAAGTTGATTGGATATGGACTGGTTTCCCAGACACCAATAAACCTAAATATAAATAATCTAATAATAAATAAGAGAATGGCATCAGGCCTGGCTTGATTGGAGCAAGTTTAGGCCCTTAAGAGCCATGCTTTTCTTTGTTGCTTTTTAGTCAAAGGTCAAGTACAGCCATCAGAACACACTACAGTGGCCTGGATGTCTCACACACACACACACACACACACACACACACACAGGCTAGCTCTGGTTCTGAATGAGCTACCAACTGGTGGTTGATGGCTCCATTTAGGGGAGAAGCAGACCTTTGCACCGGTACCAGTTTCATGAATGTGGCTGGTTGTGAAGGGAATGTGTGCACGTTTGAATGGCCTATAGAACACAATAATGAGCACAAGTGATATAATACATGAGAGGGATAAATGTCTCCCTCTCCTGGACATGTCAACACATAACTCAGGGCTAGCTAGTCCTGAAAATTACACCAATAAATTAAATTCCTTACCCCATTTTTCACCACAATCCAACTGATGGGAACAGCCTCCACGCTGTTGTCCTCAAGGAATTCCACTACTGCATACATACTGTTAGATGGATTGGCACATAACAGACATGTTATTTGTGTAAGAATGTTAGACCAAACATAATGGTCACTAAAACACACACATATGCAAAACATATCGCAAAAAAAAAAAAAAATATTGCAATGGCCATTTTTTTCCAACATGGTCCCTACATTACAACTAGGGATGAGTTCGAATTTTCGAATTTTCGAATAGTCGTGCCAGTCTCCACATTCGATTTTCATGTCAGAGTCGGAAAAAAAATTATTAGTAGTATTATTTATTTATTTTTAATGAATGGTTTAGTTACAACCTAAATATAGGCTAATACTACTGTACTAATACTACTTCGGCGGCAGGACTTATCCTTACGCCCGGGTCACACTGGACGCGGAAGGAAAAGGAAGCGCCGTGATCAGCGCCGATCAAGCGAGCAGGAGTTTGGTTGTTCACACGCGCCGTTCGGCGCCGATCTGCGCTGGTTTTCTCAATGTAGGGGTTTGGTGTTTCTCTCTCTCTGTCTCTCTCTCCCTCCATCTCTCTCTGTCTGATTGTGTGTGTGTGCGCCTGCTCGTCGCTCTCTCTCTCTCTCTCTCTCTCAATTCAAAGGGGCATGGGAAACATACGTTTATATTGCCAAAGCAAGTGTGAAATAAAAACAAAAAATGTACATACAATCTCTCTGTGTCTGCTTGTCTGTGTCTCTCTCGCTCTCTGTTTAGACACATAGACGGTAAAAGTTTAGACACAACTGAGAAATATGTATATATATTGACTGGATATCCAACGCCATCATCAATCACGGTGTTTTATTTTGAAATTTCGAATATTCGAAATTCAGTCTTAAGAACAGTAGACTATTCGAAAATGATTTTGGTCAGTCATGCACATCCCTAATTACAACTACAATACCAAATAATATAGCCAATTCACCTTTGCTGACTTTGAGGAGTGATTAGTAAGATTCATTGTTTTGCCACACAGCAAGGTAATCAAGTCTCTAACCATCTTATCTGTATTGCTATTACACTGGTTTAAGCCTGACTATGCAAACCTCTGTCCCAACTGAATTTAAGAGTATGAGAAATTTCTCTTACTGTGTGATAGTTACAATTGAGATAACTCAATTATCTCAATCTACTCGTGTAGATTTTGGGTCCGCGGTGGTATAGCGGTCTAAGCATCGGCTTTGTGTCGATATAGTTGCCCACTGGGGACCAGGGTTCATGCCTCTGTCTCGCCAGATCTGACTATGCTGTCTTCGAGGGAGGGGGGTGGACTCGGCAAGTGTTCGTCACATGATCCTATCTCTGTGTGTGCCAGAACAACAGGCGTTGGCTCGGTTTCGCCTTGTCACGGAGGTGGCGAGGCGGCTCCTTCGACAGTGCCAGCCGGAGAGATGCAGTGGCGAACGCATACAGTACAAGGGTGGGTAATTGAACTAGAATAGGGTGCGATTGGCCACTAAATTGGGAGAAAAGGGAAAAATCTGAAATAAAAAAGTTGTTGTAGATTTTGAACATCTACATATAGTGAAGAACTCCAATGAACAAAATGTTTCCTCTGTCCTTTTCAATCCTGATGGCCCGTCTTCTAATCTGAGCTATTGGAATTTTTTCCATACTTGCATCCTGCTTCTTGAACTGATATGCACCAATCAAGAAAGAACTGCAAGGGACAGTGAAGAGAGGGGCTGGGTTTCTGTAGACACGACAAAGAACCAGGTCGTCACCACATGTTTCTTGAACTTCAATGCACTTTCTGTGCTCCAAAATGTAAGCACTGTCTCGCTTCCTGCTGCTAATTTTTGCTTTCTCTCGTGTGATAGGTCCAGTATGTTGTCTTTCTTCCAGTCTTTTTGCTACTTGAGCAAGGGGATTCTTTCCTGATCGCACCAGGCGTTTCAACCCATGGAGGTAGTTCTCAAAGACAAATGCACTGCAGTTGTCAAGGCCGTTGAACTCAACAGCATCCTCAGCCATGTGAAGCAGTGAGTGGACATTGTATACCATGAATTCATCTCCATAGAGAATCCTTGCTTTATGCACAAAGTACTGCAGGAGTTCTTTGGCATATCCACCATAATCCTTGACCAATGCTGGGCATACAAGAATGTTCATTGCCACACTGAACACCATGAAGTGTTCATACAACTCTGCGTTCAGGATCCCTTTCAATACAAGTTTCCCAGAGTACAACATAAACTGTCGCAACTCTGTAGCCTTCCATCTCTCCAACAGATCCAAACTTCGAGGCGCTCTGGCAAAGTCAGATGGGATGCTGTCTTTAAGGGCAAGCATTCGGTCACTAATCTGAGCCCGCTGCTGTGCAGACATCCTCACAGCTCTTGTTCCTGTCTTGGTCCAAAGCAGTAACATTCTCTTGGTGACACCAAGACATGCTTGATGCATGTAGTCAATAGGGAAAGACTTTATCATGTCTATGGGCAGTTCAGTCAGAGGTGTGTCACCCAGATGATGGTCTGTCTGAGATTTTTCCCTGAAAGATGCGTCAGTTCTAGGGGTAAGGTCATCAACTTGAAGATAAGCTACTTTTCCAAACCAAAGACCCCTCTGCTCGCATTTGCCACAGCCGTAGTAACCACTGCATAGCTTGACATTCTTCACAAAAGCAGCAGCTGGGGCATCACATACAAAGCATCTGTGGGAATTTTTGACCCTTGGAATGACAGCCCATTCAACATAAGATGCTTCAGTTCATCAACAAATTCTTTAAGAAAGTCACGATTTTCTGGCTTCTTTTCCCCACAAGTTAACACCACTGGGAAGACTGTCACTGGGTTTAGCTGCACAGCACAGGCCACATGGATGTGCCAGAGCTCTTGAATAATGGGAGACCATCAACATTAAAGGACAAATCAAGTGATGTCAACTTCATCAAGTCTTCCTCTGGGTATTTCTCAAGGGTTGCAGTCAACTGCTTCTCCACTGAATAGAAGACATACTTCATTGCAGATTTTTCCTGGATTTCAACAACCCTTGATGTACCAAAAAAGGGTCCTGCTAGTGGATGGCAGATCTTTGTGTCCTTGCCGTTTCAAGATTTTAAGTAAGCGATCAACTGCATCACTTTTCACTAAGAAGTCACTAATCCATGTGCGCAACTCTTCAGTCAGAGAGGGATCCTCATCTCCACAATCAGAATCAGTATCACAAAATAAGCTTTTGTCCACACCGTCTTCATCTAGCTCAGGGACCTCCTCCTCAATTAGTATCTCAGATTCGTCAGACTCAGTGCTTTCTCCATCATAAATGGGTGTTCCAAGCATGTTCACATCACACGCCATTTCAACGTCCATCTCCTCATATGCCACTTGTTCAGTTGTGGAACTTTGTGAATGACTGCCTGGCATAGACTGGAGAGTCCGTCTGGCACTCCTCCAGCTCCTTAAATACTGATTTGCTTGCCTCATCCTATAAAAAAAGGGATGACTGTTTAAAATTAACACCCACCAAGCGCCAATAATAATAATAAAATATAATAGTAATTGCATGGCAATGATCCACAAAATACATCCAAATCAACAAAGAAGTGGTTACTGACAACAAAATCAGTGTTCTAAACTGGCCATCTCAATCTCCAGACCTAAATCCATTTTTTAAAAATTGATGATGACTGACTAATGGGTTTCTTATGCGTGTTGCCTCCTTTTATACTCCGGAACGGCTGATTTTATTCTGAAATAATCAGAAACACTACAGTTTAACACAGGTGGACTCCATTTAAGCTTTAGTGTGATCTCTCAGGGAAATTGGATGCATCTGAGCTTATTTTAAGGCGTTACAGCAAAGGAGGTGAATACTTATGTAAATGAGAGATTTCAGTTTTTTATTTTTAATAAATTTGCAAAAATTTCTAAAAATGTGTTTTCGCTTTGTCATTATGGGGTATTGTGTGTATATTGATGGCAACAATTTTTTTTTATCCATTTTGTTAGTTTTCAATGAATGATTAAAACAAACAGATCTTGGTAGTGGACTCAGACTTTTGGACCCCACTGTATGTGATATTATCTTATTAAGCCTCCAGATTTTTGATGTGCATGATACATGCGCATGTGCGTGCGGCGCTCGCACATGAGACTGTCTCGAATTGAAAATCTCACTCCAGCCAGCTGACCAAAGTTGGCAACCCTGGAGCTTCACGTCTGACTCATGCAGCAGCGGGCACTGCAGTTGACAGCTGACATGACAGTCGACAATACATAGGTAGGTAACGTTAATTCAATTAACGTTAGCCCAGCGACTGTTGTCAAGTCAACATCAGGAGTTCGCTAGCTAGCTAACGTTAGCTAAGTTACGTTAGCTAGCTAGCTAAGTTAGCTATGTTAGCTAGCTAACTTTAGCTACCGATAATTTGGTCAATAATGACCGTATCCGTAACATCAACATACGTTATAACAGTAGCTAGCTAGCAACTAGGCTAAGGTTGCTAGCTAGCTAATGTGTCAGCTAAGGTAGCTAGCTTGCTACCGAGAGAGCTGGCAGTTGACAGCTGACATAGCTAACAGTCGACAATAAATTATTGAATTCACGTTACTGAATAATAACCGTATCCATTCCAGCTATCGTAACATTAATACTGGTATAACGTTAGCTAGTTAGTTAGTTAGCTAACGTTAGCTAGCTAACAGCTGCTAGCGGCTAGGCTAGCGTTACTGTAACGTAGCTAATGTTTAGCTAGCTAGCTCAACTAACGTTAGCTAACGTTCATGTAACGTTAACTTTATGAGAGTGACAACAGTTAAAGTTAGGTAGTAGGATGGTTATATTATTTATAACATATACATGTTTATAAATGGCTTATTTAACCTAGCTATGTTAGCTACAGGTGTAAGTTGTGACCCAAAATATTTACGTTACCTGCGCTTTCTCTGGATGTTCTCACACTGACCGTTGCAAAGCCTCGCTTCTTTAGCAAAATTTCTTCGCGAGCCGGCAGGTTTCCCGCTGGGTTGTATCAGCGCTTGTGCGTGGAGAAGCAGTCACAGAAGCACCAGTTTGTCACATACGCTAAATATTCTGAAATAGCTGTGTAGACCTATTAACGTTATACTAAGAGGCCTCTCCAACATGTACTACGATGTAGGCTACAGTGGTGGGATGGCTTATTGTCCGTACTAGGCTTACATCTGGACTATTAGGTATTATGACGGCGAGTGGAAAGATTTATTTTTGTATTTCGTTTACAAATCCATCTGACCATCCAATTAATGTCCAGTAGATCTTTTATTTTGACATACAAGATTTGCGCTTAGCTTATTATATTTTTATTTATTTTTTTATGTATAATTATTAACGCATTGCAGACTATATCTAAAGTCAGGTCAGGATTCAGATGGCCTTGTGAGCTATCCTGTTAATTCCTGCTGTTTCAAAATTGGATCTTATTAATAATAATAATAATAATAATAATAATAATAATAAAAATAATAATTTCTGTTATTTCTTTACAATAAATATTTTGTTATTCCTTATAAATCGTGTCTCCTGCCTTTTTATGTTGCCCCTTTGAGTTTGGTCTTATCGAGCGTAACAATTGGCATGCATTGCAATAACAGTTGTGTAGCCTAATCTTGATTTGAAAACCTTAATTTTACACATAAATAATTATATTCTAAACTTTCTAAAACGTGGCAGAGTAAAATCCATTAAAAACTAGTACAATTTCACTTTACTATATAATATTTTTGTATGTTTTTAAGGTCTTTGTATAGTATTTTTGTATCTTTACACCTGGTATGTATTTTTGTATACTTAATGTAGCCTAATGTTATTCTATGGGTGTGATTATAATTTTATATTATGTGGTATAATAGTAATGTGCTGTCTGGGTTGCAAGTGGAATTCCGACGGTGTCCCGACCGAGTTCCACCATCGGCAAAACTAATTGCTTAACACATCATCCCTTTGTCATTCTACTTAATATGCATGGTCCCTGAGGGTCAGCGGGCACAATTTAACATGGCCGACACTCAAGGTCAACGCAACGCCATGTAAACAGGAAGTGACGACATGCATCATGGGTGGGGTACGACAGGTTCACTGTGCACTTGTTTTACAAACTTGCAGTGAAGTGGTACATTTCCAGGATAGGTGACAACGCTACATAGACATCACAAAACAACATAAAACTTCCATTGTATTCTGACATATCAACAGTGTTGCAGATATTGTAAAGGATATAGGTTAGCCGTTTAATTATGACATTTTAACAAAGTTGGACAGACTTTGAACAACAACCTATAATACCCGGTAAATTGTCAAGTTTTAGCAACGTTGCAGCAATGTCATTACATAAAGTACAGAAAACGTCCTGCAGAGGACGTAGCAGCAACGTAACTCTGGTAACGTTGTAAGTGTAATGTAACTGTAACGTCGTTACAACGTCATGTATAAAGTACAGGAAATGTCCTGCAAAGGACGTAGCAGCAACGCAACTCTGGTAACGTAAGTGTAATGTAACTGTAACGTCGTTACAACGTCATGTATAAAGTACAGGAAATGTCCTGCAAAGGACGTAGCAGCAACGCAACTCTGGCAACGTTGTAAGTGTAATGTAACTGTAACGTCGTTACAACGTCATGTATAAAGTACAGGAAATGTCCTGCAAAGGACGTAGCAGCAACGCAACTCTGGCAACGTTGTAAGTGTAATGTAACTGTAACGTCGTTACAATGTCATGTATAAAGTACAGGAAACGTCCTGCAGAGGACGTAGCAGCAACGTAACTACTGGTAACGTTGTAAGTGTAATGTAACTATAACGCCGTTACAACGTCACAAATGAAACGTCACAACTGCAACGTTGCGGGGACATACTGTGTTTGTAGGGTGAGGAGCTGTGCAGCAACAGCTACGGGACGAACACATGACATAGACATGCCGACTGGGGAGTCGGCGTACCAACTAGCTGGCAGCTAGATGAACGCACATATAGGGTGACGAGCTGTCAGCCGCGACCGCTATAGACCACACATGATATATACGCCGACTGATGAGAGTCGGCGCATCAAATACTGCAGCTGAACGAGGCTAGTTGATGGCGCATTTAGACGCTGGCAGCAGTGGCGCTATAAAACATATGACATATATGCCGGCTGAGGGGAGTTGACGCATCTACTAGCTGTTGGGAGGCTAGATGATGGCGCGTGGGAATAGACTATTGTAAGTACTGATAATAAACGCCTCTAAATATCAATGTGCCTCTGATCTTTCTGTGCACGAACCACCACCACCAGAGATATGCAAGCTGATCACCAAATGATCGAGGCAGAGTATTCTTCGGATAGCTGTTACGACTGGAGTAGCAGCGCCAGTCTAGGAACCCCCGAAAACCCGCAAATGCCGCAGCATTGAAGGCATTGGAGGATAGGATGAGAGCTCTAGCTGTTTGCATGGCAGATAATCGATGGCACAACGTGATAATGAGGTTGAGTGAGCGAGGGCAGCAGGCGATTGGTCGCCGGCTATTTTATGTGTATATGTGTTCTATGTGTAAGCCGGGCACCAGCGTTTGTAATTTGGTACACTACCAACTTTGTTGCTGAGGAGGCGCTGAATGCCTGTGAGCTTTTCCAATCACGGGGACTCATTCAAACATAAATGTATCTATAAGCATTGCAACTCACATCTTAGCTGCCACCCTATGGTTAAACGAGGGTATTACATAAGACGTCCCACCCGCAGACTTTCTCCCCACATGGAAAAGTTATTAACTTAGCTTCTCGAAGCAGCATAAACAGTATAACTTAGCTAAAACAAGTGAAGGATCACAATAACTTAAAACTTGATATTCCTCCAGTCAATACAGCATGAGCATCCTAGAGGTGGGCGGTATAAACGGTACACGGTAGAAATTAGTGATGGAAGATTCGCGAACGAATCGTTCAAAAGAACCAAATCAGTTAAGTGAGTGAGTTGATTCGACTCTGAATTGATTCAGCAGTGGTTATAGCAGCGCCAGAAAAAAAATAATTTATTTAAAAAATCACCAGTTAATTTATCAAACAATCACCAGTTAATTTATCAAACAACATCTTAAACATTATAAAAACTGTTGTCAATGTATATAGAATGTAATAGATCACTACATTATTACATTGGCCTTTTTCATAATCCAATATGGCTCCTTGATCCGGCGGGTAAGCGGAAGTAGTCTCTCTCGTTTTGTTTGTTGGGTAAACTATAAGCCATTTAACATTGGTCAACAAAACTGTCTCTATTAGAAAAAAAAAGTCAAGAGCACATGAAATAAAATGAAATCAAGAGCAATACTCTGTGTAAATACTATAAATATTATTATTGTCATTAACCTGTGGTTTAGTTGGTGTTTTACAGTTGGTTACACATCTGGTTTGAAAGGGGTGGCGCTCATATGATGCCATTACTAGTATAGCTCACGTGCCAACAAACGCACGTGTTGTACGTATGCCTGTAAACAAGGATGAGTGAAGAAATGGAGAAGTAGCGCGAGCACTGCTAGCGAGGCTGTAGTGAAGTGGAAGCTTCTAATAGAACCAAAACGGGTGTCATTCAACTGAACATTTACTAGCCAATAAGCTGCAGTTTCACAAAGAACAAAGTAAACTAAACGGACCTTTGCACCCGACGTCAATATCACTAGTAACACTGAATCATTACCATTAGCAGGTTAAAACATATTTCTCGCATATTTACTGTAAATAATGTAAATAGTATGATTTAACATTTCTTCTATAAACTAATTCAACTAAGAAACATGAACCACATTATTTAGTTACTTAGACCAAAACAATTTACAACAGAGGCAGATGAAGAACTCGTTCGAAAGAGGGGGAGGCTTGAGGGAGGCGCTGGAGTCGTGGGGATTTAAAGAGAAACGACAAGTTTGAATGACCACAAACACCAATAAAATGCTCTTAAATATGCAACTTCAGTTCAATGTGAAATTTGTCCTATTCTACTAAAGGAATAACACATAAGCTAACTAATAGTTAGGTTATTATTAATTAACTCCAGGCAATGCTTACTATCCCAGAGTATTGTTCTCTTTTTAAAGCATGTCCTAAATTATTAAAATAATTGTATACCGTGATATATATTGTTACCGTCCAAAATTCGAGATATTACTTTTATTACTCACTATATATATATACACATACACACATACACACACACACACACACACACACACACACACACACATATATACATATATACACACACACGTACTAGATATTACTTACTTTCCGTCATTGACTCAATACTCGGAGCGTCACGAACCGGACCACACAGGAAGAAATACGGATATTAACCGTTACAGGTAGCTAACTTAAGCTATAATGAAGCATGCTGACTTGAACTTGACTACGCTAGTGACGTACATCATCATCTCCTATAAACAGGCAACGTGAGTCTTAAAGTGACGAGCACCAGCAAATCCGAGCCTTTGAACAGATACCAACAAGATACTCACTCACGAATCAGAAGTGTAGCCTCCTCTCTGAGGCTACGTCCACACTATACGTTATAAACTAAACGATCTCGGACCACACGTTATAAGCACCGTTTCAGATATTATCTCTGTCCAAGCACTCATAGCATGTTACCCTTCACCTGCCTGGGCATGTGCGTGCCAGTGTAAACAGGAAGCAGATTGTCTGCTCTGCTTAGTGCAGAATACCGTTGTGAAGACAGAAATGGCGAAAGTAAGTGGAGATGTCTTGTTAGGAAGGACGACAAGGACTGTTACTGAAAGTAACAGACGAGTATAAGGCGGTAAACGCGGCGGAGTGTATAGATTTGGGAGTCGTCGTGAGAGAATACAGCGACACGTTACAGCGTACCGTGAGCACTATCCATCGCCAGGGAAGGAACCCCCGACTATGCCGGGCAGCAGCAACCAGCGAACGTAGTAGCCAACAGCGGGCATAGCCTGACTTATTGAGAAACTGACATGTAGTCCATTAATGGCCGTCGCTAGCTTATATATGAAATATAAGACTACTTAGCTTAGGGATGCCGGTTGAAGGCTGGGACTGCGGTTCCCAGGGTCCTACGGGGCGTGATATCGCTTGGGGGGCCGGTGGTTGCCAGGTAAGGCGCTTTGGTTTCCGTCTGGCGAGCGAATCCGGCCCGGTGGACGATTACTACCAGGCGGAGACTCTGACAGGGTTGATGGTATCGGTTTAGCCGGTAGCATGAGCAGGAATTGCAGATTTCTCCCGATAAGATTGCCTCGACCCCGGATCAAAAACAGCATGTGGCGTGATGATGACGATAGCTAGCAGGTAATGTGAGCTTCGTCAGCATGCATGAACGGCGATAGCATAGCACTATGAGCAAGTAGGGGCAGCAGAGAATGAGCGTCGGTGCAGCAGCGATGCACCTGAAATGACAGAGATGGATGCGGCAGATATCTGTATATAAGGGTGTGGCGGCTTGCCATTGGTTCCTCTGAGGGAGGACGGGGAGTGCCCTTGCTTAAAGGGCTGATTGAATAACGAGTGAGGCCAGTGCGGAAGAGCGCCTGGAGTAGCGATGATAAATAAGTGATGGATAGGTAGTCTTCCTGATTGAACTTACGCTAAGCTTAATTTCTTTTTGCATTCACACTGTCCCTAGCCTTGAAAGAGCACTCAGATCACTTTCTGGTTCACTTCAGCTCTTATGGGGTCTCAGTCCACTTCCCATTCACACTTAACACTTGAACTTAATATAAGTGGAAAAACAAAGCTGTATAATTTGTCATTTTTAACTTACAAAATAATTAAATGTTATTAAACCACATATTAATACCACAAATAATAGTAAAAAAGTTTTTCCAAACTTAACTCCTATATTTTGGAGGGATGTTAAACTGACATGATAAGGCGTCTTGCTGCAGGGAACAGTGTCAAACCTTTTAGATTTCAGTCAACACATCTGCCAAGTGGATTCCTTCCCCAGTAAATGGACCGCAGCTGTTGGAGAGGGGTCCTAGTGAACCCACTCACCTTCATTTTTACAGCAACTGAGGGAAGATCTTTGTTTTTATATGTTGTCTATAATTGTGCTTTGATGTGGTCCATATTTCCAGCAGCCCTGTCATCTCCTCCTCAGTCCACACAACCCCTCATCCAACCATGTCTTGTCTGTGTTAACAGTTTGTGGTAAGCCGTGGGGCCAAAAAGGTAATGGAAAAAGTGATTGCAATCACAATTGCACGGGGAGTGCTTTGTGTTCACAATACGTAAAAAGTGAAACCGCAGGGAGGACTTGAAGCAAACCGAACTCAGACCACCTCCTGAGAGTTCGGTTCACGTTTTGGGGGTTTGGGTTCGTTTGGAGCATTCACACATGGCCCAGATTTCGGGGCAAATGCACTGAGTCCACTTAAATTGGCTGAAAGGAGCCAAGTGTGAAAACACCCTTAAATTCCAAACCACTGGGATAAATGTCTTCAGACGCCATGGATCCAGACCCTGTAACTCTAAATATGCTGCCCATGGGGTGGCAGGATGCTTCTCAGGATGCTTCTCTTCTCTAGTGTTAATACTAGCACATATGACAGAAGCTAGCCAGCATACTAGCTAGCTAGTTAACCAGTTACCATTATGGTCTGCAACTATCAGTGTTAGAAGCTAAATGGTGTGGCCTGTTTGTCCTGAGTGCTTTATAGTCTATATTTTAAAATTACTTTTTATTTGTACTCTTTATTCAAGGTTTGACTACACCATAACCGTCTGTCCTTATTCTGGCCTAATATAGACTGTAGGCTGTTGTATACAAGCAAGCTAGTTTGATCTTTTCTGCTGGGTTAAATTGGATGAATAGGACAGTCTAACATCAGCTTCGATTTAAAAAAACAATGCTGACATTTTTAGTGCCATAACTATGATCCAGATAGCGGGACCAAATATGTATATAGCGTAATAACAGATTCACAGAATTACTGTCTAATAAGTTTTGTTGTTATCAGCTTGAGTTTATGTAGCTAAGTTAATTGATATATTTGGACTGAGGTAACCTTATCAATAACCTGTGTATTGTTTTCCTTCCAGATTCCAGATTCCTTCCAGTTTTACCCATTTAAGTGTTTAAGTGTAAAGGGTTTCAGAGTTTAGAGTTTACATGGAATTATTAATATTCTTTGTCAGTAAGCATTGCCCCACTGTCTATCCATCCATTTTCTAAACCTGCTTATTCCTATTCAGGGTCACAGGCATTGGGTGGAAGCCAGGGAAACACCCTGGACAGGTTGCCAGTCCATCACAGGGCGAACACAGACAAACACACAGATTCATACAAACACACTCATGCTCACATTCACACCTATGGTCAATTTGGAATCTGACTTGCATGTCTTTGGACTGTGGGATCGGGAAGAAACCCACGCATGGGGAGAAAATGCAAACTCCACACAGAAAGCACCAGGGCCAAGATTCAAACCCAGGACCTTCTTGCTGTGAGGCAACAGTGCTAACCACTGAGACACTGTGCTGCCCCTCCCACTGTCTATTTTGGAACTTTTTTAAATTGTTGGTGCTCATCCAAACTGAACTATGAACCATGTAGAGCCCAGTCAAAGACAAGTACTTTAAGTCCCAGCCAAGGACAGTGTCATTCCAGCCCTGGCCTGGATTTCTAATATACTGTAGATGGTCTGTCATCAGCTTCAATTGTTCACTATACAATAAAATTCATTCATATCATTAAAATATTGATGGTCCATTGACGGTCCAATGATCGTCCAGGTAGAAAATAATAAAATTAAATGAAACAACATAGTATGTAATAAAATAAATGCGTAATTTGTTATTGTTAATAGATGCTGGGAAGTCCCACTAGGAATTTGTGATCACAATAATTAAGTCAAATTCAACCTACCTCCACACAATTTGCAAAAACTTGCAATTCTGAAAAAATGACCACAAATTTTCTGTATGAAATTAAATATGGAAATTCTGGTAAGTCATCACACCTTTTTGCATAAAATCGTCCAATCAAACTTACATCAACAAACTATGTCTACCTTGGTCTACTTGCACTACAACTAAGACAACATAGTGAAGCATGACAGAGGAACAGAGACAGGTCGGTTCTCCATTGGAGAACATAGCTGCCTGGCCGTCATGCAAGAAGTGTAGGCAGGGGTCCTACAGCAACATTGATATAACACTGGTTCAAGTTCAAGTTCTCACCCAGTGTCTCCTGGGTTTGAATCTTGGCCCTGGTGCTTTGTCTGGGCCAAGGGTAGGCCTACCTTTGGCCCAGACTCTGACATGACCATGACACTCCACAGGAGTTGATGCAGAACCGTTGCACAGGCAACAGACGGGTTTGTATGAGGGGCCAATTAGGCCAATACTACTGAAACGCTCTCACATTCACTATTGAAACGCTCTCACACTCACTACTGAAAAGCTCACACATACATACATACTCTGTAAACCTATGCACGCTCATATATAAAACATTATACATACTCGTCTGAAACACTTACGCATACATATGAGAAACACTCACGCATACATATATACTTCTGTGTCATATACACATACATATGAAATGCTTACACGCATACAAGTGAAACATTTATACATATCTATCTGAAACACACATGCACATATGAAAAGGTTGTATATATATTGTTGAACACTTATACGTTCAAGTTCAAGTTCAAGAAGTTTATTTGTCACATACACACACGGGGTGTGCAGTGAAATGTAAAAAGTGGCAATGCTCAACAGAAATGTGCAAAGGACAAAAATAACAGGTTCACACTATTTACAATAAAAAACCAACACAATATTTACAATATTACAGTAATTCATAACTGAATCTCTCATATGATTACAAAAATACAAAAAGTTTAGATACATGTGCTAGTGTTTCACATATATTTGTATAAAGGTTTCAAATGTGTATGTATATGTTTTTCAGTTATATGTATGTATGCTCTTACATGTAGATGTGCAAGCGTTTCACATGTATGCATACAAGTAATTTCAGTAGTATGTATAAGAAATTTCAGTAGCATACGGAAGGTACCACTCAAGGTCACCAGTTAGACCGGAAGGCGGAAGCAAAGAGTGCACGTGTTGAACAGCGACAAAGCCAGACTCTTTGCCAACGGTTATGAGGGGCCGTGTAGGACTTATATATTTAAACGGTCAATGGTATGGCAGCGGACAATAGGCTTGTGACATATGAGGGGCCGTGTAGGACTTATATATTCAAACGGTCAATGGTATGGCAGCAGACAATAGGCTTGTGACAGCTGAGGCTGTATCCCTACTGAGGAACTTGCTTCAGTCACCTACGCTGATTAACTCGATATCTAACTCTGTATCACCTACGCTGATAAACTCGATATCTAACTCTGTAGACACACCTTCGAATGCAGCAGTTAGTTCTGAAATAAGGTCTCTCTCTGAACCCGGGTCTAGCAGCATGCAACGAACGCTAAACCAAGACAAAGGTAAGTAGAATTGTTTTTGTTTTATTGTTAAAGATTAATTTGCATAGTCCTAATGTGGGGAACCAACTTAGAGTATTGTGTTAGGGGGTAAAATGGTTGGCTAGGAGGGTTATCTAGCGAGCGTTATAACGCTTTTATACAGAGCGATAGCATAGTGATATCAAGACCGAAAAGAAAAGATCCAAACTAACGCAAAATGGTTGAGCGAAATGGTTGAACTAATGTTATGCATGGCATATTCCCGGCCTCAACCGGGTTGCACCGCCCCTTAAAATTAGCTTGAGCGTAAATTTGAGTTAACGCATATTAAAACAAAATTGGGTTGCACCAAATGAATTATTTTGAACCTAGCTCTAGTAGGCTCTAGTAATTACTTAACTGTTAAACATAACTATTGCGTAACTAGTCGAACGCCATTGAAAAAGACTTACTAGCCAATTTGGATAGCTAATGTTGCTTTGCTTGCTATCGTTAGCTCTAACGTGGTTTTGAAACAGTAAGATGTATTTCTTTTTGTGAATCGCAACTCTCATTCATTTGGCTCTATATGAAACGTTAATGCCACCGGGTGCAAACTACTTGACTTCATAGATACGTTCTTTGGTTACTGTAAACATGCCTGCAGTGATTCCTCTGACGTGTTCTTGTTTACAGAGTCAGACAGAAAACGCCGTACCATCGAACGTTTAACAAGGACGTTATTTTGCTGCAGAGCCCAAAAGACAACGTCGTGGTCAAGCAGCGAAAGAAGCATAAGTTATACGAAAGAGGGAATATCTTGAATGCTTTCGAGTTCGATAAAACCTGGGACAACAGAGCAGTTCTCCGTCAAATACGTGACGCTTTCAAGGGGAAAATTCCCGAGGATGTGAGGTAGGTAACGGGATAGAATAGCCAGTAAGACTATGTACTATTCGAAGTCCTTGACTCATCCAATGAATAACTTATTCAATAAGGGGCTCTAAGGTAACATTTTTTCCAAGGAGCACAAATGCCCCTAAGGTGATTATATAGGAGCGTACAAATACATCCTAATTAGTAGATGTGCTCCTAAATAAACCTGTTAGCACACATACATTTTTAGGGGCATATACCCCCAGGGGAGCACAGTGCCCTGGTTTAAGGCATATAAACAGGATGGTTTTATAATTGATGGTTTGATTGATAAATTAGACTATTCAGTGAATTCCACCACCAACACTAAAACATAACATTACACCAGCATAGTGCTGGGTGACCAAAAGCCACCAAAACAGATTTTGTGGATCTTCTTGCATACATTCTAGAAGTGTCTTGTGCATTAATGTGACATCATTCTACTCCAAAATAGTGGAAAATGGCAAATCACTGATATGTACTCAATTGGGTTGAAATACGGTGAACGAAATGAACATCAAAGCTGGCTTACATTGTTTGTAGTCCTAGTATGCATAAAAGTGATCACTCCAAATGGTTTTGTAAGTGAGTGTATGTAGGTAATACTGTTTTTTAAATGTATTCTATCACTGATGTATTCTGTGCACAGCTGTGAACTACTGATGGCTTGTGGCAACAAGTTGATCGCACCAGTGTTGAGGGATAGCCAGCAACTCGATGCCAGTATAATCCACAAAGTACTTAAGTTTAAGGCTCTATATGTGAGGCCCTCCAGACCACTTGCGGTATGTATAAAGGTGCTATCTGTAACTTCTGAGTTTGAAAGTAACCCAATTGTGCATATACAACTGTTATTATTTTCGAAAGTTGCATATAGGCTATAACTTTTAACCAAACCCAAATATTGGAAAAAAGCGGTTTTAACCTCTGGGAACACATCTATTTTACAACCTGACTAGAAATAGACATGCTCTGTTTAAAAGCCGCCCATTTTTTTTTAAAGTGCTGGGTTTAGTGAACCCAGTAGAAGTAACCAACGTGGAAAACTAAACAGACAAGCAAGTTCGTACATTGCACAAAATTCCATAATGTAAACCACTACAGCGCCTTTGTTTGAGGTAGGCTACTTGCTAGTTGATAGAATGACTAAGTGATATTAACTGCAGTAAATTCTATCCCTTTTTAAGCCTGAAAATTCGGATGAAAGTTGCTCCGAGGAGGAGGAGGAGGAGGTAGAGATGGTGCCGTCAGTCACCACCAGAGCAAGCAGACGACGTAATCCTGTCAGCGACCCTGTCAGCGACCAGCCGGACCACCCCACCATGTCAGCGCCCAGCAGCCTTGCACCGACGAGCACCGCGCCCTGCAGCCTTGCACCGGCGAGCACCGCGGTGGTTAAGAACCATTCCCACAAATTGCTAATTGCTTTTATACAACCTACAATATGCCAAACCTTTTAAGGATTTTAAGCATTTGTTTCACTACCTGGAATACATTTGGTGCATATCAGATGTTGGATACAACATTGAAAGAATATTGAAGAATACTTAATCCTACCCAGTAAAGACAAAATGGCTTCATTCTCTTAGATAAAATGATTATAATCCTTCAAATTAAAGTTCACGGGATGTTTGTCTTACCTGTTTTTACCTATTGAGAATTTTCTTAATGATGCTGTCGTGTTGTAACAGTTTGAAAAACTGCATTCTTCCAAGCACATTGCTACACGAAGGAATATGAAATTAACCTTTCTGTTTTCAATCACTGTAGCCTAACAACTTGCAAGCTAGGGTAATGATCACACAACTATACCTCTATAATGTGACCTAATTGAGTATTCAATCAAATTCATGCCTTATGCTTTTTTTCCACATTTGTCAGCCAAAAATGTCAATCATTATGAACCGTAAGGAAAAAGACCACAAATTGTACCTAGCCGAGAACCACGCCTCTAGCGGCTGCATGTGGTAATTCTGACAATACATTGGCCACAGAGTCGTGCATGCATAGACAGGCTAGGTCAATTAAACATCAAAACTTGCATACCCCGTGGGATCTAGCGATGATAAACTCACCAATATTTCACATCGACGTGTTCCTTGGGTGTCTGGCTTGGTTATGAAGTTTTGATGTTTAATTGACCTAGCCTGTCTATGCATGCAGGACAGATACTTTATCGCAGGAAGGGCTATTACAGTCAGTCTGGTACATGGAGGGCCTTCACCAAATTTATTTTCCAAAACACTGTTTGACTGCATAGTTCAAGGGCCAGAGAAATCTAGACCAGACCTGGGGGACATCGCCGATTCTGAAATCCGTGACAAAATACAAAAGGTTTGTTGCATTTTCATTTCATCATATTCAGTGCTTATGATGAATTGAAAGATTTTGGTTGGTCCAAGCACAGAAGATTAATATTTGTAAGAATGCATTCTCTATCTGTCTTATCATTTGTGCCCCCCATCTAATTAAATGGATCAGTTTATGTCCGTTTCACACTGTGGTATTATGTGTCTGCCATAAGATATCATGTTGGATGTGATTAAGAAGTGCCCAGGTTGCATTTATTGGACATTTAACCCAATTAAAAATAAAATCATGTTACTGGCACGTTATCAGCAACTAATGTCATAGTTACAACCACCTCTAGCAAAGCAGTGGTGAAATCTGAGAAAATTAGAGCTTTGAGCGAAAAGTAGTCGCTGAAATAATGTTTAACTTCAATTTCCATTGCAATGGAATTTGGATGAGGAAGGCAGCTTTCGCTCATAATATCATTGTGCTTGCAGAGATGAAAATGGAAAAACAGACAGTTGCACTCATCCATAACCACATTAAAATTGTTGTTACTGAGTGACCCACATTGCGTCATTGGTGGGGGACAGTAAGTTAACTGTTTTCTTTTTTAATTGTTATTAATCTGATTTTAAAAAATAAACTGGTAATCATTCTTAGGTTTCAGAATCCACAACTCTGGAGGAACTCACCCAGTCAACTGAACCACTCCTCGACTATCTCGCCAATGCAGGCTGTCTGAAGCCACTGAAAAGTGTTGACGACAGGGATAGACTTGTCGAAGATGTCTTGATGTTTCAAGTGATCAATCAAGTCCGTGGACCATTTGAAAGGTATTTTAAATGTAGTTATATTGAAAGTCCTGTTGTTTGATGTCCAACACATGCAAACGAGTGAACTCTTCATTGAATCACCTTTCCTCTCATACTGTCATTTAGGTTCAGAGATGGGTTGAAAACGCTTGGAGACCTGGAGCAGATCCAGAAGCATCCAGAGTCGTTCAGACCAGTGATGTGCTACAATCCAAAGCCCCTCACCGCTGACCAGGTTGATGGGCTGTTCCACATCCGGTGGTCAGAGGAGGGGAGCAACCAGAAAAGAGAAGAGGAAAGAGTAGTTGCTTTCTGGAGGGAGTATTTACAAGATGTTGAAGGTGTGTGTGTGTGTGTGTGTGTGTGTGTGTGTGTGCGAGAGAGAGAGAGTCTCTACATTGGAAACTCATATGTGCATTTGTTCTAAGAAAAGGGAAAAAAGCTTCTGGTGTTAACATTCCAAAGTTTATGATTTAACGTATTTGGTCTGTCTCTCATTCATATTTCCACAGAGGAAGATGGATAAAAGAAGTTGGGGGACATCCTAGCATTTGCAACTGGATCCGATGCAGTACCACCAATCGGCTTTTCTCCTCAGCCATCTCTCGAATTTCTTCACCCAAGTGGTGGAGCAGAAAAGTTCCCTGTTGCCAACACCTGCATCAACTGTCTTCGACTGCCTATCTACAGCACGTACTGTGGTTTTAAGAGCAACATGGACTTTGCAATAAGAAACACTCAGGGCTTTGGCATGCCATAGATGATTAATTTAAATTTGAAAGTTGAAAGATAGAAAATGTAACAGCTGAGAAAAAATATTTGGTAGAGAGCAGTGGTTCCCAAACCTCTCCTGGAGGACCACCTATCAGACTTGTTTTGTTCCAACCTAACTAATGGTTTTTGGTGTGTTTTCCCTGGGTTGGAACAAAGGATTTCTTGCAGGTGGTCCTCCAGGACTGGATTTGAGAACCTCTGGTATAGAGTAAAAAAAGACCTTAAAGCAATATTTCACTTTTTTTGACATATGGATCCTTTTTTATTCTTACCTCAATAGGATTTCACTCCTTAAAACCGTTTTTTGATATATTTTTCAGTTATTGAGATTTATCAGCCTAAGCATCATAAGCAAACAGGGGCGAAAACATAATGTTTGCATTATTGTTGTTGTTTTTACTTGCAAAAGGAGCTAAAAGTTTACTGTTTACAACCACTGTTCACAGCAGTTGCCATGTTCTGTGTCTGCCATTGTTGAATGAGCAGTTGATCAGCAAATACACAGAAGTAAAGTTAAAACAACTATTGTGTGAAGTTTACTTTTTGAATGAGCTTTTTTATTGTCAAGTTTACTTCAAGTTTACTTGCTGAATGAGCTGTTTTGGTCAGATATCAGTTGATCAGCTAATGCCCAGAAATAAAGTAGAAACCACTTTTGATTGTCAGGGTTCTTTTATACAGGTAAATTTACACATCAATAAATGTTTGTTATGAAATAATAGCCCAATCTCTTCATTCACTTAGTCCTCTGGGATGTCTTGCTTGCAAAAAATGTAAACGAGACAGAAATAATTGAATTCCATGATTTCCATCATTCATTAATGGGTCAATTAATGGTTGAATTTCTTGCATGGAACTGTTGCTTACATGAACACTGTTTTCAGGAACCTCAACATTATTCCTGCTCTCTACTGCAGGTAGTGGTTCATCACCATTATCAGTGCCTAAATGTTCATCAATCTGAAACACACCATCTATAGCTGTGTTGTTGCTTCCAACATGACTGACAACACCTCTATGCCACAATTGCAATGGGGTTTGGCCTCCTTGGGTAGAGAGTCCATGGTTATTCCATTGGCTCCTGAATTCTCCGACTGCCCTTTGAACCCGAGGTAAATAAATGTAATGCAAACAAAATAAATGAAGATCACAAAGAGAGTCAAGTATGCCTTCATTTTCCATAAAGGTAAATAAGTCAGAGAAGTAGTATGAAACGACTTGATTTAGTTCTGCCCATAGCCTCTCGATTCTTTGATTATGTACGCTGTGCCCCATGATCATGCTTCTTCTATTCAACCCTCTACTGTGCAACATAAATCGGGCCACCTCTATATTTTCCCTTCCGTGGTCACTTCGTACTCTTGAAGGCAGTCCATAGTCAGATACACCCTGCTGAAACAAGTTCAAAACACTTGATCCCCTGTTATTGTTGAGGCACTGAAGGTATATGATGGTGCGACTGTACCCATCCACACAGCCATGGAACACTATTCTCCACCTCACCAATTTATGGTTCCCGTCTATGTGCCTGTATAAAAGAAAGAAGTGAGAGCTGTTACAATCCTGGAAAACAGACTCAGATAATTCTGTAGGGTCACATCATACAAGTGGTCCATCTCTATGGGGCAGTAATATTGTTGTGAGACCTTAATGAACCCTTAGTATAAAATGTTATATTTTTGTGTTATTTGTCCATTATTTTCAGTTATAGTGTAGCTGGCTTCCTCAGCTGATGACTGGCTTTAGCCAGGAAAGATCTCCATTGAGCAATAAAACAATTCACTCATGGTGAACAACCAAATATCAACAATATTAAAAATGTTCTACTTATCTTGTTAGCTATCATGTGGCCAATCTCCCGAGTGTGTGTGATAAACACTATCACTTTTATCAACGTATTTACATATATTTGAAAATACCTGTGAGACTTTTATTGTGAAAGCAGGAACGAAATATCAAAATAACGATCAAAATAATCGTGTTGATCACACACACTCAGGGATTGGCCTCATGATAGCTAACAGTATAACAAAGTAAAGCATTTTGAATATGATTGCTATTTGGCCATTCACCATGAGTAAATAGTTTTATTCTGGCTCAATGGAGCTGAAGCCAGCCCTCGGTTGGGGAAGTCAGCTAGGGTATAGAAGCGAAGAGTTTAAATCAAAATTGTACAGGAATAGACAATGCAGGGATCACAAACAGTAGGCAAGCCATAACCTGTAAGAATAGACCTGTCGATGGTCCATAGCACACATACCATAACTCGTTTGGAGTTTGCACACTGTAAACCCTTCGGCGAATGGCTTGATGGCGTCTCAATGCCCGTCCGACGGGATCAATCTCCTGCAGAATTTGATGAATCCTCCAGCGCTGGATACGGATTCCGCGTGCCCGTAGACTTCCAATAACGTATCTCTCACCAGCATTCGGGGTACTCGTGGAAATCTCCCTTATGGTTGATATCAGTTCTTCATTGGTCAAGGACGTGTATTCCAATGGTCCGACACCAAGACGTTGCCTATGTCTGAACACAGTCCGACGGCTAATTCCAAAAAAAGAAGCAATTCCCTGCCGGTTAAATTGCTCAATTGTTAAATCATATCGTGGGCGACCTGGAAGGCCATTACTGGCTGTAGGTGGAACCGGAGGAAGGCAGTTTTCTTGATCTCTTCTTCTAGGTCTAAAGTCATCAAACTGATTAATAATCCGATTAAAACAATGACATATTGACTCCATCAGGTCCTTCCCTAGAGCAAACCATAGACAACATAGAATTTAGGGTAATGGTGTGGTCATCAAGCTCTCTAAAACATCTCTCTTCTCCTGGGTCTTGCTGTAGGCATTCAACGCAGCGCAGCACCCTATTTAAAAAATCAACAATGTCATCGCGGTTGCCAATTACGAATAAGACTGATCAAACTGACAGACTGATCAAAATATATAGAAGTTGCACCTTCATATTCAATCACAAAAACAAATTCTAAATTGTTATCAGACGTTGTTTAGACGTGGGCTTTACTTCCGCCTTCCGGTCTAACTGGTGACTTTCCGTATGCTAGTGAAATTTCTTATACATACTACTGAAATTACTTGTATGCATACATGTGAAACGCTTGCACATCTACATGTAAGAGCATACATACATATAACTGAAAATACATACACATTTGAAACCTTTATACAAATATATGTGAAACACTTGCACATGTATCTAAACTTTTTGTATTTTTGTAATCATATGAGAGATTCAGTTATGAATGTATAAGTGTTCAACAATATATATACAACCTTTTCATATGTGCATGTGTGAGTGTTTCAGATAGATACGTATAAATGTTTCACTTGTATGCGTGTAAGCATTTCATATGTATGTGTATATGACACAGAAGTATATATGTATGCGTGAGTGTTTCTCATATGTATGCGTAAGTGTTTCAGACGAGTATGTATAATGTTTTATATATGAGCGTGCATAGGTTTACATGTATGTATGTGTGAGTGTTTCAGTAGTGAGTGTGAGAGCGTTTCAATAGTGAATGTAAGATCGTTTCAGTAGTATACGTGAGAGCGTTTCAGTAGTGAGTGTGAGAGCGTCTCAGTAGTATTGGCCTAATCGGCCCCTCATAGGTTTGGCTCTCTGCTCCACCTGCTGCTAGCCTCCACAAGATGTCGGCCAATGATGATGCTGAAGCCTTCATCACCACCTTTGACCTGTTGCTGTCTATGTGTGGGTGGCCTGCGGAGGAATGGGCCATGCGCCTGCTTCCCCTGCTCACGGGGGAGTTGCAGTTGGGCGGTGCACAGCCTGCCGGCAGCTGGCCCAGCTTTAACTCTCAGACTGATGGCCTGATCGTTCTGTTGTAGAATTATCGGTTCCTTTAATGATGTTGAGTCTTCCAGGTCCAGAGGATGAAAAACAGCCAAGACCATGACACTCCCAGCATCATGCTTGACCATAGGGATACGGATAGGGATATTTTGGTGGTGGGCAGTTTGGGTTGTGAAAAAACATGGCATGGCATCCATTTCTAGTGGACTACCTGTCCATCTGTCCACTAGTGTCGCTGTCATTTTAAACGCTTTCCATTTTTATATTATTTGTCTCACAGTGGACTGATGGAGACCAAATCTTTTTGATATACCTTTATAACCTCCCCAGACTGATCTGTACATAGTAGTGATTTCACTCAGTGCTCACTTCCTGAGGTCATCTGCGATCGCACCATAGTGATTTTCTTTCACCTGCGTGGGTAACACCAAACTGACCAGGTTTCTCACGTGTATTTATGGGAGTGCCACACAAACTCCTTGCAAAAGATCTGAACTTTGATTGGTTAACTTCATACCCAATTATTTACCCACCTGATTCTACTTACCTAATGCAAGAGGAGGTTCACTTATTTTCACACCTGCACCAATTCCCTTTAAACTATTTTCATTTCACTACAAAACTGCTGCTGTAAAGCTGCCACGTCTGCACTTTGGCTTGGTGAGAAATGGTCACTAGAAAGGGCCAGAGTGTGCGTGGCCGGTTTTGGAACCCGGAACCTTTTGGTATCAACTCACCTTGCTCAATCACCGATGTGGCCATGGAGACGGACCCCACATCCCTCCATACCTTTAGGAGGTTGCTACCTTGCAGACTGTTCTGAGAAATGAGTGCAATAGCCAATGGCAATGGAAAAAAACTATATTGAAAAGATAATATCTAGGCTAAATGAGTACTTCATCTGACAATTACTTTCAATTCTACTTTGGTAAGTCCAGAGAGTTGTTCATTTGCAATCTAAAAGCTGTGTGATGTAGCCACATTAGAATGTTCCCAGGTTTCCATTTTAGTGATGGTGCAGCACACTTTGGCAACTGGAATACTGAAATACACTGAATTGCATAAAGAGTGCATGACAATGCATGTGTTCCATTTGAAAAGCTCCAAAATGAGATATCCACATCAGAAACATATTGACATATACTAAAAGTTAACAAAAGGTTTGATGGCACAAAATCACAGAAAATTGTGGTACTTTTTTAGTGTTTTGGAATAGGGTACTTCATTTAATGTTTGAACTTGGCACGTGATGCTTAGCTTACTGGTATAATTGTTGTGCACCTTACTGTGGGCACCTTCTGGATGTTGTCATCAATTACCTAGTTCTGAAGAAGATCCCTTTACACAGCCCAAATCCTTTTAATGTCAACTTCTACCCTTGAACTGGACATGAATGAGTGTGGAAGACAGAATTCCAACAATCCAGTATTTCTATAACACCTGGACCATTTACAAAAAGCTCCACCCCAAAAGTGTCTCTTACTGGAGGTTGCTTATCCCTACACTCAAGGCCATTGCTACAATATAGTGAGAGGAAAAATTGCATAATACAGGAAATAAGCCCTTCTACTCAGTGCTTAAGAGGAGGTCTTGCATCATTATACAGTAAATTAATACAACTTCATGATTTCTCTTTGATCCTCATGATCATTTAAAACTCTTCAGGTAGTGCTCTTGTTCAAGTCTCATGTGCGTTTTAAAATAATATTTCCCAGGGAGAGCATTGGTACAGGTCAAATGTAATTAAAGTCTTTATTGAGTCAGGAACTGAAATCTTTCTGAAATCTTTTGTCTATACAGCTAGGAGGGGGGCATCCTGCAGACCTTAGGGCCTCCTGAAGCAATGAAGCAGCCATGTTCTTCATGTCATTACCTATAGTAGCTGATTCAGCTAATTGGTTAGGTAGAGTTCATTTGGCTTCCTTTCCAATTTGGCTAGCCACTGGGGATAGCAGGAGTGAGTAATTAGAAACTTGAATTAAAAGTAGTCTTTAAGAATGACTCAGAGGAGCTGGATAGCACACAATTGGGCCACAGGGTGGCTTAATAGTTAGATAAGCCGTCCAGTAACAGGAAGGTACCACAAAGAAGCCACTGAAATTAAATTTTGAGAAAGCAACATGTGTTGCTGCTGACACTAACTAGAAATAACAAAGAATATTATGATATTAATGATGTTTTTCTCTTTGATGGAATGGTGGCCTGACAATTTTTTCTGCTATTCTTCTAGATTTGATATCTCATTCAAAATGAAGTTTTGACCTAAAAAGAATATTCTCTGTCTATATTGAATGAAAAAATGTTTCTCTTCAAGAGATTATCATAGGGCATCTTTATAGGAAGTTCTGTTGAGTATCTTGAGTGACACAAACATGCCTCTTAAGAGAAGGTGTATATTGAGATACACAGGGTTCCTACACAGTATGGAAAAGTATGGTATTTGATTTTAATAATTTCCAGGTCTGGGTATGGAAAAAAGAAAAGAGTATGGAAAAGTATTTGTGTTTCCAGACTATTGCTCCTATTCTGTTTTCTAAAATATAAAATTCAGAATTTCTAAAAATAAATTGATCATACAAGCAGAGTGTTTTTCATGGTGTTTGCAGCAGGCAGCCAGCGCAGCCAAATGTTTACCACTGTGTGAGAGAGCGCGGGCCAGAGCGAGCTTGATGTCGTCGAAACCAAGGCAAGAAGTATGGCGTGCGACTGAACGCACACTCCTACGCAGAGCTGCCTCTATGCCTGTACGTCACAGCCTGCAAAACAGCTCTGCCCCAAGTGCCTTATAACTATATCAAATCCGGACATCCACGACCAAATTAGTTTGAAAGAAAATTAATTGTATATACATAGCATCACAAATAACCAAATATTAAGCTTGTCTGAACATTTATGAGTTATGCAGTGATGTAGTTATCAGAAAAGTAAATGGACCATCTTTTCTGCGTAAGGAAACCATACCTTTATGGCTGCGTTCATCGCTGTTTCCATGGACACAGTGAATAAACAAGGCTGCACAGACGCCGTGAAAATTAAATTATTTAACTTTTTTCAACTCATTTTCGGTTCTTATTTATAAAAGGGACTAAAAAATATTGGGGGAACAATAATATAATATTATTTATTCAATATGTTAAGGGGAAATAAAATTAGTATAGGTAGCACCGGTTAGTTAACTTGCTCTTTGGGCAGAGATGTTTGACAGTGGAACGTCGTCCAACTTTCTCCGTAGGAGTGTGGACTGAACGGCTACAATGGGTAAATGCAAGTTTTCCGAGGGCTGGCTTGACAATCCCAAATATAAAGCCTGGTTGGCTAAGGATTCCAAATGGGAAAAGAAAGCTAGATGCAAAATTTGTGTAAAATCGTTTGACATCTCCAACATGGGGGAGGCGGCAATTGTAAGTGCTTTTGCAAGGGCAAAAGCACTGTAGTCTTGTCACAGCATCCTCTGCATCCAGAGTCACAACGTTTTTGGCCCAACCCAACGAGAGACCAAGACCGACCACAACAAGTAATGAACCCGCCAACGCACCAAATGATGAACGGTGACAATTTGAGCTACTGGAAGTCTAGAAAGCTGACAAACTGAAGCTAACGTCAGGTAATCACCGCAGTACCGCACCCAGATAATGATTTGAATGCATGGGTCTGTTAGCTGCCTATATAGTGTCAGTGAGTAAGCTACATGGCATAGTTTAATTTTTAGCGTTGTGTACAGCCATTGCTAGTGGGAATGTGGAGTATTTGCAGCTGCAACAGCAGCAGTAGTTGTAGTCAAATCAGCCGCTTCTGCAGTGGCTGGCGAGCTTACTAGCCAAATTATCTAGCTGAAGTGAAGGCACTTAAATTTTAGTGCTATATCGCCACCCTTTGGCATCAGTGTGTTATGTAGGGATGACCAAAGAACTACAACAGTCTGCTGGCTGTGCAAGACAGAGATACCATGTGTACATTGATGAGAAAAGAAGAAGAGGGAGCACACACAACAAACACAGAAAAGGAAGGTAGTACAGGATGAGGTGGACCAACTCAAGATGAAGAGAAGAAAGTTCAGACCAACATAAATGCACTTCTGACATCTGCAGATGAACTTGCAGTTGAAGCAGAAGCCACTGACAAGATCTCTGTGCTTGCAAAATCAAATGCCCTCAGGAAAGGTACAAAAGATAAAGAACAAGAGCTAATGAAATATGACAAAGACATTGAAAAGAAAATCAATGGAATGAAGAAACTTTGAGGGTATCAAGTCTAGCCATGGCAGTACAGGTCAGACCTCTCTCGCTCTGTGTGTGTGTGTGTGTGTGTGTGTGTGTTCGTTCCTCTTCACAGTCCCACAGCGGTTCACACAGCACTTTGTATATCAAGTCAATGGGAGAGTGTTCTTAAACTTGTTTACATTTTGTTCTTATGTATGTTAAGGTCTCTTTTCTAGTTCCCTGGTGAATTGTACATGAACATCCCTTCTGTTACTGTAGGGGTTGAAGGTATACAGTTATTTAAATTTACATGACAAAAACTGAATAACATTGCACTGTTTTAGCATTGCACTGTTTTAGTGCATTGAACTTTTCTGGGTTTGGTGTTAATTGATTTGTATGAGCTACAGTACCTAGCTACAATTTTCTGGCAATTATTTGGCAACATAACAGCATACATAGTCAGAATGTAACATACATGTGAACAGTTGGATTATTTACATAATAAACATCTAGCTATTTGTACTCAGATGTCAAATATGGTCTGAAAAATCTACAGAGAAGTCTGGAAATTTGAGTCTGGAAAAGTATGGAATTTTGAAATGGAAAATGTGTAGGAACCCTGGATACAGGTAAGGAGGACTCATGAATTCAATGTAACACTATTAAATAGTTAGTTATATGGAAAATGTAATGAATTCCAATACTGTCTTTGCAATACAAAGAGTTCAATGAGTTCAATGAGTTCATCATGTGGACACCACAGTCCACATGATGAAACTGAACACCCCTTTACTCCATCAGTAGCCTCAGTGAGTCAAATATTCACAGCACTGTGGAGAAAGAGGATGTTCATTTAGTTTAATATTTTCATCCCACAGACTACCACTAACCACTGGCTGTTACTATATCTATTATATTTCTATTTAGTTTTTAATACCCCAAGCTGGTCTTTTTAATGAATTTTGATCAATTCTGTGTGACTTTATTTGAATAACCTCTGCATTCCTCACTTACCTGGAGACCATGCCCCTCATAGGTAGGCATAATACCCTAGGCCCCAGGGTCTACCTTTTCATGTTCAACAACTAAACTGCACTGAACTGTATGTGGCTGTTGACCAAATCAGCTCCTGGAGGAAGTAAAATACTTTGAAAACACCAATCTGAACATCATGGCTGGCTCTGTAGGAGATTGATGCTAGGTATGCCCCTGTAGCCATTCCATAGTAGTTTGACATATGCAGTGCTTCGCACTCTGACAAGCTTTGAGGCTCTGATCAAAGGAATGAGCCCTAACAGGGCCAGGAAACAAAAACCGAGGGAAAGGAACAAATGATATGGTTCCGACCCCATTTTGATCTCTACCTCCTGCTCATCATGGCCTCTCCACCTACTCAGACTCCTAACTCCCACAGCCATCTCCTTAACGCTTGTTCTTGCTCTTCCCTACTCCCCCCATCAGCCACTGCCTAAATTGTTTGATAAATGAATAATTTCCCTCAAGGGAATGCAACAGGGCTCCAGCTGAGTTGACTGGAGTTGACACAGGACAGTATGTTAAAGAATTGTGTTCATTAGAATGGCTTTATTGATTTTTGGGACAGATCTGATTCTCACTCATGTGAAAAACGATGGGTATTACACAGTGTAACGTTTAAAGATGTTGGAACATGGCATCATCAAAGATTCTTCCTTCAAGTAATCAGGTGCTATTGGCTTTATTTATCCCAAGTACTATAAACTGTACTATAAATAAACATGGAGAGGTGGGGCTAAGCGGGAAAAACAGTCTATCCCCCATTTGTATCATAAGTCTTGCCTCCCAAGGATAATGATTCGAATCAGTAATTATATCATTATCCACACAATGATTTTGTTACTGTGTATGTTATCTAAACTTGGCATTGACCAGTATTTTAATGTATGATAAAGTTACAAAAAGCTTCTCAGGGCTTATTGTTTGAGAAAATGGAATGAGTATAGATATGCACTGGTTATGTTTACATGCACAGAGTAACCTGGCTATTTTTATACATTTTAATTCAGCTTAAGCTTTTTTACATGCATCTTTTATAACCTGTGATTGAGTACCCATGATTGCATGAATAAACCAATTCATAGAATATCCCCTTCTATCTGTGGTGTCCAGTCCGCAAATGTGTAGCTGCCAACTAACTGTCCCTATTTGACTGAGGTTCCCTATAGTCTCTATAGTAGTAATAATAAGTACTGCTACTCAGTCTGAGTTTGTGCAGAAAACCACAAATGCATGCCACAGTAATTTGTTTAATAAGGGAGTTTCTCATAATTCAAGTATGAGTTTACCCGGGCTATTCTAACCCAGTTATGACATTTACATGTGTTGACCCAAGTCCAGGTTACTTGAGTAACCATGTTAAGAAGAGAAATAAATATAGCCACTGAAGGACAGGGTGAAGCACAAAATTAAAAATAAATACCATACTAGTTGGGAACACATTTGTCTCCTGCTCCACAAACACACACACCCCCACACACACACACACACACACACACACACACTTAAACTCATGTCTGGCAATCTGTCTCGATCCACCAAATCCAGTCTAATGTATCTGCAATGCACAGACCCACTTGTAATTAAACACCTCAATGAGCAGATTGCAAGTTTCCATATTTTGAAATTTCCTTACAATTCCCATAATTGGATTCCAAATTTAATTAGCATTCTTGGACTAAACAGCAGGTAATTCCAGGGTGAATGCAGATGCTGTCTGGGGTCATTAACACTGGGTGATCTTGCTTTTCTGACACCTTGGCACCAGGGATAAACATATTATATGGAAAAAAATTAAAAACAAACAAAATACTTTTCTTTCTTGCTCTTATTTCTTTATCTAGCAATACATAAACATTTTAGAGACACAGACATATTTGTTACATCTATTGTCAGGGTTTTGACCCTTGTACTCCTTTATTCTTTACCCAGCACTTCTGTTATATTTATTGTCTGGGGGCTGTGGCTGCTGCTCTTACTATTGGTGATTTATAATGTTGGTGATATAGGAATGTCAGCTTGTTGTACTGTTATGCTCATTTTAAGTTGCTAAGTGGCTAAAATGTACCATGTCAATGAGGAGTTAATTTCCAAAATGCCATATCTCTTTTAGGGAAAACAATATATACATATACAAGCTGCCGATGTTTGCTACTTCATCCAAAAATGCCCTGTAACATATGACTGCAAATGAGAAATTTGTCAGAGAATGTGTATAATAACACGGACATACCTAGCTAGATAATTATAAAGTTGAGGATATTGCCTTCTGGAAAAATTGCATTATCTTTCCTTTATCTTTTTGCCCTTTGGCTCCAGAAACCTCATGAAAAAACAATGCTGTCCTCAGCTGACGCTCCCACAGTCAAACCAATATTGGAGTGACACTGCAAGGTGGTTTGATGCTCCACTGGATTTGAGTGCGCATCTGGCCATTGGAAACAGTTGGTGTGTTTGAAAACCAGTGCGTTTTTTGCTTTAGAGGTGACACTTCCTTTATGATGAAAGTGCACACAAAAAGACACACAGACAGACACACAGTTGCATTCTTACCCTTATCAGCTATTTGAAGAGACACCATTCCATTTCAAATTTCTTGGCCAGCAATCAAACGATTAACTGGAAGCATTTTTCAACAGTCCAGAGGGTTCATTTCGAGTCAAATGTGCTCCCCTGAAAGAAAAATGTACATTATGTAAGAATTCTTTTCATTTCCACAGGGACCAAGAGTAATTGGAGAGACACTCCCCCTTGGAAAAGCAAGCACTGACGTTGATGTCTTGGAATGATTAGGACCATAAATTAAATAAAAGGGCCTTGAGAACAAGAACACAACTCTCCACCAAAGTAAGCCCAGACACAGCAGTGAGTGATCAAGCATAAAACCAAAACTTGATATAGTGGAGGCGTCTCGTCAATCACATTAGACATACAAAGGTTGTGTAATTTTTTGTAAAGAGGGAGAGGAAGAAAAAAAAATAGAATGAAGGTGAATTTTCACAGGTCCTGGCACATTGTTTCCAAGTTCCCCCATAAACTAACTAATCATTGAGACTTTCAGGATGCTCAAGAAGAGGAATGACTTTGAATTCACTTAGCTGCAGGCCCAGGCCTGACCTCAAAAGGAAACAAGCCAAAGGCAATACTATGGTGAGGATGTTTACCTCTAAGGTGGAACAGGTTGTGTTATACAGCAAAAGCACATTCCAGTCCGGAAAGATAATCTGTCCACCCAAGAGTAAATCAGTATCTACAGACTGTATTATTATTAGCTGCAGCATCAACAAATTCAGTCGATTAGATTACTGCTTGTCCGTCAGATGAGTAGATGTTTTGAGCATACTAATTTGATATCATCTTCTTTCAGTGTTCTTTTGAAATAGCCCTCACGATACAGTGGAGTTGTATGTGTAGCCTGGTTCTCAGGATTACACGTAAATATATTTCCAAGTATAGCTAAAGTGAATAGCTAATTCTATGGCATTACTCCTATAGATAGATAGTGGATAAGCTTAGTCTTCATTTTACATAGTTGCCACTTTTCCTTTCCTCACCCTCACACCATGCACACAATGCAACACAAACCATATACTATCTCTGTCGGTTTGATAGGAAAGATTAAATGAAATAAAAAAAAGGAAAGGTTCCCTGATATTTAAGGGGAAGCTGGACCCTACTAAAAAGTCAGGATTCCTATCATTTTATATGTAATAAAGCCTAATAAAGACAGAAAAATGGGTAAGCATTCGATTTTCAACCATGGTTTTAACTTAAATAAAAGGAAACTTAAACCTCACCTCTTAAGGCAGGACAATGAGAAGGTTTCCCCCATCTAATTTTTAACCTCTGATTAGCTTTCAACATATTTATAGATAGTAACAATAACTATTGTTTTAATCACAGGCTTCCACTGTACTTCATGTCCGGGGTTTTGTTAGTCTTTGGTTTGGTAAAGTGCACTTGGTTTCCTGTGCACAGGCGCAATGGTAGCTCAGTCTTTATAGACGTCATGAAACGTCTTCATCTGTTTGGACACAACATGGAAGTGAGTAGAATCGCGAATAAGAGTTTTTGTAGTTTGTGTGAGTGAAAGCTAAAGCACACACAGGCAAGAATCCTTAATTAGGGAAGGTGAGGGGAATTTAGTGTGCAGGAATTATAGTGACGGTGTGGGCATGTATTGTCACAGACAGGTCTAGCAAAATATATGCATGACAATTATGGTTGTGAGAGCGTGAAGCATGTGATCAGATAGGTCAGTTGGACAAAGGAAAATTAAAGTAACCTAAGTTTCCTGAGAATGGTACATGGGATGTAACAAGGTTGAATAATGTATGTGACAAGATAATGTGAGAATCAGAAGCTCACAGAAGAGTCAAAGAATAGATCTCTGCATTACACGTGAGCAATTAAAGGTTCAATGGGCTCAAGCAAAAGAACAAAGGGTGCACCCACCAATTGAAAACAAAGAAGGTGAGAAACCAAATTCCGATACTACAATCTACAGACAAAAGCCTAAGAGAGTGGGAGGAAAATAATTATATAGACCACACTACATTGAAGAGTTATTGAAATCAGTTCTAGACACTGGCTGACAATACAAAGTCCCTTGTGAAATTGTGAGCCTGGTATTCTGCTATTATCAACATCTCACCTCCTCTTCTGAGGCGGCTAAAAAAAAAACACCACCACCGTGTTTTTTGTTTTTTTTCAACCCTGACAAATCTAAATGTCATCTGCATCTTTCCTCTAAGAATGTCAGAACAACTGGTGTTGCTGGCATTCCAATGATCCTGTATCTAAACCCACTATTGTTACATTAGGCCCGGACACAGCACTCTCATATTCTGGAGACCATACATTCATCATGTCTCAATGAACACCTGTAAATTTATTGTGCAAACTAAATTGTGTCATCTATTGTACTCCTAGTGGAGTCTTCTTAGATGTACCTCATGATAAAATGGAAGAGGCATGCCTTCCAATGATGACAATCACTGCTGACCCTAATAAACCATTCCCTCGAGTCCCACAATATCCTCTTAAGCCTGAAGCAGTTGCAGGAATCAAGCCTGTTATTGATTCTCTTTTACAACCGGGTGTGATAGTATCTAACACCAACTGTTGTAATACGCCGATCCTTCCAATCAAAAAACCCAACAAACCAGATTACCGGCAGGATCTTACAGCTGTAAACTATTGTTATCCCCAGATTTCCTTTAGTCCCAAATCCAGTTAGAACCTTATTCCACCAGACACTAAATATTACTCGATGGTTGATTTGTGTTATGTATTCTTCTCCATCCCCGTGAATTCAGACAGCCAGTACCTGTGAGGTTTCTCAGTAGACTCAGTGGACTAGACTTCCTCAAGGGGACACTTTGTATTCTCTTGAGTTCCCTGGAGTAGTCCCTTGGTGATGTATGTTGATGACTTGCTTCTAGCCTCACCTGACGCCACTGCTTGTGAGGTGGGCACTATTGTTCTGCTCAGGGCTTTGGCTGAGAAGGGCTATAAAGCCTCAATATCCAAGGCACAATTGTGTAGCCCTACTGACACCTACTTGGGACATGTCCTGTCTGGTTCTGAACACTGTCTCCCCCCCATCTCTGCCATTCAGAGTTCACCCAAACCAAACACCATGAAACAAATGAAATACTTTTTAGGGCTCACTGGATATTCTAGACAACAAAACTTTTCTTAAATTATTTGTAAATTTGTATTTGTATTTATGTGTGTAAGAAAATACCAACGTGGGATTCATGAAACATGCGAAAAACCTTGATTTGTGCATAGAACAGGTGTATCAGATGATGAATGCCAATCGTTCATAAATTGGATCAGCCTGTCCAAGCTGATTTGCATAGGTGAATACCCTGGGTGAATACCCTGTTCAACACCATAAAAGGCGTGCAGACTGAAGGGTCGAGTGCAAGTACACCGTGGCCAATAGGCCACATAATCTCTGACTATCCTGTGCTTTGCAAATCCTTATCGGATATTTCCAAACCCTCAACTTGTACAGAGCCCTTAACATGGACCCCAGGATGGATGGTGACCCTGATGATTGCGCCAAGGTAACCCAAGCCTCCACAAAACCCAGACCTGGTGTTGTACACAGATAGCTCTGCTCTCAGAGAGGACAGTGTTCCATATAAAGGCTACGCCATTTGTATAATGTTTTTCTTTATTATAGTATACAAATATATATATATATTTGTTCAATTAATTAAGACTATGCTTACTTTTATAATGCGCTCAGAAAAAGTCTGGTGGGTACGGGGGGTCATTAGTAGAGTTAATTTAGTTCCAAAAAGGAGTCATTATCTTCGCTATTTGGAAATACTTTGGATTTAAGCAGGATTTGGATTCAAGCAGTCAGTCATTTTAAAAGACTGTGCCTTTTATTTTTTCTTTGTCCTTTTTGTTTTTTTAGCTTTTGTTATTATTTATTTGCTCGCTACTACCAGGGGCGCAACAGACAGAGACAAGGCAGGAGCTGAGAGTTAACGGGCTAGCAGGCCACTTTATTTGCGCCAGCAACATAAAAGGACCTGGTCTTGACGGCCGCTACAGAGATAGACCTTTTTTTTAACCAGAAACAGAAGTCTCGCTCAAGGAGAAGTCTCGCTCTGAAATCTGAAAGATGAGGTGAGTTGTTGTATGAAGAGGTTGAACAAAGGTTTCTGGTTAAAAAAAGGTCTATCTCTGTAGCGGTAATGTTGTCAGACACTTGTCAGACACTTCCAATAACAATCTGAGCCTGTCAGTGGCAAAAACAAGCACTTTTAGTGGACATACTTTGATTGGCGTACTTGCCCCTGCAGATTACGTTGCAGCCATAGCAGCCCGTTTCATGACTGCCGACTGAGGCGATCTACCAGAGCAATTCCAAAACTTTTTGTACCTTTTTTGCAGTGTAAATGACGAATTTGTACTAATAGAGCCCAGGTTTAAAAATACCGAAATTCCCCTTTAAATAGAATAATTTAAGCTATATCGAGATACTTTATATCGCATATCGTCATTCTACCTACAAAATATAGTGATATCATTTTAAAGTCATATCCCCTAGCCCTAGGTACAATCAACTAAAACGACCTCCCTTATTAACAAAACAGGGACAAAGATGAGACCACAAAACAAAGGCCGTGGTTACACCTGTCTTTTCAATGCGATCTCGGTCATCCGATCACGCCAGGCTGCATGAAGTGACAGGTGTAGATGCACAGAGGTCGCTTTGTGCTCGCATTGTGTTCGGATCAGCCAGGCCACCTCGCGAGGTGGACGAGCTCGCTTTGTGTTCGGAACTCTGAATAGTCTAGACGCAATCAGGCACCTCAAAACGCATACAGCGGGGACACGTCATCAAATCACGCCCATTTCCCTCCAGTTCTGCCGCAAATTTTGTTATTTACCGGGAGGAAAAGCCATGGATGACGAGAACGATAGACAGACACAGCGGCGTGGAGGTGAGTGTGCTGGCGACACAGACGGGGCTGTAGCTGTTCGCAGATGTGATCAAACGTATGCTTTCGCATACGAAAGTTCAGCAACCAGTCTGTATCAGTAAATGTTTGAAGGACTGTTTTCCCACCAGTGCTGGCTGCATTCTCGGACCCACATGCTTCTCTCCACAGATGTCGTTGCACCAAGAACCACAATGAATGAGCACATTGCGCGCCACTGCTGTTGTCTCCTTGTGACGGCTGCAACTACCAGCCGCACTATCAACGTAGTACACAAACGGTAACCCTACACAAATGGACACCTTTTAACATAGGAATGATACTGACAATAGGTAGCTGTTAAAAACCTTTATTAGCTTTGTGACATGAATGATTTGAGTACACGCAATCTTTCATGTGGACATGTGACATGCTATAATATACTTTCCTTTGTCGAGTATCCTGCGGAACGATCAGTCCAACAAAGACCGAGCCGCTGCCTCAGACCAACTTATGTGGGCCAACAGGCTGATTGGACCCTACCACACCAGCTACAGCCAGAGGGGTGGTTTGGAACTTTCTGGCAGGAAGTCATCACAATAAAGTGATGACGTACCCTGTAATCAACTATGGGCTAGCCCTGTGTGTGTGTGTGTGTGTGTGTGTGTGTGTGTGTGTGTGTGTGTGTGTGTGTGTGTGTGTGTGTGTGTGTGTGTGTGTGTGTGTGTGTGTGTATATATATATAGAGCACTGCTGGTGTGACTGAAGGGGTTAGTTTTGTTTAGTCACAGCACTTATGCTTTTATTTTGACTTAGTTCTGTTTATTTTAACTGATATAATTTGTCTCTAGAGCAGTTCCTTAAGTTGAAGTTTATGGCTTTGTTGTTATTTGTTTTGTTACTGGTTTTGTTATCCCTCTTAACAACTGTATATATTTTGGGCTAATAAAACCCTTATTTTTTCACACCACCTGATCTCCCAGTCATACTGCCAACCCCGGGTCCCTCACACTCCTCAATAGCAAACGCCTTGTACGGGCCCTACCGCGACTACACACAATTCTTAACATAAAGTAAAGGAGCATAATCTCCCGCACACCCAGCACCATTTTCAGGGATTGTTGTTATGGTTATTTAAATACTGCGCGGGAACCGGAAATCCGAACACATATCTGGCCAAAGAGTTCGCATTTAACTGTCAAGTGTAGACGCACCACTTGTGTGTTCCGATTAGCAGATTCCGATTACCGAGATCGCATGAAATGACAGGTGTAACCACGGCCAAAGACAGCTAACCCCTACTGATTCTCTATAACATGCATGCATGCAAACTCTATCCAAAGGACACTGGTTTGATTGTTTGGAGACCGCAAAAGAAAGGCTGCTCCCGCTGTCTAACCCGCCGTGCCCAGGACGTCAGCTGGAGGCCTTATATAGCTGGTGGTACGCCACTATGGACCAATCCACAGCTGGCAGTTTCAGTTTCCCCAGCCACTCCCGTGATCTCAGCCAATCAATGGGCAACACCTGTAACGATGCGATGACATACACACTAGGGCTATCAACAGTGGCCAAAAATTACGTTTGAATATTCCTTCTGAAAAAACACATAAGTTTGAATATATTCGAATATCTATTACAATTTTAAATGTTGAATTACATGTCAAAATTTACCAACTTTCGGGCTGTGTTATTGCGCGTTATGTCCACAAGAGGGCAAACCAATACACCGAGAGACATAACTAGTATAGGTACATTTTATTTGAACAAACATGAACACACGCAGTCAAGTTGAAAAAAACCGTTTGCATTAACAAGGCTTTTAAAATCTACATACACACTTTTGCATATTTTCAAGATGTGCCCTCATGTTGCTTGTGGTGGAATGGTAGGCCATCTGTAGCTTACATAGCTTGCATACAACTTTGTCTCGAGGTTCCACAATTTTGCCGTTCACTGACCAAAAACCGAAGTACTTCCAAACGGGGCTTTTCAGATTACTCGGAGTGCTAATCACTCGCTCCGCGGCCGAGTTTGTTCCCGAACTCTCTGCCATTCTGTTATTTAATTATTGGCTCTTTTCAGCTCAAAGAATATGGCTACATTTTATTTTCAATCCGCTATTAAATGAACATGCCGTCACGTGTCCGTCCATTACAAGCAAAGCAACGACTCGTATGCAGCGACTTCATTTTCAACAGAGGAGACGCTAAAATGCGAGATTTATTTTTGGTTTAACACAACCCAAGTTGAAAGGAAGACAAGACACTTTTATCTGCGATAAAGTCTTTTTTTTTTTTTTTACAATTCGAATAGCATTCGAATATCGAACCATCGTTTGACAGCCCTAATACACACACACAGAGCGCATCTCCAGTACAATATTTATTATTACCACCCTGGGTCGTAACACATAGGGTACACAGGGTTTTAGGATGAAAAGATTTTCCTATTTTGTGTGTACAGATTCCTACACTTAAATATACACAAAGTTTTAGGCATCTGGCCACCCTGGTTGGAATGCAATTTCAGACACAGGGCTCTTCAATCTTGAGCACCCTACAGCACCACGATGCCAAAGGCACACACACCATGGGGCTGACCTCATTCCACAGCATAAAAACTACAAATTCAAGTTTCAAATTAGGCGATGGAATTAGGCACAGGATGTCAACAGTTCACATGGTCACTCAAACAGCATGAGTTTCAACTAAACATTGTGTTTTGATTCAAAACCTGCAAAGACGGTCTGCATATAGTGATTTTTTTTTAAACCTGGATAGGTTCAATTTATATTTTCCCTCCTTTTTACAGCATATCTCTCTCGCTGAGTAGAGTTGTCGGACAGTTTTGTAGCCTCCAGCAAACTTGGAATTACTTTCAAGTGACTTTGTTCCATTGCTGTTATCACCTTAGCCTAAACTTGTCTTGAAATCTACACTGAGAGGGAGGGAATGGAGGCAGGTATTGATTAGGCTGCTTTTCAGCAAAGGCCCCAAGGTGAAAAGTAAATACTTATGGAGAGACGCAATGGCACATCATCCCAAGGTGATGAAATTAAAGAAAACCCTCTTTCCACGTAACTCTCATATATCTACTGAGTTCCAATAACAGCAAGGGGAGTTGGCTTGTGGTAAAAAGGAAAGAATCATGCTTATGGCTTTGGATGATATCATCTCTGGCGATTTCTGTAGGAATCTGGCCACTGCAAATCAATCTTAGGTTTTAAAGTCATAGATGATGTTGAGAAGCTTGAATTTCCTTGAGCCATGATTTTTCTCACAATTTACTTGCACCACCACAAACACTGCTTTTAATTTCTCAGATATCTCAATAACAAAAATGGTGTTTTGATTGTACTGAAAAGTCATCCAGATCTAAACTATCCCTGTAAGTCTAGAGATGATTGGGGCAAATCCTTGTCTCATTCCATATGACTTGTAAAGGCATGTCTGGTAAGCATTTAGTTTTCAAGATAACCTTTGACCTCAAGGGTCAGGTTCAACCAGATAACCTTTGGTTGGTTGTGCCAAGATAGCTGATCCCACATTAGAATGATGCACGTCAATGTTATTCACTGTCAGACAACAATCACATATTTTGAAATAGTACATCTTTCATGAATGAGAAAATAATGTTCATAAAAAAAAAAAATGACATTGTTTCAATGGTACAAGGGTAATGAAATTCATTCAACACATGAATGATCATGTAAATGGTAAAGCAAAAATAAGAAAACAGAAAACCAAAATTTGAAGTTAAATGCTTTTTTGACAGCAGTAGTGGGCTTTTATTTATTCAACACAGATTTGCTGAGCATAAAGGCTCTTTTTCAATAACACCTTGCTACAGATACAGCAATGTAGAATCACACCTGGAAGCAGCCCTTGCTACACTCTCCAACCACACTATTCTATTGGCCACTGAATAGCTCCACAGGAGCAGTTAAGTGCCTTGCTGAAGCACACTTGAATAGTTTTTGAGGCAACCTTCAAGTCACATGTTCTAACCTTTAGGCTACATTTGCTGTCCTTTCTCATAAGCCAGATGAAACATTATCTCTAGCTGTCATGAAAGGGGCCCGTTCCTCATAAGTGGATAACTGAGTTAGCTGGATAAGTTTGTTGACAATTTAGTCTAACTTATTACCAGAGCAACAGCTCCTTAAGATCAAACCAGAAAAGTCGCAGGCTTAGTCAGAGTTAACTGGTTTATCACCATGCTTTTTTAAACTTACCATACATTAACTAATTTCCAGACATGGCTGTACCTTTCCTTATACCCCTTTCAAACACAAATCTCCAAATCAAATCAAATCAAATCACATTTATTTGTATAGCCCTTAATCACCGTTACAGTCTCTAAGGGCTTCACAGTGCCCAACATGTGAAAATAATAAATGGTTAGTACATGACATCCCCCAGCCTTAGACCCTCACAGAGGACAAGGAAAAACTCCCACAAACCCTCACTGGGAAAATTGGGAGAAACCTTGGGAGGGGCTACTCAGAGAGGGATCCCCCTACCAGGACGGTTGGGCGTGCAATAGATGCCGAGTTTGGGCAAGCAGCGTATACACAATATATGAAAGTTTATTTTGGTGGGACATCCAGATCTGATGGGGCGGCATCACAGAAACGGCAACTCAGTCAGCGTCATCATAGGACTAGGGGACCATGCAGGCGCCAACACTGCCCAGATAGGAGAACGCAACGTCCGCTCAGTCAGCATCGTCCTAGGAGGGGGGACCAACCAGACGCCAACTCTGCCGGGCTGCGGCCTGGAACAGATAGGAGACTCACCCACACACACCCATACACACACTCTCACTCACACAGACAAACATGACCAGCGTCAGTGGACAGGAGCAGGTAGACCAGGAGAATAGGACATGTAGGCAGGATGCTAGTATCCATCGGCAGGACCCTGATCTAGGATGAGCTAACTGGTCTAGCCTTACTCTGAGAAGAGACTGAGCCACTCCCTCAAGGCTGGTCAAATGACAGAGAGAATAAATGGGTTTTTAGCCTTGACTTAAAGACTTCGATAGAGCTTGCCTCTCTGATTGAGGCAGGCAGACTGTTCCATAGACAGGGAGCCCGGTAAGAAAAGGCTCTGTTACCTGCAGTTCTCTTTTTGACTGCTGGGATAGACAGGTAGCCAGCGTCCTGAGATCTGAGGGCGCGTGGCGGTTTATAAGGTTTAATCAAATCGGATAAATAGGACGGTGCCATCCCATGTAATGATTTATATGTAAGTAAAAGCACCTTAAAGTCACACCTGGCCTGAATTGGTAGCCAGTGTAATGAGGACAGGATGGGAGTTATATGGTCGAATTTCCTAGTTTTGGTCAGGATTCTGGCAGCAGCATTCTGGACCAGTTGTAGTTTTTTAGTGCGCCCAGTAGGTAAGCCCGAGAAAAGGACATTGCAATAATCGATTCTGGATGATACAAAGGCATGTACTAAAATTTCTGCGTCTGCCTCTGTTAGCATAGGTCGAATTTTGGCAATATTGCGAAGATGATAAAACGCTGACAACGCCTGACCTGGGTTATTCCAGTCAGGCATTGCTCCAGTGTGTATTAGAGAGGTGCTTTAAGAAGAGAATCTGTATTGAAAGATCACCAAGATCGTTTCTTTGGTGTTTGAAAGATAGAGGTTTAGACCGGAAGGGATTATTTACAGTTTACCAGTTTGACAAATCCATACATATGTAATTGGAAGGTATTAGGACCCAGGAACCTCAGGGGAATAGTGACAGAAACCTGTCAAGCACTAGGACCCAGGTGAAGAGCAGAAGGTTACTTTATTTGCAACTCGGGGTGCACACACGCACCAACACACACAACACATGCAAGGGGGGAAGTGGCCGCCGAACACAACACACACACACGCAGGGTAGGGTGTCCGAGTTGAATGAGGTCTCTGCATTTCCCCATTCCCGCCGACCTTCCTCCAGGGACAGCCAGGGAGCAGTGGGCAGCCTCCAATACCAGCGCCCGGGGACCAATTCCAGTTGTACGTCTCATCTTGGTCAGGGACAGGACAGGATGTTGCATGTTTTTAGATGGGTTCTTTTACAGGAGGAGACCCATGTGAGCACGGGGAGAACATGCAAACTCCACACAGAAAGGCCGGGGAGCTAACCCACCTGGGCACCCCAGAGTCAACAGCGCCCCAGGCGGGAATCGAACCCAGGACCTTCTTGCTGTGAGGCAGCAGTGCAAGCACTGCGCCACCGTGCCACCGTGAGAGTGGAAAATAACCTTGGCCTTTTTCTGCACTCCAAAAGATGATAGCTGAGGCCAGCCTTTGTTTGGTATGCTCCTATGCCACTTTGACTTGAGTCTTGGTGTGTTTGGTGAGGTATTATGAAAACCTGCATACTCTCGGCCCTCCATGGCTCATGATTGCCCACCCCTGGATTAGGCCTTGAAATGATACTGCTTGATCTAATCAGCCAACAGCATGGTGCACTTAATTCAGACATTGATACCCTTTAAACTAGCCTTCAGTACCCAGATATACTCTTAACCCATAATTTCCACATTGTAGATTCTAGTCACCTGCATGCCTCTGACTGAGAGGGACCATTTTTATGTTTTAATGGGGTAAATATTTACTTTTTGTTGACTTTAAACAATCTTTTAATGTTCTATTTTGTATTCTAATATGCTTGTATTTTATTTAGTTTATCTTGATGGGCTTGGGGTTGCAGATTCGTGAGTCTGATGATTGAAATGTTACAAGGTACATTAAGTCACTTTTAGAGTAATTTATACATTCCTCTGTTCTGTATTTATACATACAAATACATGGTGTACGGTTTTCCACTGTTTTTCCCACGTCAGAATAACTCAATTAGCTAATCTAACTATACAGACCAATTTGCACTTCGACTGTATCTACAGGGCTTTTGCTGGGTTAACTTGGGGCCAAAGAATAGGGAGGCCAAAGTGACTCCTTTTAGTGAATGGTGTTATCCCTTAGTGTGATTTGATTCACCCGATCATATTCTGTGCATATATAAGTTTTGAGTGTTGTAATAGTCTATTGAGCCAAACCAAGTTGTGTGCAGTGACACTAGTGGGACTCCCTGACCCTGAGTTGGTCATCGGTTTGTTTATTTGCTATAACTCATTGTGCGACAAATGATGTCCTTTGGACAGCCCTAAGGGTAGGGTTAGAGTGTCTGTATTTTTGGTTATTCCTTTTGTAATGCGTGAAAATCTGTTAAACTGTTTCTGAGATCTGAGCTGGAACCACCATGACTGGCACAAATCACACCATGGTAAGTCACTTAGATCATGCATCTTGCCCATTCTAATGTTTGGTGGAACAAAAAACTAAATCACTTTACCATGTCTGCATTCTTTATATATATTGAGTTGCAGCCACATGATTTGTTGTTGGCTGGCATCACGTTAGCTTGAATTAAACAAGGGGGCCCCAGGGCTGCCAGAAGCCATAATACCTCACAGACTGGCAACTGTACTACTAGCCAACCCAATGGAGGTTCACTTCCACTGCTTGCCAAAGCCATATAAGTATTCAATTCCAAATTGAACTACCTAATTGTTGAGGGGAAAATAACCTCATCAGGTTAGGTGTTCAGGAAAGTTTTGCCTCACTGCCTGAACACATTGGCTCTCTTGATAGCTTTACCAATGAACCAAATACCACTTTACTTAATATGCTTGATGCTGTCCCACCTCTAATCACAAAGACTCAAAGTCTAAAACTCCTTGGTTTACAGATGATGCACGTGCATTAAGCACCTGCGCCTGAATCCTTCTCTCTTCTATCCCCTGATATTGCCACTGATCTTCTTCTCTCTATTTTGTCCTCTTCTCTGGACAATCTCTGTCCCCTCACCTCCAGGCCTGCACACCCAACTCTACCTGCCCCTTGGTTGTCGGACTCAGTGTGTACTGAGAGGGGCTGAGCGCAAATGGAGAAAAGGCCAATCTCTCCTTTCCACTTTTTCCTCCTCTCTGTCTGCTGCTAAAGCTGCTTTCTTCTGCACTAAAATTCAAACTTCTGCTTCTAACCCTAAAAAACACTTTGAAACTTTCTCTTCCCTCCTCCAACCCCACCTCCCACCTCCTCCCTGACTATTAACAATATCCGATCCTCCTTCCCTCACCCCCCGGCTGGTGCTCCGCGCGCCAACCACACCTGTCTGACTTCTACCACCCTCTCCACCTTTTCCCTCCCCACCTCCCTCCCTACCCCATTTTTCTCCCCTCTCCCCAAACAAGGTCCTTCACCTTGTTACATCTAGCCGCCATACCACATGCTCCCTTGACCTGGTCCCCTCCCCTCTCCTTCAGTCTACTGCACCTGAACTCCTTCCCTTCCTGACCCACCTCATCAACACATCTCTGGTGTCTGGATGCTTTCCCTCTTCTTTCAAGACTGCCAGAGTCACCCCCCTTCTGAAGAAACCAACACTTGACAAAAACTACAGACCGGTTTCCCTTCTACTCTTCCTATCCAAAACGCTGTCTTTAATCAACTGTCCTTGTACCTCCACCAGAACAACCTCGACCAGAACAACCGGGACCAGCCCGGGTTCGAGGTGGGTCACTCGACCGAGACTGCCCTCCTGGCAGTGACTGAGTCGCTCCATGCTGCTAGAGCGAACTCTCTCTCCTCTCCTGATACTCCTGGACCTGTCTGCAGCGTTTGACACGGTGAACCACCAGATCCTCCTCTGCACCCTTGAGGGGATGGGTGTCTCAGGCTCTGCACTCTCCCTGTTTGCATCACACCTGACAGGTCGCTCCTACCAGGTGACGCTGAGAGGGTCCGTGTCAGAACCACGCAGGCTCACTACTGGGGTTCTGCAAGGCTCGGTTCTGGGTCCTCTTCTTTTTTCCCTCTACACAACATCTCTTGGTTCTGTTATCCACTCCCATGACTTTTCTACCACTGCTATGCCGATGACACCCAGCTGATCCTGTCATTTCCCCCCTCTGACACACAAGTGGAGGCATGCATTGCTGCGTGCCTGGCAGACATCTCGGCGTGGATGTCGATGCACCACCTGAAGCTCAACCTGGACAAGACTGAGCTGGTGTTCCTACTGGGGAAGGGTTGTCTGCACCGAGACCTGGCCATCACCATTGATAATGCTGTGGTGACGTCAACTCGGACTGCGAGGAATCTGGATGTGACCTTGGACGACCAAATGTCGTTCTCGGCAAACATCGCATCAGTGACATGCTCCTCCTCGATTCCAGATTCCTCCTCGACAACATCAGGAGGATTCGCCCCTTCCTCACTGATGAGACAGCGCAGGTGCTCATCCAGGCTCGTCTGCCATCAGACCTCTGGAACTTGTTCAGAAATCTGCAGCTTGTCTGGTGTTCAACCACCCCAAGTTCTCCCATACAACTACCCTTCTCCGTTCTCTACACTGGCTCCCTGTAGGAGCTTGCATCCAGTTCAAGACCCTGGTGCTAGCCTATAGGGCAGTGAAAGGAACAGCACCTTCTTACCTCCAGGCCATGGTCAAGCCTTACACCCCCGCCGACCACTTCGTTCTGCTGCCTCGAGGCGACGGGTTGCCCTGTCGCTCAGAGGCCCCTGCGGCTTTTCTGTCCTGGCCCCACAGTGGTGGAATGAACTCCCCACTGATGTCCATCTTTCCATCTGCCCATCTTTCGCCGCAGGCTGAAAACCCACCTCTTCAAGAAACACTATCCTGACCCTTCCTCTTAGAACTTGCTTATTTGTCTGAGCTCCTGTTTATTAGCTCTTGTTAATTTGCTTCACTTATTTGTTTTAGCTCTTGTTTATTTGATTGACTTATTTGTCTCATTTGTTTAATTAAAAAGTAGGTAGCTAACTTATTGCACTTTTACCTTAGCACTGGTTATGCTCTTAGATGCTTGTCTAGGAAGGAAATGCACTTACGATTTCTGGTGACTAGTGGTTCTCTTGCCTACCTCTGTTGAATGCACTTATTGTAAATCACTTTGGATAAAAGAGTCTGCCAAATGCCTGTAATGTAATGTATCCCCCCTTACACACATGCATGGTTGGTATAACAACACAAAACACTATTGGAATTATAATTAAATTAAATAAAATGGGAAGAACGGAAAAAGAAATGAATAAAAAGAGGAGGGAATGAATAGAGAGAGCAAGAGCAGATTAAAATGGGTGTTTAAAAATGGTGAGAAGAGAAAGGTATGTATGTAAGATTACTGAGCTATGTTATTAGTTGTCAGGGTGGCATGTACTGCAATATTGTTGATCGAGGTGTTCTGATGGTCCATTTTGCTTCTATGATTGGTTTGTTGGCTGGGTTGTTGGTGGGCTCTGTTCATGTATTTCTCTGAGTGTGTGAGCCGATGTATGCTGGGACTGTATCAGCCACAGTGATGTAGCTGGTTTAAATTTTAATCACTGCAAGATTAGATATTAGTAAGACATTCAAGGGATAGTAACATTTTTTCCTGTATTTTGATGAATGCTTCTTGAATAAGAAGTATCAACTGATGTTGATACTAATGTTTATTAATTGTTTGATAAAGGATAATGGTAGTGGACTCTTGGACCCATTGTATACACTTCCCGTATACCTCCCGTGTGAGTATACGTATGTGTGCAGTATACATTATTATCTTATACATGAGCATTGACCCAGGTCATTTTCTTGTTTCTATCTTCTGTTTGTCTTGATTGTGAATTACTTTATTTACCCAATTCTGATACATTTAAACAAACAGTCTGTGGCCCATTATTACAAACATGGAATACAAAAATGTCAAATAATTCAATACTACAATACAATCTACTATCTGAAAAATCACTAATTCTGTTTCAGGGCTCTTGATGTTTTTCTAGCATCAAACCACATGGACATTTGATCATATAAATAAGAAGTGGAATAAGTGAAAATGATGATGGCATAACGTTTCCCTGATTGAGCACACCCCCTAGACCCATGTAATACATGGGGCTGCTATTGCCACAGTGACCCTGACCTGGATAAGCGACTAACAAATGGATGGATGGATTTTTTTTTCTTTGACCTGCAATGAGCATTCAACAGTTTATCCTTTAAATTGGGGCCCCTTCTGATGCAGACGCAGACAAACTTCTATACCTTGCCTCGAGCCTTGAGATTATGAATCCTCTGTCTGTAAATGAGATGAAGATTCAACATTTAAAAACTCAAAAAGAGACAAGAGTATTGGCACAACAAATGCATACCTTGTGGGCTTAGAATACAGAAGGAGTGCAGATATTAGCTGTCTTGTTTTCCGAAAAGGCAAAAAAAACGAAAAAAACGACTGTGGACCCGTTCTTGGGTCGCATGAAGAGAACAGTATGGGTTGTCAATCCTTCAAAGAGGTGAAAAATAACGATGTTTTAGCCTGTAGTGAAACCTAAATGTAGCTAGCTGGCTAGGAGCCAGAGCTCGACAAACCTTTCCTCTGTTTCATAGTTCCACCTAGCGGCACCAACAACTTTTCTCTTTCGCTTCGCCATGTTTGTTTATAGCGCTCCGTGCTCCTATTGGTCAACGTCACAGATGAGATGGAACACGTCGTGGACGGCAAAAAAACAATTCTAACATGCTAGTCTTTTGTCGGGACGTCGTGAGGCGTCCCAGATGCGGCGTCGGTTGTCGTCCACTGTGTCACACTACACAACATAAAACGATCGATTGTCGCACCCTGTCGTTCCCGACTCGACCCGACGCCCTACGTCTGCCGAATCGGCTATAATCGGCCTGATATCGTGTAGTCTGAACCCGCCATAAAATGAATGCATAGATAAGAACAAGGTCAACCATGCAAAGTATCTCTATGTTCTAGGCAGGGTGGGAAATTAATACCAGCCACATGCTGGTAAATTAGTCTAATATACCTGTCACGGTGGCAGGTAACTGATCATTATTTAGAGGTTATTTTCTACTTTAAATGGGCCCGCTGATTTGGCTGGTAAAATAGTGAAATTGGCAGGTGAATCAATTAGCCACTGTGGCCTAGTGGCTAAAAAATAAAAGATGTCCCAGAAAGCACAGAATGATTCATTGGCCCTATTCTTAAAAGCACAAAAGTGTCTCGGAGCAAAGCTATAAAGTGGAGTAATTGTGTAATATGAGCAACATGAAAAATATTACCTATTAGGATATTTAATATCCAGCTGATTAGTCTATTAAAAAAATGCATTTACACTTGCTTCTACCGCAGGCCTAAAACATGAACTGATAGCCTATTATTAGTTTAGGTTATTATGCATACACTATGTTACAAATCCATTTTCCATTAAATATAGCAAAAGCAGTCCTACCAACAGTTGATGACCGTAGAGGTGGCTATGTCCACTGCTGGTGCAGGGGACTGGCTCATAAATGGTGAGGTGCCCACTCTGCACCTCCTGGGGCCCGTTCCAGTAAGCGGGTTTAGTGAAAACTCTGAGTTTGTTAACCCTGAGATGAGGGAAACTCTGGGTTTTCCGTTCCAGAAAGAGAGGTAACTCAAACTCTGATTCGGTTACCATGGTAACTGACTCTGTGAACCTAACCTGCTCGCTGGCAGGTTTTCTTTAACAAACCCTGAGTTTCTCCCTGTCTCCTCCCTCTGCTGAACCTGAAGCAGCTGTCGGACATGGACGTGTCCTTTCCTCGATAACCCGATCGATATTCAAGCGGAAGTAATTCGCATAGCCTTATGTCGGAGAGGATTTTGAGACCCCGATTAGATGTTCTATGTCCAGGATGGAAGACCTGTCCGAGATATAATATGCCGTTTACACTTCACGGATTAAGCTACCACCACCCCGAGCAGTCAAATAAAGACACATTTCATTTGGTCTTCTTTATTTCCTACAAATACAAAAGCAACAGTTAGTATTTTTATATTGTTCCAACAACACATTTCACCTGTGACCATGCACCCACCTCTAACTTATGTTCGACTAATTCAATTTCTAGATCTGCCTTTCTAATTTGTCACCCCAAGTACACCAATTGAAGTACATCTGGCCCAGACAGCTCAGTTGGTAGAGTATTAGACTCTCAGGGTTGTGGGTTCGATCCCCACATAGTGTTAACTATCACCTTTGTAAGTCGCTTTGGATAAAAGCGTCTGCTAAATGACTCTATTGTAATGTTTTTATATTTCATTTTCAGCTGCTGCCAAAAGCGCTTTGCGCCCGTGGGATTGCACCTAAATGAAATACTATTCCACCACTATTCCACCATTATAAGAAAGTGTGGTTAAATGTTAAATGAGTACACTACTGCATTCAAACGTACGCATTGACTCAGGCAGCGATTCTCTCCCACTTTGCTTGCCGGTTGCCATGCTGAATCGTAGTATCGGGCCTCCATTGATGATGGCTTTTTATTGTCGTCGCGCACGTGCTTAACTCAAGGTGAACATACTCAAAGTTGATTGAACTAACTCAAATCAGCCGTTCTGGAACCAAAAACTCAGACTTTGCCATCTCGGAATTAATCAACTCAGAGTGCAGGGTTAGACTCAGAGTTTGCTGAACCTGCTTCTTGGAACGGGCCCCTGGACAAGAATATCAGTGGAGCTTTTATGGCAGTACCGGTTGGGACTTGGCGCAGCCTTCACAAAATTGTCAATGCACCATTGTGTGAGCGTACTGCTTTTAAAGGTGATGAAATGCGCTGATTTTATTGGCCAGAATTTAAGCCAGCCCTCACCACATCTACTGATAATGTATTCCTCTTAATCCAACCTCTTTGACCACTGCGACGCAGTTGCGTCTCTGGTCACCATAATACCAAAATAGACTGGAATGCTCTTGCACCATAGGCTGGGCATTGCCTTGGCTGATGTTGGAATCCACACAGTCTACAGTCAAATGGTCCGTGTACTTGGCGGCCAACGGATTTTCGTTTTGAAATCCAAAATCAGGAAATGAGCTGTTTCCCGATTACCATTTAGAAATAGGGAAACAAAAACGACCCGTTATCTGATTTTCTTTGATGTGCTTATAAATGGAAATCGGGAATTGAAATATGTGTGTGGAAATCTTCTTTCTCAATTTTGCGTAGATTTTTTTTGGTGTGACCTGGAAATTATCGTAAGTAGTATGCCGCTTGCCGCATACCCAGAAGTCAGAAGCACTAGTTGGCAGTGTATTTGGAGTCGGACATCCATGAGACAGACGTAAACAACATGTCTTTGCACGAATAAATGGAATGTCTTGTGGTGATATCGCCACTGCATTATGTACCCAGTGTAACCCCCTTCTTTCACAGGCAGTATGGGTGTGTGCTGGATTCCTATTGAAATGGGGTGTGACCTGGGTTCTTTATATTTGGGACTTTTAAATAAAGTGTGTGTGTGTAGATTTAGTATATCCCACTATAAGCACGGTGCCTCCACTTAATAAGCTAAAACTTACAATGAAATAGGAATAGCTAATTAGGAATACATAGTAACATGTAAAATGTATTAAAACAGTGCTAATCGAATAGGGATTATTTATAAGGAGAAAAGGAATGATAGAACTAATAAAATAACTTTGCTCAATATGATTAATATATATATACAATATCAATTTACAATCAATAACAAACAATCACTAATAACAAACTAATGGAAAGCTCTCCTGAACAAGCAAAATAACAAAGATTGGGGTTCCCCTAAAATAAATAGATAACCCTGCCCGGGCCCTTTAACCAGACGTATCCTACTGTCCTATACGGAATGGGAGTGAGGAGATGCACTGCTTGTTAACGTCAAGAGCAGGTGATGGGGAGAGAGGGAGAGAGGGAGGAAGTTACAGCCGTAACTTTCGCTTTCTGGTCGAGTTGTAGCTCCGGTCCAAACACAAGTGAAACAGATCCCAGATCCTCTTGATCCCAGTTGATAATGTCCAAAAACAAAGATTGCTGACCTCTTCAGACTGTCTTAGTAACGGTCCTTATGGTAACATTACGCCAACGGAAAACTCCTTATTTCCGCTAAATAAATAAACAAAACCAGTAACACAGACTTGTCCGGCATAGGCTAGAGTAACCGAAACACTACTAGCATAGGAAAAATAAAAAACAATGTCAATAATAACCGTGGCACTATCAACTGTCAAAATATCCTCTCTTCAATAAAAATCAAATCAAATCAAATCACATTTATTTGTATAGCCCTTAATCACCGTTACAGTCTCTAAGGGCTTCACAGTGCCCAACATGTGAAAATAATAAATGGTTAGTACACGACATCCCCCAGCCTTAGACCCTCAGAGAGGACAAGGAAAAACTCCCACAAACCCTCACTGGGAAAATTGGGAGAAACCTTGGGAGGGGCTACTCAGAGAGGGATCCCCCTACCAGGACGGTTGGGCGTGCAATAGATGCCGAGTTTGGGCAAGCAGCGTATACACAATATATGAAAGTTTATTTTGGTGGGACATCCAGATCTGATGGGGCGGCATCACAGCAACGGCAACTCAGTCAGCGTCATCATAGGACTAGGGGACCATGCAGGCGCCAACACTGCCCACATAGGAGAACGCAACGTCCGCTCAGTCAGCATCGTGCTAGGAGGCGGGACCAACCAGACGCCAACTCTGCCCAGATAGGAGAACGCAACGTCCGCTCAGTCAGCATCGTCCTAGGAGGCGGGACCAACCAGACGCCAACTCTGCCGGGCTGCGGCCTGGAACAGATAGGAGACTCACCCACACACACCCATACACACACTCTCACTCACACAGACAAACATGACCAGCGTCAGTGGACAGGAGCAGGTAGACCAGGAGAAATAGGACATGTAGGCAGGATGCTAGTATCCATCGGCAGGACCCTGATCTAGGATGAGCTAACTGGTCTAGCCTTACTCTGAGAAGAGACTGAGCCACTCCCTCAAGGCTGGTCAAATGACAGAGAGAATAAATGGGTTTTTAGCCTTGACTTAAAGACTTCGATAGAGCCTGCCTCTCTGATTGAGGCAGGCAGACTGTTCCATAGATAGGGAGCCCGGTAAGAGAAGGCTCTGTTACCTGCAGTTTTCTTTTTGACTGCTGGGATAGACAGGTAGCCAGCGTCCTGAGATCTGAGGGCGCGTGGCGGTTTATAAGGTTTAATCAAATCGGATAAATAGGACGGTGCCATCCCATGTAATGATTTATATGTAAGTAAAAGCACCTTAAAGTCACACCTGGCCTGAATTGGTAGCCAGTGTAATGAGGACAGGATGGGAGTTATATGGTCGAATTTCCTAGTTTTGGTCAGGATTCTGGCAGCAGCATTCTGGACCAGTTGTAGTTTTTTAGTGCGCCCAGTAGGTAAGCCCGAGAAAAGGACATTGCAGTAATCGATTCTGGATGATACAAAGGCATGTACTAAAATTTCTGCGTCTGCCTCTGTTAGCATAGGTCGAATTTTAGCAATATTGCGAAGATGATAAAACGCTGATTTAGTGATCTCCTTAATGTGCAACTCGAATGAGAGGGTAGGGTCGAATTTTACCCCAAGGTTTTTAACGTATGGGCTCTGGGAGATTACACAACTATCAAAGTTAAGAGTACTATTCTCAAATAAGTGTCTATGTCTAGCCGGTCCCACAATCAGCATCTCAGTTTTGCTGCCATTAAGGAGTAGGAAGTTTAGGGACATCCAATATTTGACCTCTGATAGGCAGGCCTCTAGTTTTTGGAATTGGGTGTCATCGGTTGCTTTGACTGGTATGTAAATTTGGGTGTCATCGGCGTAGCAATGGAAGTTAATGCCAAATTTGCGAATGATGCCACCAAGTGGTAGCATATAGATAGAGAATAGCAGTGGTCCTAGGACAGAGCCTTGTGGGACACCAAAGTCCATATTGCAACACTCTGAGGTCATGTTGTTGTAAAAGACGTGGTGTGATCTATCAAGTAGGTAAGACCTAAACCAAGAAAGGGCTGATCCCCGGATACCAATATAATGTTCAAGACGGTTCAAGAGTATCGCATGATCAATTGTGTCGAAGGCTGCACTCAGGTCAAGTAGCAATAGTGCTGAGGTTGAATTGGAGTCAATAGCTAACAAAAGATCATTTACCACTCTCGTAAGTGCAGTTTCGGTCGAGTGAAGGGATCTAAAGCCAGATTGAAAGGGATCAAGCAGGTTATTTTTTGTCAAAAAATCTGTAAGTTGACTGGCTACTGTTCGTTCAAGTAATTTGGAGAGGAACGGCAGATTTGAGATTGGTCTATAGTTCTGAAGTACTTCGGGGTCAAGGTTCGGTTTTTTCAGTAGTGGCTTGATCACGGCCGTTTTAAAGGCGGAGGGCACCGTGCCAGTGGAGAGCGACTGATTGATCATATAGAGAATGGAGGGTCCTAGGATAGGGAATACTTCTTTAAGCAGTTTAGCAGGTAAAAACTCCCCAGCTGTCTCCTTTCGCTCTCGTCACCCACTCCCCGCACACCTCACCCGGGTACCAGGTTCCAGGAAGGTTACCGTGGTTATACCTATATATCTATATACCTATATGATGATAATATTGCACCTATATCGGGTACAATATGGAGGGTTACACCAGTTTGGAACGACACAGGGTTTTTCTGAGAGGAATGTGCGGAGTTGGTGTGCTGAGCAGGGGCTTGTCAGGGACTTCTGCCATGTACACTTCCTCATAAATGACGATGTTGTTCTTTATTGGCATGGTGGAGTGACTGACAACCTTCTTGCTGAAACCATCGATAGCCATTACATGGGTCACTCCAAACATAACAAGCTTCTCATTTTGACATGCAGCTTGTGACCCATGTATTCTGCATTGTAGGGTATGGGGTTCAGATTTTAAATTTTAAAAGAAAATATTGAAAAAACGAGTGATGCCCATAACGTTGGCCTCTAGATTGGTGGAAACGTGGGCCGGTTCTTAAGGTTAGCTGGTTCCATTGCACCAGCTTGTGAACGACAGGAATTAACCAAGCGGGAAGAAGGGGGAGTTGATTACCAAAATTCTGTTTAGAGAATACTTTTGAGTGAATATATAATCATCTTACTATATATTTTTGGAGAAATAAAAAAATAATAATTTATATGTAGATAGATTGTGTGGCGCGTTGCCACGTTTTTATTATTTTGTTTAATTTTCTTTACAATAACTGTAAACTACTGGCGGGCCACTACTGGCCCACGGGTTGCCAGTTGCTGATCCCTGCCTTAGTTCATAGATCACCTAGATCAGCAAAATCGCACTTCTGTCGCCACATAAAGCTGGAATTGTTGCCTGAAGGTGGTCCAATTGCTGTCAACGTTTCCTGTGAGTTTCAAACCTGCCGGTGGTCTAATAGTCTCCATTTTGACGAACGTAGCATGACAGACTTTCACTCCTGGTACCATGTCATGTTCACATCTTAAAATAAATGCAAGTTGTGGTAGCTGGGAGGAGGGTGGGGTGAGGCTTAGTTTGGATCCAGGGGAGAGTTGAGTCGGTGGACTGACTCTACCCTGAATCCGGTACCGGCTGCGGCCAATTAAGGCTGATTGCAGCCGGGCCCTTTTTAACCTGCGTGTGGATGTGTGACTGGGTGAGAGCGCCAGTGTGAGAGGCTGGCAGACTGAATGGAGATTGGCAGGAGACGGAGTCAGGTCGGACTGTGTGTGGGAGAGACGAGCCAGCAGCCGCTGCGTCCGAGCGAGGTCCACGGCGGGGTTGCCGGGACGGACGCGAGTGGCGCGAACGACGGAGTGGGAGAGCGGGCGTCCAAGGCAGCCTGGAAGGGCTGCCCAGTTGGGGTTGGGGCAGGACACCCCTGGAGGCCTGGCTGACTGGGGCAGCCTTGGTGCACCGCGGCTAGCCTGCCGGGAGAGGAGGAGGAGGAGGAGGTGCGTGCGCCGAGGAAGACGGTGCTCTTTACTGCCGTCAACGCCGGGCCGGGTTTATTGTTGCTGGTTTGCAAATAAAACGGCCTGCTGGCCAGTTAACTCTCCTCCTGCCTATGTCTCTGTCTGTCATGGACCCCGGTACTGTGGCGAGCCGCCACACAAGTATTTCATGAATCACTAGCGCTAGTATTTATTTAACATGCAGAACTGTCCTACACTGCCGTACCTCCTTAAACCTCCACATAGACTATGATTACCTCTCCAAGACAAACACTATATGTATACATATACATACACTATATGGCCAAAGGTCAGTGGACACCCCTACTAATTATTGAGTTCAGGTGTTTCAGCCACCCTTTTTTTTCAGGGTTTGGGCTAGGCCCCTTAGTTCCAGTGAAGGGTAATCTTAATGCTACAGGATATGAAGACAAGACTGCTTCCAACTTTGTGGCAACAGTTTGGGGAAGGCCCCTTGCTGTTCCAGCATGACTGTGCTCCTGTGCACAAAGCGAGGTCCATAAAGACATGTTTAGATGAGTTTGGTGTGGAGGAACTCGATTGGCCTGCACAGAGCCCTGACCTCAACCCCAATGAACACCTTTGGGAGGAATTAGAACACCGATTGCGAGCCAGGCCTGCTCGTCCAACATCACTACCTCACAACCTCACAAATGCTCTTTTGGCTGAATGGGCACAAATTCCCACAGACACACTCCAAAAGCTTGTGGAAAGCCTTTCTCAGAAGAGTGGCGGCTGTTATAGCTGCAAAGGGGGGTCCAACTCCATATTAATTATTTTAATTATTAATTAATAATTAATTATAATTAATGCCCATGGTTTTAGAATGGGATGTCCAGCAAGCTCAGGTGTCCACTGACAACACACATACCAGGGACGTTTCTTATAGTCTATAACAACCAGATGAGGTTACCATGAGGAAAACAGGCAAAGAACTGGTGACAGAATGCTAACATGTGGCACCAAAAGACTGCTGTAATAAATGCACACATCTCTGTACTCTGTAAAGGGTTCTCATTTGTTCCCACAGTGGCTGATAAGCCTTTAGATGCAAGGCTGGATTTATTCAAATTGTTCTTTAAGATAAAATTAAACATTGACATTGACTACAATTCCCAACCGTCAAATTAAGGTGAAAGGTATTTTAAACGAAAGAGTACATTTGCCCCAATATTTCAAAGCCAGGCCATGGCAAGAGGCCATGTCCACTTATGGTAAGAAACTTGCATTACATCAGGGTGTTAAGTTCATTTATTTTATTGCCCTGTATACTACTTAATTTACAGAAAATACTGTAGGGGGTGTACAAGGGCAGGGAATGTGTTGGTGGAGTGAAGGGGAGGAAGTGACAAACTGTTTTACTTGTATTGAGGTGAAGGCAGTTAAGTGTTTTTCTTTGAGTTTACATTGGTAGCAGAGGATGGTTAGTAACTAAGATTCCCCTGCATTTGACGAGAGCAGACCATACGAAACCTGGAGAAGTCGCTATTTGGACTCGAGTTACTGAATTCAATAACTCAATAACTTCAGAGGTTGAAGACACCAGCCAGCTGGTCGACACACCCCTGCAGCACTCTGGAACAGAGGGCCATCAGGGCCAGCAGCCTTGCCGGGGAGGAGCCTCCTTAGCTCCCTTCTCACCTGGCTGTGTGAGCCTCTGGCTGGGGGGAAGGAGGGGGAAGTTGTAGAAGGCTTGAGCTGGTGGGGGTTCGGTGATGGCTGTGTGCCTGGCTGGGGATTGCTGAGTGGTTTAACTTGTTTGCTCTCTCCCTGCACCCCTTCTCCCCCGGTGCTTGTTGTTTCCTTCAAACTGTTCTTCTGGAGTTGGTTCTCAGTCCTCTCTCTGTATGAGTCCTTTGCCTCCCTAATCTTCCCCTTCAGCTTTCTTTGGATACATTTCACTTCCTCCCTGTTCCCATCCCTGAAAGCCCTCCTTTTTCCCCTTCAGCAGCAGTTTGATGTCTCCATCAATTCAGGGCTTATTGTTGGCAGCAGCGGATTGTTTTGGAGGGGACAAAGTTGTCTGTGCAGAGGTTTATGTAATCAGTAATGCAGTCTGACCATTAATGTCCTCAACGTGTGTGCTGCAGAGCACATCCCAGTCTGTAAGGTCAAAGCAGTTGAAACCCCTCAAGTGTGACGTGCAAGTCTGGTGTAGTGTCCTGTAGCCATGTTTCAGTGAAGCACATAACGGTGCTCTCCCTGTATTTCCGCTGTGTCCTGGCCAGGATAGAGAGTTCGTCCATCTTGTTCACCAGAAATCTAAAGTTCCCTATGACAACAGATGGCAGGAAAGGTTTGTACCTCCTCACTCTCTCCCTCGCTCTCTCCTTCACCTTTGCTCCGGCTCGGGTCCCTCGTCTATGCCTCCACAAGTCGATTGGGATGTCCGCCGGTCTGGCCTGGCTGCGGAGCTCCATCAGCTGATCACCGGTGTAGACACGCATCGCTGCAACTAGGAGGTTGAACTAGTAGGACTACGGAGGGCAACGAAGATACTAAAACAAATAAAATACTAAGTACTAACAATACTAACAATAAATGCTAAAGAACTAAGGGTAGGCTACAGAAGAATTAAACTACAAATAACTAAAAAACAACGAAAGAGAGAGAGCTGTGTTTGTTCAAACAGCCAGGGACTCTTGAATTTACCAGTGCTGTGTGAACATTCAGGATGGAGACATAACAGAGTCAAAATGAAGATGAGATTTTGACAGTTACAGAGAACATGACTTCACAGGAGAAACACAAAGTCTTGCTAAAACTCCACAAGCAGTTTGGCCATGCTTCAGTTGACAGATTTCAGAAACTTCTTAATAGCGCAGGGAATAAGGATGTTGAGTGTACCATCTTCCTGCATAGATAGTGAACAGCTGTGAGACATGCAAGAAATCCACCAAAACTAAGCCAAGGCCTGCTGTTGGTTTACCGCTGGCCTTTGAATACAATGACTGTGGCTGTAGACCTACATGAACTTGAACCAGGTATGTGGTACCTTCATATCATTGATGATTTTACAGTTTTAGTGCTGGAAGCATAGTGACTACTAAGAACACCTCAGAAATAGTCAAGCACTTCATTCATACCTGGATAAGTGGTCATGGCCCGCCTCAGAAACTGTTTAGTGGTGGGGAATTTAACAATGAGGAAATGAGAGACATGGCAGAAAATTTCAATATAGAGATGAAGACAACAGCTGCATACAGCCCATGGAGTAATGGAACTTTTGGAACAACAAAACCAAACACAGATCATGATGTAAATAAAGAAAAGCAATGGATGTGACTAGAAAACTGCACTAGACTGGGCTCTCGTGGGAAAAAAACACTATGCATAATGCCCATGGCTACAGCCCCTATCAGCTAGTGTTTGTACAGAACCCCAATCTCCCCTCTGTACTAGTCGATAGGCCACCTGCTCTAGAGGGTTACTACTCGTAGTGCATGGGTAGGACAACATATCTCCACATTACATGCATCCAGGAAAGCATTCCCTGAAGCAGTGTTCTGAGAGAATACGCAGGGCACTGCACAAACAACTCCGTCCAACAGATGAGAAATATGAAACAGGAAATAAAGTGTACTATAAGTGAGTTGACTATCCAGAGTGGAAAGGACCTAGAGTAGTCATTGGTCAGGATGGAGCCGTGATATTTGTAAGACATGGAGGGACTTATGTAAGGATACACCATAACATACATTTATGTCACCCCTCCCGACAATCGGTGGAGAAATCTGGACGGGACCTTGGTCGGTACCGATGTTCGGCACCGATTATCTGGTAATGTGAGGGGTTTACAGATCCAATCTTAAACTTCCATATCTGCTCGCGGACTCATCAGGGCCACCCCGATAATATCAAACATGTTTGATATTTAGGATTTAAAATCGGGATGATTACGTAACTACTTTCCGAGCGGGACCACAATAGCCAATGAGAGAGACAGTCTACAAGGACACGGAAGTGAATGAAGAAACAACCACAACAAGCTGTTGTACGGGTGCGTTGGACAGCTGAGATGGAGGAAACGCTTGTCGATATGTGGCAAGAACATGACTGCCTATATAACATGTCTTCCAAGCACGGGCACCGGATTCATTTCAGAAGTGCGGGGGCCAAAAAGAGTGTGTGTGTGACTGTGTGTATGTGTAGCGGTAGATAGACTGGAGACTCGCACTAAACTTCTGCGGAGTAACTATAGCTTGCTTGCACCACGGCCTGGCGGACGCAATCATCTCCACATTTGGAGAAAATTACAAACTGTTTGACAACAGCAAAGAATTTTTGTACCAATCTGTATTAAAGTACCTTTCTCTTTGGCCAAACGATCTGGTGGTCTCCTTTTTGTCTAGAATTAGCTGTGCAGCTTTACCCGTCTCTATGTCCCGACAACAACGCTCCACGCAGTCGGAGCCAGCGCTAGCCTGTTTCGGTTCGATGCCGAAACAGGCTAGCTCTGACAGTCTCACAGTCTCAGCGGGCACAGAGCTGCTGCTTTGGGGTTCTTCTGGCTGCCGCTGCGCTGCTTCTAGGGTTGGAGGGCCAGGCTCCAACGGAGTTGTGGACATCAGGGATGTAATTATTAACGTTGAAGTTCAGTTTTGTTTGACTGTATTTTCTTATCCACTGGTTCTTTTGACATGTTTGCAGAAGCATATTTGCAATATTGATAGTCAAGGTTAGTTCAGCTAGTTTAACGGCTCAAACAGACTTACTGTAAACAAGGTAACACACATCACAGCATTGAGACTATTTTATTGGTTGCAATGTACACTGTATGCATTTGATTTTGTCCTCTTTGATTGGATTAAAATGTAAATATTCTTCCCGTTTTATGTTTGCCTGCTTTATGTCTATGCTTTATTTTACCTAATGTCTTAGAGTGGGCGGGAATGAATGAAACGTCTTTTACCGTACGTGTTGCAATATAGGGGCATTTGAGGGGATACAGTGATTCTTTCTCACTGCAAAGCATTAGTAAAGCAAGTTGCATTCCATTATTTCCTGATGGAGGTACTCAAGGAGAACATTTAATTGTGATGATGGGAGAGAAAGGAAAATTCTCACCTCTGTGTTGGCAGTCTAATAGTGATGTGTCGGCTCTTTGAGCCGGCTCTTTTAAGTGATGGGAGCCGACACACGTGTTTTTTGTTTTTTTTTGGTAAATGAATACAAAACAGAATGATAGGATAATCCCATAATTTAATGAGTTAAATATAATAATAAAAACATCTTACTTGTTTGGTAATAGTGCCAAATCCAGCAAGAATAGTGAAATATTTTACACCAGGATTTAGGAGCGAGCACTTCTTCCCAGAAAACATCAAAATAAAAGCCCACAAATAACCAAACATACTTCATACAAAATAAGAGTCTTAGATTACAAATTCCCAACACATCACCGCTTGTGAAGCGTTTTCGAATAAACTGAATACATTTTCTGTGTTCTCTTGTGACGATTGTATGCAAACATTGCTAATTATCTGACAGATTAATAAATGAATCAACCAGTGGGCACATTTAAATCCTGAAAAAATAAATGCATGACTAGTCAGCAGTAGAAGCAATAATTTTAGTTTTATATTATGTCATATAAAATAAATTTAAATATATGTCTTTATAGTGTTGTGGAATTATTTATCCATACTATTTCATTAATAGTGTGTTTATTATTGTTATACAACTAGGATATTTATTCTTGCCATATCCCACTTTTTACCGCAAAGCACCGCAGCCGGCTCGCGTCCTGCAGCGATAGTTTCAGCATCTGGTCTATTTTTTCCGCGAGCCACAAGCCGCGAGCGAATGTGTCAAGCTCGGCAGGAAATCAGAAACAGGAATGGCATAGAGCATCCGGTCAATTTTCAAAATATAACAAATTTCAAAATAAAACACCCTGATTGATGATGGCGTCGGCTATCCAGTCTATATATATATACATATTTGTCAGTTGTGTCTAAACTTAACACAGTCTATGTGTCTATAGAGAGAGCGAGAGAGCGAGAGAGCGAGAGAGACGAGCAGGTTCACACACAAGCAGACAGAGAGAGAGAGCGAGCAAGAGAGAGAGCTATAGGAGGTGGGGGTGGAGTGGCCAAATACACACAAGCATACAGAGAGAGAGAGAGAGAGAGAGACACCAAACCCCTACACTGAAAACCAGCAGAGATCAGAATCGCTTGGTGACTGGCGCGGAGAAATGCACATCTGGTGTGAATAGCCAGGCTCCGCTAGCGTGATCGCGACGCTTCCAGCGTAAGAGAATCAGAAGAGTTGTGCGCAGCACACTTGCAGGTGAAACCCTTGCAATGTCTGATGGCATTAACAATGCTATCTTTCTAGCCACGCTGTTCTCAGAACTCACTGCTGGTGACATGCAACAGAATACTCCACCACTAATTTGTGTCAGGAGGCAGACTCAGGACAACTTCTTGCATGAAAAAATGGTCAATGGTGCAGGTGAGTACACGTGTAAACTTAAGAAAATGAAATCAACTCAGAGTAAACAAAAAGAAAAAAAACAATGTCTTTAAAAAATAAGCAGTACCGGTACAGAAGGTCACGTGCTCACAGCAACACTGCCTTAGTTGACTACCCCCTCCTGATGCAGAATCATTCTGAGCTTTTATAGTGGTGTCCATAACACATCCACTAGTGATGTTACGCTTGATACCGAAGCTTTGAATACTGCGCGTGTCGAGAACGTAGGGCAGTTTCCCATGAACCTCCGTATCAAGGCTTGTATTGTTTTAACATCATTACATCATCGATGATGTTTGAAGCCTCATCCACGGAGTGCTTCAGGAATGGATTTGGGGTTTGGTGGACAGTTTTGAATTACGGATATAAGGAAAGAACCCCTCACAACTCGTGGGTTGTAGTTTGTACTGTATATGAACAGGCACATGTACGCATTTCTCATGAGAGCATTATAATAAGCTGTATTTTGATGCTATACACTATCAGCGATCAGAAAAACAGGAAGAGAAATAACTCATTGACTAACTTGGGGATCCCACCACTTCAGCCACTTCGTCTTAGATGATCAGTGCAGCAGTGTTACCCACTTTGCCAGTGAGAATCTGATGCAGTCATATCACAGCATGGTCCGGACAGCTCAGTCGGTTGATCATGAAACTCTCAGTCACAGGGTCGTGGGTTTAATCCCCTCATAGTAAACTATCACCTTTTGTAAATCGCTTTGGAAAAGTGTCTGCTAAATGACAGTAATGTAACATAATAAACATTGAGCTCATTGTTTCAACTTGACTGGTTGGTTTTCTATTAGGTCACAACACCGATAGATATGTTTTCATTTCTTTATTGTCATTATTCACAACAGTAGTTTCATTCACTGGCCCAACTATTACACACATCGCAGCCTTCATCTACAATAGACTCGCCTGCTCAATTCTTTTGACCAGCAGGTGGCCCTAGTGTGCATTTGAAGCCTCGAATGAATGAACCTATTTTCAAACCAATTGGCTGGAAAGATTCAACGCTTAAAGGGGAATTCCGGTATTTTTAAACCTGCACTCTATTCGTACAAATTTGTCATTTATACCGCAAAATAGGTACAAAAAGTTTTGGAATTGCTCCGGTAGATCGCCTCTGTCGGCAGTCGCGAAATGGGCTGCTATGGCTGCAACATAATCTGCAGGGGCAAGTGCGCCGATCATAGTACGTCCACTAAAAGTGCTTGTTTTTGCCACTGACAGACTCAGATTGTTATTCGTGTGTCTGACAAGTGTCTAACAACATTACAGAAAGGATCGCTACAGAGATAGACATTTTTTTAACCAGAAACCTTTGTTTGACCTCTTCATACAACAACTCACCTCATCTTTCAGATTTCAGAGCGAGCCTTCTCCTTGAGCAGACTTCCGTTTCTGGTTAAAAAAAGGTCTATCTCTGTAGCGATCCTTTCCGTAATGTTGTCAGACACTTCCAATAACAATCTGAGCCTGTCAGTGGCCTTAGTGGCTTTAATGTTTTTGATCCTAAATGTGAGCTTTGGATATTGACATTTAATACAGGTGCGTATAAAAAGTAGCTTCATTCAGCTGGTATGAATTTAAGGTTAATTTGAGTGTTTTGATATGTTTTGTGAATAAATGTAAGTAATATAAGACATGAGTAGCTCTTGACTGCTTTCATTTTTTCAAAGTAGCTCTCAGATAAGAAAAGGTTGGAGACCCCTGCATTAGATCTTATAAAAGACGCTTCCATTGTACTATGGACAAAGGGGCTGCAATTGTTATTCAATGACTTGAGAATTATAAAGAAGAGATATTGAGATGTGCATAGAAAACTTGGTGATCCAATTTAAACATTTCAAAGGGAGATTAGTATGTATCTTTTAAACCCTCTGAACCCCAAGCAGTTTCTGGGCGTTTTTTGCTCCTGTCACATTTTTACTCACTGTGGGCTCATTTTTCACTGCACCTGCAAGTCCTGCACCTCTATGGAAACAGTACAATCATGGCTAGAAGTAGGGAGAACTCAAAAATGTCTTTTGTGCAGTATAACACAATTATAATGTCATAAATCATAAACGTTGAATTTCTTTAATAATTTATTTTACAAAAATTGAAAAAAGATGGAATCTATATATACAACATTTTTACAACAAAGGGGCTATACATATTGAACTATTTACATTTTTACAACCTCTACCGCATTTTTTTTTTACAACTCTAGAAAGCCATTTCACCATTCAGAGGCACCAGAGTCATGCCAGTCACCAAAGCAGTTCCTATCTAAAATCAGGCACAGTGCCACACCACACTTTCTGCACTTCCATGCAGTCTTTTTTTTTTGCATTGAACACAGGAAAGCCTTCCTTCTGTGGCCTTTTTCGACCTTCCCGCATCTGGGTTTATAGCCACAGGGATGCAGGTCTGTGGGGCTGGTGTGGATGGTGTGGATGGCGTGGCTGGTGGAGCAGGTGTGGATGGATTGGATGGTGGGGCAGGTGTGGATGGTCTGGATGGTGTGGCAGGTGTGGATGGATTGGGTGGTGGGGCAGGTGTGTCGTCCAACAGCCACAAAGTTCAGCAGAGAGGGTCTCCATGAACTTCAAGTGAGTCATGGGTTGTTTCTGTTTCATCTGGCACAGATTTTGTTTGTGGCTGCAATGTCAATGAAGTGTCGAAATAAGTTTCTATACCACCTCATTGTCTTATGGTGCACTGAATAATACTGGATCAACTGGTCCGAAAGATCTACACCAGTCAAAGATTCGCTGGATTTTTGTCACGTGACTGTTGGTCTCAGGCGAGTCACTCAAGGCTTCCCAGTTGCGCTGAGGAGTGCAGAATTTGGGGTTCTTTACAGGATCTGGATCGTGCAAACAGTTTATTTTTGGCAAAATTTTAAATGAGATATGTAGAATAAAGTGATTTTGATGAAATATCACTATTTTAAGCTTAGATTTGGTTATTTTTCCTGGCGGAAGTGTTCGGCACACATTATTAGTTCAAGGACCATCGGAAATTTGAATATCTGACAATAATTTCTATTTCAACAGTTTCTGGCTGTGATAAATGGTGTAATTTAAAAAAAAAAAAATTGTTTTTTTTTAAAGAAAACATGCCTTTCAAACCCGCTGGCAGGTTGTGGGGATTTATGCTCTGGAAAATAAACTGATGAGCAAATCAGAATTTGAGTTTTTAAGATGTTTACATCCTGTTTGCCTTGTTACATTGCAAAAGAATCAGAATAACTACCCAGGTTGACCAGTAGTCATGGGGATTAAATCATTATTGCAACACCTGGCCAAATATGTTGATTTTTTCATTAAGGCAGATGTAAAGACTTTACTCTCATATAGAGTGGACTTTTTAAAGAAAATATCTGACCTGAGCAAAATCAACAATGAGTGTCTACTTGTAACGTTTGATGTGGAAAGCCTCTATGTCACCAGGATGGGCTATCTACAATCACTCATTTCTTGAAGACAGATTGATGAAAACCCACCCAATAGTTTCATTTTGGATGTTGCTCAATGTAATATCACCTGTTCCACTTATGTTATTGATATGATCAAATGTCCATGTGGTTTGACATATGTTGGGAAAATGTCAAGAATTGAACATCAAGTTCAATTAGGAGGAATGCTAGAGATTACCCAGTGGCGTTCCATTTTAATGACGTTAAAAATGGTATCTTATCATTAAGGGATTAAATGATGAGATCCCATGGCATGTAATACTATAATATAATAATCCATTGGTTATAATCCAGACCCATATTATACATGTCTGTGTTTGTATTTTTTTGTATTTAGTGATTCCAGATGGTGTTGATAAAGAAATTATTTTTAGATAGTGTTTTTAGATAGTAAATTGACTATTGAATTGGCATTTTTCTATTTCATGTTTGTATTTATGGGCCCCTTTAGACTGTTTATTTGCCCAATTTTTATACATTTACTGTATATATTATGTATGGGACACATTCCAAAATGAAATCAGTGCTCTCAGTTGAGCGCAGGGCAAGGGAGGCACTTCAACTATTTATAGCCTTATTATTATTATTTTCAAAATTTCTATACTCTGATAAAGGTCCATGTGGACCAAAATGCTAATAAAATAATGTGTATATTGCAAGAGCTGTGTGCAGGAATTTCTTCATCCTCTTTATATTCCTACGCACCTGCATTAAAGATGACTGGATGTGCAAGTTCTTCTCAAAGTGTGAATTACTTTGTAAAATGTCTTAGAAATGTGGTATATAAATTCAGTAATTATTAATACTATTGTTCCAACATTACAACAGTAGCTTGTTGGTATGACCTAATTCCTCTCCCCACCCATTACCCTAACCTGAGACTGTATCCCACCCCCACCCTTATGGCCATGTTTTCCTGGTTAGTTATTTACATGTTTAGCATCCAAGTAGAACTTCTTGTTCATATTAAACATATTAAATAGTGGATTGTTTTTTTCACTTTGAATGTCATGTTCTCTTACCTTTGTTTTGAATGGGACTGCGCTAGAAGCGGAGACTGCTTATCTCTGTATTGTCACTCAGGCCCTGTTTATACCTGGCATTAACATGCGTCTTGGGTGATCCGATCTCAAGTCAACACCTCTAAGTACAGGTGTAAACGCACCCAAGACGCAGTGAGAGCGCAGTGAGATCGGATCGCTCAGACCACATTTGGAGGTGGTCAACACTGCCCAGATAGGAGAATGCAAACGCCCGCTCAGTCAGCATCGTCCTAGGAGGGGGGACCACGCAGACGCCAACACTGCCAAGCTGCAGCCTGGAACAGATAGGAGAAACACCCACACACACCCTCTCACTCACACAGCCAAATATGACTGATCACTCGAGACGCATGTGGAGACGCATTCTAATGCCAGGTGTGAACTGACATACTTAGAGGTGTTGACTTGAGATTGCATCACCCAAGACGCATGTTAATACCAGGTATAAACAGGGCCTCAGTCCAATTAACTAACCTGCAGCCAATTGCCTCATTTGGGCTTAATCTTTGGGTGTTGTGTCACTCTTCAGAGAGCACATATAACAAGCATGAGAATGAATCATGTTTGCTCTTTGCTGTCTACCTTTTGTCATTGTTTTTTGTCAAACTTGGATTATTTTTGCAAGATTTGAAGCTGCAATAGTGCATCTATTCTATTAAACTGCGCTGTTAATGATGACACTTTTTTTCTGAACGTGTGCATGTACCCTCCATCCCCACCCCAGCCCATTCACCCAGCAGCCCTGGGAGCTATTTAAATCCATCATTACACTATTCATTGCAGCTCCCGCTTTGAAGCATAATTAATATGCTACAACCAAGCTAAGGCTAATTAAATTTTCTCTCCATTTTCATGTTGCAGTGTCACTCAGCATGCCACTTGATCAAAAGGGACCTCATGCTGCCGGCACACACTGACAGATGTGTTTCAGAAGGAGATCCAGCATCGACATTTGGAAGGTGCGTGCGTGTGTGGGGGGTCAGCATTGTAGGGTTTGTCTTCCGTGACACAAAAATGAGGGTGCAATAAATGTAACAAGTGTGACTTGTAAACTTGACAGGCTGCTTTTTTTTGATAAACTCATCCATTAACAACAGCCAGCACCTCTGTTGCAAAAATCCATTTGGTGTATGCTGACACAGCTTAACCAGATCAAATAAGGAAGAGACAAATAATTTCAATGTTATCATAGTTCTAACTATGGAGGACGGAATCTGCCAAAATCCAAAATAAATAAAGAAACAAATAAACAACCTATAAATACATTAATATGCCATTAAATGTACCAAAAATAATATTAAAAATAAATGTAGGCATTAATTAATTGATAAAATGTGATATAAATTGATATTTCGGTTTAATTTGCTTCTGTATTTATTTACCTTTGTATTATTTTCCCTATTTATTTACTTTCCTATTTAATTTTCCCTTTTATTTATGTATTTATTTCTTCATTTATTTATGTCCCCCCGTATTTATTTCTCCAAACTTATTTATTCCTGTATTATTGTCTTTATACATTTCTTTTACATACATTTTCCTTTTACATTTCTTCATGCATTTCTGCTTCATTACGCAAATGAGGGTGCGTGGCTCAGTTCAGCTCAGCTCATGTTCAGTCTTAGCTGTAGCAAGGAGATAAAGTGTTTGAGCTAGACGCCCGGTGTCCGAGGCGGCTAATAGACTGGATGAGTTGGAGCGCTGTAAGTATGAGATCAGCAATATGATGTTTTTTCTTGCATCCATTGAAGATTATTTGACTTAATTTCTTCATACACAGCATCCAGAAGTCAGGCATTTTTCAAAATTGAAAAAATACGGCGCACATTTACACAAAATGGCTCAGCTAACGTTAGTTCAGTATTTGTGTTACCGTCATACCCATGTTAATTTCTGGGAAAGAACTAGCCTAGTTGTTAACACTAGAACTGACAAGATGTTTGGGTTTTTCTTTTTTTCATTTTGGCCGGGGTTTTCGCACGTCTTGGGTTGCTTAGCAATATTTATTGTTTTTCTTCAATAATTCTCTTTGTTCATGGTGTAAAATCCCAATCCGAAACACAGAGCAGTAGCCTATTTGAATTGCGTCAGCATTGTCTGCTACAGTAGGCTATATTGCATGCTATTTGAGGATCAAGAGGAAGAAGAGAGAGATCAAATCGAAGACTAAATGTAGAGGAGGCGTTGGCATTGTTTCATGAACTGGGTGAAGGGGAATCTGATGGTGGAGAAGTCTCAGACTTGAGCGATGTGGACTGGAGTGAGGAGGAGTGTTGATTCCGTCTTTAAGACAGCGGGACCCTGGCGTAAAAAATCCAAACCTAACAACGCTGTCCCCATTCTGCCAGCTGTGCCATCTATTGCCATATCCACTCTATTGGTGCCAGGTAGGCATAAGTTATTATTTTTTCATCTTTAAGCCTATATTATTTTGGGCCTTTAATTAGTAACGTTACGCCGTCAATTGGATCGCGCCTCTGTATAGGTCCTATACATTCATGAACACGCAGCTGCTTCAAAGTGCAAAGTTGTAAAAAAAAAAGTGCCATCCACACCCGTGCATGTGCCAGAGAGAGCACGCACCGCTTCTCCAGATGCAAGTAGGCCTATTGCAAATGCTCTGGCTAATCTCTCTCATTTTAAAATTAATTTCATTACATTTTTACAACTGAGTCCGCGCACCAACAGCGCACGCCAAGTGCAACATAAAGGATCCATTGAGTGCATTTCTCTGTATACTGGACAGGGGTACTATGATGACAGCTTGCGCTAATTTCTATCTCAGGTCGGTTTGGTCCGTGGTGGATCAGATGGCTCGGCTTTACTTACTTTAAAGGGACTACCCGCAGGTGGTCCGTGGCAGTGTTCTGCAACATTCTGCCGAAGAACGCGTCAAGGCCAGTCTGACCGTGTATGTTCCGAGAGAGCCGCAACAGCCAGCAAAACGGAGGCAATGCCAAATAATTAAAAAATACTAATAATAGCCACTGCAAACAGAACAACACCCTGATCACATGTGAAGGATGGAAGCGACCTGTTTGTGGGTAATGCACTGCAAGGGAGAAGAGCTTTTGTCCCGGCTGCAGTAAATTAAATTAGGCAACTAATTGTGGTTTTTGGATGAAAATTTCAGCTCTGCTGTACTGCCGTATCAGTGATGAAATACAGAAGATTTAGGGGTAGTATGAGCTGAATGGACAAGAAATTAAAAAAAACATTGATGCCTCTGACTTGAGTTGGAGGAATTTCTCTCTTCAATGCCCTGAGACTCTGTGTCACTCTCCATTGTGTAATGTTAGCTAGCTAGTAGGTTAATCTCCAATATGTTGTCAAATGGATCTGTGCACAGAGGTGCACGCTTTCTCCTCGCTTTCCACCACTCAAATTGTCGTTTCTGCTGGGCAGAAACAGGCTAAAACCATCTGTAATGACAGGGCAGTGATAAGCCTATTTACTTACATATTTACATTATAGGCACTTTTGCTCCAGCAATCCTTTCTAGCCTTGGCAGCAGCAACAGTGTTACTAGTAGCGTTGCCAGGCTATTTGTGCACTCTGGCTATAAGAGAGGGCTTCTATCAAATTGCATGTACCGTACATTAGTTGACTATTCTGAAATTCTTTCATAAGATTCCCAAGAGTGATATGACCCATATTCCCCATCAGTACTGGGGACCATGATGTTAACTTGTCAATAGAAAACCTTTTCGCAGCCTCAATCTTTTCATCATATTAATGAAAAGTATGTCCAGTGTACTTAATGACGTGGCAGCATAGGCGGAGGAGCTTGGTGGTGCTATATATAGCATATATGGGCCATTCTACAGAATTGGTTCAAAGTCAGAGTTGGAAACATCTTGAAATAAATGTATTTTTCCCCAAACTTGTATGTAAATTGTATAATATCCAAGGTACACATTTCTAGTAATTGTACAGTTAATTCTCATATTGTATTTTCAGACAGTTTTGGAATATTTTTCCTCTCCCAAAATGTGTCACGACCGAAACACAATAATATATAATATAAATATAGCCGCAAGCGGCGATTCGCGGGTTCAAACCATTTTGTTACGGCAAACTGCATGCAGAGTGACAGAAGAAGATAAATTCCACAAACAAATATATGCAGTTTACTGTATGTTTAAGTAAGCAAGGCCACTAGGACAGAGGCTTCCATTCTCAAACAAAGCCCAGTTTAAACATAAAGGCCCCAGAAACTATATACTGTAAGCCCATGTAGCACTTGTGTCACTGTATCCACAGCGTAAGTATACGACTGGACTAGTTCTAGGTTCGTGGGAGTGGTGATGATAATATAATAAATCAGACCGGAGACACAGAGCTTTAAATATAAACAGCCGGCAATTTAGTGATTGGAAAGGTAACAAACAAATAAAAATAACAGTTATCATAAAATAAGTCAATCTTCTTATAGGCCTAAATCACAGGTAAGTATAACCAAACCTTTTTTGTTTCTCCTTTAAGTTTCCTATAAATTAGTTAGTCAAGTCAGTTTAAGTCAGTTTAGTTAGATTAGTCAGTTTAGTCAGATTTCTAACATAACTTATTTTAGGTTAGTAGGTTATGCCTATTTTAGCTTAATAGGTTATGTCTTATTTTATTCCCTGGGTTAAGTCTTATTATTTTTCCTTCACAGGTAAACAGCTAAGTAAACCTTAAAATCCATGACAGGTAAATCAGAGATATAACCTTTTGGGTTTAACTCTTTTCCTTTCGTCCCCGACAGGTAAGATACAATAAAATTCACCTTTCTTCAATCTAAACATCAAATGAACATTATAGTGGAGCAGATAAGCTCGTATATGGAAGGTATTGTGCATTTTATGACTAAAGCATGAAACTTTCTCCAGTGTTTCTATAAACCATGAAGTTTATTTTCAGACGTGGAGGCATTTCAGATTTGACCTCTGGGACTAGGCAGAGGGCGAACAAATTTCAGGCTGTCAAATTTCACTTTTTCGCAGGCATAAAGGCGGTATACATCAATTCATGTTTATTTTCACTCTCTTATTACACATAGATTGCACAGAACTTCTGTAAACTCTGTAATAAGTAAATATTATTACACACACGCACACACACACACACAAAACCCCAAAAACTGGACTTCACACAAGGTAGATTTAACATGTTAAATTTGACTGAGCAATGTTGTTGTCATGTCGGCATCTCTTAACCTACCCTATGATGACATTATCAGTTCAGTATGGTCATGTGTGTCCTTTCTAAGCCTAGGAGTCTCCTGAGCATGAGCAAAGGGCAGTGCACTTCAGGGCAGCCTTTTTGCACTTGCAGCGCATAGTACACCCTTTCTTGCAGCCACAAAGGATAAGTTCGTAGCAGCTCTGTGAGGCTTCTGGAAGGGTGGTCCACAATCAGGCCAATGTCTGGAGCAACGCTTCCCGTGAGTTGCGTAGTTCCATCACCTACTGGGACGCAAGTGACTTGCTACATCCCAGAAAGTCTGAAAGGCACCAGCCGACAGAAGAGAGGGAAGGGAATCAGGAAGAGGAATCCAAACAATTCTGATTTGTTCCCATCAACACGCAGGAAGTCTTTCCAGTGCTTTGGCAGTATAGTGGTTGGAATCACCCGTCTCCTGATTCCCTCCCCTCTCTTCTGTCGGGTGGTACCTTTCAGACTGTCTGGGATGTAGACATCTCAGATAATATCAAGACGGCTCATTTTCTCAAGCTGGGATTTTGCATATGGCACAAAGACACTGTCTGCATAGTCCTGGAAGGTCTTTGCTGTACCAGGATTCAGCATCTCAACCACAGCTGCACCATCAAGGAACACAGCATCAACCACAGGAGCAGGTTGTAAGTCAGTGTCATCAGTCTTTATGCAGTGCCAGAGGTCTGCTTTTGTACTAAGTCGCATCTTCCCTCCCTGAGACAAAGATGGTGGTGTCTGGTTTTCGTGGCTGAAGAATTGATCCATATTGCCATCACGTATTTGGCAAGACACATACAGCCGTGAGAAGAGATTGCAATCACGCTTCAGTGCTTCAAGTTGTATCTTCTGCTTTGACTGTGTTTTCACTGGCGGGTAAAAGCATTTTGTTCTTGGGCAGGGTGTCTGTGACTGGCTTTGTTTGCTGCTCCAGCCTTTCTTCCACAAAGGTCTTGTACTGTTGTGCACCCAAGGACTCCACCTTCCTAACTGTGTCTGCAACTGATGAATCCATGATATCTTTGGAGTCAAGTACCAGAAGATCCTGACTCTCTTCAAGAAATGGGTTCCCCATCTCTTCGATCACTGCTGTGAGGGACCTAACATGCTTCACAAAGGCTTCTTGCACTTCTGGCTGCTGATTATGGTGACGGTTTTCACTTTGTGGGGAGCTTACATTCTCAAATTCTGTAGTCATTCTGGAAATATCTGGACCTGCCACCATCCAGCGTCGCAGCGCCCCAGGATTCTCTGTCAGGCTGACTGCTCCACCAGATCCTTTGATGAGTGCATTGTTCTGTTCATGGCAGTGGCAATTGCCATGGCCAAGAACTTGTTGCTTGTTTTATGCACACACAAAAAATGCAAACAAACTAGCATGCTAGCTTCCAATTAGAATGTTCGCTAACGTGCTAGCTTTCCACATAATTACTGTAATTCTGTCTTCTACATTCTTGCTAATGTAGCTGTCAGTCAGAATAGAAGCACTTACTTGATTTCTCAAATGAAGTCCAATGAATGACAGTCATGTATTTCCATATAACATACAGCAGAAGTTGTCATATACATATACATACATATACTTGGTAGAGTCCGGAGCCCCCCTGGACAAATTGGTGCTCTAGGCAGAATTTTGTTATGGGGCCATGGCTGAGGCAGCTGGCAGCAAATAAGCATCTTTAACAAAAATGCTATTTTGGCAAATATATACATGATTATAATGCAGAGTGATGGGGCAAAAACTGGAAAAAAATGCAATGCCGAGGTCAATGACCTCTCAAGGTCACCAGAGGTCAGATACAAATTGCCTCCATGTCTGAAATAAAACCTTGGGGTATGTAGATTATATGCTGAAACTTTCATGCTTTAGTCATAAAATGCACAATTGGTTTGCCTATCTGCCCCACTATTACATCATCACAACAACATAACATTGGAATTTTTTGAAATAAATGTAATGTAGTACCAAAGTGGTATATTCTTTTCAGTTCTTTTCAAACTCAGTTCTAGTTCTTTGTACTGTAGTTCAGTTCAATTCTGTTTTAAGATCCACAACACTCCTACCACACTGGCAGCGATGTATTCAGCAGTCATCAGACGTGTACAGTAGAGTCTCACACTGGCACGTGTGTTCAGCTCTCAGACTCATGGGTAGCTCACCATCCTGTCTCTTGCGTGTGTGTATGTGCTGGTCCGAGCGCACACACAATCACACCACGAGGAAGAGTGTCCAACTCCATGAAACAAACTTCTCAACAAAAGAAAAACTCTTCTACAACAACAAAAACGTTACCAGAACAGTTTGTGCGTTAAGGTATTTGCAGGCTTGCATTAAATGGTAAAAAAAGTAGTTATTTATGTCTTTTACAAAGTAAATTATCTATCTCTTTCTCTCTGTTTCTCTCTCTGCAGTGCACGTTTCACTATGAATTTGTATAGGCATACGTTTTAATTGTTTCTTCTTACAAATTATTTAGTGTCAACATTTTTAATTGTAGCCTAATTTATTTGTAACTTAATTTATAAAAATCGACTTATTTTATAACCATATTTTAATGTGGGTTACACCCATATGGAAAAACCCATGTATTTACAGCACAATTTGCCAGGCCCACGCCCTTGTTTGACAACGCTGTCACCCCCTAATTGGGGGACATGTTTCAACAGCTTAATTAAAAATGTCCACCAAGTTTGGCGATGTTTGGACAAACTGTCATTGATTTAAGGCCAAATTTGCGCTAGGCCCATGCACATGTTTGGAATTGGTGGCGCCCCGTATTGAGCGATTTCAAAATAATTTTACACACGTGGTTCAACATTGTTATCAAACATATCCTGCAAGTTTTGTAATGATTGGACAAACAATTTCTGATTTATAGTCAGATTTGTTATGCCACGCCCATTGTTTGCATTTGTAGCGCCCCCTAGTGGTCGATTTCAATGAAACTTTCGGGGTGTGTTTCAGGTACTTATGTGGACATATCCGGCAAGTTTTGTGATGATTGGAGCAACGGTTGTTGACTTTGGTCTAATTATGTGCTGAGCCACGCCCTTTTGATGTTCATTGGTCAATATCTTGAAAACTAAATAAGATATCAACAAGCTTTATGCAACTTTTGATAGGCGTGGTCCAATAATGATCCACAGAGAATTTGGTAGCAATCGGACCTACGATTTAGGAGGAGATGTCAAAAATGTGTTTGTCAAAAATGTGTTTTTCAAAACATTAAAAATGGCGGACAATCTAGTCAGGCGGACTTTAGTGGTTCTTGAGGCTTTTTTGTAGAACATGTTGAGCTGGACTTGTGTGTTAAATTTCAAGTCAATCGGATTCACTGTGTGAGGGGCGTGGCCTTTCCAAAATTTCGCTTTTGGGCCTTAATTACAGCGCCACCATCTGGCCGATTGGGCTCATGTTTGTTGGAAAGCATTTGCACATCATTTCCAGTTATTGGTCCAAGTTTCATGGTTTTAGCTCATTCCAGCTCACGGGAATTTGCGACGCGGCATAAGACAACAAAGAATAACTAGAAATGCATTTCCCGCGGAAAATGCATGGGATTGCTGTATGGGCAAACCGCAAAGTATATATTACTCTGTTGTATGAAGTTGAATGCAGTTGCATTACAAATACATTGATGTCTATGTGATTACTAATGTGTTCTAGCTGGATCCAAAATGGCCGCCTGGATCCAAAATGGCAGCATCTGTAGTAGTACTAGTAGTAGTACTTCAAAGTTGTATGAAGTTGAATGCAGTTGCATTACAAATACATTGATGTCTATGTGATTTCTAATGTGTTCTAGCTGGATCCAAAATGGCCGCCTGGATCCAAAATGGCGGCATCTGTAGTAGTACTAGTAGTAGTACTTGAAAGTTGTATGAAGTTGAATGCAGTTGCATTACAAATACATTGAAGTCTATGGAGAGTTCAAAATACATGGAAGTCTATGGGAGTTCAAATACATGGAAGTCTATGGGGAGTACAAAGTACTTCATAATTCCTAAAGTACTACTAGTATCTCTTAGAAATGTCATAGCACACCTCCCCCAATAATTCCGGACAGTTTGACATATGACACGTGCATGTAGCTCGAAAATTGCGGGTACACTTCAACTGCGTTTTTAAAACTCGTGTTTATCTGCAATAACTCGTGAATCGTGCGAATTTCTGCCACCGTTACTAATTTGCACACCCCGTCGCATAATTCGGCACATTTCAATACCTGAACCACATATGTGGCACAAGCGGATTTTGTGCTACAGGTGAGCAAAAAAAACCCATAGGAATCAATGGAATAGCGCACGGAAGAATAATAATAAGCCTGCAAGATTACAATAGTGGGTTTGCTTATTAGCAATCCCACTAATAAACCGATAGGAAAACAATAGGGTTCTACCCCTTCGGGGTTTGAACCCTAATAAACCGAGGTGAAAAACAATAGGGTTCTACCCCTTCGGGGTTTCAACCCTAATAAACCGAGGTGAAAAACAATAGGGTTCTACCCCTCCAGGGTTTGAGTGACAGGAATGTTTTGGTAGTGACCACAATATTTTGTTTGCCACGGCTGAATCAGACAAAATAACTAATAACTCATAAATGCATATATTGCATATATGCATAAATTGCATATATGCAGCTAGCACATATAGCAGACATATCTGACAGTAAATATCTGAAAAGAACACATAACAGTACTTGGATCTCAGATTACACCTCACTGAAGAGCTATTGGTTAGTTTGGGTCTTGAGGAGAGTGCAAGTGAGAAGAGGTATGCACACACATTGATCGTATAACGTTAGTACGAACGTTTCTACGAACATAGTCGGATTCATCATTTTGTTCGTATCTGAATTTGTTTGTTTGGTATGATCAAATCCTACGAGTGCTTGGAAATGTGTTTGTGTTTGGAAACATGCCGGAAGGCTGTTAGAACGGCTTATTCTTTATGAAAAATGAATTGCAGTAGTGTCAAACCTCAACAACAACAAGATGTTTCAGTGGCCTTGTAGAAAAAAAAAGACCTAATAGGCTGAAATGGCGTATTTGCCGAACTGTCCTCATTCATAACAACACAAGATTATCCAATTGGTTGATCACATGGACTGGACGCCTTACAAATACAATTACAGTCCTACCATCTGATGAAGATGCAGCCTGGATTTTATCTGTGTCCAACACCAATGCCGACTGGACACGCGACAGTGAGGTCTCTCCTATAATTAATTGATCCTCTGGTCCATGTCGAATCCTCCTGTGGCTGATAATACGGTCTATTTCTCCTTATACTTTTTTGCAATCTAGTTTCATGTCAAACTTTTTTTACCTCAGCAATGGTGTGTGTTTCTGCTGAAAGAGCATTGACAGTGTTAATAATTTCTTGACATGCTTTACTTTTATAAGTTCTTGTGACTCCGCTGCTCCGATGCTTCTGAAAACTCAATTTCGGACTCTGCCAAGTTCCTCTTTTTCCGTCTTTTCCCCTGGTTTACTTGCACACGACCCTTCAGTCTGCACGCCTGTTACGGTGTTGAACAGGGTGTTTACTTATGTAAATCGGCTTCAACACGCATCCAATTACGAACAATTGGCATTCATCAAATATACACCTGTTTTACGAACAAATCAAGGTTTTCTGCACGTTTCATAAATCCCACATTCGTGTTTTAGTACACACACAAATACGACTGTGGCAGACTGGGGGGTGTGGTTGGGCAGTTGGCTGGAGGCGGGGGGCGGAGTCGGGCCGGCAGGCGGGTTCACCCTGCCCCGACACCGGCTGCAGCCCATCGGGACTGAGTGGGGACTAATATCTGTTGTGCGTGTGTGTGTTGTCCCCATGTCAGTGAGCCGGAACCACGGAGAAGGGCGCCGCACGAGAGAGCGAGCGGAGAGAGAGAGAAAGAGAGAGAGAGAGGACGGTTCCCACTGTGAGCGGAGGAGGGCGAGAGAGCCCGGTGTGTGTGTGTGTGTGTGTGTCCGAGAGGGGGAGAGAGAGAGAGGACGGTTCCCGCAGTGAGCGGAGGAGGGCGAGAGAGCCCTGTGTATACACCTGTGTGTCAAATAAAAGGCGTTGCTGCCAACCCAACCCACCGCAAGTCTCCGCCTCTGCCTACCTGCATAGCATCGTTGCTACAACGACAAATTTACGAATAATTTACGAAAACATTCGTGAATGAGGCCCATTGATTTTTCTACCTAAAAAAAACAAACACCTTACAATGTAGACTGTTTCAGAATCACTTTCAGTTTTATTTTACAGAATGTCCATTATAATAGACAGCAGGATTATTTTAGTGTACAAAATCAGTCACACTTAACAATGTCAAATAAAATGGATTCCATCTATAGCCTAAAATGACAGTAAATTTAAGTTCCATTCCACATTCCACTTTCATATTTTATTTTTTCACATTCTGTGTTTCTTCCTACCTTCTCCTAACTTCTTAACTGATTGTCCATTTCTACATCTCAGATATGCAACAGTTGAACAATGTCACCATTTTGCTTTTGAGTTATTCATTTTCAGATAAATCTGCAGCACATGTGCTTGCATAAAACATTAATTTGAAAACATTAATTTTCCCCCTTGCTTCTCAGGAGTCTATTCAACAGTTTAACTTTTCACACACTGCTTTGAACACTGTTGGGTTGATTTGGACATGCCTACTCGTGACTTTTTCAGGTGGACAGATTAAGGTGATGACCATGTCTACCATGTACCAGATCTTGTCCTCCATTCGTGGCCAAATTGTTTTGCCCAATGTTGTGCATGACTTTGACTTCCACGGCACCTGAAGACAACTAATGGGTAAAGTACATGGCAGGTAATCTTACAAAAGATGATTCAAGTGTTATGGAATATTAGAATGGAAAATAGCTATGGGAGAAATAAACAATGTTTGCATTAGAAATGTAATGCAATGTTTTTAAATATTTAAGTGTGAGAAGAAAATGAACATGTCTCACCTTCAATGATTCCAGGATATGGATCATTTTCATATGTGACAATACACCACTTCCCGACAAGGACTTCGGTGATATCCTCAACTGGACAGAGAGTCCCTTCACACCCAGAGTTTGAGGTAGAATGGGGTTGGTGACAGTGTCAGGAGACACTACATTTCTTCCAGGCTGTGCCTGTGGTGCAATGTTGGTGGACATTCAGTGGAAACAGGGGCAGCTGGCTGTTGCAGAAGCAACTGAGCACTCTAGAATAGACTGTGCCTGGAGTAGTGCAGATTACCTGATGAATGCTTAGTGTGCCTTTGATGGTGGGCAGCTCTTTTGGCAGGAGTGCACTGTTACGGCCCTGTGGCCTGTGTGTGGGTGTGTGTTCTGTTCTGCCTCTTTCCAACAGGTTCCGCCCTCTTCCGTCCTGCTCATTGATGGCACCTGTGTCCAATGATGAGCATCTGGGATAAATACCTGAGGAGAGCTGCCGTCGGGGCCAGTGGGCCATTTTGGCAGTGTGTGGGACTGTGTGTGGCAGGTTTGCCAAATACCTGGGAGAGCTCGTTTTATGTGGGAGTTCACTGAAATCTTGTTGATGGTTTTGTGTGCGGTAATTAAAAACCCTTTTAATTGTCACGATCTAGCAGTTTTCCCGTTCTTCCTTAATCCCAACATCTACGGTTACTCCCCTTATCCCCTGCAGTTACCGGGGACGTAACATATTTGGGGGCTCGTCCGGGATCTGAAGGAGAACGGAGGATTTGTGAGTTGTTTTACCGTCGCATAGTCAAGCCCCAAGTTGTGGTGAATTACCTCCGGTGTGGATCAGGGTGAGTTTGGTGTCCGGTTATCCATGGTCCAGCCTTGCCTATGTGTGTGTGAACGACTTCCTCGGAGTAGATAAGTGAGATGAGTGTCCAGCTGGACTGAAGCAGTCCTTCCTGCGGGCACTCGTTTGTTATTTTGTGTTTTGTTGTTTTTTTTGTTTTCGGAGTAAATCCTGGGTGGGGATTAAGTTCCCTGGCGGGGGTAGGCATTTCAGGGCTTCGGTCGCTGATGTGTGGCCTTTCAAGTTGCCTCGAGCCCGGCACGCTCCAGAAGACATAAGTCAGATAACGTTTTGTTTAGATAGGATCTGGGGGAGTTTTGTTTTCAGTAAGGTTGGGCTTGGTATTAACCTGTGTGGGCATCGGATTCGTCTTGTTCGGCACTGGTAGGAGCAGATAAACGAGTGTGTTATATGCTATGCTGCTTGTTCTTTTAACTTAGCAGTGGCTGCGCCGTTAGTATTGTTAGCTTTGGGCTATCGTGTTAGCTGTTAGCTGATGAGTTAACCGGTCGGCTGTAGTATTTTGTAGTCTAGTGCGGCTAGCCGGTGAGCACAGTGGTGTTCATGATAGTGCGGCTAGCCGGTGAGCACAGTGGTGTTCATGATAGTGCGGCTAGCCGGTGAGCACAGTGGTGTTCATGATAGTGCGGCTAGCCAGTGAGCACAGTGGTGTTCGTGATTGTGTGATATATCGGCGTCGTGGTGAGTATGGCTGCGTTTAACTGGGATGAAGGGGTTCCCTTTGTACTTTTGCCATCCGTGAGGCTAAACAGGAATCCCTCGGGTTCAGCCCGGCTGAACTAGTGTTTGGTCATAACGTGCGTGGCCCTATGAAAGTGCTGAAGGAGCGGTTCCTGTCTGGTCCTCCTAGTGAACTTAATGTAACAGATTTTGTATCCCGGTGTAGGGAACGGTTGCGGTGTGCCTCCACATTGGCGAAAGAGGCTCTCTCTTCCTCTCAGAGCAGTATGAAGAAGCGGTTCGACAAGAAAGCAGTTGTGCGTCAATTTCAGCCTGGGGATCAGGTTTTGGTTTTGCTGCCAGTGCCTGGCTCTGCTCTCACTGCCCGCTTCTCGGGGCCATATGTTGTGGAAAGCAGGGTCTCCGATACTGATTATGTCATCTACACGCCTGAGCGGAGAAGGAAGAAACGTTTGTCATATCAACATGTTGAAATCCTATCATTCCAGGGAAGTTGTTCCGAAGAGGCAGGGAACCACTTCGGGGATCACTGCCCCTGGTGAGAAATCTGTCTCTCTAGTTTGCGAGGAGACGGTACCAGATGATGGTTTGGCAGTGTTTTCTGATGGTCAGCAGTGTGGCAGGTTGTCTAACTCTGAGGTTCTCTCTACTATTGAGTCACAACTGGGTTATCTGTTAGAGGGTCAGCGGGATGATGTGGTCCAGTTACTCCGTTCCTATCCCACTCTGCTTGGTGATGTGCCATCCTGTACCAATGTTCTCCAGCATGACATTGATGTTGGGTCTGCCGTGCCCATTAAACAGCACGCTTATCGTTGTCCTGTTGGAAAGAGGGAGATAATGAAGAGGGAGGCTGAGTACTTGCTAGAGAATGGTTTAGCTAAGCGTAGCCACAGTCCTTGGAGCTCACCGTGTTTGTTAGCTCCAAGGGCTGATGGTACCCCCCGTTTCTGCACAGATTTCCGAAAAGTCAATGCAGTTACTGTACCGGACTCCTTTCCCTTACCCCGTGTTGAAGACTGTATTGACAGCATCGGCCCAGCTACAGTTATCACCAAGCTAGATCTATTGAAAGGATACTGGCAGGTCCCTTTGACTCCCAGAGCTTCTGACATCTCTGCCTTCGTGACCCCTGACCACTTCTTGCAATATATCGTGATGGCTTTCGGCATGAGAAATGCACCTGCTACTTTTCAGCGCCTGATGCAGTTGGTGTTAGGGGATGTACCTTATTGCAAGGTGTATCTTGATGATGTGGTGGTGTATTCAAATGTCTGGAAAGATCATCTTTCCAGTCTGGCAGTGGTGTTTAAACGGCTTGCTGAGGCGTCGTTGACCCTTAACCTGGCTAAGTGTGAGTTTGGTAAGGCCACTGTTACCTACCTGGGGAAACAGGTTGGGCATGGTCAGGTCCGTCCGGTAGATGCAAACGTTGCAGCGGTGTTGTCTTATCCAGCTCCCTCTACCAGACGTGAGCTTCGTCGCTTCCTAGGCATGACCGGTTATTACCGATGTTTCTGTAAGAATTTCTCTGTGGTAGTTGCGCCGCTCACCAGGCTGTGTAGCCCTGTTGTGCCTTTTACGTGGAACGAGGAATGTCAGAATGCCTTTGAGGCCGCAAAGTCTCTCCTCTGTAGTGCTCCTGTGTTGGCTGCTCCTAACTTCACTCTTCCCTTTAAACTAGAGGTGGATGCCAGCGCTTCAGGAGCTGGCGCTGTGCTACTGCAGGACGGTGAGGGAGGGGTGAGCCACCCAGTGTGTTACTTTTCTGTGAAGTTCAAGCGTCATCAATTGAACTACTCTACGATTGAAAAGGAGACGCTAGCCATGCTCCTTGCCCTCCAACATTTCGAGGTGTATGTTGGTTCCAGTCCGTCTCCGGTGATTGTGTACACTGACCATAACCCTCTTGTCTTTCTGTCGCAAATGTACAACCACAACCAGCGGCTGATGCGCTGGGCTTTGTCGGTACAGGGTCTTAATATAGAGATTCGGCACAAGAAGGGAGCGGACAACGTCGTGGCTGACGCACTGTCCCGTGGGTGAAATATTCTATCTTTTACTATATCGGTTGCTACTGATTTGTCGGGGGCGGGGTCCTGGGTAGGTGATGATAATCTGGTTGTAAGTGGGGATGTGATGTATGGCACTGGAGGGTGACAAGATGGGGAGGGGTTTGTTTTTATGGGGGGGGAGTGTTACGGCCCTGTGGCCTGTGTGTGGGTGTGTGTTCTGTTCTGCCTCTTTCCAACAGGTTCCGCCCTCTTCCGTCCTGCTCATTGATGGCACCTGTGTCCAATGATGAGCATCTGGGATAAATACCTGAGGAGAGCTGCCGTCGGGGCCAGTGGGCCATTTTGGCAGTGTGTGGGACTGTGTGTGGCAGGTTTGCCAAATACCTGGGAGAGCTCGTTTTATGTGGGAGTTCACTGAAATCTTGTTGATGGTTTTGTGTGCGGTAATTAAAAACCCTTTTAATTGTCACGATCTAGCAGTTTTCCCGTTCTTCCTTAATCCCAACATCTACGGTTACTCCCCTTATCCCCTGCAGTTACCGGGGACGTAACATGCACACATAAAATAGCTTGACTTTGGTGAGAGGAAGGAGTGTGTCATAGAGTGTTTTCGCTGTTGTTATGTCAGTACCACTGGCTAACTGTGAATCTGCCGTTCTCTTTATGGTGGTTCCAGCAGCATCAGCAGGCCTTTTACCAGGACCAGCTTCCAGGAAACTACAGTTTACAGCGGTAAAACCCATCTGGAAAGGAATGGTGCTCATGAAGAAAAAGTTCTTCTTGCCTCTATACTGCATACACTGTAAAAAAAAAAGTGAAAAAACGGTCAAAAGTCTGGCAGCACAGGGTGCCAGACATTAAAGGGGACATATTATGGAAAACGGCTTATTCCTGGCCCTTATACATGTTCCACGTGTTATAACTGACCTAAGTAGCCGAGAAAAAGTGAGATCTGGAAGTCTCCCCCCCCCCCCCTTTTCTGTAGTTTCCTTTTTCAAAAAACAGTCCAAAAAACAGGCATAACGGGCCATTGTTATCATAATCCAACCCCTCTCAGAGCATGCCCACCCCCAGGTGAATAACCACTCCCATTTACCTCGTCTCAAAATGCAGCTCCCGGCAGCGCTGCAAGCCGTTGCTTATGGTGCATTCCATTGTACTCGGAAGTCGATAATTCCGAGTCGGTATTCCCAACTTCCAATCTAAATGTCTAGAATGTTACAAGCATCTAAAGAGGACCTACATCAACTACTACAGCGCCATTAGTGAAGAGAATCGGCACATATCACTGAACGTGAACGTTAGGAGTTGTTGCCTGGGGATCTATACGGAATCACCAGTTATGACCCTCACACTAAGGTGGACTATATTCTGCTTGCCTACCTAATTTAGCAGTACAAGATTCTGAATCCTTAGGTCAAAGGCGAGGGGTACTCGTCCAGCTTCTAACTGTTTTCTATCCTGAAGCCTTCCCTACTACCACCCTATCTGCACTCTTACAGGCCTATGTAAAAATACAGCCTAAGGCCACTTCAGTTAACAACAGCTCCCCTCTAAACGCAACACTGTTAATGTGGATGCTGGAATTTAGGTTTTAAACAACAAATATACTTTTGCTGTAAAGGGAATGTTACTTTGTAAGTAGAGGACAACCTATTAGAACCTTCATCTATGAACCTGACTTAGCCACACAATCACTGATTATTTTACATCACTTTAAGGAGAGGCATAACACCCCCACTGGAGCGTTACTGCCCACAGCAGAGGATAGACTACTAGAGAAACAATTACTTTAAGTGCAGTAAACTATTTATTTAAGCTTTAGCTCAGCAGTCAATCAACAAGTTAAAATAATGAGTACAAAGAATCAAATAATAATTTTGGAGAGAGAGAGATAAGGTTTTTCTCACCTAACCTAATCCTCAATACGAACCAGAATGGTCTGGAGGGAGTGAAGCCAAATCCGTTCTAAGGCACTTAATAAGAGCCTCAGAGACTTGATCGAATCTTCAGTGCTCTTCAATGCTGAATCAAAAGCCCAGTGACTCCGTAGAGTATCACCGAACTATTCCCTTGAACAACTCCCTGACATTTTGTCTTTTTACCTCTCTCTTTATACTGTTTCTCTCTCCCTCCTACATGACATTCACCAATCATATTACAACAGATCACACATTAAATCATCCGTTACCAATCATCTGACAGTGATATCATTTCTAGTTACATATGCATTAGTCTTTTCTTAGTTTGGTCCTTCCGACATTACTTCATCTCTTGACGTGTTGATCTTCAAGTTGCTGGTTATTCCCGGTCGTTGATGGAAAGTACCAAATGTCCCAAGTCATGATGATCGAGCTTAGGCCAGCTCTTTCACTTCCCTATTTTACCTGACCATCTGGTGTTTATCCAAACTTATTTAGCTCAATCATGCTGATACCTTCCTTTATCTTGTGACTTTATGATTAGCTCATTTTCCAGTAAATTTCCACTTGGTCGTGGCCTTAAAGGCCCTGTCCCTAAGGTCATCCTTCATACATTCATTATTCTCTAAACATTGATTACATATCTGTCATTATATCTTGAATTAAATTAATCTGTTTTAAATTTAAATTTAAATTAAATCTGTTACATTTCCATTATAACATGTTTAAACACATTCTATATTCATCACGTACTTATATACTCTTGATTAGGTATAACCTGATATCAAAATAAATGCTTAGCTGTTTATGACGTTCTTCTCTTACTCTGATTTAAACATCCCTGTCTTTGAACCTCCAGCCATGCTTGGGTTCTTCCTCAGGCTGTTCTTCATCCTCTTCGTCATCAATCTTAATTTGATAATCACCTTCTTCGATGAATTCTTGCTTCGAAACCTCTTCTGGTTGGGCCTGCTGCTTTACCGCCCTTTCTGCCTGAAGCATTACTTTCAAGAGGGTTGAAATCCCCTCCTGTGCTTCTCTCGGTTCAGGTTCCTTGCGGCCCTTTTTTGGTGCAGGCCATTGGTCGAGCAGGTAGTAACCTCCTGCTTTCTTGAGGTCACTTCTTTTTACTGCTGCTGCAAAGGTCCCAGCCGTCTTCATAGGGATCCTTCCACTTGGGCCTGGGCGCTCCCTGCTTGGACCTGGAACTTCTCGGCTGAAGGGCGCTATTTGCCTTATAGGTACTGATGCTGGTCGATTGAGTGCTATGTATTTAGGGGGTACAAACACTGGGGGTTTGTTGGGCTGTGGGGCTGGATGTGCCCATATGTGACGGGAATTGGTGAGACCATTAGGTGGCGTCCTTCCTCCATTGTTAATCCCGCAGTTGACCCATGTTCTGGGTTGACTGCTTTCCCAGCTATACCTTGAGTTGGATTAGCCGAGACGTCCGTTCTAGCGACATAGTCTAGTACCACACGCTAGTAAAGACTTCGATCTCGTAACGTTGAGCTCAAATCAACCGAAATACGTTACAAATGTAAACTACAAAGTTGGATCTTGCCCGAGTTTCTGACTGGGAATTCCGACTTGAATGACTGTTCTATTGCGCCTTTCCATTGTTTTTTCCGAGTACAATGGAATGCACCATTACTTTGCGAACAGTGGAGCTACAATGACAACATGTCTACGGCATGTCTACGCCCTCAAAGCAGCCTGTTCTTTACAATGGAGAAAATGAGAGATTGAAACACACACTACAGAAGCTGGTTTTAGGATTTTTTTTTATATAGACTTCACAAACATCTTGTAGACCCCCAGGAACCAAAATGAGTAAAATACCCCCCCTTTAACTTTCAATTTAAAATAATGTGAAAACCATAATATGAAATACGGTCAAAAGTCTGGCAGCACAGGGTGCCAAACATTATCCGTGATTTCAAAATACGTTACTTGACTGTAAAATTACATGCAGATTTGATTTAAGGGAAAACGAGTCAAAAGGGAAATACAGTCAAATGTATGGTAGCATGGGATGATGATGATTTACCATGTTTTCATAATATGTCCAATGACTGTAAAATTATGAACAAAATATTTTTAAGAAAGATGAGAAGAAACTTTAAATATACAATTAACTTTTTATTTTGATATACGATTAATAAATGCATTTTCACAGATTGCCATAAATTTCCATACAAACGCTGCAATATCAATACATATGTTTAGAACTTAATTAATATAGGTAATGGTAAAATTACATATAAAACCCATATAATCATAAGACGAACATCATACCGAGAACATACAGTGAGCCATAACATTACAGTAAAATCTCACTAAAGACTCAAGCAGAACAATTGTAAAATTTGTAAGCTTGCTTCAACTTAAAAATGTCTTCCGCCCCAAATTTCAGACTTCAACAACTTTCACACCATTTAAGCTATCAACACCGTTCAAACTTTGAATAGTATAGAATAGAATAGTTGAATAGCATAGTCTGGAATCATCATCGGTCATTCAAATGTTTGATGACACTTTTGCTTTTTCGGCAATTGAATTTCATTTTCAATTTTTTGGCCCCATAGGACTGCATTATGAAAAGTTCACTTTCGCTTTGACAATGGCTCTGTCTGTACAAGCCACTAGATGGAGTCAGAGACAGCCAGGGTCACATTTCACATGAGGCACAATGTTAACAATGAACAATTAAATGAAATCTCTATAAAATACATTATAGAAAATACATTAAACCACATTATATCAAGCTTTGAATACATTCACAGGAGATATTTTCAGCAAGGAAAAACAAGGAAATCTCAAAATAACACATTGACACAATTTTGGCATACAAATTAATTTCTAGGTCCGGGTGTAGGTGTGTGTGTGTGTGTGTGTGTGTGTGGAGGGGGGGGCGGCAAGAAGAAAGCAGCAGACTCAGGGGTTGATGTTGGACGTAGCGTTGTACAGCCGGATGGCTGATGGCACAAAAGAGTGCTTGAAGCTCCCTTGTGCTCTTAGGTTGGATGAGGCGGTGGCTGAAGGAGCTTCTCAGCCCGTTCATCTCATCATAGAGGGGGTGGGATGGACCAAGATGGATCTGAGTTTAGACCTCATCCTCCCCTCAGCCACCTCCTCCAGACTGTCGAGGCCCTCTCTCACAACTGAGCCAGCTTTCTTGCCCAGCTTCTTGATCTTGTTGGCATCCTTTGCCTTGATGCCACCTCCCCAACATACCACAGCAAAGAAGAGTGCACTGGCCACCACGGTCTGATAGAACATGCAGAGCAGCCTGTTGCACACATTGAATGATCTGAGCCTCCTCAGGAAGTACAGTCTGCTCTGACCTTTCCTGTAGAGGGCATCAGTGTTGTCTGACCAGTCCAGTTTATTGTTGAGGTGCACCCCCGGAACTTGTACGATTCCACCATCTCCACCTCCTTACCCTGGAGGATGACAGGTGGTGGTGGTCGCCTCTTGTTCCGACGGAAGTCCACCATGAGCTCTCTTGTCTTGCTGACATTGAGTTGATAGTGTTTCAGCTCCACTCCTAATATGAATAATGAGAAAAAGGAGAGGGAATGGGTTATCATTGCAGGGTTAACTGAATATAAAGAGAGATCTAGTTAAGATCTAGTAAGAGAAGAGGGTCCTATTAATTGCCACAAAGTACCACAAACAACCTCAAAGTACCCCAAACTACCACAGAGTACCCCAAACTTACCACAAAGCGCTCAACAAAGCATCACTAAGTACCCCAAAGGGTAGCACGAAGTACCACAAAACACTGAAAAGACTGCAGACATTGCTAAAAGAAAATATTGACCAATATTTCCCTTCCTGGAAAAGACCATCTCTGCTTCTTTCGCACCAGCTGCACCACATCTGAGGGCATGTAGGGAAACAAGCAGGAGTAGCTGTGACTAACATCCCTCTTAGGTCATTGACTCAGTGTGTCTTTGTGTGTGTATGCACGAGTTAGTAAATCGTACTGCTTACCATACATGTGTGATTGTGTATACCTGTGTGTGGTCAGATGGGTAAATTGAGGCCTCCTGGTTTGCTGGTGTACATGGTGTACTTACCAAAGACTGCAGGCTGCCAACAAGCACAGCTGGGGATATTTTGACCAGTGATGGCAGGGCACTGTTTCTTCTTTTAAAATGTGTTTTCTTCCTTCTGTATAACACTGAAAGGGATATTGCTGAGATCACTGGAGGTCAAAGGGATAAGGATGCAGAAGCTCAAAAAGGATAGACATTGAAGGATAGGTGTGAGAGTGGCACTGGCAGACATGGACAAAGGAGAGAGAAGAAAAAGATGATAATTAGTATTAAATAACAGTAAAAATTTGAATCACAATGTTATTTAGTTTAATTGAACTTCTAACTTAGACTAATTCATTACCTTAAATTCGAGCGGGGCGGGTGGGGGATGGGGGTGTTTGTGCCAGGAGCTGTGACTTCTAAGGCCCACCTGTGTAAGAATTTTCACTGCAGTTGATTGTGGGGAAAAAAAGTGTTGTAGCAAGTGATACACTGAAAAGCGATAGTACTATGTACAAGGTCAAAATGATCCTCTGGATTCTTCTTGATATATAGGCCATTGCAAATGACAAGACTGGAGCCAAGCGAAACTGCTATCCTACGCCATAGTCTTGAAGTACATTAAACTCATGCAATTTTAACAATGCTGGTCTGGTCTTTAAGTGGGCTACACTAATAACACACTAGCCTAAACCCCTTGGTTGGGAAAGCATCAGGGCCAACATATAGATACAGCAGTGGAGGGTAGAGAGGGTAGAGAGCTGATCAGCAACATATAAGCTAAAACATGCACGCATCAGGATCAATGGATCAGAGTACACAACCACAGGCAAGCTTTGGGTTGATGAGCTGCCATTGTGCTGTTTGCATTGTTGTAATGGATAGTGGATTGTCTTTGCCAGCTTGTAACCCCAAGGGTGTCACATTATGGAGGCACAATGTATTGCAATCTAAAAGATGAAAGTCAAAAAAACTCAGTAGTGGAACTTTCCTTTTTGTCTTGAATTAGTCTTAGAATTAAAAACTTGTCAAATGTCTCAAATGTCTTCTGTTGAAATCAAGCATTCATGAATAGATCAGACCTTTCATAACAATTCATGACAAAGGGGCATTGTTCTGTTAAGAACATCACTAATTTTGTAATATATTTTAGGGCTTTTCAGCTCTATTTTAAAGGGGGAAGAGAGTGGAATGCACAATGCCAGCCCAACTCATAAAGCGATGCCCCGCAACGCAACGGTTAATCTTTGATCTATCTACCTGCAACACATTTACAGTTGTGCAAACAGCTGTTTGTGTTCGCTACTCTGTCTGCAACATCATTCTACTGCTGGAAAAATCACCGATGTGGTAATCTTGTGCGGCTACATGTGGCTACACAAAATTACAAATCTGTCAATTTTAAACCTCAAGGAGGTGTCAATCTAAGGCCGTGTTACGTTACACCTGTCTTTTCAATGCGATCTCGGTCATCCGATCACGCCAGGCTACATGAAGTGACAGGTGTAGACGCACAGAGGTCACTTTGTGCTCGCATTGTGTTCGGATCAGCCAGGCCACCTCGCGAGGTGGACGAGCTCGCTTTGTGTTCGGAACTCTGAATAGTCTAGACGCAATCAGGCACCTCAAAACGCATACAGCGGGGACACGTCATCAAATCACGCCCATTTCCCTCCAGTTCTGCTGCAAATTTTGTTATTTACCGGGAGGAAAAGCCATGGATGACGAGAACGATAGCAGGGCCTGGACGAATACCGAAACAAAATATTTACTTCAGTTTCAGTTTTGCGCCGCTGCTGTTGTCTCCTCAATAGCAAACGCCTTGTACGGGCCCTACCGCGACTACACACAATTCTTAACATAAAGTAAAGGAGCATAATCTCCCGCACACCCAGCACCATTTTCAGGGATTGTTGTTGTCTATGTATTAAACCTCCTTGGCGAGTGCCCTGTTATGTTATGAAAAGGTAACGTTATTTCTGTCATGTCAACATGTCGAAAAGAAACTCACATGATGAATGTGTGTGCTAATGTTAGTACCACAGAGTCCACACATAAGAGAAACCAATAACAAACCAATAAACCAATACAATGATAAATGATTGGCTTTGAGCCAAAATGGACTAAGTAGTAGAGTTATTAGACAAGAAAAAAAAAAAGAGAAGGAGATCAATGGGTGGGTTGTGATACTTCATCATTCAAGGACTACATCCACTTCACACTGTGGAGAGACCAGAGTACAGGGATTTATTCAGAGAGATTTTACCCTCCAGGCATTTGATGTCAAGGAGAACATTGGGAAGAATGCTTGAGGATGAGCATTTATCAGTGAAAAGCACACTGTCTAAGACCTTGTCCAAACAGAACCATGTATGTACCACAACAGATGCATGGTCATCAAACAACAGAAGCTTCCTTGGGGTGACTATCCACTGGATAGATCAAGAAAACTTCAGAGCATCTGCTCTGGGGCATTAGCCTGTCGCAGGATCATAAGGCTTTCAGTGTCTTTGCAGAAGTTCAAAGACAGAAACCATTCAAGACAGAGAAGAAGAGGATGAGGAAGAAGAGGAGGGACACCCTGTCTTCAAAAATGTCACAGACATCTTTAATGAAACAGAAGAAGACTACAGTCTCCCACCACATCAGCGATGTGCCTGCCACACCCTCAAGCTGCCACCCCAGTTTTGGACAATCTAATTCAAAAATATATGAAAAGTTGTGGCTGGTCGGAAATTTATGTCCGATGTCCGAGTGCAAGTGAATGCAGCAAGAGATGACGCTCCCCGTAAACTCCTACCTCCGCCTACCCCTCCCCAACAGGAGCTGTTTGCGCATATTTTGCGTGCATTCAGAGCGACTTCACAGCAATAACGCCAGTCCAGTCCGCAGACCATATGGTGAGGAATGAGGTAATACTGTTCATCTATGAAGACATTAGAATAATCACAAAAGTGCAAGGGTAGTGGAGTCCATATGGTGTTTGCTGTGTTTGCTAGCTTAGGTATATTAGCGAGCCTTCAGCCACGTTTGCAAACACCACACGTAGTTTAGCTAGCAGACACCGCACGCTGAAGGCTCGCTAGTATCAATTAAGTTTGTCCTGCATGCTCAAATATCTTATATGCAGTCAATGAGCATGATGTACATGACCTAATCAAGGCTCAACAAACTGATTAAACCAAATAAAGAACCTTGCATTGACATAATTGCTGGTCACTTTGATGACTATTAAAGGAAAAAACGTAGTAGTTAAGTCAGTGGTTCTCAATCCAGTCCTCAGGACCCCCTGTCCTGGAGGTTTTAGCTCCAGCCTTACTCAGGCACACCTGAACCAATTCAAGTTTCATGAAAACCTGGCCTCTAGTTAAGTCATTCTGAATCTTGTAGGAGAGGGTCAGACTTGAAAAAATGAAGAGGAAGGGTGACATCAGCAGTTTTTTTTCCTACCAAAGAGGACACCAGAACAGAAAGAGGCATCAGGAGAACTGGTGATAGAAGGAGAGCAACAGGGAAGTGACAAGGTAGAAGGCAAAGATGACCAGGGACATGACGAGGTGGAAAAAGGAGAACATCACAGAGATGATGAGATGGAAGAGGGAGAGTTAAGAGAGAGTGAGAAAAATGAAGACCTGCAGAGCTCAGACAGCGAAAGGGAAATGAGAGTACCTGAGTTAACAGTTATCTCCAGTCCAGCTGGTCCACATGGTATGAACATTGTTACTACATAGTATTTTGCATTTGAATAAGAAGCACACATCACACAAATGGATATTTACCAAAATGGTGCATTTAAGAGACATGGCTTAGCCTCAATCTAATAAATATATTATTCAATTTAATACATATGTTTGCTTTAAACAAATGTCTAGTAAATGACTGCTCCAAAGTGTATTATTAGGAGTTAATATATTGTATAATCAGGTTAGCTTTATTTCAGTTTGAATTTTTTTCCCCCTCTTCTAGACATATCCAAGTCCAGGTGTGATGGGCCAGCTCAGCCGACACTGGAGAGTTTCCCCAAGACCCTACAGGGAGGAGCCAGAAGAAGCTTTCGAACAGAGTGGTACAAAACCCATTCATGGCTGGAGTACTCACAGTCCAAAGACGCAGCTTATTGTTTCCCCTGTAGACATTTCTCTCTGCCTGATGCCCCTAACAGTGTTTTTACCTCCATTGAGGGGTATCGCAATTGGAAAAAGGCCACATTTAAAGACAGTGGTTTCTGTTCTCATGCCAGATCTGAAAGCCATGTAAATGATGGTGTACCAAGGGAACTCCAACGGCTTAGTGATACATGTTGGGCTTGCAGGCACATAGCATGTCGCAATGTTATGGATAGGTTGCCTGCAATTGTACAGGTGCTTGAAGAGATTGCATCTGAGAACCATCCACAAAGAGCTGTTGAAGCCAGAGGGATATTGGTTCAGATTGATCTGAATTTTGTTGGATGCATTGTACTGTTCCGAAAGGTCTTGAGTGACTCTAAATTTTTGTCGGATATGCTCCAGTCTAAAACAGTTGACCATGCTAAGGCTGTTGAGCTAATTGAAGCACTTAAAGAGACATTGGTACATTATCGTAGTGAAGCCTCTTTTGATGAACTGTGGACTGAAACACTTGACACATGTAAAAGAAGTGACATTTCTACAACCCAAAGAGGACAATACAGACAACAAGGAGACTTCAAGATTGTCTCATTGCTTCCATCCTTGGACAACATGTAGTACGAGATGGCAAACACAGTTTTCATGTCAATGTGTACTACCCAGTTATTGATAGCATGCTTGGAGAAGTAGAAAGACAATTTTCAAATACCAACTGCAACATCATGAAAGGTGTCCAGGCACTAAATCCTTCAAGCAGTAGTTTTTTGAGAGAGGAGGCTGTTCTCCTATTGGCCAATGCTTATGAGTTAAATATTGAAGATCTTAAACATGAACTTCATCAGACAAGGAGAGTATTAGATAGAATACAAAAAAATGAAAAAGAGTCCTACCACTTTGATGGAATTTGCACAATTTTTGGACCCATACCAGGATGTGTTCTATGAGCTGTTCAGGTTGTGCAAAATAGCTGTAATATTACCCGTGAGCAGTGCAGCATGTGAACAGAGCTTTTCAACCCTAAGGATCATAAAGAATTATTTATGGTCTACTATGACAGAGAATAGATTATCAAGTTTAGCTATACTCAGCATTGAATCAAAACGCACTAAAGCTTTAGATCTAAATAAGTTTGTGAGGTGTTTTGCTGAACAACATGGTAATCGCCGTATTCAGCTCTTATAGGTTCATGCCAACTTCATGCTGCACTGCCCAAAAATCACTGTAGCCTACTGACCAAGGCACTGATGCAGAATGTATGATGGACCACTTCTATCAGCCAATAACTGAAGTGTGTGTGTGTGTGTGTGTGTGTTGTGTCCTTTCTATTTGGGCAGGATGATATGGTCCAAAAAATCATATTGCAATTTATTTTTGACAGAAATTGCAACTGGATGGAAGTGAATGGAAATGATAGGCCTGATTTCTGCATCATAACTTTAATGTTCACTAAAAAAACTGTTAAAATTATGATTTTTTAAATATTTTTTTGCTTGTACTTGTTAGTTGATGTCACAGTTGTGTATAGTGGAGCCACTTTTTGATATATTGTAGCTGTAACTGATTATTGCACTCAAGTTGGACTTATTATTGACAGCTGATAGGAATAACTCATTATTTCTACAATTGCCTGACAAATACAAATGAGACTTACTTGTTATTTAACAGACCTATTGCAGCAGTCTTTGCATATATTTGGTGGCCCCTGCTGGTCTAATAGTGCAAAAGACAGTATTTTGTGGTAAGGCAAGTTAGCTTTTTTTATATACTGCATTTCATACACAGATAATTCAATGGGTTTTAGCCATGCTTTGGCCTGGTTTTTAGGCTGCAGAGAGGGATTAAAGGTGGCCCTAACTTTTAGTCTCTTATTTTTATTGGTTTTTGAAAACACTGAGAAACCACAGAAGGGCTGAGAATGATGTCACTGCGTTACACAAAGTTTCTAGTGTATTGTCAAATAGCACATTGTTATTTCATATTTTTCTAATGTCTAGTGTCAAATCTCAATTATTGCATCTTTATGCAGTCTTTCATGGTCAGCATCTGAGGTCTAATAATGTTTTCCTTGTTTTTTGAAGTTTGTTGTTCCTGTCCCATTTGTAAAATCAGTGGCGATTAAGACCAAGTACAAGTAAGTTGGGTTTGCTTTATTTTTCTGTCCCTGTTAACCTCAATCACTCGCTTCATGTAAATCCCCATGCACATCTTCCTACCCTCAGTCTCAGTGAGCAATTTATATTTTCCTTTCTCAGCTATAAGCAAGTTGAAGAACCAGGATCTTGCAGTGACTTCAATTTAATTGTAAGTAGTCTTGGAAAGACACACTTGACAAGTGTCTTCACTTAGTTGATGTAATCAGGTAATGTGATTTACTGCTCTGAAGACTATTCTTTGTTTTTTCTTGCAGTTCTTGATGGTGGTGATTATCCAGACCAAAAAGATATTTGCCAAGCCTACATATTTGCCAATAAATTTGACTTGATAGACCGGTATTTGTGTCTTTATTCATGTCATTAGATGTAGAATGAGAAACCTCAAAAAGGTTCACATAAAATTGACAAGTGTCTTCACTTAGTTGATGTAATCAGGTAATGTGATTTACTGCTCTGAAGACTATTCTTTGTTTTTTCTTGCAGTTCTTGATGGTGGTGATTATCCAGACCAAAAAGATATTTGCCAAGCCTACATATTTGCCAATAAATTTGACTTGATAGACCGGTATTTGTGTCTTTATTCATGTCATTAGATGTAGAACGAGAAACCTCAAAAAGGTTCATATAAAATTCTCGGGTGATCAGGTGGAGAGGGCATAATGCAATTAAACTCTTAAACTGGATGTGTTTTTCATTGGAACCTGAACCTCAATGCAGTTTGCTGATTTGTTCTGTGAAGCCGTCTTAAACAAACTAAACTGAGTAAAGTTTAGCATTAGGATTGGATAAAAAGACATTGGTAGTTTAGTAGAAAAATATCTGAAAATCATTTACAGTCCAAGGAATTGCTTTTGTGAATGTCTCATTAACAATGAACTGCCAATAACCTTAAAACATGTAAATTAACAAGGAAGATCAGGCCCAACACAAACCATAGCTGTACAGTAATGTAAACTATCTGTGAAATAATGGTTTCATCAGCCCACTATTCTGTATTTCTGACATTTTGTAGTTACATTGACAATATTCCACTTAAAGATTTACCTTTTTTGTCAGTTTGTCATACAACATAACTTTCTGTAGATTAAAAAAATTTGTCCTAGTTATTGTGCTTACAGATATCAATTCATATTGATTAACAGATTGTTACTGTAATAACAGTAGCAATCTGTCAAATCACGGTCATAAGTTGGCTTGCTTGTCTACATATTTTTAATGATACAACCTTGTAGAAATACAATAATCTTGTAGAATCACCATCGTTATCAGTATTGTTGTATTGAGTATTTTTGGCGTTATTATAGTCTCTCATATAATGACTGTAATGACTGAACTGTAAATGTTCGTATGGGAAACCATGTCGTACTCATTGTGTACTTAGCGATATTGGCTCGTAAAAATATGTAGCAGTATAATAACAGTAACAATCTGTAATATCACGTTCGTAAATTGACCTGTGTATTTATGTATTTATAACAAAATCATGTTGTAGAATTACCATCATAGACTTTATGCTTTAAAAAAAAGGCTTACTGTATTTTGTCATTAAGTAATTTAACCGTAAAATGATGGAGAAAATTTAATAATCGTCATTTAATGTCAATTTAATGCAATTTGACAGTTTAAAAAAAAAAGATATTGGCTCGTAAAAATATGTAGATAAATCATTTTTTGAACTGACTGTAGCAATTTGAGAGTTTAAAAAAAGTGAAATGCATTGTCAATTGACGTGATATTCGATGGTACTTTGCACATAAATTTACATCTTTTTTTTACAGTGTTTTTGGCCCGTCACTGATGAAGAAGAGTTTTTGAGCACGGTGGCGCAGTGCTTGCACTGCTGCCTCACAGCACGAAGGTCCTGGATTCGACTCCCGCCTGGGGCGCTGTTGACTCTGGGGTGCCCAGGTTATCTCCCGGGCCTTTCTGTGTGGAGTTTGCATGTTCTCCCCATGCTCACATGGGTCTCCTCCTATAAAAAAAAAAGAACCCCATCTAAAAACATGCAGAAAAACGCTCTCCTGTCCTGTCCCTGACCACAACAAGGATCTACATCTGGAATTGGTCCCCGGGCGCCGAAGGAAAAAAGGGCTGCCCACTGCTCCTGGCTGCAACTGGAGGAAGGACGGCAAGGATAGGAAAAATGCAGAAGACAAATTCATTAGGACACCCTACCTGTGTGTTGTGTTCGGCGGTCACTACCCCTTGCATGCATGTGTTGTGTGTGTTAGTGCATGTGTGCACCCGTAATGTGATTAAATTAATCTTCTTCTTCTTCTTCTTAATTGAGGGTGACAAGGCACAGAATGTCAGTGTATTATCTGTGGTGTACAAAACAGCATTGTGCAGTGTTGTCTCTCTATGAGATGCTCCAAAATGGACTGCATAGTCAATGTGAAGAATCACCTCATCTTCTTTCAGAGATTTGTGCAAAGATTGTAGCTGTGTGTATTGATGCTGGATGTTGAAGAGGTGCTTGCACACTTTTATTTCTTTTTCAAGATCTTCCAATAGGTGCACTGTGCTACCCTCACATCTCTGTTGAACAGTTTTTGTCACAGTGATCTTCTCTCATTTCCCATCCTTTTCTTTTTCATAGTGTTCTTTTTTTGTGAGCCACTGGTACCACCATGTGACCCTTGTTCCTGATGTCTTTGGTATGTGTGAGCGACTTGTCCCTGCATGAGATACATTCTCTGTACATACAAGCCTTAACCTGTGTGTCACAGCACAACTCCTCTGCTTTTTTGCTCAAACTCTGTGAGTTAATGATGCCAAGCTGCTTGAGCCTGTCTGCTTCATTTTGGCATTGTCATGCACTTTGCAGACACGTCTCCCTATTCATGTTTGTAGCAACAATCCAAAATGGCTTCATCCTACAGAAAAGCGAATAGGATAGCTTCAGATGAGCATCAGTTTCTGATACAAATTCAGCATTGTGTCAGACAGAAACCTCTTTTGTTTCTTTGTTTCAAATCTTGTGATTGTTTCCTTCTTCCCGGCAGAAAAGGGAATTTTTAGCAATTTTTTCGACTATTGTCATCTCGATCTCAATTCTCACACTGAAAAACTGAATTCTTATGTGGAGAATTCAGTGTCTGAATTCTTATGTGGAGAAAGTTAATTCTCCCATTGAAAAACTAAATTGCAACTTTAAATTGCACCCTTTTCTGTTATCATTATGACGCTCTCTTCAAAGGCAGATAGATGTCTTTTGTCTCTCCTCAACTGGGTGGCTCACCATCAATGGATCGGATCTAATACTTCCAGATCTGATCTGGGGTCTCCTAAAGACCTGACCTGTGTAGCAGAACAGGATTTATAATCTATACTCTAATTGTTGTTAAACACATACTATACTAATGATAACATGCACTAGTTCACCGTTTCAATTCAATATACAGTATGTACAGTACATATCTTCAAAATAAATTAATGAACAATTCACTTAACAAAATTAACCTGAGTACACTAAAGTATAGGCTCCTTTCATATAGTGACAAGTTTTTACAGTAGCTTAAATAAATAGAACTACCAAGAGTATATATACAAACATATAATAAGGCGTGTTCAACATAGCTCGAATCAATGTATTATCCCAAGTGTAGCATCATAGCGTAACTAATAGAAGTTAGCATCACCCTGGTTCCCTAGACAAAAAGCCCATAGATACAGCCGGTATTTATGGGAACGCCCACATCCTTTTACGCCGAGGGGGAAAACAAAGCATTCGCTACCATGCCGAAGAGTTGCTGTGTGGCTTTCTGCACGTCAAATAAACTTAAAAATCCAGAGTTAAAGTTTTATATATTACCAAATCAAGAGACAGAACCGAGTAGGAGAACACGGTGGCTGCAAGCCATCCAGCGGCAGGACGAGTTCGGTCGCTCGTGGAATCCAACATCACAACATGTTTATGTGTGTGTAGTCGGCACTTCATTACAGGTAACGTTAACGTTAAGTTCGCTTTATCCAAACAGTGTTAGGTTGTTTCAGGAGTGCCATGAATGTTGGATTAATCGTTCTAAGTTAAGTGAACTACCTACCATGCTTAGCCTAAACTTTGCAAACTGAGTAGCTTTCCTTGCAACACGTTTTACAACAGCTAACTACATAACAATGGTAGCTTCCTAGCTCCCTCCAGTTAAAAATGTACTGCTTTAGCTCCCCTATTCATTACCATGTTTTAAACTGTCTTGCTTTAGGTTTAAAAAAGGAGGATATAACTCACCTGGACTACACACCCTCACTGTTCCCCAATAGAAGAACACATTCTTCTGCAGCTACAAAACTAAAAAGGCTGGAACACAGGAGGAAACGTGAGCATCTGCAATTTCAGTCTCAGCCTAAAGCCCTCAGTGCCACTCCCACAGCCCAACCAGAAACCCCAGTGCCTCCTCAGGATTGTGAACATGATTTAGAGGGACAGCAGCTTAATGAGGAGATATACAATTTAAGGAGAGAGAGGGATGAGGCCAGGAAGGAGCGGGATGAAGCTGTCAGGCAGTTGGAAAAGCAGAAAATTTCAGCAAACAGCGTGAGAGGCAATGACACCAAATGTAAAACCATGACAGGCCTGTCATGGGCAGTGTTTGACACCCTGCATCAATACCTGGTACAGTTTGTAAAGTCAAGGGCACTGTTCAAGCTATCAACACAAGACCAGCTCTTTATTACTTTGGTGAAACTGCGGCAGAACCCGTCAACCGATTTGGTGTGTGGTATATTAGACTTGGCATACAGCACTTTTCTCGATATATTCTCTCGATGGCTGGATCTGATGCACGCTAATGTAGTGTATGCAGGAGACATCATCTTCCTCACTCTTCCTCTCCGGACCAGACAGAATACACAGCGACACCCAAAGACTAACACATTCCTCTCCCAGGGCCTTTTGGTAAGGTCAGGACCCCTGCCGGGCTCCTAGGGACCTCAGGAACCCCCCCTCTCTCGGCAAAAGGTGGATTTCCCCATAAAACCGTCAAAAGTGACACTTTGCAGGTTTGACTAGCCGCTCTGGTGCCAATTGGAGATGGGACCATTGATAAGGGCCGGGGAAATGGACTTACTTTGCATTCCAAAGGGGGGGGACAGACTAAGAGAACAAAGAGTTCTGCAATACACTGTATATATATGATTTCTGCATGTTTTCTATTAAATGTGAATAACACATCCTGTGGCGGATGATGTACCCTACTCCCCAATGTATTATCTTGCTTATTCAAGGCACACAGCGTGTGTTATTAAGATTTTTGGTTTACTCGCCAGCGTTTTGTGGTAAGACAGTGATGTTTGGTATCATACAGACACATTTGTTGTAAGGTGATTAAATATGTCACTTGCATCCCCAAAGGGTCAAGAAAAACAATGTTTTCCAAACCTGAGCTGGAAATTCAGTTTTAGGAAAATGGGAATCACCGAACATCCGGTTGTAAATCTGATGCATGCAAATGAGGGAAACACCTACTCTCCTGACTTGCCATAAAGCCCTCTGAGCCCTTGGCTCGCTCTCTCTCACGAAATCTCACGAACTAAGAACTACGAAACTAAGTTTCTTCTACAAGCAACTACCAGATCAGCTCTACGGTGAATATCGACGAGGCGCCCGCTCGAATTCACTCAACCTGATCCAGAAGACTACGCAACCAAATCAGAAGCCAGCCGCTCCGCTACTCTGCTACCTGAACGACGTGTGCCAACACATCGACCCTTCCCTCTATCTTCACTGAGGTGAACCGTTGGCACGACCACCCTGACGAACCAAGGCCCCGGACCGCACTCCACAACGGCCCTCCTGACATCGACGGGCCCAGCCCAACACGTGCGTGTGTTTACCTGGCTACTGTGACTGCGCAACGGTTACCCCGGAGACGAGGACGCCGCCGCTGACGCCCCACAAAGCAGACGGTTACCCCGGTGACGAGGACGCCGCTGACACCCTGCCAACCAGACGGTAACCAGCTTTCTTGTTGATGCACGGGTGATGCAAAGGCAGTGTTGAACTGTGAAAGTGAGGTTAGAATACCCTCTCTCTCTCTCTCTCTTCGCTGTCCCTTTCCTTTGGTCCCAAGTCTCTCGGAAACGGTCAGCTGTCCTCCAAGTCATCTTTCGCTGTTGCTACGGTATCACCATTAGACGCATTACAGCTCAGGTCGTCTTGTCTGTGCCAACTTCCTTGCCCTCTTTGATCCCAATATCATTTGCCACTCGTATTTGATATATCCTCTGCCACTGTTTATCTTGCTTTCTTGTTTGCCAGTTTTATTGCCATTGTTTGTTTTAGTTTACTATACATGTGTTCATTTTAGTAGTGTTTGTTTTACATAGTTAATAAAATCTTTGCATTTATAAAGAACTGGCTTTTGTGGGTCATTGATATATCCTGGACATGAAGGTAGAAAATCACTGAAATCTAGAGCTCACTTCTTCTGATTATTAGACTGATATCATTATAAAGAGACTATTCCAGTGTAAACTGGTGGTGCCCCGCAAGTGTTAATTAATAAGCTATTAATTACTAAGAATAATTTCAATAACTGTCAATTTTCAGAATTGACCAAATAGTCTCATCGTTCATAACGAAGCTCAACACACTACACTAAGATCTCATTTTTGATTGCCTGGCCTGACAGAGAGTCTATCATGAACACAGTACCAGCTGAAGTTCTTTTGCAGTACCCCAGACTGACTTCCATCGTCGTCTGCTTTGAGAGTCGAACACTCAAAGAAGCTGAAAACTAGGTGAGATATTTTTCCTTTTAACAGCAAATGCATGCTAGTTATTGTACATTAAAACAGTGTTTTTTTTTCATGCACACCTATCAAGTGTAAGAGAGTGCACAAACTACTTTTTGAGTAATACTGATCTGGATAATTATGTCTTTCTATGAGGAAAGATACATGCATATAATTAGCATATCAGTATTACTAAAAAAAAAAGCTTTCCTCACAGAGCAATCACTTACTCGAGGTACAAAAACTAGACAACAGTGAAGTACTTCATCGCATGTCACACATCTGGTGCGATCACATATCTCTCCAAAGGCTGGGGTGGGAGAGCATCAGACATCCATATTGTGAGCAAGTCTGATTTCCTGTCTCAGAGGTACCACCATGCTGGAGATCAGGTAAGAATTTAACTTGAAATTTTGGTCATGTCTTATGTACACTGTTGAGATCTTTTCATAATAACATTCTTATCAATGTGTTTACCTCGACTGCTTTTTTCCACTCAAAGTACTTGAACACCCATAGTCCCCATGTTTGAGTTGCCAGGCTTAAGTGCATTGGGTTCTATTGACAGATATTTTTTGATGGAATAGGTCAGTGTAGTAACAGTATATTTGTTATGTTGTTTATTGCAGACAGAGGCTTCTCGGTGCACAACTCATAATTCCATCTTTCACGCAGCAGAAGATGTGGCAAATTCTCGTGTGACTTCAAACATCAGAATTCACATTGGTAAGTATTATTGAGTCAGCAGTAAGCTCTCCATACATGAATGCTTAAGACATTAGATATTATGTTAGTTCTAATAGTTTTATTGTATCCAAAGTATCAAAAGAGGTGTAACGACAGATATCTGATATGTTTGCTGCAGAGAGAGTGATTGGTGCCCTGAAGAGCCGGTACCACATTCTGGATGGCCCACTTCCTCTGCGCCTGGTGAAGAGCCTGAGGGATGAGAGACAGAAGAGTCCGTAATTGACCGAATTGTACATGTCTGTGGGGCATTAATGAACATGTCTGGCAGTGTTATGTACAACAGTGATTAAATCTTAAAGTAAGGATACAATAAATGTGCCATAATTTAATAGGCCGATCCTCAGGGCAAAATACATTGTGTATTTTCAACATGCAGTATTACAACTTTTATAGTGACTTCAGCTTATGTTTAAGTATACAACTTGTTTTTACACAACAAAGAACTCATTCTTGTACCATCTGTCTGTCCACAGGTCTGATTTACTTCAGTGCTGCTCTGCTGCTGCACACCCTGCCTCTGCTGCCTGACGTGCTGCCGCTTGCGGTGCCACCACCTCTGCTGCCTGATGTGCCACTATCTGCGCCTACCACCTGGCCTGTGTTCTGCCTCCTTAGCAGAAACTTACATTTTACATATTTACATATTCTGTGTTGCAGTACTTTTTTGAGCACACATATTTTTTTATTCCTAATACTATTGGTAACACTTTACATTAAGTTGCATGTATTACATGGTAGTTAATACTGTAACAAGATGTTAACTAACTTATAACTAATGTGGATTATATTTGGTAATAATTGCCTTGCTTCTGTGTTGCTTTAAACATACTGAGACTGCACAATTTTGAATCTAAATAAATGAGTTACATGTTGAAATTACAGTGCATTATTGACATTTTTATAACATGATTTAAAATAAATAAATAAATACGTAAAGTCACAATGACTTATTTGTTGCCATTTTTACATAGTAAAATGTGCTGTGACCAAAACCTTTGCATCACACTGACGGCAGCACTGATGAACAGCTCATCTCTTGTGACCCTGAATATCAGGCAAGCCTGAGGAGTCCATGTGATGAAATCAGCATATGCCCGCTGGGTGACGAACATCTGCACCTGGACCTAACAAATAAAGCCATTGTACATGCAATAAGTAGTATGTTTCTGTAACTAACTGGGGGCTGCCTTTTAGTCTGGCCTCTACCCTTTGACCTCTCCGGCGTGGTTAGACCTTCCGGGTGCAAATGCTCCCACCGGCACAGCTTTCTGGGTCATGGAGCGTTACGGAAAACAATGTAAGTGTTTATAATAAGTATAAACTGCAATAAAATATATGCATAAGTATAGTCACAGCCAGTGGAAAACTACTGAGCTGAGAGGAGTATATATCTTTTCCCATGATTATTAGCTGGAAGTTTATAACAACTGTTGCAATAATATGAAAGACAGTTTTGTTGGAAATGTCAAGGACACAAGCAGTTTCTGGGAGCGCAGGATGAGTCATAGGGAGTTAGACCAGAATGTTCTAACTATGATAGAAAGTATTAATTTTCTTCTTGGTGTCTGTGCACTGTATGATTCCTTTGCCTTCATTAAACAGCTTTGAACTGTGTAAGAGATATGTGGCTTAGCATGACTCAGCATATTAGAAAGGTATATAAAGCTTGACTGATGTAACCTGTCTTTGCTCTCTACCCGGAACAAGCCTCTTGGTTGCAAAAGGTATTGTGCCTACTTATAAGTACTTTTGTTTTAATAAATATTCTCGAGACATATATTGTGTTATAGCTTTCTTGAGCTGTTCTCACCACTAGACAAAGTGCAATTGACTTTAGATTGCCACGACATGGAGACACTCAACCTTCTCTACCACGTCAAGGCGGCAGTCCAGAAGAGAAGAATAAGTAATATACTTGGTACATATACAATCAAATGCAATGCAAGCATAATATTTACAATATAGGCATTAATCTGTCTCTACATTTTGGATTATTACACAAAATCTTGTAGTACTAGGCTTACTTTAGGCGTTGTTGTATGTAGGGCAAAAAAATATTAAAACACTTACCTGTGTGAAATATGTGTGGTTCCTCTTCAAACTAGTCAGACTTTCCAGGTGTCCTCTTTTATCCTCAAGCCACTGCTGGCACCCACTGGAAGTGTGTTGCCCCCATCTGTAAGGACACTTAGCCTCTAGCACACCCTCACCACAGCACTCGCAGGACACATAACCATCACATGAAACTCCCATGTATGGCATAGGTTGGCAAATTCGGAAACCAGCCTTCCTGATGACCAGGTTCAGATGTGGTGTCTCTACTGGAGCACAGACGTACAGTATATGGTTGAGGATAGGTTGGCTGTGGGACTTCCAGCTCCAAGAGCATAGCGATAAGTATCAATGGCATCTTGCTCGTGGTGTCTCCCCCACTGGATCCACGGCTTCATAATCGGCCTATGTCTTTGTTGACATATTGCGTTGACTAACGACTTGCCAGGATTCTCGGCAGCTGTCAGGACACAGTGCGCTATGGAGCCTGTAATGCGACCGACTCGCTCTTGATACCACTGTACACAGGATGCCTGGCTGATGATTGCTCTCTCCACCTCCTCTTCGGTCACCTCATGCTGGCTGAAAAACCACGGCTTCTTAGATGGTGTGGCGAAACCCTTGAAACTGTTCAAAACCACTGCATCAGATGATCTGTCAGCCAGCATCGTTAGGAACTGCTGCTGCTATGAAGCAGAGGCTTTGGGGATTGGAGCATTTCTTTTCCTCTTTCCTGATGCTGTGTTTTCAGTGTAAAAAGTTGTCTCTGCAACAAGGGCAGGTTCAATTTTTTTAAAACACACCTTATTCCACTCGCAGGCTTTGTTCGTGCATGGCACTTTGTTGAACCCAATCCGAACACAAGCCTCTAATTTAAAAAGAACAGCAGCCACATGGGAACAACATTCACCAAGACTGAAAAAAGAAAAAGCAGAAAAATTGGTTTTGGAAATACAAAGTGTGAAATACATAAGGCTTAATATTCATAGGTGTTCCGCACAAATAACAATATTAATACAAATAAGTGTTACACCTAAAACAGTTAAACATTTTGTAAACATTTGTTTTTCAATGCTATTATTAAGAAAAATCAGTAAGCATCATCCACCACTTACCCTGCCATGCAATCACAATGGACAGCCAGGATTGTACCATCCCCCTGTACAGCAACCCAGGTACGATGAGGCATTGAGAGACATGAGACATTTTGTGATGGAGTACAACCCCCACAAAGCCACTGGTAAAAAAGTTGTGAGCCTCCAAGGACCTGTAGTTCTTGAGGTTGCACTGTGTGTCAAGGGTAGCTGACAAGCGGACCCAAGCGCAGAACACAGAGGCAGATGGCAGTTAAACAGGTTTATTGAAGGGAAAACCGGAGATGGGAGGAATAGGGAGGGCTGGAGACAGCCGGCGAAGTAGAGATGGCAAGGCGGCGTGATGACAGGGGAAATCGGAGATGGGTGAGGAGCAGGCAGTGTAATATTTAGATACTTACCATTTACGTCAGGCATCTATATGGACACCTATTGTTGATATTAGACTAGTGCCTAGGGGTCCTACGGCAGTTGCCACTTGCTCCACCTAATGTTCGCTACATGTAATGTAAGCAGGGAGACGGAATGAAAATAAAATACCCACGTTCATTTAACACAGTCCTATCATTTATTTATACAAGCGTGTAAATAAGACATGGTGTCAGAATAGAGGATGGACATGGATGTCGCTGGAGTGCCCTCGCCGAGAATCGATGGGATTCCCTGAACTTAGAATGGATGTTCAGACAACACGTGGAGTTGATGTTTTCTGGTCCGCTGGAAGGAAAGGGAGAGGTGGAGAAATGCAGCTACCTGCTCATGTGGACTGGAGAAAAAGGGAGAGATATCTTCAACACATGGACCCTTACCGCGGACGAGGCAAAGGTATTAAAAAGCTACTACGATCGTTTTGAAGCATATGTCATGCCAAAGAAAAACACGATATTTGCCAGATACAAGTTCCACGAAAAAGTACAAGGGACCAACGAGACATTGGAACAGTTTGTAACCGAGCTAAAGCTACTAGTAAAGGACTGTGCTTATGCAAATGAAGAGGAGATGGTCAGAGACCGCATTGTGTTTGGAATACATTCCGTCAAAGTGAGAGAAAAACTTTTGAATGTTGGATCAGAGCTCACGTTAGACAAAGCTATGGATATAGCCAGATCTCACGAGCTAGCCCAAGCTCAGATGCGCACCATCGGAGGTGGCGCTACAAGCGGTTCACGTGAGCAGACCGTGCATGCAGTACACAGGCACACATCAAAGGACGCCGCACAGAGAGCGTGTTTCAGACCAGACCGGGCGGGGCTAGACGTCAAAACAAGCGACCCAGGCAGAAAATACAGCAAAAACTGTGGCTACTGTGGAAACAAAGCACACAAGGAAAAGGACTACTACCCAGCAAAAGGGAAGCAATGTACCAAATGTGGAAAATTCAACCACTTTGCCAAAGTTTGCAGAACTGTGAAAGGTAAAATGGTGCATGCAGTGAGTGACAACCAAACATCATACACAGAGGCAGATGAACTGTTTATTGATGCAGTGACAAAAAAGGGACAGTTTTCAGAAACTGAGCAGGCCTTTGCAGACATTAAAATGGGAAAAAAAGAGTACAGAGCTCAAGTTTAAATTGGACACTGGTTCACAGGTTAATGTAATTCCCCTGAGTGAATATCACTGTCTGAAGGATGAGTGCAAACTACAGCTAGACCCCACCTCAAGCACACTGACAGGGTATGGAGGACAACAGCTCGCTGTAAAAGGCACATGCATGCTAGAATGCACATACAAAGAACACAGCATGATGATGGACTTCTACATAGTAGACACACAAGCACCACCAGTGTTAGGATTAAAGGCATGTCTAGATTTAGACCTGATCAAGCTTGTACTATCCATCACTGCACCAGTTAACAAACAGTCTATCATGGAGGAGTTTTCTGATGTTTTCAAAGGAATAGGATTGTTCCCAGGAGAGTGCAACATCCACATTGACCCAGCAGCAACACCAGTGGTGTGCCCACCGAGAAGGGTACCCATAGCTCTACGCAGCCGCCTGGAGGAAGAGCTACAGAATATGGAGGACACAGGGATCATCACTAAGGTAACCGAACCTACAGAGTGGGTTAACGCACTAGTGGTGGTTGAGAAGCCACGCACAGACAAGCTCAGGGTCTGCCTCGACCCCAGAGACTTAAATAAAGACATCAAGCGGCCCCACTACCCTCTACCAACGCTAGAGGACATCACACCTAAGCTGGCAGGTGCACAGTACTTTAGTGTGATGGACGCACGTTCAGGATACTAGGCAATCAAAGCTCCAAGCTCACAACCTTTGGCCTTATCTCAGCCCAGGATGAAGTCCAGCGAAAAATAGATGAAACCTACCAAGGTCTCGATGGAGTGATCGCAATCGTAGACGACGTCCTCATATATGGCGCAACCCAAGAGGAACACAACAAAAACCTCCGTGCCATGCTTCAACGGTCACGAGAAAAAGGAGTCCGGCTCAACCCAGATAAGAGCACAATCAGAGCTACTGAGGTCAGCTACTTTGGGCATCGCCTCTCAGCTGACGGAATCAAGCCGGATCCAGCCAAAATCGCCGCCATCAAGATGATGGAGCCACCAAGGAACCGTGGAGAACTGGAGACCGTGCTGGGAATGGCTAATTACTTAGCCAAGTTCGCCCCCAGCCTCTCCGAGGTCAACGCACCTATGCGCCAGCTGCTGAAGCAGTCAAACGAGTTCCTGTGGGACAAACAACATGATGCAGCTTTTCAAAAGATGAAAGACATCATCACCAGAGAGCCAGGGCCTGTCCTTGCCAACTTTGACCCTGACAAAGAGCTCAGCCTGCAGGTGGACGCGTCAAAGTATGGGCTAGGCACTGTGCTACTACAAGAAGGACGGCCCATCAGCTATGCTTCCAAGTCCCTCACAGAAAGTGAAGTCAACTACGCACAAATCGAGAAAGAGATGTATGCAATCCTGTTCGGATTCAAGCGTTTCCACCAATACGCCTATGGCCGACAATTACCCACAGTTCATAGCGTTGTGACGATAAATACGGGGTTACCAGGGGCCTGTTCCAAGAAGCGGGTTCAGCAAACTCTGAGTCTAACCCTGCACTCTGAGTTGATTAATTCCGAGATGGCAAAGTCTGAGTTTTTCGGTTCCAGAACGGCTGAATTGAGTTAGTTCAATCAACTTTGAGTATGTTCACCTTGAGTTAAGCGTGTGCGCGACGACAATAAAAAGCCATCATCAATGGAGGTCCGATACTACGATTCACCATGGCAACCAGCAAGCAGAAGGGTCGTAAAGGAGAGGGAATTGGCGTGGGAGAGAATCGCTGCCCGAGTCAATGCGTACGTTTGAATGCAGTAGTGTATTATTTAACATTTAACCACACTTTCTTATAATATTACCTACATGTGAGAAAGTGGTGGAATGGTATTGGAAAAAAAATATTTTCATTTAGGTGCAATCCCACGGGTGCAAAGCGCTCTTGGCAGCAGCTGAAAATGAAATACAAAAACATTACAATAGAGTCATTTAGCAGACGCTTTTATCCAAAGCGACTTACAAAGGTGATAGTTAACACTATGTGGGGATCGAACCCACAACCCTGAGACTGAGAGTCTAATACTCTACCAACTGAGCTGTCTGGGTCAGACATACTTCAAATGGTGTACTTGGGGTGACAAATTAGAAAGACAGATCTAGAAATTTAATTACTGGAACATAAGTTAGAGGTGGGTGCATGGTCACAGGTGAAATGTGTTGTTGGAACAATATAAAAATACTAACTGTTGCTTTTGTATTTGTAGGAAATAAAAAAGACCAAATGAAATGTGTCTTTATTTGACTGCTCGGGGTGGTGGTAGCTTAATCCGTGAACTGTAAACGGCATATTATATCTCGGACAGCTCTTCCATCCTGGACATAGAACATCTAATCGGGGTCTCAAAATCCTCTCCCGACATAAGGCTATGCGAATTACTTCCGCTTGAATATCGATCGGGTTACCGAGGAAAGGACACGCTATGTCCGACAGCTGCTTCAGGTTCAGCAGAGGGGAGGAGATAAGGAGAAAGTCAGGGTTTGTTCAAGAAAACCTGCCAGCGAGCAGGTTAGGTTCACAGAGTCAGTTACCATGGTAATTGAATCAGAGTTTGAGTTACCTCTCTTTCTGGAACGGAAAACCCAGAGTTTCCCTCATCTCAGGGTTAACAAACTCAGAGTTTTCACTAAACCCGCTTTCTGGAACAGGCCCCAGGGGAAGCCCGGAAGCGGTAAAAAAAACTGTAAACAAATGGAAGGACAAATGTTTATTCATCAACCATTTATTTAAATTTTTGCTTGATGATGCTGTTTTGACAAAACGAGTCAATTGATTATTTGACAATTACCTCTCGTCCACTCTGTAAGGCAAGAGCCTGGGTGAAGAAAGTAAAAAACGTAAAATAAAAAGTCCCAAAACCCACAATCGTACATACTTTTTTTTTTGGTATCGTCAAGCCTCTGGCCCAATCCCAATGTCCCCCCTAAGGCCTAAGCCCTGAACCCTCACAGACTTGACGTCACCTGGTAAATGCTTGAGTGCGAGAGGCTGCAAGGACTGGAAATTGTATAAATAGGAATGGGACAGCACTTTGCGACATATGGCGTTACCTCGACGACACCAATTTTTTTTTATGTATGATTGTGGGTTTGGGACTTTTTATTTTACGTTTTTTACTTTCTTCACGACCAAGGCACTTAAGGGACCGACTGCCCGAGCTGAACGTCTTCCAGGCTCTTGCCTTACAGAGTGGACGAGAGGTAATTATCAATAATCAATTGACTCGTTTTGTCAAAACATCAAGCAAAAATTTAAATAAATGGTTGATGAATAAACATTTGTCCTTCCATTTGTTTACCGTTTTTTTAAATGCTTCCGGGCTTCCCCTGGTAACCCGTATTCAATGTCACAATGCTATGAACTGTGGGTAATTCCCTCAGGCAAAGTCTGCAGAAATGCGGACTTACGGAAAGTGTGCATAAAGGGCTCAAAAAGTCTGCGAGAGAGCCCTCATGCACTTGACGATTTGACAGTGGGACAGCCCTAAACCCTCGCGGATTTAGCGGGAACGCGCCTCAAAGTCCGTGAGTGTGGACATTGGGATTGGGCCAGAGACAAAACCAGGGGCATGGAACACAGGAAACATAAGGGAAGACAGAGGCATGGCCGTGACACTGTGTGTAAATCCCTGCAGTGATATAGCACATCGTCAAAACATAGGCTAATGGCGTTGAGTAACGTTACTACTGCTCGAAACTGCATGGAATTCACTAAAACATGCTAGTCTATTACATCATAACGTTAATGGCTGTAGGGTACTGACATTATGGTAAGTTTAATTAATCATATCTATAGTAAATGTAATAGTGTCTCTTATCATTCGTCCAGTCTTTTATGAGATATCCGATCCTGTTTAATTTTTGAATGTAGCGTTCTTTGTCAAGTGACAGCAAGGACTCTATATAAGACACCTTATTGACATTAGCATGTGAGTTTAAAAAACGCTCTTTCCCAGCATTTCCAGGCTGGGGGGAAGGACTGTTTTCTCCCTTGCCGACCACGACCCACAACTATGACTAGACACCGACTGTATCTATGGGATTTTTCCATTGGATTTTGGATTATTGCAGAAAATAAGCTTTGTGGCAAACAAAAGTTTATGATACTTACACGTTTTGGTGAGCAAGATAATCTTCACAAATGAACACCAATTTTATGATTTTTGAAGCATAAATTCAGTCGCCAGAAGTAAAAAGCTAATGTTAGGCTATAAACGAACTACACCACGGTCACATGACTTCAACGTCACCACCACTAAAAATACTATACATTGATAAATCCACAAGTTGGAAAGTTTGAGTTAGAATAGTTTGGAAGAGCGCGAGTATAAACACAACTAGAGGCTGTAAAGGCGGACTAGTGAGTAGATGAGTTTCCGTGTTAGGCGTGATGGCATTTAAAGGAGAATTCCGGTATTTTTAAAGCTGGGCTCTATATCTACAAAATCGCCATTTATACCGCAAAATAGGTCCAAAAAGTTTCGGAATTGCTGCTGTACATCGGCTCAGTAGGCAGTCGTGAAACAGGCTCAATGGCTACAACGTAATCTGTAGGGGCAAGTGCGCGCCATCAAAGTACGTCCACTAAAAGTGCTTGTTTTTGCCACTGACAGGCTCAGATTGTTATTCAAGTGTCTGACAACATTACTGAAAGGATCGCTACAGAAATAGACCTTTTTTTAACCAGAAAACTAAAGTCTCGATCAAGGAGAAGTCTCGCTCTGAAATGGACGGTGGACAAAGGTAGTCTATGAAAGCGAGAGGGTTGAGTTGTTGCAGGAAGAGGACGGTGGAAACGTGACAAAGCTGCGTGAAGTCTTCCTCAACATTTTGTTGGCACAGTTCGGAAATGCGCAAAAACGAACCATTGTTGTTGTTTTTTTTATCTTTGGGAAAAAACAAATACTCTAAACTACGCTTTCTGTACTCCAACACACGTCTCCAACGCTGACTCGCTTCCACCAACCTCTTCCTGCAACAAGTCACCCCTCTCATTTTCATAGACTACCTTTGTCACGTTTCCACTGTCCTCTTCCTGCAACAACTCTCGTGAGATTTCAGAGCGAGACTTCTCCTGAGTTGGAAGACGGAAGTGGAAAATTTCTAACTAATTTCCAGGGTTTAGGACTCATTCCTGCACCACTCTATTTAGCAGAGAAAAATAGGGGATGCCAGTGGTGATGGCTTAGCTATAGCTTAGCTCAGTTATAGCTTTATACTTTACATTACAGTCATTTAGCAGACGCTTTTATCCAAAGCGACTTACAAAGGTGATAGTTGACACTCTGTGGGGATCGAACCCATGACCCTGAGAGTCTCATGCTCTACTGACTGAGCTGTCATCAAAATAAATAAATAACCATACATTATACATTCAAAATATGCAATCGGAACTCATACCTAAACTGTTGTAGCTTAAATAACACTTTCATGTGGTATTTCAATATAATAACCATCAATATATCCTAGCTGTGCTAACAAGCTAACCGAAGCTAGCAAAACTAATTTGACAGTTGGAACAGTTAATATTATTGCTCACCAAAACCGTTGGGAATTTCTGGTCCTGCTAATGGAGCAGTAGGTTGGGATGTTCTCCTCATGAAATGAGGTGTTTTAGTTATTTTTATCAAGGTTGTGCTGTCCTCAATATACGTGCTGAGTATAACTTGACAGTCAGCTTAACACCTTTCATTCATCAAGACTCTGAAGACAGTTATCAGTTTGTCCACAGGTTTATTGACTATTAAAGGGTAAAAGTGAAAAAGGACTAAGAGCATAATCAAACTATGTTAATTGTTAATATTGTAGATACATTTCTGAATATACTGTCACATTATGAATTTAATTGCTTGTTTTAACTCCTACATCTTATACATATTAATATATTCATTAACTTATTAATGCGACACATAACCATCTTATTTTACCATATTATTAATTACTACATTGTACTTAAGTTACAATGACTATGAATTAAGATTAGCTGAGGATAGCTCACAAAACAAACATATTCATAAAAATAATGTACTATAGTTGTAAATAAGCATTAAACATTATTGTACATACCGACGATGCTACCAAAGGCTGTAATGTATGATGATGTAAACAGATGGTGCTGATTTAAACTAAAAAGAGAAACTCTCCATGAGTTAACCATGTGACCTAATGTGATTAATTTCCTGTATTACATACAACAACCACTAGAAGTCACTGAAACGCGTAAAAATTACTTGTAACTTAACATTAACACAACCATAACAAAGGTTAATAATGTTTTCATTATTAATACTACTGTTGAAACATATTTTAATCAAGAATATGCTCTGTATTAAGTAATATCATTTATATCAATATATTAGGTTTGCATAAATATAAAGATTGTGTCTGATTAAGCATGTAACCTGAGAATCATAAGGTAATCATAAAGTTTAAAAAAAAATACAGTCTAGAGTCTCCACAAGATAAGGGTGTCAAGAGGACAGGCTGAATATGCCCAGAATATGCCCAGAGGGGCCCAAAGCAGGGAAAGCATTTGTAATCGTGTAAGAAAAAGTACCCAGCGCCTGCAATCGTGTGGGGGAAAGTACCCAGGGTGATGTAGCGGCCACCTGGAGGGCCAAGGCCACCTACCCAGACATGCGCAGATATGCCCAAAGCATATTATATAATGGTGTTATGTAACGGCCACCTGGAGGGCCCAAATTTGGAAGTTATGGGAGTTATGACACCATTGTTTTGTGGATGGCAATAGGTTGTTTTGGGAAAACAGGGCGGAGAAGTCAGTATTCTCCACCCAAGTCTTGGGGTATATAAGAGTATGCACAGACAGTTGTATTTCAGTCTGGTTCCGGAGCCAACTCGGGTTTTGTCTCTGTTGAAGAATAAAACTCTCTGCATCGAACTCTGATCATCTCCAGTGAATTCTTTGAACCTGTTTGAGACTCCAATAGCTACAGAATCGTGAAGAAGATTAAGTGTTGGCGTGGAGGTCCGGTCTTCACTACTACTACTACTACTAATAATAATAATAATGTTTTAAATTATGGGACAATACTTAACTCACATCTGATTAAGTTGGGTTGGCTTTTTTTCGTCTGGCGCACGCATAGTATGCTCACACTAGCTGTCAATCTAAGGGTGGGACTTGAAATTCTGATTGGAAGGATTTGAAAACATTTGTTAACCCTTAAAATAGAGGTAAACAGTGAGGTTCCGGAAGTGAAAATCCCCTTCATATTCTGAATCGAGGATTTTGATTATTAGCCATAATGTCGTAACCATCCAAGGTAGACTTACCACGAGCTATGAGATTGTGAAACGATGGTATATGTCCTGTAGAAGCCACAAGTCCGTATGATATCAACCTTGTTTTGAGAAAAACATGTTTTATTCGCAATGTCATGGAGAAGTACTACACTACCCACGACTGCACCCGCGAAAGTCATGTCGGCTAGGGAGTGAAGGGGCTTTCACGTGATCTGCGCAAAGCGCCGGCGTCAACGCCAGGTTGGGCGCGACCCCTTCACATGATCAGCGTCAGCGCCAGGAGAATTATCTTACATTCATTACATTCACACTGTTGAGTTTTTAAAATGACAGCATTCAGGAAAGAATAGAGTGGAGTTCAATTTGGCACTACAGCCCGCATCAGCCATAGCTAACCGCATCGCCAATGATCATACTAGCACAGCCATAGAAGTGAATATAGACTGGCTGCATATACGTCCTGTACTAAGCTGTCAACCAACCTGGTAGTCCCATCTGTAAACCGACATCATTCCATGCTACGGACTTTTTAGTCAGATCGTGGTATGATTTAAGAGTCATGTTGTATAATTTGTATTATTTTTTTTAATTTTGCGGCAGTCAGGAACGAAGCACTGTAATGTTACCATGTCGATGACAACACTATACTATACTATGCACTATATGAAACACTATATATATATATATACACACACAACACAAACTACAATATATTACAACATTATTATTAACAATATAAACACTATAATATTGACAAAGGTTAAATTCAAACAGAACCGCGCTAAACTACTGTTAGGTTTGGAGTCGTTGGAAAGGTATCATTCCCAATGGTTTATGGGATGAGTAGTTCCTTCACTCTTAAAATAATTATGTACTTGTACCTTTGCCTTTTTTTCCATTTTCCAATTTTTTTTGCTCCGAATCAAATGTTTGATGGTCACGATTCATCTCGTAGTTGGTTGGCTTGGTTCCAGGCTTAAAACTCTTTATATAAGGATTTTCTTGAATGTCAATGGAGTGAATGAATGAGAAATTCACTTCCGGAACCAGAGCCGTTCAAAAAGTGGGCGGTCACTGTTGAGCTCTATGCCACTGGGTTATACATGCACCAGTTTTCCCTTATTTTTGCAACATTGCATCTAGCAGCGTTGCACCTCCCAAGTGTGCACTTGGGGGAGAAAACAAGCTTGCTTTTGTCTAGTTCTAACTCTCTGTTCTCTGAGTGGGAACTTTTTGTAAAATGCAGAACCATAGAGTTGCACACTGACAAAATGACGGCTCCTTGCTCTGGGTTTACAGCATAATCTGGATCCCGTGGACTATATGACAGTTGAAAAAAGAAACAAGAATCTGTGAACAAGGAGATAACAAGAATTGAATTATTGTCTCAAGAATCCTACAAGAAAACAACAAGAATCCATTTCCTATATCAAGACTTTTTGATAAGAACATAAGAATTTTCAGTTCTTGTAAGAATTCTTACACAAGAAACATCGAGAATTCAATTATTGTATAAAGATTATCTTCAAGAATTGTGTTCCTGATTTTTTACATGAAGAATAACATTTCTTGTACCAAGAACTGGAAAATAAAGAATAAAGAATATTCTTCATAGAAGAAAAAAAAAATCTTCTCAAGAAATTGAGGAGCACTGTCACTAGTTTCAATTCTTAAACATTCTCAAGAAAAGAAAAGCTTCTTATATATATATAAAAAAAAACAACAACCAATGGTCTTCAATCCGATTGGTTACTGGTATCGAATTTGCCGCGCAGCGAGGGGTCAAGGTTAATTGATTTAAACTTTTTCGCACCACGCCACCTGGCTGCCGCTCGCCATCCTGACCCACCTCATCAACACGTCTCTGGTGTCTGGATGCTTTCCCTCTGCTTTCAAGACTGCCAGAGTCACCCCCCTTCTGAAGAAACCAACACTTGACCCCTCTGAGGTCAAGAACTACAGACCGGTTTCCCTTCTACCCTTCCTATCAAAAACTCTTGAACGTGCTGTCTTCAAGCAACTGTCCTTGTACCTCCACCAGAACAACCTCTTGGATCCCCACCAGTCTGGGTTCAAAGTGGGTCACTCGACCGAGACTGCCCTCCTGGCAGTGACGGAGTCGCTCCATGCCGCTAGAGCAAACTCTCTCTCCTCTGTCCTGATACTCCTGGACCTGTCTGCAGCGTTTGACACGGTGAACCACCAGATCCTCCTCTCCACCCTTGAGGGGATGGGTGTCTCAGGCTCTGCACTCTCCATGTTTGCATCCTACCTAACGGATCGCTCCTACCAGGTGACGCTGAGAGGGTCTGTGTCAGAACCACGCAGGCTCGCTACTGGGGTTCCGCAAGGCTCGGTTCTAGGCCCTCTCCTCTTTTCCCTCTACACAACATCTCTTGGTTCTGTTATCCATTCACATGACTTTTCCTACCACTGCTATGCAGATGACACCCAGCTGATCCTGTCATTTCCCCCCTCTGACACACAAGTGGAGGCACGCATTGCTGCGTGTCTGGCAGACATCTCGGAGTGGATGTCGATGCACCACCTGAAGCTCAACCTGGACAAAACGGAGCTGATGTTCCTCCCGGGGAAGGGCTGTCCGCACCGAGACCTGGCCATCACCATTGATAATGCTGTGGTGACGTCAACTCGGACTGCGAGGAATCTGGGTGTGACCCTGGACGACCGACTGTCGTTCTCGGCAAACATCGCATCAGTGACGCGCTCCTGCAGATTCCTCCTCTACAACATCAGGAGGATTCGCCCCTTCCTCACTGACAAGGCAGCGCAGGTGCTCATCCAGGCTCTTGTCATCTCCCGCCTGGACTACTGCAACTCCCTCCTTGCTGGTGCCCCGGCGTTTGCCATCAGACCTCTGGAGCTTGTTCAGAAAGCTGCAGCTCGTCTGGTGTTCAACCGCCCCAAGTTCTCCCATACAACTACCCTTCTCCGTTCTCTACACTGGCTCCCTGTAGCGGCTCGCATCCAGTTCAAGACCCTGGTGCTAGCCTATAGGGCAGTGAAAGGAACAGCTCCTTCTTACCTCCAGGCTATGGTCAAGCCTTACACCCCCGCCCGACCACTTCGCTCTGCTGCCTCGAGGCGACTGGTTGTCCCGTCGCTCAGAGGGCCCTGCGGCCGATCTACACGGTCACGGCTCTTCTCTGTCCTGGCCCCGCAGTGGTGGAATGAACTCCCCACTGATGTCAGGACAGCAGAGTCGCTGCCCATCTTTCGCCGCAGGCTGAAAACCCACCTCTTCAGGAAACACTACCCTGACTCTTCCTCTTAGCCTTGCCTATTTGTCGTCAATTATGTGTCTGAGCTCTTGTTTATTGGCTCTTGTTCATTTGATACACTTATTTGTCTTAGCTCTTGCTTATTTGGTTCACTTATTTGTCTTAGCTCTTGTTATTTGATTCTCTTATTTGTCTCATTTGTCTCATTTGTTTAAGATATAGTAGGTTGCTAACTTATTGCACTCTTACCTTAACACTAGTTATGCTCTTAGTTGCTTGTTTAGGAAGGAAATGCACTTACGATTTCTGGTGACTAGTAGTTTTCTTGCCTACCTATGTTGAATGCACTTATTGTAAGTCGCTTTGGATAAAAGCGTCTGCTAAATGACTGTAATGTAATGTAATGTAATGTAAGTCTTTCAGCAGCTGTCCCACTCGGCACTCCAGGGACCAGTGAGAAGGTATGGGTCACAAATAGGTCTGATTGTAGGATAGAAAAGGGTGAGAATTGGGAGTGAGGAGGGCCCCATACATGTCTTTGCCTTGGGCCCCCAGATCACTAAATCCGCCCCTGCTACTCGCAACTGGCTTTCCAGGTAAGTGTCGGTGAGTCTTGAGCGGAGTTTAGCAATTTAGAAAAAAAATGTTCACAGCATTAAGTCGTCTCGAATACAGATGCTATCCTCAGCGCAAATCATCAGGGCTTACATACTGTTTGTAGAATTCAAGCAGAGGAAGGCTGTTGTACCTGGCTTTACACTGGCTCCCTGTAGCAGCTCGCATCCAGTTCAAGACCCTGGTGCTAGCCTATAGGGCAGTTGAAGGAACAGCTCCTTCTTACCTCCAGGCTATGGTCAAGTGTAACAGGGTTAGAAATAACACCTTTTGTGAGTTTCTTAAAAATTGACATGCTTCTCTTTTATGTGTATAGTTAGAGCCACCTGGTGGGTTGATAGCGCAACTGCATAGATAGGTCCTTTTTTTTTTTTAACGCACCGCACGGGCTTCAGCAAAGAGAAATATTCCCAAGCTGGAGGTGGGTGCGCAAAAGCAGTGCTGGTGTTTATATTTCAATGTTTAACAGTTTAAATTAGTTTCAGCAGAAATCAGTAGTATTCTGTTTGTTAACACTTGTTGTATGTAATTTAAGAGTTACAGGCTTCAATGTGTAAAAACCGTAACTATATACAGTAGTAGCTTCATAGGCTAAGCTAGCCAGCTAACGTTAGCCAGCTAACGTTAGCCATGCACCTGCTAGCTTGCCTTCACCGTAACGTTATGCCCCCCCCTTTACTTCTTTATTACAGAAATTTGACTGCAGTTGCCTGACACCCAATTGATGGAGATTGTGTGTGTGTCTGTTTATACCAGATAGGCTTTGTTAAATGATTTAGGCACAAAATGCTTTCAGTTTCAAGCTACACTTTCTGAACAATATGTTATTTAGAATATGTATGTATTGTATTTAATTTTGTTAAGCTCTTGCTGCTCTGGGTAATTGGACATGGCCTCAAGGTAACACTATACGATCACAATTAGGAAACATTATTGAAAAGATAAAAGCAAAGAGAAATATTCCCAAGCTGGAGAAATTTGACTGCAGTTGCCTGACACCCAATTGATGGAGATTGTGTCTGTTTATACCAGAATAAACCGATCGTGTGAGAGCAAGTCCTGTGTGGATGTATGTCCTTCCTGCACCATAAACATTAAGAGATCTCCACCACATCGACTACCAGAAAGATACTACCCGTTACACAAGCCTTACACCCCTGCCCGACCACTTCGCTCTGCTGCCTCGAGGTGACTGGTTGCCCCGTCTCTCAGAGGCCCCTGCGGCCGATCTACACGGTCACAGCTTTTCTCTGTTCTGGCCCCGCAGTGGTGGAATGAACTCCCCACTGATGTCAGGACAGCTGAGTCGCTGCCCATCTTTCGCCGCAGGCTGAAACCCCACCTCTTCAAGAAACACTACCCTGACCCTTCCTCTTAGCACTTGCCTATTTGTCTTCACTTATTTGTCTGAGCTTTTGTTTATTAGCTCTTGTTTATTTGATTCACTTATTTGTCTTAGCTTTTGTTTATCTGATTCACTTATTTGTCTTAGCTCATGTTTATTTGAATTACTTATTTGTCTCATTTGTTTAAGTAAAAAGTAGGTAGCTAACTTATTGCACTTTTACCTTAGCACTAGTTATGCTCTTAGTTCCTTGTTTAGGAAGGAAATGCACTTACGATTTCTTGTGACTAGTAGTTCTCTTACCTACTGTAGTGTGTTGAGCTTCGTTATGAACGATGAGACTATTTGGTCAATTCTGAAAATTGACAATTATTGAAATTATTCTTAGTAATTAATATCTTATTAATTAACACTTGCGGGGCACCACCAGTTTACACTGGAATAGTCTCTTTATGATGATATCAGTCTAATAATCAGAAGAAGTGAGCTCTAGATTTCAGTGATTTTCTACCTTCATGTCCAGGATATATCAATGACACACAAAAGCCAGTTCTTTATAAATGCAAAGATTTTATTAACTATGTAAATAAAACACCAATAAAATGAATACATGTATACTAAACTAAAACAGATAATGGCAATAAAACTGGCAAACAAAATAGCAAGATAAACAGTGGCAGAGGATATATCAAATAAGGTAGAAAGTTAAACAGTGGCAGAGGATATATCAAATAAGAGTGGCAAATGATATTGGGATCAAAGATGGCAAGGAAGTTTGCACCGGCAAAACGACCTGAGCTGTAATACGTCTAATTGCGGCAATGTGGCAACAACGAAAGATGGCTTGGAGGACAGCTGACAGTTTCCGGGAGACTTGGGACAGAAGGACAGAGAATAGTGGAGAGAGAGAGAGAGAGTATTCTAACCTCACTTTCACAGTTCAACATTGCCTTTGCATCACCCGTGCATCAACAAGAAAGTTGGTTACCGTTTGGTTTGCAGGGTGTCAGCGGCGTCCTCGTCTCCGTGGTAACCGTCACGCAGTCGCAGTGGACAGGGAAACACACGCACGTGTTGGTCTGGACCAGTCGACGTCAGGAGGGCTGTAGTGGAGTGCGGTCCGGGGGCCGTTGTTCGTCGGAGTCGTCGTGCCAACAGTTCACCTCAGTGGATATAGAGGGATAGGGCGATGTGTTGACTCACGTCGTTCAGGAAGCAGAGTAGAGTAGCGGCTGGCTTCTGACGTGGTTTCGTAGTCTTCTGGATCAGGTTGAGTGAACTCAATCGGCCGTCTCGGCAAGATTCACTCTGGAGCTGGTCTGGTACTTGAGCTGAGAGAAGAGCTTTGAGCCAGGTTCAAACTTAGTTACAGGACGGGCTGCAGGACGGTTGAGTTGAGTTTCTTGATGTTCCTTGATGTTTCTTGATGTCTTTCCGCCTGAGTTTTTGCCCGTCCGCCCGTTGCAGGAGTTGTCCTCCTTTTGTTCGTTCGAGTTCGTGAGATTTCGTGTGATTCTGTGTCTCCCTTGGAAGGCAGATTAGGTACATTTCTCCAGCCCTTATCATCGGTCCCATCTCCTAATGGCACCTAGTCGAACCTGCAAAGTGTTACTTTTGACGGTTTTATGGGGGAAATCCACCTTTTGCTGCAAAGGGGGTTCCGTGGGTTCCTGGGAGCACAGCAGGGGTCTTGACCTCATAGGAAGACCCTGGGAGAGGAATGTGTTAGTCTTTGGGTGTTGCTGTGGTCCGAAGAGGGGGGGAGGCCGATGTCTCCTGCATACACTACACCTACCTATGTTGAATGCACTTATTGTAAGTCGCTTTGGATAAAAGCGTCTGCTAAATGACTGTAATGTAAAATGTAATGTCCGTCGTTTCATCACAGGCCAAAGAGAAAAATTGAAAATCTGTTGCTGACTCCTTCAGGGTTTTTTCAATATCTTGTGCCATGTCCATAATCCGATCAGCTACTGTTCTTTGAGACAGACAGACACTCTGGAACAGTTATAGTTTGTCTGGCGCTAGCAAATTTGCTGTTTCAACGATGCACTCCTTCACAAATTCTCCCTCCTAATGAGGTCTCAGCTTCTTTGCAATTACTCACTTGCCCATACATAACTTGCCTGAACAACACTGTCCCCTTCACGGACAGGCCTTGTAAAAAGATGTTGCTGAGCACCCAGACCCCGCCGTAATCCATCGATTTTGTCCGCGCGCAGTTGCCCTTGCAAATCCTTCAGATTGGTATGTTTCGAGCTGTAATGTCATTCTAAATTGGCCATTTTCATACCCGCCGTTAACCACCGTGCTTCTCCACAAACTAGGGCTTGCCTCTCACCTCAACAAAGAAAAAAATCATTTGTCCATTTATTCTGGAAAAATCTGCATTCCGCATCCACCTTCCTTTTCTTAGTAGCCATTTTCGAGTGTGGGATGAACGTGACAGTTTGCGCATGGTGACGTCTCACGTAGAAAAGACCTTCATTAGAGCATAGTTTGCATTGATTTTATTTTACATTAATTTTATCTGTATTGTATTTAATGTTTTAGTGACAGTAAACAGAACCGAGACTATTTTTACAATATGAAATTGCATTCTCGAATGACCTCGCGGGCCGGTCCAAATGGTCCCGCGGGCCGTATCCGGCCTGGAGGCCAGACGTTCACCACCCCTGCGGTAGGGTAAGGAGGAGGGTTTTTGAGTGATTTTGGCCAACACCAAGTTCATCCAGTGCAGTCATGCCTCTTCTGCACAACCATAGTGACATTCTGCACAGGCTGGACATTGAGCCATTAATGAAAACGTTTTTACAGAACACACCAGAACGCAAGGCCACATTTGGAGCCCTCAATTAAAGGTAGGACATCATTTTGGTATTGTTGGTTAGTTAAATTGTTATTACTTTAGAACATGAATGATCATTTTATTAAATGTTGGTGATCCCCAAATTATGAATTAACATCCTTCCACCATCCATATCTAATGAACAAGGGATAAAAATTTCATTAACTTAATTGGGGTGCACAGTGTCAGTGTGTGTGCCTATGTGTAACCATGAACATCCATATAATGCTAATAAGTAGGGGCTGCTGCTGTGAACTCGTCTTGATATTGAATATTTCTGAGAGTTCTAGTTGCTCCTTGAGCTTCTTGCTTATGTACTATCTTGGAATGTTTTGTGCACCTTTGAGTCCAATTAGTGTGATATTGCGAGTTGGCCAAAAAAGTATAATGTGTGAATTTGGGTGGCTTTAACTAGAATCAGTGAGATCACAAATGGTGTATCTCCAAGGCTTCTAATGGTCCTAGATTAGGTGGTTAAGAGATGGGGTCTTGGGCTTCGCAACAATTGTTCTGCTTTTTGAGATGATGCGGAGAGTTGAGAGAATTGTCTCTGTGCTTCATTAGTGTGCATTATCAGCTATGCTAATCAATACTATGGTGAGCGGGAAACCAGGCTGGAGGATGAGCTAAAGGCCTCTCCACTGTTGATGTATGCGGGTGCCCCGCTAATTGTGAATAATTTGCTAGTGAGGTATAATTGGGTGCCGAAAGGAATCATGAACACCAACAGGGATAGTGGGAGGGCAAAGGGGAGGTTATGTGTGTGCGGGCCCGGCGCCAGTCTTCAGGGGGCTTAGCCCCCTCAGTTGTATTTTTTGCCCCCTATGTTTAAGCTTTATGTATCTATAGAAACATATTTGCATAGGTGTATGGTAGGTTGCTGTCCAATAGTACTGAAATGGAGCGGAGGAGATCGATAGACAGACAGACACATCACTTAGTTTGGTTTCTTAGCCTGCTTGCTTTTCATGGTTGTAAATAGAACTTTCGGCCCTGATTCCATTTTCCCCCCATTGTAGCAATTCACAGACAAGGGAAACAACAGGGAAGTGAGGGGACAGTCAATGAGAGAGAGAGAGAGAGAGAGAGAGAGCTGCAGCTAGCCGCAAACAGCTTCAGTTCAGCTACAGTTTCTACGCGCCTCCCCCTGCTGATTTTGACTGAGAATCGTTATCGTTTATAAATTCCAAAAATATTTAGCGCTCTGCTAGTGCTACGTTCTTATGTGAGGGCTCTGATTAACAAATGTATTCTTTGATTTTGAAACAGTAGCCTTATCTTGTTGTTATTTAGCCTTTCTGAGGCTATTGCATGGTTAAATCAATTAATTTTATTTTATGAAAAAATTTGCCCCCTCAGTCACTTCATCCTGGCACCGGGCCCGTGTGTGTGTGTGTGTAGAGCTGGTGGGGCACATGTGTTTTCATGTGGGTAGGTTTGTATACATTATGCATTAAATTCTTTGTGGGATCATACACAGGGCTCGACAATAAGCATGTCCCAGGGCCAGTATGAGAGAGGTTCGGAACAGTTGATTGATCTGTCACTTGCCCTATCGGGCCAGTGCTGTTTCGTCGTTGCAGCATTGTCATTGGTTGCACATCGATAAGTCTTCCAACATTTTTGTCGCTTGTCACTGGATTCCCATCGATTTTATATACTGCGAACGTTTGTAGGCAGTACAAAGTGCAGGCGAAAAGTGAGCGAAAAAACATCTTATGATGTTGTGATACAATTAAAACGGCCTGCCAACCCATGAACTCTCCTAATCCTGCCTGTGTCTATGTCTGTCATAGCCTAGGGGTAGCGACTTTAGCGGGCTGTAGCGGACAGAATGTTTGAAGCCAGTGAGGAATTTGATTCTTGGAAGGCATAAAAACGTAATCAACAATAATCATAATCAATGAAATATAGAAGTGATGCCAGTGAAAATGTTGCTTGTGCAAGTGAAAATCTGTTGAGCCCTGAGTGTGTTCTTATAGACCCCTTTTCAGTTAGTAAACATGATGACGTTTTTTTTGTGGGCGGAGCTTAGGTGGAGGCAGAACCCGGCCGGAACACGTTAGCCAACAACGCTGACTAGCAAGTTTCGTTGGCTTGTTTTTAACATGGCTGAAGAAAATAACGCTATATCTGAATATTTATGGTCACTCACTCTCCAGGACAGCGAGTGTTACTTGAACAAGTTAACATTAACCAACGGGACCAGATTGGCCGACCCGACAATCTGACAGGACTACCTACTGTGGAATGGCCAGACATTTACACCTACCTGATAGAGAAACCAAGCGTGTATAGTAAAGAGAAACTGAGGGCGTATAAATCTTTAGATGCCTATAACTATGTCCTGAATGGTCATGTACAAGACTTAAAATACAAAGATTTACCAGATGAGTTTTGTGTCGTGCGATCCGAACACACACACACACACACACACACACACACACACACACACACACACCTGACACACATAACGTTACAACTAAAAGTTAGCTAATGCGCTAAGAGAGTTACGAGAGAAATCACCTAACGTTATTCCTCCTAGTTCCCCAATTTGTGATTAGGTGGGCATGACAAATCTTTAGACACATATCCATACCTAAAACAGACAATACTTTATTTAACCTATGAAGTGTGCGCTGCAAACACGAGCATTTTTGATGATTGCCTCAGTCCAATCCTTTGGTTTTATCGCATTTAACCATAGTTGTCTTCGATTTTTTTTACTGGCAGTGGCAGCTGGTATACGATACAATTTCAAGTTGGAGCCTCTCCTTCGATTCTGGCATCCAACAACACAGCAAGATGACATTTTCGGTGAACAGTAGCCTCTTACTCTGCTGCTCTGAGGTGAGGCGATGCCTCCAATTTTGCTTTGCCTCCAGTTAACACCGTGACGTAATCGTGACGTAGGCGCTAAAAGGGTCTATAGCCTGTGTGCAAGTTGTCTATCTTTAATGATATTTGTTTGTGTGTGTGTGTGTGTGTATATGTGACAGTCTCTGAAGCTGTGTGTGGTGAAGCGAGGCTTCAAAGAGCACTGTTGGTAGTACAATGGAATCCTGTGATAAACATTAGCATGCATGCAGCTGCTATGAAAGTGTCTGAAAGTTGCACACCGAACAAGCTGGTAATTGAAACATTGCAAGGGAAGAAAAATATTAGCTTGTTATTGAGCAATAAATTCAGGTATGTAGGCACTTTATTAATCCCCGAGGGGAAGCAAATTCAAGTATGGGCTAGTATCCTATTTAATGTGGAGTTGGAAAAGTCACTCATAGAGAGTATTAAATTGCCTCTACCAAGTAGGTTTACCTTTTACCTTAAGTTTTTTTCTTGAGCTGCATCTGACAAGGGGAATGTATTGCATCTCTGTATTATGTTTGTTGTTTGATTCTTTACAAAACAAAAAATAACCATTACTGACAACTTCTCACAAGTCAAGTCAAATTTATTTGTATAGCCCTCAATCATGGTTACAGTCTCAAAGGGCTTCACAATGCCCAGATTGTGAAAATAATAAATGACTGCACACAACACCCCTCAACCTTTGAGCCTCGCAGAGGACAAGGAAAAACTCCCACAAAGTCTTTTCGGAAAAAATAGAAGAAACCATGGGAGGGTTTGGGCAGATAAAATGGAGCATAATAAAAGTATACTGAATAGATACAAAAAGGACACTTGGGTATAACATCCAGATCTGGTGTGGGGCGTCAACAGCAGCTCGCTCAGCATCGTCATAAGAGTGGGGGACTACGAGCACACCAACACTGCCCAGCCACAGCCTGGACACAGATGGGAGACACACTCATACACACGCAGACAGACTCATTCATGTACACTCACTCACACAGACAGACATGACCGGCATGAGTGGACAGGAGCATATAGACCGGGACAACAGGACATGTAAGCTAAGTGCCCATCGGCAGGAACCTGAGGTAATGTAAGCTAACCTTACTCTAAGATGAGAATAAGCCACTCCCTGAATGTGCAGTTTGGCCAAAGAATAAATAGGCTCTATTCATATTTAAATCAAGGTTAAAAACCTCTCTGATTGCAGCAGGCAGACTGTTGCAAAGATAGGGAGCATGGTAAGAAAAGTATTAACTGTAGTCTTCTTGAAGGCAGGTAATAGACAATTTCTGTGTCTGCAGTTAATATGGGTTGAATCTTAGCAATATTCTGAAGGTGTACCTTTAGATACCTATGTCTGGCTGGTTCAATAACCAACATCTCTGTTTTGTTGGCATTGAGAAGCAGGAAGATTAGCAACATCCAGCTTGTGAGGCACACCTCTAAGGTTTGAAGTTGGGAGTGATCGTTCAGTTTAATGGATACATAAAGTTGAATATCGTCTGCATAGCAATGAAAACTAATACAAAAAAAATGAAGGATGGAGTGGTAGCACATAAATGGAGACCAGGAGCGGGCACCATGCAGGAGATGATGCAGTTTTGCCTGCTGAGAGTGCGTGTTTGTAATTCAGTTGGCTATCATTCCAAGCAAGCCGGATAAGTTCGAGTTTAGTCGATTGCCATTTACACTCTAGTTTTCTACAGGCTTGTTTAAGTGCATGACTGTCGTCGGTAGACCAAGGTGCCAATTGTTGTTGTTTTTTGTGACTAGCGAAGTGATCGAATCGATCATCATCCACGATCGCGAGTATCGCATTGATCTGTCGGACAAGTCAATAAACAGCAGCTGAACTGCATAAATGTCACACATTTTTCATCAATGGCATCAACAGCTTCTTTCTTTCAATGTTATTGATTGAACAAAGTTGCCAGTCAACAAAAATCTCCATTTAAAAAGGAATCCATAAGGCACATTTCAGAAGGAAATGAACACTGACACACTACACACACAAATACCTGTCCTGTTTGTGGCAGAGACAATGCTGTGATTATAAATCACAATTTCTTTCTGAGAAGGTTCATTCTCAGCAGTTTGTTGGTGGCTATCCACTTGAAGACTCAAATCTAAGCTTATGTCTTCATGTCCGCTTACAGTTTTCAGCCACTGCCTCACTCTGCATACTGACTACAAAGTAAGTACCCTTCTGAAGTTCCATAAAACTAGGGCAATGGGGTGAGGCACAAGTGCTTCATTTGGCTTTGAGATAGTCTTTCTGCCAAACTCTTAGAGCTTCTCTTCTGTAACACTGTGGCTGCAAAATGAGGTAATCACAGAGATCACATCCTTTTGAAGATTGTTAATTTAATCTTTATTTCTTCACTATTCCTCACCTATTCACCTACCTACCTACAAGCATTATCATAGCTTTTGGTGCCTCTTTTGCCAGCAGGCAGAGGGACTTTTGTGTGGAGATAACTTTTGTAATTCAACAGTTTTGTTCTAGCAGTACACCTTTTTAGATGGGTTCCTTTTATACCACAACATCTGCTTCTCAGAGCAAGCATACAGAAATTCAACCCTGTTTCTTGTCCAAGGCTAAATTAATTAATGTTCCAACTGAATACCATCATGTGCTGTTATGTCACTAACACAACCATTTTAAGATGCACAACAAGCTCAGCAGTGGTTGTTGTGACAGTAGTAAAACAAGTTTTTGAATACATGGAAATCTAATGTGTTATTTGGGTATGTTTGTCTGAATAGTTTTATGTGTCTATTCAGCAAAAAACCTTTCAGCTGTTCATAATAAATCAATGAGGAAAAAAATTAGCTTGACCCTAAAGCACTGCATTGTTGAATAGGACATGGGATGCTATAGCATAAGCATTTAGTTTTACATATTATTTGTATTTTATTGCCTTCATGTGTGTGACTGATTGCTGCTCCATTCTGCTGTGCCATACTGGTCCCTGTGCATTGAATTTAACTGAAACTGATCTGATTTGGTATATCTGGATTCAAGTTGCATATTATGCTTATTTTAACCTCAAAATGTAACCTCTGTTTATCCAGGGAAATGTTTGCTGAGCATGCATGCTCTTTGTCAGCAATATCCTGCTTCACATACAAACATTCAAACCTTAATGTTTCCACTACTTTTTACTACATCCTGACGCACAATAGCAAACTTTCAAAGATCCTTGACGTCTGCTATCCCCAGTTCCAAAGTTTTGATGTACTAGGCTCTGCTTGATGAAAAAAATATGAAGTATGACAGACTTCAGCCCCACCTTGAAACACATGTCTAGATGTTATATTTAAGAAATGTTTGTCTTAGAAGTGTTCTTCTCATTATTCTCAAGCCGCATTATATTCTGTTGATCATTGGACCTAAAAACGTAATCCAATCATGGACAATCCCCAATACTGTCCTGCCCACCAAATACATTTGTAAGATGCCAGTTTGAGCAGTAGAGAGCAAGGGAAGAAGGGTGTGTGTCTGTAAAACCTCGGGTCGGGGTGGTGTGCACCTCTGACACATCTATTTGAGAAGATATTGGTGATTAGCCTGCTAGCTAGCTAACATTACACAATGTCTTTTGAGGTGGAGGATTTCTCTCCTTTAGAAACTCCCCACTCTGGTGATGAGCCGCAAGACGAAGGACGTCCCGAACCATATCAGTTAGATCCTATCAGTATCCGTATCCGTATCAGTATCGTATTAGTTTGTGGCTGAGCCAGCTCCGGGCCCCATTTAGCTTGTCCCATGGTGTAATCTGTGTCACAGGAAACACCATCCCTACCTGGTTCTTGAATGCAACTCTGAAAGGTTACTGACTCCTCCCTCATCCAATTAGTTTAGGGGTGTCTTTAAGGCAGCTGCTGGTTATGCTGTTGACTGTGTTCCTGCTTTGTCCTGTGTGTGGTTCTGCTTAAGAATCACTTAGAACCACTAAGAACCGCCTAAGATCTTAGCACTTGCCTATTTGATTCACTTATTTGTCTTAGCTCTTGTTTATTTGATTTTCTTAATGTGTCTCATTTGTTCAAGTAAAAAGTAGGTAGCTAACTTATTGCACTTTTACCTTAGCACTAGTTATGCTCTTAGTTGCTTGTTTAGGAAGGAAATCCACTTACGATTTCTGGTGACTAGTAGTTCTCTTGCCTACCTATGTTGAATGCACTTATTATAAGTCGCTTTGGATAAAAGTGTCTGCTAAATGACTGTAATGTAATGTAGCATTGTATTGCTGTCTGTTTAAGCTTAACTGTCTCCAGCTGTTCCTAACTGCTGGTCGTCCTGTATGTACAGCTTTCTGTTCCTCCTGGTTGGTGTGGACTACCGTAAGGTATCTGTAGGCTGAGAGTGCTCAGTGGCGTCTGCTCAGCAGAGGTAACTTCATTACCTGGCCTAGGTGTGTTTTTTAGTACTCTTTAGTACTTGTTTTCCAGAATCTGAGCAGAGACCATGTATTAAACCTGTTTGTTATTTGTAGGTCTTTTCCATGCTGATGTTTTGCCTTCAGCCTTTTTAATATCTAGTGTTTAGCTCTATTTAGCATTTCATGTTTATTTGTTTTTTTCCTTGTACTTGACTGTCTTGTTTTATTGTATTTCTTAGCCATGGAACAAATTGGTATTAGTTACATTACTCCTTCCTGTTAAGGTTTCTTTAGTTTACTTCCTTTATAGTGGGGCTGGGCGCTGCCCTGTCGGGGGGAAGTTAGTCACCTGTGGTGAGGTCCCTCTGCTACTTATTGTGTTAAGAGCACCATTTGTCACCTGTCTGCTTTGAAAGCATGTGTGGTTGGTAAGGTTTGCACCCCTGGACACTTCCTAGTGTAGTCTCAACAGTCTCCCATATCTTTGCTTGCTATCTGCTTTTACATTGGAAGCATTGTTTTAAAAAGCAATTGTATTTGGAACATTTTAATATTGCAATAAACACATTCTTCCCTTTTAGCCCATCTGTTAGAGACACTTGTGAATAGGCTAGTTCTGTATAGTTCAAGGTCAATGGAAAAGAGTACTAGATATCTACAATTGTATTTGATGCTAAACGTACTCAACCCCCCTCACGATTTCCCCCAATAAAATGTATCTTCTTCCTAAAACAAAATTTACATTGTTCAACATGCAGTTGTCTGAAAGTTAGTGCTATAGTGCTTTGTAGTACAGATAATTGTTGGAATGAATTTAGTATGACTACACAGACATATATTGTATTATCAAGACAGCCAAAAATGCTAGTCAATGTGCACAGCATTTTGTATGAGTACATTTTACATAAATAGTAGAATACTGTGTTCTCACAACGTTACCTTCCTTATACACTCAACTAATCCATTCATTTTGCTTTGAAGTGAGGAAAGTTGATAAAACTGAGGGCAGGGTGATTACAGCGCTTGTCTGAGGGGATAAACACCCCTGAGCCCTGTCGCAAATGGATGAAAAAAAATCACCAACCAATTCAGTTTGGTTCCAATCAGTAGGGACTGACTTTAATCACTGCACAGGGACCTGCAAACTGGGCGTTCCTCAAGTGTACATGGCATGGTAACTTCACAGGCAATGAATTGCCCCGAAATCAATTGCACCTGGGCTACTGACACTTAAAACCAAAAACCCTCCCATTTCTTCTTCACTAAAAAAAACCAAACACTGACCTCCTGTTGGTAAAGAGATTCCATATTGTCAACTTCGGTACTTCGAAGTACTTAAGCCAAACTGAAAACCTAAACTCGTGACACCAATAAAAGTAATGTAGAGTAGAAAAAATATTTTTCTTATAGTTATACACAAATGGATGGATACATACTTTATTGATCCCTGGGGGAGGGGTTTCTTGACAGCACTGGATATTTGATATCAAATCAAATCAAATCAAATCACATTTATTTGTATAGCCCTTAATCACCGTTACAGTCTCTAAGGGCTTCACAGTGCCCAACATGTGAAAATAATAAATGGTTAGTACACGACATCCCCCAGCCTTAGACCCTCACAGAGGACAAGGAAGAACTCCCACAAACCCTCACTGGGAAAATTGGGAGAAACCTTGGGAGGGGCTACTCAGAGAGGGATCCCCCTACCAGGACGGTTGGGCGTGCAAAAGATGCCGAGTTTGGGCAAGCAGCGTATACACAATATATGAAAGTTTATTTTGGTGGGACATCCAGATCTGATGGGGCGGCATCGCAGCAACAGCAACTCAGTCAGCGTCATCATAGGACTAGGGGACCATGCAGGCGCCAACACTGCCCAGATAGGAGAACGCAACGTCCGCTCAGTCAGCATCGTCCTAGGAGGCGGGACCAACCAGACGCCAACTCTGCCGGGCTGCGGCCTGGAACAGATAGGAGACTCACCCACACACACCCATACACACACTCTCACTCACACAGACAAACATGACCAGCGTCAGTGGACAGGAGCAGGTAGACCAGGAGAATAGGACATGTAGACAGGATGCTAGTATCCATCGGCAGGACCCTGATCTAGGATGAGCTAACTGGTCTAGCCTTACTCTGAGAAGAGACTGAGCCACTCCCTCAAGGCTGGTCAAATGACAGAGAGAATAAATGGGTTTTTAGCCTTGACTTAAAGACTTCGATAGAGCCTGCCTCTCTGATTGAGGCAGGCAGACTGTTCCATAGACAGGGAGCCCGGTAAGAAAAGGCTCTGTTACCTGCAGTTCTCTTTTTGACTGCTGGGATAGACAGGTAGCCAGCGTCCTGAGATCTGAGGGCGCGTGGCGGTTTATAAGGTTTAATCAAATCGGATAAATAGGACGGTGCCATCCCATGTAATGATTTATATGTAAGTAAAAGCACCTTAAAGTCACACCTGGCCTGAATTGGTAGCCAGTGTAATGAGGACAGGATGGGAGTTATATGGTCGAATTTCCTAGTTTTGGTCAGGATTCTGGCAGCAGCATTCTGGACCAGTTGTAGTTTTTTAGTGCGCCCAGTAGGTAAGCCCGAGAAAAGGACATTGCAATAATCGATTCTGGATGATACAAAGGCATGTACTAAAATTTCTGCGTCTGCCTCTGTTAGCATAGGTCGAATTTTGGCAATATTGCGAAGATGATAAAACGCTGATTTAGTGATCTCCTTAATGTGCAACTCGAATGAGAGGGTAGGGTCGAATTTTACCCCAAGGTTTTTAACGTATGGGCTCTGGGAGATTACACAACTATCAAAGTTAAGAGTACTATTCTCAAATAAGTGTCTATGTCTAGCCGGTCCCACAATCAGCATCTCAGTTTTGCTGCCATTAAGGAGTAGGAAGTTTAGGGACATCCAATATTTGACCTCTGATAGGCAGGCCTCTAGTTTTTGGAATTGGGTGTCATCGCTTGGTTTGACTGGTATGTAAATTTGGGTGTCATCGGCGTAGCAATGGAAGTTAATGCCAAATTTGCGAATGATGCCACCAAGTGGTAGCATATAGATAGAGAATAGCAGTGGTCCTAGGACAGAGCCTTGTGGGACACCAAAGTCCATATTGCAACACTCTGAGGTCATGTTGTTGTAAAAGACGTGGTGTGATCTATCAAGTAGGTAAGACCTAAACCAAGAAAGGGCTGATCCCCGGATACCAATATAATGTTCAAAACGGTTCAAGAGTATCGCATGATCAATTGTGTCGAAGGCTGCACTCAGGTCAAGTAGCAATAGTGCTGAGGTTGAGTTGGAGTCAATAGCTAACAAAAGATCATTTACCACTCTCGTGAGTGCAGTTTCGGTCGAGTGAAAGGATCTAAAGCCAGATTGGAAGGGATCAAGCAGGTTATTTTTTGACAAAAAATCTGTAAGTTGACTGGCTACTGTTCGTTCAAGTAATTTGGAGAGGAACGGCAGATTTGAGATTGGTCTATAGTTCTGAAGTACTTCGGGGTCAAGGTTCGGTTTTTTCAGTAGTGGCTTGATCACGGCCGTTTTAAAGGCGGAGGGCACCGTGCCAGTGGAGAGCGACTGATTGATCATATAGAAAATGGAGGGTCCTAAGATAGGGATATGAAATTTACTGTACATAATAAGTAGGGGCTGCTCTCTGTTGGGTCCAGTAGTAACACGTCAGGGAGTGACTGGTCTCTATTAACCCTCCATCCACAAGCACACAGAATCACATATGGAAGCAGGCAAAAGGATGCCTTTCACGGGAGTGTTTCCAGCAGACATCATAGTAGTCAGCCGGTCAAACTATCTCTGTGTATTTGATAGAGTGATGCTGAAAATAACAACTAAATTGTTATCAATATTATGATCGGTAAGACAGATAAGAGAATTGTTGAAGAAAAATGTCATTTAAGGATATCGCTTTGAATGGATTTTATTGATGAGGTTGGCTGACAACCATGTCTGCCAAACTCAGCAATACAGTTCATACAAAAAAGAAGTGAGCCATTTTACATTTTTCAAGTCCACGTGTGCAAACCCCTACCAGTGAATAGTCTTTCGTAGTTGCCATTGGTATATCTCTGATAGTTCAGTGTTTTGTTGCCAAGCACCCGGCTCCCCTTTTGAGTGCTTGAGCATGAAAGCTGTGGCACTAGGACAGACTAGACAGCACTCACCCTTCCTCATGTGCCACGGGTCATAGAGGTGGCATATCCAAGGAAGTAGAAGCTGCACTCAAAGCCGCCCTCCTCTATGCACTGGCAGTTACCAACCTCATTGCTCTGCAAAATTAAAACCAGCCAAATCAATGTGAATGCTGGGCTACTCTCATGAAATCACTGTGAATTGCATCAATGATGGAATGCTGTAATTAAATCTGTAATTATTATTAACCACAAAGCCACTGATGAGTTTGGCCCAGGATACAACTAACAGCAAAATGTGACTGCTGCAGTCAACTTGCCATTCAGCATATTTTATTTTGTTTGTAACACCAGAGCTAAGGCCTCCAAATAAATGTTTTATTTTTTCTATTTCTTCAACCATTACTTCTTCTTCAGTCTGTGAATTTCTTCTTCTTCACACCAATGCTTCTGCCATTTCTTCTCAAAACTAAAATAACAATGGCCTTTTATATGAAAACCAGACTGTGTATGCATGTTTCTTGTTTTGTGCCTACACAGATTTCTATACCTAAATATACACAAAGTTTTATACACTTGGCCCCTGGTATAAGAATGGGCTAGATCGTAACATGGAAATGGTGTTACTGTTGCCTGTGTTGGATACACAATAAATATCATTCAGATATTATCTTCATCTGGAAAACAATAATGTGCATGGTTGTGCATTTCATTTTACTCAAACACATACCTATAAATAGTAAAACCAGAGAAGCTGATAATTTGGAGTGGTCTCTTAATTTCTTCCAGAGCTGTATATGTCTATCAGAAAGCGAGGGGAAAAGCATTTCTATGGGGAAATTGAGTCTTCATGTATGTGCTCATGCACACACTGCACATACATGTGTGTAGTTGTGAGCATTCATGCATCCATTTGGATTACACAGTTCAAATCTGGCTGAGCAAGGCTCAGGTGTGGGTATATAGGAGTAATCAGGCCTCCATTCCCTCAGCTGACAGCTCCTTTACTCTGTCTCAAGTCAGCTCCTTCCTCAGTAGCCAATATATTTCTCTTGCCCAGCCACAAGGTCACTTTCAGTTTCAGTCCCTCTCTGAAATAACCAGTGAGACACCAAAACCAGAGAGAGACCATGCAACACATGTAGCTTGTTTTTCCTCTTGTTGAAAGATTTTACTTTCCCTAGGCTGAATTTCTGTAGATTTCTGATTTGTGTCAAATTCAGTTTGTTTGGGATTGGTAATGTTATTTGCTGCTACCACCTCATTGCTTGTTAATTGCCCATTGATAGTTATTTAAGACACCTTAGATTAAAAGTTGAATAGTTTGGCAAAGCAATAATATCCTTGGCTTGACTCATTAGAGGGGAGGCAGGTTAGGCTAAAGGTAGAGACTAACCAAAACATTCCTGGTTTGATCCTTGTCACCAGTAGGAGGATGCATTCCCAGAGGATTTTTTTCCCCCCTCAGTAGTCTTTTCTTCATCAATTAAATAGGGGAGATCTAAATTTTGTCTTATTTTGTGATCACGTTCATCTCCATTGTCCTAAAACCCCCTTAGGAGCAAGGAGCAGATAACAGAGAGAGACTTTATGAGATAAATGTGAAGATGCTAATGTGAAATATACAATGATAATCAGCTCCTACTATATGGCTGTTGGCACCGTGGCTTCAATAGGACAATGCAACAGTCTTGAGTTTTATTTGAGATCTTTCTCTAATCTCATGGTCTCATATTCAGGAGAGTTAAATGACTTATTTCAGATCATTTGGAGTTTGCTTGTTTTGATCAGAGTGAGATCAACATGAGCTTTGATTTGGTTGTTTCTCTTGAGTTGAGAAGAAAATGCCTTTAGTTTCATTTTAGTCTTAAAAATAGCTCATTTGTGTCTAGGAGACACAGACAGATAAAAGGTATATGAGATCTCTTGGATTTTGCTTTCGTATGGGTTCTAACTGTAATCTGGTGCCTAGAGGGTGGCTGTTATCACTATTACTATCTGTGGTGCCCACAATCACTGCTGAATGCCTTAGATTAAAACCCTAGAATTTCCCCAGAATTTCCCCCCCCCCCCCAGGGATCAATAAAGTATGTATCTAAACCCCTAACTCCTCTAGAGGTACTCTACTGCAGGCAATCCTGTACTCTGGCGTCTCTGCAGACATTGATACAGTTCTGGCCAAGATTATTGGCACCCTTGCATTTTAGGCAGATAATGTACAATATCTCTTCATATATCAGCTCTTTCTCTCATTTATATCGCTTTAAAATGGATAATTGGTTAATTTATACCATGTGGGCACCTGCAACCTGTCACAGGTGAGTTGAGTTACACTGCAAATGAGAACCTATTTGCTCCAATCAAATTTATTTGAATTATTCTGAAGGTGCCAACAATCATGGCCAATTTCTAATTTTGAAACCATAAAGCCATTTTTAAAATTCTTATTTTTTGATCATGTGCTGTTGTAAATGAATAGATGAATGTGTGAAGACCGAAAGTTGTTTCAATTTCCAATTATTTCAGAAGATATTGTACATTATGCAAAGATGACAATAGTCGTGAGCAGAACTGAATGTGTAGAGGTTTATGTGTGTAATTATCTAGTAGAGATTAGGGTTGGGTGAGATATTTTTTTCATATCATTATATAGGGGGTCTGTTCCATGACAAATATCTCATGGTGCATTGATGTAGAGACTATTTCAACCTCTTGTTCTCCAGATCTCGAGCATTTATCGCTCCGAGGGAGTTCACTGCAGTATACATTCCACCTCAAGCGGACACTGGGCAAGGGATTATTAATATTCATTAATATAATCTTTAACATTTTCAACCTCTCCCTGTGACAGTCTGCCATTCCCACGTGTTTCAAAACAACCACCATCATTCCTGTCCCCAAGAAACAAACCATAATCTGTTTGAAGGACTACCACCGTGTTGCACTCACTTTAGTCATGAAGTGCTGAATGACGCTGTTTCCATCGTGCTGTACACTACCCTATCACACCTGGAGAAGAGGAACACATATGTGAGAATGCTGTTTATTATCAACACCATAGTGCCCTCTAAGATTGTTGTGAAGTTCAGTGACCTCCATCTGCAACTGACTCCTGGACTTCTTGATGCCCAGAACTCAGGCAGTGAGAAAGGGCAGCAACATCTTCACACTGACTCTCAGCACAGTGGCCCCCCCAGGGCTGTGTGCCCAGCCCCCTCCTGTACTCCCTGTTCACACATGACTGTGTGGCCAGACACAACTTTAAGGGGGGGTATTTTACTCATTTTGGGCTATTTAAAACTGTTTCCAGGGGTCTTGACAAGATGTTTTGAAGTTGATATAAAAAAAAAACCCAGCTGTGGTGTGTGTTTCAGTCTCTCATTTTCTCCATTGTAAAGAACAGGCTGTTTTGAGGGCGTGGAGGTTGTGAGGCGGCCAATCAGAGCAGTGCTCATTACATACAACCTCGCCTGGCCAAGGCGGAGAGCAGAGCGCTCGTGCTGCTCAAGGTAATTTGAATACAACTTGCAGACAAGCTAGGATTGACAATTTTGTTGAGCTAGTTAGCCAATATATTATTGGATGCAAGCTATTTGCATCCAAACAGCGCAACGCACACAACCAAACGCGATTGTACTAATGGTGGCTAAAGTTTACCGAGCCGGACACGTTCAACAGACTTATAAAACAGACACTGGTCCCAACAAACAACTTTAAGATGAGCCCTGACTCCAACCAATAACTTTAAAAGATGTGTCCTGACTCCAGCTTTAGTTTTCTTACTTCTTCCACACCCAACAAGCCCGTGGCTAGCCCCGCTAGCTCGTTAGTTAACCAGCAGTCGAATATACTAACCAGACTAATTTGTGAATTAAATCAAACATGGTGACTCTTACAGATTCCAATTTTGCAGATGGGTCACGTACTGTATGAATTGCTCCATCTTTAAGCTTAAATTTAGATGATAATCCTGCCGTTGCTCAAGCAGTCCGAGGAGTGATCATCACTGTAGCCGAGCTAACTGTAGCCGGGACGTTGCCGTTAAAAATAAAATTAATCCACTGTGTCTTGGCATTTTTGCGTGTTGGGAGACTGTGCAGGGATCTATGTTGCTGCCTGCATCCTACAACAGAACAACTGGAGAGTTGGGATATGGCCGTAGACATTAGCTGTAGTTGTAGCTCTACTGTTCGCAAAGTAATGGTGCACTCCATTGTACTCGGAAAAAACGGCGTCCGAATGTGATATGCGCCAATTCTATTCACTAATGGCGCTGTAGTAGTTGATGTAGATGCTTGTAACATTCTGAGACTTGCCATACAAACATGAGTTTGCTGCGGGCGATTATGTTTTCCCGAGCAGATGCACTGGAACACATTTAGATTGGAAGTTAGGAATACCGACTTGGAATTATCGATTTCCGAGTACAATGGAATGCACCATAAGCAACGGCTTGCGGCGCTGCAGTGAGCTGCATTTTGAGACGAGGTAAATGGGAGTGGTTGTTCACCTGGGGGTGGGCATGCTCTGAGAGGGGTTGGATTATGTTAAGAAGTGCCCGTTATGACATCTAAAGGGGCTACTTTCTGAAACGGCCTGTTTTTGGCCTGATTTGGCACCGTTTTTGGAAAAAGGAAAATACAGAAAAAGGGGTTGACTTCCAGATTTCACATTTTCTCGGCTACTTAGGTCAATGATAACCTGTGGAACATCAGTCCCACCAGGATTTCGCTGAGTTTTTTTCTGATTATTGCGGCCCAAAATGATTGAATTTGCAGCGGCTTTTATCAAAAATTGAGATGCAATTTGCGATATTTTTCGTGTTATCTTGTGGTAAAACAGCAGGAATTTATGAAAATTTCGAGCCCCCCATACTCCCCAAAACATTGTAAACTGCCCACTCTGCTTTTTAAGTTTTGTTTTTTTTAAGTAGTAGAGTAATCGTCACACATTAACACCTCCTGGGGCTGCCGGCTGAAAACTAGTTTTACTACACATGATCTCTGTCTAGTGCCTTTCTTTGTCTTTCATTCCTTTTTAATCCTAGTTTTCTTAACATTATTTTTGTTTGTTTGTTTTCCATTTAGGCTGCAATGCAGCATATCTACAGTTTGCCATTGTAGCACCTGTAAAAAGATATTTTTTTTAATACCTGCCCAATCCCTTCAATGTTTTGTTTAATAATATACTGTGGCATGTAGTTATTTGGTCAGTTCCAGGTTTATTGCACCTGCCAGTAGGTGGCGGAGTGAGCGGTTTGTAGTTCATTTTACTGGAAGACATAGAAGAAGGCGAGTAGGAGTGGTTGGTCTGGGCCGATAGTGGGGGAATGGTGTGTGTCCGGTTCTACCTTATAGCCAACTTGCATGCTTTACAAAATATTGCCGCGAAGTAATAAAATTAACGTTTTCTACACCACTAATGCAGTCGCTGTGTAAATGGTGTAACACCATCACATCATTAGTTGACCCGTCACGTTCCCGTCTCGCTCTAATCTGTCAGTGCTGCCAGTTTGACACAGACAAAAAGAGAGAGAGGTCCGGAGCTGAGAACGCACATCTAACTAGTTACCGGCCTGTTAGCAGCAAATCAACTTGAACAGTTTATAAAATGATTAGGCTACACTGCGGCGCGGCCCGTCCAACCGGCCCAAACACCCACCGGGATTCGTCCCGGTTGTCCCGATTGGCCACTCCGGCATTGTCCTCGTGTGTAACCATATCAAAGGCTCAGGATAACAAGAAAGCAAATGGTGCAAATTCCATATTTAAATAAAAAAACAACCTCCCGAACATGTAGGAGTGTTAATGTAGGAGTGTTAATGTGGAAGCATTGTGCCAATTTGACCGTTTTATGCGGGAATATTTTGGCAAAATTGCAAGCTCTTGTAAGTATTGCGGCAGTTAGTTGAACTTGCGTTAATTCTTGCGATTGCAAGATCGCAACATCCTGGAGGGACTGGAACATGTATAAGGGCCAGGAATAAGCCGTTTTCCATAATATGACCCCTTTAACACCATAAAGTTTGTTGAGTTAAGTTTGTCATCGGGCTTATCACTGATAATGATGAGTCTGCATACAGGGGTGAGATGAGTGCCGTGACATCATGGTGCCAGGAGAACAACCTCCTCCACAACGTTAACAACAACAACGCTAAACAAACATGATCGTATACTATGGGAAGTAGCAGGTGGGAGGTTACACTCCTTTTCATATCAACAATATGGAAGTGGAGAGAGTCAGTAGCTTTAAGTTCCTCGGGGTTAACATCACAGAGGACTTAACCTGGTCACACCACACAAGCATCGTGGTGGAAAAAGCGAGGCAGCGGCTCTTTTTCCTCCGCAGGCTGAGGAAATTTGGCATGGCCACCCAGATTCTCTAAAATGTTTACAGATGTACAATTGAGAGTGTCCTGACTGGCTCCTTCCATGCTTGGTTTGGAAGCTGCACCGCCCAGGACCGCAAGGCTCTACAGCGGGTGGTTAAAACCGTGCAGCGCATCACGGGTAGTGAATTGCCAGTTGTGAAGGACATCTACACCAGAATGTCTCAGTAAGGCCCAGAGCATCCTTAAAGATCCCTCCCACCCCAGTCATAACCTTTTCACTCTGCTACCGTCTGGCAAATGGTACCAGAGCATCCGGTCTCATGCCAACAGGTAACGACAGTTTCTACCTCGAGGCCTTAAGACTGCTGAACACTTCTGTTTTTACCTTGTCACTTGTATGCCATTTGTGACTTTATTTTGTTTTTATTTAATTTACTGTATTTAGTTTCTCTTATGTTGTTGAGAGAAGAGTCGAAGTTTAGGTATTTCATTGCCAGCAACCAATACTGTGTGTACTGTTACTGTGCATTTGATAAATGAACATAGTCATCAAATTTTCATGCACAGATCCAGACAGCTTAGAGGGAACATTGGTCCTGAACGCTTTTTTACTGTAGATATGACATCCAATCACATTCTGGTTATTTTTACTTGAACTTTGCTTTCAAATATCTTTCAATATTTTATTATTTTAACAACAAATCAATAATCACAAAACAAAACGCAAATGATCACAGATACACACATTAGACAACACAATCTCAGAAATAAACACAATAACATAAAACTATACAGGACCAAACAAAACATAAAATGTAGCAAAAAATCTATGGTTTATCACATTTTGCTCAATTTGAGGCCTTTGGGCATGTACCACAATGCCCTCTGCTACACATACACACTGGTAGCACCCATACACATTACCTCAGACCAGTCTTTACCCATGTAAGAAAGAAGATGTGACCACTCCTTTACAAATTTACTTTGACAACATGTGATAATCTTTCCAGTGAACATTATGTTCCGGTTTGACATGCACACATTTTAACATTTAAAACTGCGGGAGGACGTCTGATCCGGCGCCGACAGGCAAAGACCTCTCTACTGTCACCTATAAGTACCGGAAGATGGCCTAAGGCAGCTACCATGTCCTCACCACGTCATAGGGGGGTGGTGGACTGGGTTTTGAATTTTCTTTTAACTTTCTCAAGAATAGAAACAATGTTTAGTCATTGGGGTTAGTTATTGTATCATCTAAATATTTCATTCAACTCAACAGAGTCCCAATTACTGATTACATTTGTTTGTTATTAAGTCTTTGTTCTTTTCCCCCCTCCTGTATGTTGAATGGTCTGGCCGGCCAGTATATATGTTCCCCTAGTGTGCCATTTGGGTAGGTTGTGTTGTGTTGTGTTACAGTAGATTAAGTTTGGCAATGTTTAAATTAAGTTCTGTTTTGTGGGCCCAGAACTAATATGTCAATTTTCCTTTATTATTCTCATGTTTTTTTGTCTTCGGGTTTATAAACCCTGATTCTTTTTAACTGAATACCTGCGACTCATTGTGCCTACCTGTCTGGTCCCTCACAAAACGTATTTTCAACCCAATTGGCTGGAAAGCTTCAACGCTTCATTTAATTTCGCCATCACTAGAAATAAGACATCAAGCATACAGATTTAGTTTCCTTTATTGTTTTCATCAGTTACATTTATGCAAACATCTCAATCCTTTGTTACATTCTGTCAGACAGTACACTCACCAGTTGCGGGAACACTGTGGGGAATGAGGGTGCCGATAGTTCCTGTTTATATTGGTTCGATGATGTCATCAATGACATCACAGGCGATACCAAGTGTGGGGGGATTTTGTTTGTAATTGTCACAGTAGATTTATGTATTTATTTATTCTGATGTATTATCAGGAGTATGGATATTATTTTGAGAAGAACAATTATATTAGTGACTGAGTGGACATCTGACCATCACACCTAGATGAGCTTGGTGGACATCCCATTCTAAAACCATGGGTATTAATATGGAGTTGGACCCCCCTTTGCGGCTATAACAGCCACCACTCTTCTGGGAAGGCTTTCCACAAGCTTTTGGAGTGTGTCTGTGAGAATTTGTGCCCATTCAGCCAAAAGAGCATTTGTGAAGTCAGGCAGTGATGTTGGGTGAGAAGGTCTGGCTCGCAATCAGCATTCTAATTCCTGACAAAGGTGTTCAATGGGGTTGAGGTCAGGGCTCTGTGCAGGCCAATCGAGTTCCTCCACACCAAACGCATCTAACCATGTCTTTATGGACCTCGCTTTGTGCACAGGGGCACAGTCATGCTGGAACAGCATAGGGCCTTCCCCAAACTGTTGCCACAAAGTTGGAAGTGCCCAATTGGCTAAAATATCTTTGTATCCTGTAGCATTAAGATTACCCTTCACTGGAACTAAGGGGCCAAGCCCAAACCCTGAAAGACACCCCCAGCCCATTATCCCTCCTCCACCACCAATTAGTAGGGGTGTCCACTGACTTTTGGCCATATAGTGTATAAATCTTGAACCAAATGAAACTTCTCTAATTGATCTGAACAAATAACTCCATTATATATGGTCACATGCTTTTTCAGCATCTAAGGAGACAACTAAAGCATCAGATTTGTTTATGTTAATATATTGTGAGACTCTCCTAATATTGGTATACTGTATGTCTATGATAAACAAATTCTTTCAGCTCCAGTGCTACAATGGTTGGTATAATGGAGTTAAGTCTATTAGCTTAAAGTTTTGCCAAAATCCTTGATAGTGGCTGTCAGTAATGTTTGTGAAAGTGACTTCACTAATAAAGAATGTTCAAATATTATTTTTAATAGGGGGGAGAGTGTACCTTTAAATGCTTTATAGATTTCAGGTGGGAGACCATCAGGTCTACTTTCCCACTATGCCAAATTGTCTATTGCTTTCTCTATTTCTTTATTTATTCCTAGAGCCAACTTCAACCCTTCCTGCCCTGGAAGCCTAATACATTCATAAATTATATTTATTTTATTAATTTCAGAGGCATTAGCTGTGTATAATGATGCATAAAAACACATCATTAAACTATTTGGAAATTTCAGATGTACTAAACCAAAGCTTTCCCTTCTTATCCTTAATTTTGGCAATGGAATAAATCCTCTTAAAATGAGCTAGATACCGCCCTGATCTATTACGAAACCCCTATTTTTTATGCTTTTGTAGAAAGTAATTTTTCAGCATTTTCATGTGACCTGCTCTCACAAAATCAGACACATTGCCCCCAAAACACATTTTAGGGTTTTCATATTACTTGAAAGAGATTTTTGATTACATTTTGGAAGCCAGGTCACTAGGTTCGTAAAAAAATAACTATACCACACTCACACACCTGGCCAGGGAACAGATGGTCTTTGAAATGTAATGTCTTTGGTCTCCTCAGTGCAAAAGTCCCTGATTTTGTGAAAGAGGTACCACTGCCGTTTTGCATCCAGTCCTGGCTTCTCCTTCTCACACGGAACCTCCCACCTAATATTTCCGTCAGGGCGCAGCAATGTAAATTCATCTTCTTGCGAATGTTGGAATTCCCTGGCCAGGACGACACCAGGCTTTTCCCTTGTGAGTGGAAGTGGTGGAACCGCTTGATCCCAGGTCCCAGATCCCAGGATCTCAGGCCATCAGGACTGTGAATTCTGACCTCACCAGGGCCCCCACCAAGTCCCACACACTGCCCCTCTTATGCACACACACACACACACTTAGATATACAGGTAGTGACTACACATAATTTATATTACATATTTCCAAATATTTTCATATTTTATTATATTTTTTAATTTATATTTCTATCCTATTGTAAATAGTGTTTCTTTCTTACTTTAAATATTGTGCTGCTTTTTTATTGTAAATACTGTGACTGTTGTTGCCCTTTGCACATTCCTGTTGAGCATTGCCACTGTGTGTGTATGTGACAAATAAGTTCTTGAATCTTGACTCCAACCCAACCTACTGCGGGATGTTCACAGCCCTGACAGTGCTTTACCTCACTGCCTGGGCGATGTCTTCAAGGCATCCTGCCTTGCTAATAACTCCAAAGCTGGCTATTATCCATAAACTAGTCATAATCACATATATTCTCAAACGTATTTATTGGGAAACACTCACCACGTTCCAGCATGCTGGGTGACGTGTGTGTCTGTGTGTCTGTCTGAGCCGGGTGCTGCTGAATGAACCATTCAGTGAACCGCTGAGCCGAAGAACGGACTGAGCCGTTCAGTGAACCGCTGAGCCGAAGAACCGAGCCTTCTCGATATCCCCTCCAGATCCGTAGCTCACATATTAATCCCGTACTGACTCAAGGACGGCAGTTGTTGGGTCTGTTAAAAAAAAAGTCGATCTCCTCCTCGCTCCATGTCAACATCTTCATCGTTGTCGGTGTCTGAAAGTGGCCTGTAAGTGTCTGAAGTGTCGCCTGTTGGTGTATGTTCCCATGTCGTCCGAGGCTCTCCTCAGTCTCCTGGTCAGATCTCGGTGCCAGAAAGTAGTCATCCATGAGCTCTCGCCACTGATCACCGGAATCTACAGACAGCACTGGATTGCTGTCAGCCAAGCGATTTCTTCTTCTTACCGAGATTCCATTGAAAGTCTTGACGATAACGATAGTAGCTTGCTAATTTGACAACCGGAGCAGATGGAGCTGACAGCTGACTAGCAGGCCAGTTATTGTTAGAACTTTAAATTCCGCTGCCGCGGCTGACTTCAGCACATACCATATCTTGCTTAATGCTTCAAAATTATATTTCCCACTCTAAAATAGGAAGTAATTCATACAGATTATGAAAGCCAAGATGTTGTTTTATTAAAATTAGTCGAAAGCCCAAAATGGTAAAAAAAAATTAGTTTTTGACTTTAAAAAGCATTTCTATGGAAATTAGCCGTTGCGATTTCAGATTGATTCTGTGAGAGCACGCCACATATAATAATGAATTCAATAATGTTTTTGTAATAATCTGTCACGATCAACTAGGGGAACCCAAATGCAGGACTTGGACTCAGGGTGAGGATAAAGAAGATGAGGTTTATTGGTGGGGATACTGGAGGTGAGGGTGATGAGGGGAATAGTCCAGCAGGCGATGGCAGAGGGAAGAAGGAAGGGCTGATGGCTGGCAAAGCGTAACGGTGCAGGAGTGAGCGTGGCTGGTGAGGCAGGCAGGGAGATGAACAGGCAGGCAGGCAGCAATGATCCAGGAGCACAAGGAGACAGGGTTATCAAGGAATCAAACACACACACAGAAGATAAAGACTTGAATGCACAATTCAAGAGGCCGGAGACGTGAGCTAACCACAATGGCTGAAACAACGATCTGACTGAAGAACCGGGGTAGATATACTGCAGAGCGGATGAGTAGATGGATTGCAGGTGCGTAGCTTGGAGCCGGTGAGTAGGCGGGACAGCAATCAGGGAGCCGGGAGAGTGAACCGAGCGCCATGCCCACCACACTGATACACACAGACAGAAACAGACAGGGACGCACTGGAAACACAAGGGGGAGGGAAAACACAATAAACACAAGGGAAAACTGGAGGCACGGCCGAGGCCATGACAGTACCCCCCCCCCTCAACGAGAGCCTCCAGGCAAACCACCCGGTTTGTCCGGATGGGCCTGGTGGAAATCCTGGATGAGGGAGGGGTCCAGGATGAGGCGGCGAGGGACCCAGACCACTCCTCAGGGCCGTATCCTTCCCAATCAATGAGGTACTGATACCCCTGGCCGCGGCGGCACCGTTATCGATGATCCGGGCGGGTGGAGGGGGAACGGCTGGAGGGCACAATGAACTGACAGACACAGTGAAAGGTGGGATGAATCCTCATGGACCTGGGTAGTTTCAGCTTGACCACAGAGGGATTAATGATGCTTTTGATCTCGTAGGGACCAATGAAGCGGGGTGAGAATTTCTTTGAGACAGTTTTTAAGGGAATGTCTTTAGCGGAGAGCCAAACTTTCTGACCTGCTTAGTAGTCGGGTGCAGGGGTCCGATGGCAGTCAGCAAGGCGCTGGTTGTGGTCAGTGGTGCGGAGCAGAACAGAACGCGCCTCCTTCCAGATCCTGCGGCATCAACGGAGATGGGTCTGGACCAATGGCACCGCAATTTCCTCCTCCTGGGCTGAAAACAAGGGAGTTTGGTAGCCTAGGGAGGCTTCGAAGGGAGATATCCCAGTGGCTGTGCAGGGCAGGGCGTTGTGGGCGTATTCAACCCAAGGTAATAGTGAGCTCCAGGAGGTGGGGTTTCTGGCAGTGACACAGCGGAGGGCAGATTCCAGGTCCTGGCTTGCTCATTCGGTTTGTCCATTAGTCTGGGGTGAAAACCAGAGGAGAGACTCACTGTAGCTCCCAGGGCTTGACAAAAAGACCACACCTGCGAGATGACGACCACACCTGCGGGCTCCGGTCAGACACGATGTCGGAAGGTATCCCGTGGAGGCGAAGGACGTGGTAAGTTAAGAGCTCAGCCGTCTCATAGGCTGTGGGGAGTTTGGGGAGAGCAACAAAATGCATGGAAAATGGTCGACTATGGAGAGAATGGTAGTGTTACCACTGAGTAGGCCAGTGACAAAGTCCAGGGCAATATGGGACCAAGGACGGCTGGGAAAAGGTAGGGGACGAAGCAGATCAGCAGGTGGCCGGTGGGAGGACTTTCCACGAGCACACACAGTACAAGCGGAAACAAATGCTTGATAGTCAGCTTCCATGGATGACCACCAGAAGTATCTCTTAAGGAGGGACAGGGTGTGACCCACCCACGGGTGTCGCCACTGGAGAACCTGGGAGCGAGCAGAGTCAGGCACAAAAAGTTGGTTAGTGGGGCCATTACCTAGGTCTGGTTGAGTCTGTTGTGCCTCCTTCACCAGGGCCTCAATCTTCCAGGTAACCGCAGCCACAACACAGGATGGCGGGAGGATGGTGTCAGGGCAGGCGGGAGCTTCTATAGAGGTGTACTGGTGGGAGAGGGCATCTGGTTTGACGTTTCTGGAACCGGGACGGTAGGTGAGGGTGAAGTTGAAGCGGCCAAAAAACAGTGCCCAATGAGCTCGATGAGAGTTTAGGCGCTTCGCTGTCTGGATGTAGGCAAGGTTTTTATAGTCTGGCCACACAACGAAGGGGTGTTCAGCTCCCTCCAGCCAGTGCCTCCACTCCTCCAGAGCCAGTTTCAAGGCCAACAACTCACTGTTACCCACGTCATAGTTGCGTTCGGCGGGGGACAGTCGACATGACAGAAGGCCCAGGGATGGAGTTTCTGGTCTGAGCTGGAGCGTTGGGAGAGGACAGCCCCGACCCCGGTGTCTGAGGCATCCACCTCCACAATGAATTGGCGTGAGGGGTTGGGCTGAACCAGGACTGGTACAGAAGTGAAGCGCTTCTTGAGCTCGGAGAAGGCCTGTTCCGCCTCGGGGGTCCAGGAGAAGGGGAGGGCTGGAGAGGTGAGTTGGGTCAGTGGAGCTGCTACACGACTGTAGTTCCTAATAAAGCATCGGTAAAAATTGGCAAAACCCAGAAAACACTGGAGCTGCTTCCGGGAAGTTGGTCTCGGCCACGCTGCCACTGCCAGAATCTTTTCTGGATCTGTTCTCACCTGCCCGCCCTCAATGATGTACCCCAGGAAACTTACAGAACTGACGTGAAATTCACATTTATCTGCCTTCACGAATAATTTGTTCTCCAGGAGCCTCTGAAGCACTTGCCGGACATGGAGGATGTGTTCCTTGATGTCACGAGAGAAGATCAAGATGTCATCCAAATATACGAAGACAGAGCGGTTCAGGAAGGAATTCAAAGTGACCCAGGGGGTGTTAAAGGCTGTCTTCCACTCATCTCCTTCTCGTATCCTGACCAGGTGGTAGACATTCCGTAAGTCCAGTTTTGAGAAGACGGTGGCTCCGCGAAGAGACTCGAAAGCCGAGTTGATCAGAGGCAGAGGATACTTGTTCTTAATGGTGATGTTATTCAAACCTTGGAAGTCAATGCACGGGCGCAGGGAGAGATCTTTCTTGGACATGAAGAAGAAACCAGCACCAACTGGTGATGAGAATGGCCGAATGATGCCAGCAGCGAGAGAGTCATTGATGTATTTCTCCATGGTTTCTCTTTCAGGACGGGAGAGGTTATACAGCGGATTGGAAGCTAAGGAAGCTCCAGGGAGAAGGTCTATAGCACAATCATAAGGGAGATGTGGAGGCAGAGAGAGTGCTTGCTGTTTGCTGAAAACCTCACCAAGGTCATGATACTCGGAGGGGACGGTTGACAGGTCCGGGGGTTCAGGAACGGATGGAGCTACAGTCCCCTCTGTCGGGGGAAGAGCAGACAGGCATGAGGAAAGACAGAATGGGCTTCTGCTGATTACCTTGCCGGAGGACGAATCAAGGTGGGGATTGTGCAGCTTTAGCCATGGGTGCCCAAGGATGACTGGAGCATGGGGAGATGAGATGATATGAAAACGGATCTGTTACTCATACCACAAAAATAAAGAGCTGCATAACAGATTAGGTTATAGGTTAGAAAAGGTTATAGAGAGTAGGCTGCTAAATTCTTTTATACTTGAAATAACAACAACAACAACAAAAAAATAGCCGAGCCTATAGCCTAGTAGTGGTAATAGCCTAATGAGATAAACAAAATAAATAGGTGTATAGTAGATCTACTACTCACTGAGCCTATTAGTAAACTCTAAATCAATTACCGAACAATAGGGTTCAATAGTTTGCTGTTAGCTATAGCTACCCATAAAAAAAATATGATACCTTTGAATGAAAAGAGACAAAATATCCCACTCCCAAATAAGTACAGATATTCTCAGTCAGTCCCAGTCTATAACCATGCAACCAAGCGCTTGGTAAAAATAACGTTGGGGCCCGTTGGTGCACGTAGTGGGGAAACGAGAAATACATCCACAAACAAACAGTCCCTTAGCCTCGGATGAGGAGAATGTCTTTTTAATGCATCAAAGGTACTCACGGAACCTCAACTGCGATCGCTGGTCACCGCCGACGTGGATAAACAGTGGAAACTTGTTAACCCCAGTTAACCCCCCACCGTACCCTGGAGACAAAAACCCCTTCAGGATAGGTCAGATGGTGGTGTCACCGACACCAAGGGAAGAGGACCCAGTAATACTGGAAGAAGATGGAATTCAAACCCATTCAGGGAAAAATGACAGTAAAATTGAGTCAAGGAGGCAAGGAGGATAGACCGGAGCCGGCAACTCTTGTCCTCCTTGCTAGCCGATGCTAGCTTTAGCCAAAATCTTCATCCAGCAGTTGCTAGGCAGTCACATTACAGTCAGTCATTTAGCAGACGCTTTTATCCAAAGCGACTTACAATAAGTGCATTCAACATAGGTAGGCAAGAAAACTACTAGTCACCAGAAATCGTAAGTGCATTTCCTTCCTAAACAAGCAACTAAGAGCATAACTAGTGTTAAGGTAAGAGTGCAATAAGTTAGCAACCTACTATATCTTAAACAAATGAGACAAATAAGAGAATCAAATAAACAAGAGCTAAGACAAATAAGTGAACCAAATAAGCAAGAGCTAAGACAAATAAGTGTATCAAATGAACAAAAGCCAATAAACAAGAGCTCAGACACATAATTGACGACAAATAGGCATGGCTAAGGGGAAGAGTCAGGGTAGTGTTTCCTGAAGAGGTGGGTTTTCAGCCTGCGGCGAAAGATGGGCAGCGACTCTGCTGTCCTGACATCAGTGGGGAGTTCATTCCACCACTGCGGGGCCAGGACAGAGAAGAGCCGTGACCGTGTAGATCGGCCGCAGGGCCCTCTGAGCGACGGGGCAACCAGTCGCCTCGAGGCAGCAGAGCGAAGTGGTCGGGCGGGGGTGTAAGGCTTGACCATAGCCTGGAGGTAAGAAGGAGCTGTTCCTTTCACTGCCCTATAGGCTAGCACCAGGGTCTTGAACTGGATGCGAGCCGCTACAGGGAGCCAGTGTAGAGAACGCCACCACCACAATCTTCTCCACTGGACAGGCTGGTGACAATATCTGAACTAGTTATTTACTAAATATATTTACCAGTGCACTATCTTAACCCTATACTTTAAATATATAAGTAGATCAAGATAAAACAAATTAAACCGTAGCCTAGGATGCGATGAAAGAGCTGTGACAGGCAGCTGTCTAGCTGTCAACTCAAATCCCCTCCAGCTCTAAGGAAACGTATGCTTTTATACTGAAACGTAAATCAAGTTATGATTGGCTAATAATACATAGCAATCCTGTCAACTAACAAGCGATTGGTTGAAACGTAAGAATATCAGAAAGTTCTACCGCAACTAAGAAATGGAAAATTACCAGGACTACAATATAGAAAAGGGAATTATGGGAAATAGAGTCTTAGTAGTTCTAGGGGCTATACGAGTATAATAAAGGACACTTTTAGAGGGGCCTACCCAAGGTTTTCTGATTCCAGCACAGGGTGGCTTTAAACTGCATATGGGGAAACGGGGAGGTTGAAGCTTCGCTCACCAGCACCCCACTCTTACTGGTGAGCCTCCTCTTTTGGCCGAAGAGAGCAGGAAATTGCCAGTCTGGCCGCAATACAGGCACTCAGGCCTGTCTTCATTCTACGGAGGCATTCGGCTGGAGACAGGCGGGCCCGACCCAGCTGCATGGGTTCATCTAGCGGGGGAACAGAGGGTGTGGGATATTAAGTTACCCTGAAGTTGTGTAATGAACATAACTAAGATGAGACAGCATATATTTCCTATGTTAAAATCATATACTCGTGTATTATTATTATTGTTCTATTATTCATTTTTATTATCTGTTCATTTTATTAAAGAAGTAATAGGCAACAGGCAACTCTAATAAACATTGGTATCAAGAACATGTAGCTTCGCTCCCACATTGCAGATATGCATGGTTAACAACTGACAGAAACCATTAAAATCAGTAAGATAAGAAATCTAGGAAGAATGCCAGGGGACAGGAAACAATGGTATCTAGGGAAGATGGTAGAAGTTCATGGGTGGAGTAGTGGGCAGAGCCCAGGTTGTGGCTCCACAACAGGAGGAGTTAATGAAGTGCATAAAAGTAAGGGTTTTGTGATTCTGCTTCAGTTGCTCCATGGACCAGCTTGGTTTATTTGTACTTTGATTGATTTTGCAGTAAAAATACAATCATCTTGAACCCTTCAGTCTTTGTCTAATTATTTCTGAGTGATTAAGTAAGCAGTGTGGTAGGGGACCTGACTACTTCTGGCCCAGAGGAGGGTTTTCTCCCACAAGGGATGGCACTGACAGCCACGTGGGTGACAGGGGAGTGACACGGCCTGGTTCTCGTGAGAGGTGGAGGTAGGTAGCGAGAAGTGTGCAGGGATGGTGGCCGGCTAACCCTCTCTCTACGGCGCTCACGGAGGCGATTATCAATCTTAATGGCCAAGGAAATAAGGGAGTCTAGGTTGCTGGTGTCATCTCTAGCAGCTAACTCGTCCCTAATGCTATCACAAACCCTTTTGAGAAAAAAACCCTGAAGTGAGCTGTCATTCCACCCAGAATCAGCGGCCAGTGTTCTAAATTCGACGGAAAACTCCGCTACGGGAACCCTTAAATAAGCCGTCTAGCATCATCTCTACCCCGAACAGGGTGGTCAAAAACCTTCTTCATCTCAGAAACAAAGGTATTAAAAGACAAGCTAACCGCTAGCTGACTCTCCCATATTGCAGTGGCCCAAGCTAAGGTGTTCCCGCTAAGCAACCCCATAACATAGGTTATCTTGGACTTATCCGTAGTGTAGGTTGACGGCTGCTGCTCGAATACTAGGCAACACTGGATAAGGAATGCCCTATAGGAACCCAGATCTCCTGCATAGCCCTCCGGCGCTGGGACGTGAGGTTCTCTGGACGGGAGAGGCGGGGAGACCGGAGCGGCTGCTGGGGCGGACCGGTTGGGTTGAGGATGCTGGAACAGCAAGGTGAGTGGAGATGATATCTACCTGGGTGCCGAGCCTAGTAACTTTGGTCGAGAGGGCCCTGAGGTTCTCCACGACCAGAGAAGCTGGTCATGCTGCCCTATAAGGATACCTTGAGTGGTGAGGGCTTGGCGGAGCGAGTCCAGGTCCGCTGGGTCCATGTTGGCCAGATCGTTCTGTCACGATCAACTAGAGGAACCCAAATGCAGGACTCGGACTCAGGGTGAGGATAAAGAAGAAGAAGAGGTTTATTGGTGGGGATACTGGAGGTGAGGGTGATGAGGGGAATAGTCCGGCAGGCGAAGGCAGAGGGAAGAAGGGAGAGCTGAGGGCTGGCGAAGCGTGACGGAGCAGGAGTGAGAGCTGGAAGCGAGCGTGGCTGGTGAGGCAGGCAGGGAGATGAACAGGCAGGCAGGCAGGCAGCAATGATCTTGGAGCACAAGGAGACAGAGTTATCGAGGAATCAAACACACACGGAAGACAAAGACTTGAATGCACAATTCAAGAGGCCGGAGACGTGAGCTAACCACAATGGCTGAAACAACAATCTGGCGATGAGTGACTGAAGAACCGGATGAGGAGATGGATTGCAGGTGTATAGCTTGGAGCCGGTGAGTAGGCGGGACAGCAATCAGGGAGCCAGGAGAGTGAACGGAGTGCCACGCCCACCACACAGATACACACAGAGAGAAACAGACAGGGACGCACTGGAAACACACAAGGGAAAACTGGAGGCACGGCCGAGGCCGTGACATAGTCACCCTGTCCCATTAGCTTGACTCCAATTACGCTTAAGCTCCAATACTGCCTCTTGCATTTTTTTCTTTTTTGCAGAACAGTAAGATAGTTACCCTTCTCAGAAAAGCTTTAGTTGTTTTCCATAAATCGGAAGGGTCTGTGTCACCATTGTCATTTTCCCTAATGAATCTAAAGTTCTTTCAATGCCATAGAACAGAAACCTGGGTCAGAAATTACAGACCTGTTGCATTGCCAATTCTATGTCTGGGGATAAGGATCACAGATCCATGTTTCCAGGAACACATCAGAGGTATGAATTGAACCTATGTTGCACTCTACCACCTTATCATCTAAAACCTTCAGAACTAAAACAAATCAATGCTGGAATATGTTTTATGGGGGTTAGAATAGAAATCTCTGTCAAGTCACACTGGAGTTTTCTAGGAAATATTGGGACCTAGAGGGAAAAGGGAAAAAAATTGAAATAGAATAGAAAGTATGTGAGTAAATAAATGAAGTAATGGTAAGAATCCACTACAAATGCAATATTCAGAAAGCAAACCGGATGGAACCAATCTGCCAATTTCCAAGTGCATTTAAAAGCACCACGCAGCGTCACAGGAAAAGGTCTGGAAGTAAACAAACGCCGCGCTAACAAACACTAGGAGAAGCTCAAGAGTTTCTCAACAGTATTGTGATCTGCGGTAAGACTGTGCAGGACTGATGTGTCTACAAAATCCGGAGAGGCAGCCAATAAAATACTGAACTTTAAAAATAGTTTGAGAGACTGTTTTCCTGGTGAAGATCACTGCTGCTGCCAAGCCGGCTTTGGCCAATTTACGCATAGACATATGAATTTACTTGTGGCTCGCTCGATAATTTAACTGTTTAGTGTCCATGTGTGCAGATGGGTTGGTTATTTTCCATAATCTATTGTCTATTGGTTGTAAATCTATTTGCAAATCTGATGATGCTTGTCAAGTAGAAGCACGGGGAATGGTGATGATAAACAGTGGTGGTTGTTTGTTAATTCTGATTTGCTCTTGATCACAAACGTGGTGAAAAAATGAATGATAAAACTATAGTTACATAGGTTTTAGCTACAGCATGTTATGGGCTATGGGCTTATGATGTTTAAAAGGATTGCATAATTTAATATTACCTTAATTTAATAGATTAATACATTTATTTAATAAATATGATCATGGCTTTATGTTAAAATGCCATAAAATGCATACATTACCTGATGTTAAGCCAAGAGTTATGACAGCAGTGGGCATTAGCTTTATTTGCATTTATTGTGAGAGACTGTATAAATTAAGTAAAATAGGGCACTGATGCTTAATGTTTTTTGAAATACTTACAAATGCATATTTTTTCTGTTGTCTATTTACATTTATTTGCAATAGCATATGTGTGTATATATTTTCTTTTTCTGTTTTCTTTTTTTTCTTCCTCTATTCAAAGGTTTTTCACCTAAAGACTAATGACAAGTGACTAGTGAAATTAATGGAATTATCTAACTGAACTTCAAATTAAACTGCTGAGCCTGCCAAAATAAAGGAGGAAAAAAGGAAAAGCTGTTTGGTCACTGAGTGGAATCCAGTTAAAAACCCTTGGGCATCAATCTCTTTCAAGTGGGGAAGCTGCACATATTCTTAACATAACCTGACAGTCTCTAACTGAACTTAAGTATAGATTTTTGTCTATGGCTAGTTTAAATGAAATCAATGCTTGCAAATCAAATGATTGCTATACACCAGCGGAACCCATCCAACAGCTGGAGCAGTTTTGCCTTGAAGAATGGGCAAAAATCCCATTGGCTAGATGTGCCAAGCTTATAGAGACATACCCCAACAGACTTGCAGCTGTAATTGCTGCAATTGGTGGCTCTACAAAGTATTGACTTTGGGGGGGTGAATACATATGCACGACCACTTTCCAGTTTTTTAGAAGTTTTTTTTTTTTTTTCCATTTCACTTCACCAATTTGGACTATTTTGTGTAGGTCCATTACATAAAATCCAAATAAAAATCCATTTAAATTGCAGGTTGTAATACAATAAAATAGGAAAAACGCCAAGTAGAAGCACTGTAGGTGTGATGGTCAGGTGTCCACTGACTTTTGGCCATATTGTGTATATGTGCAAGGCCAGGGGCGGAGGTGCAGCAACAGGCTGCACACCAGAGCAATATAAACATAAACAAACCAATCAACCATACAAGAAACAGCCCAACACACGCAACATATCACCAACCAGCACACAGCGATCCAGCAAGCAGCATCAAATTTGTGCTTTTCAATCGAAACATAATACAATACATAATACAACATAGAGTCTGTTTTTGTGGCTGGAGGCGAACGCATCAATGATGTGCTGGATGTCAAGAGCCTTGGTCCTCCGGCTGTTACTGGTTAACAGGGCCAACTTGCTGTTCTGTGCATCGCCACTGCTATTCCTTAGATAGTTCTTTAGGCGTCGGACACAAGAGAAACTGCGTTCGCATGAGGCCGATGTCACAGGCAAAGTCAGTGATATGCAGATGAGTTTGTATAAATCCTGAAATGCATCACAGTAGGGTCTCATTACAGACATACATTCCATTGTGTCATTCACTTTTTGTCCTTGCTTCTGTTTTCTTTCCAGCAGATGCCTGGATGTAGCTTTGCAGTCAGGTTCTCTTCAGACGCACTGTATAATTGGGACATAGGCCACAGACACTTCTTGTCTAAGAAGAACTTTGGGGCTGAGCGCTGAGACTCCAGCCAGAACACCCCCTATCTCAGTTGATAACAGTCTCTTCATTTCGTTCAGAAGTCTGTCAATAAATGGATAAAAGCAGTATGCGTGTGGTCTCAGTCGGGGCCTCAACAACAAAATCCTGTAGGTGGCGGGGAGGCTGAACCTTTTTTTTTTATGCGGTCCGCTTCCTGCAGTCTGCTCTGTATACCAACCTTGACGCACAGGTCTCCCACCTGAATTTCATTCCACGATTCTTCTCCCTGTTTTTCTGAGAGTGTGGCCATAACCGACTGAGCCAAGTCCCCTGCAGAGCTCCAGACTGGGAGATTGTAGCTGGTCTGACATGAATTTAGTCACTCGGAATACATCCTCAAACAGAGTGAGAAGTAAGACAAGTGGCTCGTCAATCAGTCCACTCACAGCCCTGGCCTCTGTTTTTCTCCGTGCGTTTGACTGACCCATGATATCCTGTAGCGTAGCTCGGATGGCAGGGAGCACTTTCCTTATCCGATCATGTTTCTGATAATTTCTTTAATTCCACGGGCTGTGCAGTTGATTCCAATTCTCTCTTTTTCTTCATAAAAAGGTCATGGGCGACAGAATTTTAAATAAAGTTGTGAAGCATTTGCACAGTTTCAAAAAACTCTTGTTGCACATTGCTCACCACATCCACTAAAACAAGATTAACTCAGTGTATATAAAATGCCTGCGGGACCTCTTTCCTGAACCTCTCTTGTACCCCATTATAGAGTGATGCAGGAATGATGTTACATGTAGTGGTTCAGCCCTACAGGCTTGAACCCCTAATTTTACAGCTGCTTCAAGCTCTCATATAATGGTATATTCATTTGCAATGCTTTTCAAAGTCTCAACTACATTGAATGATTCCTAATTCTTTGTCCAGTCTATTCTCTGCTGTATTGTGGGAAAACATGGATGAAATGCCAATATCCTATTGTGATTTTGCAGTATAGTCGCCTACAACCATACCGTTAATAAAAGTTCCTTCCACTTCAATAGGACGAAACTAAATAAAGATTTTTATCCTTTCAAATTTAAATATCGATTGCCTATTTATGTAAACAGTTAAACTGAACACAATGTTCGGTGGCTTCTGCCTGAGCCACTGTGTCCTGGGAAGCAGGTTCTGACGCGCAATGCAGAAAAAGTAACCCTGTGCATCTTTCTATTAAACAAATACACACACGCCAACACACAGTCATTCTCCCACTTCCTGAACACTGTGCTGGCTGCTGACCTAACACTTATCAGTCGTCTTGCCCAGAGGCTCCCCAGGCTCTAGTAATTCAACCCAAGATTGAATTACCCAAAACCTCTTCTTCCAGAGCGATTCTTTGGTGGACTTTGGAGGATCATTGTGTTGTTGGAGCAGCCAAATTGATGGCAAAAACCTTTACCTGCAACGGTCGGACCTGCCCTTTCCCTACCACCTTACACAGGTATGTGACAGTTGCGCCCTTGTAAACTCGCACTTGGACAAGTTAATGGTGAGTCTTGTGTCCCTGAATCACAGACAGGGAACGGATACGTTCCACGTTTTGCTCCCATGTACCGCTGTAGACCACAACCTCATCTAGATAAATGGTGCACCCCTCCAGACCTGAAACAACCTGGTTCATAAGGCGCTGGAAACTCATGACATTATAGGAAAACAAACCAGAAGGTGTAATAAAGGCAGAAATCTCTTGGGCACAAGGTGTCAGTGGGACCTGCCAGTACCCTTTAAGCAAATCAAATTTACTAATGAATTTGGCAGAACCCACCTGATCCGCACAATCCTTCCTCCTAGGAAGGGGAACATTATTCCCCTCACGTTGTTTACCTCTCGATAATCTGTGCAAAACCTATATGTTTGAAGTTATGCCTGTGTGAAGGAAAAACCCCAAACACTACCAGAGGTTTGCATTAAATTGTCATTCAAATTGATAATGTAACATTGAGTTCAAGTATCAGAATAAAGATTTAAAAAACAAATCATATAAGAAACCTCTTATGATAGCAAAAGGTTTATTAGGTGACACTTTTGTCCAGAGTCTCTACGTCATGTACTCTCAACCAGAGCTTGTCTATGTGAGGAAGGTAGATGCCCATAGGCATAGGGTGGTGGAATGAAGCTCCAGGAACCGATGCTGTACAGTTGAAGCCTTTAATAATAATAATAATAATAACAACAACCCAGTGTGGGTGCACGATATTTACAGTGAAAAATAAATAATTTCCGGAAAAGAGAAAAAAAACTTAAACTGATAAACTTATTCAAAACAAAATAAACAGAGTCTCAAACTCTAACTAGGGAATTTCTCACAATGAGGTTTACAGGACACAATGCTCTCTCAGCAGCACCTACCTTGCCTCCCACATGGGTACAACTAAACCCCTTTTATAGGCCCTCCCCAAACTACACTGCTATGGGAGAAACCACTTTCTTAATTTACAGAGGTAAAAAAAACATGCATGTTAACAAATTATCAACTACAGGGGCCTAAGACATAATTATAACAAATAACTCAGGAAATTACTCTAACTTTACTTTACTAACCAAATATAAGAAAGACATTAAACAACTCTTAAAGACAAGATCAGAACATAATCATAATTTCTAAACAAATCATCCTATTTCGGGACAGAGTGGACTGAGCGCGTCACCATAAGTATGGCAACGGGGCGCGTGCCCGCGCTTTGTCCCGACGGCCGCGCTCGCTGAAACTACAGGTAAGTGTGAGTGAATGGGTGATAAACGGCGATCTTGTGAAGTGGTGCCTAAATGATTGAAACTAACGTATGTGTTGAGGTTACATCAATCCTGGTTATGGGTGCACTGTTATGGAGTATGGATAAACATAAACGTAAGTTTAACAAAAGACGCTGTGTAAACTAAGCTGCGCACACTCAATTCACACGGAACAAACACACAACACAGGGGAACAAACACACAACACAGGGAATGCAACGTATAGTCAGATGGACTAGCTGGACAATGAACGGTAAATGATATAGAGCGGAAATGATATGTAAAACGGTATGGATGTGAGGGGAAACAAATAAAGCGTGTGATGTCGGCTGCGGGCCGCATCGTTACAGTCTAACAGACTCGATGTTAACCCCTCTTTCAAGAGCTTGTCAAACAGACCCGATGTTAACCCCTCTCCCAAGCATGCAGTTCATAGTTCTTATATACATCAGGACAATCTTTTCTTAGGCTCTGAAAGTGTTGACCATACTAGGCACGGAGTCCATTGATCACGTATCAGCGCCTGCTCTTAGAAATTATGGAAACTGTTGACGGTAGTGAAAGGAAAATCCACCAGTTCACTCTTTCCGTTGTTGGATTTACGACCATGTTGTCCTGTGGTCTGGACGCTGGACACTCTTCTTCTACCAAGATGTACCTCTTGTCTCAGACCAAGATGCCATACAGTTGCTCAACCTAGCATTACAAAGACGCCTGTAGTGCTGGAGCCGCAGGATTTATATGGCAGAGAGGCCCCTGTCTTCTTACAGTTGCTGTCGTAGTTCTAAACTCACAGAATAATTCAAAATATATTTTACCATGCTTCATGCCTATATACATCCATGCAAGTGGGCCCATAACAAATATATCCCTTACAAACGAATAATCACGTAACATAACTTAAAACATGTTTTTCTGACTCCACTTCCAACACTAGGCAAATGAGAATAATAAGCTTTCAATACGTTTACATGACAGAGTTGTGTAGATTTCTTTTGATCAGGAGTATCAATCAAATAATATTATAATATAATATAATATTCTGTTCCGACAGCTGTCGAACAACAGGACCAGTGAATTTTGCTTGAAATAGCGAACCAGGAATAAACAAAAACACTTGTGAACACTCATGGTCAGTCCTGCGGTCAAACAACCTCTTCATTTTCCCCTGAGCCTCAGTCAACTTTTCACCTGCCGATTTACAAGCCAGATGTAACCTGAGGTGAAACCCATTCACATAGTCAATCAGATTGTAGCAAGTTGCAGCAGTTTTTAATCCATCTTGCAGGACTGCCAAAGGGCCCCGTACCTTATGACCAAACACCAAAACATTTGGGCTGAATCCTGTACTTCTGTGGTAAGCACTGGCTTGATCGTGCTTAAACAAACATCTGGGAGGTAAAGTTTGACCAGATCACTTTGTAAAACCCTGGGAATACCAAAGATCGAAATAAACTGGGGCATTTCACAATGGATCTGGTGGTTATAGTACAAAGAGGGTAAACAGTTGGATATTGAGTGGTTTGACCAATTACTGTAAGTAAATAGGTGCAACCACATGTGGATGGTGAAAGTTGGCCAACACAGTCAATGATAAGGTGTTCAAAATGTTTACTCACAGCTGGAATGGGGTACAGAAGTGTGTGCTTAATGGTCTGATTAGGTTTACCTGTCAACTGAGAGGTATGACAAGTGCTGTAATATTCTATCATAAGTCTCCCTAACCCCCATATGCCCAGCTAACTTTCTCCAAGACTAACCCCCTAAATGTAGCATTTTTCAGGAGGAAATATCCCCCGGCAGAGCTCTCCAGTGCCTCCTCTGATCGAATCCCCTCAATCAACTGCCTCACGTCGGGATCCTTCTGCTGGGCTGCTATCAACTCACTACGAAACAAGGAAGGGGGAAGACAGTAACTGGAAAAACAGGCTTCACAGAAGTATGCTTATCAGCCTCTTGGATGTAGTCAGGTTTGGGAGCTGTGCGACCCATAGCACGAGTCACGGCACAGGCAGTAAACACCTCAGGAAAATCCTTCACACAGCCATCTGATTCTGTTGAAAGAGGCAACCCTGAGGTAACAACAGGAGGTGGTGGTGTCTCTGCCTGCAAAGATCTCTCTCTCTCTCTGCAATTGATCAATCTCTTGGAACGAATATTATCTACTTTTTGCCTCTTCTTTCTGAAGCAGTGCCTGCACACCTCCAACTGTCAGTCAGCCACACCTGTTTTATTTATTCCAATCAACATATCAGGTGGGTTTATAAGGTTGTTTACAATGGTAACACAATTCACCTTACAGTGTGATTTTTGAAAGATGGGGGTTCCTCTCCACTTGCTGAGCACTTAAAATTGAGAGGGGGAGGCACCTGATAACTTGACAGGCCATGTCTTTGTTAACTTGATGTTGCTTGATAAATTCAGATCCATTAATTCTGCAAGGAATAGGGCATTAAAAATAGCCTCCTGTGCAGATCTCATCAAATCATCTGAGGTGTTGAGTAATGCGGTGAATATGAATTTCTCCACAAAATTCTTTGTTAGGCATTAAATATTCATAAGCTATGTATATGCACAGCAGGTTATGGGTGCAGGGAGGAGTGAGGGTGAAAAATATGACATGGGTAAATGAAAGATATTGCACAAAGACTTGCTGGGTGATGTCTGAATGCGTAAGATTAGTTTAACCTAAGTTTAAACTATAATTACTAAATTGTTGATTGCAGTAAGGCCCCTTTACTGGCTGTGTTTACCTAGTTATTTATTGGATGTAAGACATCATTTTTCACCAACATTTATTGCTCTGTGCTTTCAGAACAAGGACGGGCACTATGTAACAGCTAGATGAAGTTTTACATGTAGTTTTAGGCTATAAAAGATTTGTTTACATTGACTACAGTGACTATATCCATGATTTAGATGGTCAAATAAATTATAGCTTGTATCTTTCAGATTAAAAATAATAAAACCAAAACTAAGTTATTGGTCCATTCTCCTTGACCCCTGGCCCCCACCTCCACTCTCGTGGAGGAGACTAAGTTAGATCCATGCAAACACTGAGTGGTATTCCTATATCATCTTCAAAGCTCGAGGTGGGTCTGGACGGATGATAGACCGAAATGAGAGAGGAGACAGGGAATCAAAGAGGAGAGTGATGAAAGCCATGGAAATGAATAGATAGTTCCCACATAACAAAAAAATGACACTGTGATAAAAAGTAGTGGAGCATGTTTAAGAAAATTGAGAAAGCTGAACAGTGCTAAAGTAAGTCGACACGTTGGAGGAAGCAAGATGAAAGGAACCAGGCTTGGAGAAACAGAGGCATTGGAAGAGGGTTGAAGAGGTGCAGTGGGAGGGAGAAAGTGGAAACTCCCATGGGGTGTTGCAGACTAAAGGAGGCATGGAGGATGATGATCACGGTCAGAGAAGAGGAAAGGATGATGGATGGGAGCTCTCACAGGACTTTGCCATGTGAGCCACACTCTCCAATGGAGCATGGAAAGGCAAAAGCAGAAAATAGGAAAATGTGGTTATCTTGCTTTTTCTGACCCTGCACCACTGGTTATAAGAGTGGCTCTCTGTCTCCTTGTGGACTTTGGAAGGACAAAGACCATTTGAAGTTATCTATAGCCTGTGGACAGAGTTTAATGGGGTATTTGATAGGAAAGTTAGCAATAACAATGACTGATAATCTTCCTATTATTGCCATGGCATTTAATTTTAATTGCTATTACTAATATGTACTACATTTTAGAGATGGCAAGTTACTGTTACTTCTAATACTGGAAGATTTACACAATGCATTAAAGTAATTGGGTAACCAGACTGAATAGAGGTAACAAGGACTGGGCAAACAACCCAATTTTCCTCCAAGAGGTATGATAAAGTAAACCATAGCTTTGACAGCTGCATAGTAATGATATTCAGATAAACACCTCAACGAAGACAGCTGAGAACAATCGCAAATCACATTTGAGGGTATAGCTCACCTGAAGAATTATGGCAAAATGTTGAAATGGGATTTAAAGATGCAGAGCACACTTCTTCTCCTCAGCTTTGCTTTTCATCTACTACTCTCCTCTCCTTGCACCTGAAAAAAGAACATTCTAGGTTCTGAGAAAACATTAAAGATCGAGCCCTGAGGACAAACCACTTTTGGGTTCACCTGTCAATCAAAACCCTCCCCCAGCAACCCACTGAAGGATGTTTTTCTATTTGTAGATGACATCAACCATGCTTGACGTATATTTGCATGTTTGAGTAGCTGTAGATTCACTGTTGAGGCTAGACTGTGAGTTGTTGGGGGTGTATGTGCAGGATGTAGCAGAAGAGGGAGGCCAAGGTGGCCTTGATCCCCACACTGCTGTAGAAAACAGCTGGGTGTTAATTGAAGGGAGACTCTCGGAGGTACTGCCTTCAGCTGCTGCTGGGGTGCTGGAGGGCGCAGGCCACAGCAAAATCCTAGGGTCCCAGGCCTGCTGTTCTCTTCTGTTAGCCGCAGCACAGCAGTCAGGAGGGGTCAAGAGTTATTTGAGCTAAACAGCAAAATCCAATTATATGCCCTTTAACTTCCAGTGCATTGCTAAATCTATGTGGCATCACATGGTGTTTCCCCAACACAGCAGGTGTTGGGAAGTTACTCATTACTATGATATTCACTATGCACAGTATATCATAGTAATGAGTTGTTTCCCCCGAATTCAACTGAGAGGGAGCTCTGGTAAGTTTTCCATAGCCAAAAGCAGAAAATTACTTTTTTAATACAAATGTTGAAAAAGAGTGCATCAGAATTTGAAAGATCAGAGCCAACTGGAATTAGTTTGAAGTAGTGGAAACACGATTGAGGCCCCATATAGTTCAGTGGTTTTAATACAGGGAGAGGCATCACTCCTCATTTCTTCATGTCACATTTACAGATTTCTGTTTGGACTAAATGACTAGGGCCATGGAAAAATCAAGCCGAGAGGTTTATTTACAGATACTCCCATTGGAGATTTCTCATTTACATTCCACCTGCGGCATTTGCTCTGTGCCCTCTGTCCATCTCTCCAATTGTTAATAATTACAAAATAAATGTGTAAATAATAAGCAAAGAAATCTGTCTGAAAAATAAAGGTGAACATAATTCAACTAGAAAACTACATTTCTTGAATAAAACCTGTGGGCTGGCTGTAAGCTACAAGGGAGGAAGCAGTTGTAGTAGCAGTAGTACCAATAGTATTCATTGAAGGAATAGTTAGGTTAGTAGTGTTTGATATATTTCTTGTTTGCTGGGCCATAACTAGTGGTTGCTAAGGTGTTCACTAGCTGATTATTTGTGTTTGATATATTTATCATTTGTTGCTGGAGGATGTTATTAGTTGGTTGCTAGTGTGTTACTAAGTAGTTGCCAGGGTAATTACTAAATGGTTGCTTGGTGATTACTAGTAGTAGCTAGGGTGTTATTTGGTGGTTTCTAGGTGCTTACTGCTGAGTGCTATGGTGATACTGCTTGGTTTCTAGGTGGTTGCTAGGTGATTAATGGATGATTGCTAAATTATTACTAGCTGGTTGTTAGGTCATTACTAGCACTTACTAGGGTGTTGTTAGGTGGTTGCTACGTGATTACTAGAAATTGCTAGTGTTACTAAGTGGGTTCTATGTCATTACTAGTGGCTGCTAGAGTGTTTTTAGGTGGTCGCTAGGTGATAACTAGTGGTGGTAAGACTTTAGATTAGGGTACACATATTCACCATTAAGTAGTTGCATATTAGCATGCATATTAGTAGGGTATTGGTTCTTTATTAGTCATTATAAAGCACTTATTAGCATCTTACTCTACATTACAATATTCTACAACTACAGGCCATTAAAGGGGTTTCCCTCAGTAACCTCCTAGTTAGTGTTTACTAACAATAAGTAAAGAAGGCTTTAAAGGCTTGTTCACAATCTTTAGCCAATAATACTCTATACGGGGCAGATAACTGCGTAAAGTCAGTTAAAGGTGCAGCTAGGTTTGAAAAGTGAGGAACAAACCTTCTGTACCAGCCCACCAAACCCAGGTAAACCTCAGATAACTGAGTCATGACAGTCGCAGTGCTTTCCATTAACGCAGGCTGTCAGCTTAACAGCCGACTACTCACTACTTTTTTTTTTTTATTGTAATAAAAAAATATTTTGATTAATAAGTTTAATTCGTTTAAAACGACCACCAGCCTCCACTTCTAAACAATGCAATCATGACAGAGAAAGCTGCAGACCTGTCTGTCAACTCTAAGTCCCGCTCCATGGATGTTTGTGTGTGTGTTGAACATTGGTTACGTCGGAGACATCTACAGCATTTAACAGGTTCCAGACCTTACTTTGTAGCCAGATGACTTTGTATTAGATCATACATTTATTATCAAAATTATAATTTAATACTGTTATCTTTCTTCCCATAGGTGTTCATGTCAAAAAGATGTCGCCAAAAAGGAAGCTAGAGAGTACGAGTGGAAATCAACAGACTCTGAAAGGATTCTTTAAGAAGAAAATTTTTGGTCAGTTGATAAGCAAATATATTACAGTCCCCCCAGGATTTTGCAATTGCAAGAATTAACTAAAGTTCAACTAATCGGCGCAAGCCAAAACCCCATAATATTCCTGTATAAAAGAGTCAAATTGGCACAATGCTTGCAAATTTAACACTCTTACATGTTTCGGAGATATCCTGAGCCTTTTTTGCACTTTATTACAAATTACACAAGAGGACAATGGCGGAGTGGTCAATCGGGAGAAATCCCGGTGGATCTGTGGAACGGTTGGATGGGCCGCGCTGTGGTATAGCCTAATAATTTTATAAATTGTTCAAGTTTATTTGCTGCACGAACACGCCAGTGACTAATTAGATATGGGTTCTCCAGTCCAGGCCTCTCACTCCTTTTATCTGTGTCAAACTGGCAGCACACTGACAGACAGACCTGATACCCCTGATAGGGAGATTAGAGCGGGACGTGAACAAGATGGGTCAACTAATGATGTAATGACATTGTAGTTGTAGGCACGCTGCATTGCAGCCTAAAGGGAAAAAACAGACAAAACACATTGTAGAGAAAACAAGGATTCAAAAAGGAATAAAAGAAAAATCTTACACCTGCTGAGGTCTGTTCTCTGCCCTTTCAAGTACTGAAGAGTCCAGAATTAAGGAAGGAAAAGGCAAGACCAGCTTCAAACATGGTTGGCTCACTAATAGGGACATTTCTTATACAGAGGAGACAGGTCTGTGGTGGTTGCTGTACATTGAAGGGAAGGGACTGTTTTGCTTGCTGTGTAGAATACACAATGCCTCCAATAAGTTTAATAAACAGAGGACTTTCAACCTCTCAGCCTCAACACATTTCAAACAGAGTGAAATTAAAGATCATGCAACATCAACCATACACAAGGAAACTCATCTAAAAGAGATGTCCTGGCAGACTGGGACGTTCCCAGTAGTGTGCTGAAAGGGGAAGGTGTTTCTCCCACTGCCTCATCTTGAAGAAAATTATCAGAAAACAAGCTGTCCTGAAAAAGTCTTTTCACTATGTAGTTGACATGGTGACAGTTTGGCTCTGTCAACCAGTCTGCCAAGAGAATCAAGACGAGACTCAGGAACAGCCTTAAAAATTACATGCTCTCCACCCTCACCCACATCTCCATTAATGTACCAGAAAGAATATCCAATGAGTGTCATGAGATGATAAATGAAGCCACCAAGCTGTGGAGGGAGGAGCCACAACAGGAACCTTCCATCTCTCAAACCTCTTCCCAGAGTTGGAGGGGGGAAAGATTCAAGATTCAAGAACTTTATTTGTCACATACACACACAGGGTGTGCAGTGAAATGAAAAGTGGCAATGGTCAACAGGAATGTGCAAAGGGCAACAAGTACACACTATTTACAATAAAAAACCAACACAATATTTACAGTATAACAGAGAGCAACAGAGAACAAGAGCACTATAAAAAAAACAACAACACAATATTTACAGTAAGAGCACTATAAGAATATAGTAAAATATGAGGAGTTTGTGTATATGTAATATAATATAAATTATGTGTAGTCGCTACCTAAGTGTGTGTGTGTGTGTGTGCATAAGAGGGCAGTTGTGTGGGCCCAGGTGAGGCCGGAGTTCACAGTCCTGATGGCCTGAGGAAAGAAACTCTGTTTTGGCAGCGTGACTGCGGAGGCGCTTGCCTGACCGCAGCAGCTGAAACAGTCCGTTGTTGGGGTGGTGAGGATCCTTCATGATCCTGCAGGCTCTGGTTCTGCACCTCCTGGTGTATAAGTCCTGCAGGGTGGGGAGTGTAGTTCCAATAGTGCATTCAGCCGAACGCACAACTCTCTGCAGAGCCTTCCTGTCCTGAGCGGAGCTGTTGCCAAACCAGGCAACAGCTCCTGGCAACCATGCTTCCTGTCAGGATGCTCTCTACAGCTCCAGAGTAGAAGGACTGAAGGATCCTCTGAGAGACTTTAAATTTCCTCAGCTGCCTTAGGTGGTAAAGGCGCTGCCTTGCCTTTCTCACCAGAGTGTCAGTGAGTGTGGACCATGTAAGATCTTCAGTGATGTGGACTCCCAGGTATTTATACCTGCTCACCCTCTCCACAGTAGTCCCATTAATCCCCAATGGTGAGTACGTCCTCCGTTGTTGTGCCCTCCTAAAGTCCACATTCAGCTCCTTGGTTTTGGTGACATTCAAGAGGAGGCTGTTGTCCTGGCACCAGAGTGACAGGTCAGCGACTTCCTCCAGGTAGGCCTTCTCGTCGTTGTCGGAAATCAGGCCCACCACCACTGTGTCATCCGCAAACTTGATGATGGAGTTGGAGCTGAACCTGGCCACACAGTCATGTGTGTACAGGGAGTACAGTAGGGGGCTGAGGACGCAACCCTGGGGGGATCCTGTGTTCAGGGTGAGGGGGTTGGAGGTGTGTCTGCCCACCCTGACCACCTGGGGCCTGGCGGTCAGGAGATCCAGGCACACAGGGGGGTGTTCAGTCCCAGCTCAATCAACTTGCCAGCCAGTCTGGTGGGGACTATGGTGTTGAAAGCTGAACTATAATCAATGAACAGCAGTCTCACATAGCCCCCCTTGTCAAGATGAGAGAGTGTGGTGTGCAGTACCTGGGAGACAGCATCATCCGTGGATCTGTTTGGACGATAAGCAAACTGCAGCGGGTCCATGGTACGAGGGAGGAAGGCGCAGATGTAGTCCTTTATCAGCCTCTCAAAGCATTTCATGACCACCGAGGTGAGGGCCACCGGTCGGTAGTCATTCAAGCATGACGGAGAAGCATTCTTGGGCACAGGGACAATAGTGGATCTCTTGAAGCAGGCGGGGACCACAGACTCAGCCAGGGAGATGTTGACTATTGTGGTGAACACTGGAGCTAGCTGATTAGCACAGGTCTTCAGTACTCGCCCAGATATGCCATCTGGACCAGCAGCTTTCCTGGTGTTCACCCTCGTCAGAGCCCTCCTCACACTGTGCTCAGTCACAGAGAGTGTGTGTTCATCCCTAGCGGTAGAACTCACTTCTGCTACATTAACAGTGTTGTTGTTAGCCGGCGAGCTAGCGATGTTGTTGCTAGCCTCAAACCGTGCATAAAATGAGTTCAGGTCGTCCGCTAGGGATGCGTTGGCACTCACAATTGCAGGGGGTCTGCCCTGGTAATCGGTTATAGTCCGTAGCCCCTGCCGTAGGCGTCTGGTGTCGCGCTGCTCCATCTGCGACTCCACTCTGTCTCTGTACCTCCTCTTGGCTTCCTTCTCCGCCCTTCTCAGTCCATAGGACGCTGCCTTGCGCTCGTCCATGTTGCCGGATACAAGACCGGAGTTATAGGCAGCAGTACGGGCCTTCAAAGCGTCGTGGATGGATCTATCAAACCACGGTTTTTGGTTAGGAAAGGATCTAACTTTTACCGTGGGGACGATGGTGTCGGCTAGCGTTGCTAAGAAGCTCGTAGCTACATCCGTAAACTCGCTGACGTCCCTGGAACTGGATTGGAACATGTCCCAGTCAACGTCACACAGAGCGTCCTGTAGCTCGGCCTCTGATTGGTCAGACCACCGCTTCAGGTCGCTCATCACTACTGCTTCCCGTGCTATCCTTTGTTTATACTCCGGTAACAGGAAAATGGCGGCATGGTCTGATTTGCCGAACGGAGGGAGAGAGACAGCCTTGTAGCCTCTCTTGAACGGTGTATAGCAGTGGTCCAACGTTCTTTCCCCTCTGGTAGCACACATAATGTGCTGGTGAAAGTTCGGCATGACTTTTTTAAGGTTCGCCCTATTAAAGTCTCCAGCCACCACCATAGCCGCGTCGGGATGCTTGTTCTGATGCCAACATGACACATCATGTAGGTCCGATAGTGGTATGTCGGTGTCTGCTTGTGGTGGTATGTAGACGGCTGTGGTGATGACCGAGCTGAACTCCCGGGGAAGGTAGAATGGACGGCATGAGATCGTCAGATGCTCCAGGTTCGACGAGCAGGAACGAGAAAGAGTCTTAATGTCCTTGGGGTTGCACCACTTGTTGTTGGTCATGAAGCAAACCCCTCCACCCTTAGATTTGCCGGACTCTTCCGTTCTATCCGCACGGAAAACAGAGAAGGACTCGGTTGGGCATATGACTCGATCCGGCACCAGCAGGGTCAGCCATGTTTCCGTCAGACAAAAGATGTTGCAATCCCTCATGTCCCGTTGGAATCTAATCCTCGCCCTAACATCATCCAACTTATTTTCCAGAGACTGGACGTGGTATACTTAGGCTGTGGATACAGTGACACAAGTGCTACATGGGCTTACAGTATAGTATTTTTCTGGGGCTTTTATGTTTAAACTGGGCTTTGTTGTTTGAGAATGGAAGCCTCTGTCCTAGTGGCCTTGCTTACTTAACATACAGTTAACTGCATATATTTTTTTGTGGAATTTATCTTCTTCTGTCACTCTGCATGCAGTTTGCAGAAACAAAATGGTTTGAACCCGCGAATCGCTGCTTGCGGCTATATTTAGGGTTCAAACCCCGGAGGAGTAGAACCCTATTGTTTTTCACCTCAGTTTATTAGGGTTCAAACCCCGGAGGGGTAGAACCCTATTGTTTTCCTATCGGTTTATTATTCTTTGTTGTCTTATGCCGTGTCGCAAATTCCCATGAGCTGGAATGCGCTATAAATGCAAACAATGGGCGTGGCATAACACAAATCAGACTATAAATCAGAAATTGTTTGTCCAATCATTACAAAACTCGCAGGATATGTCCACATAAGTACCTGAAACATACCCTGAAAGTTTCATTAAACTCTACCACTAGGGGGCGCTACAAATGCCAGAAAATGGGCGTGGCATAACACAAATCTGACTATGAATCAGAATTTTTTTGTCCAATCATTACAAAACTTGCAGGATGTTTGATAACAATGTTGAAACATGTGTGTAAAATTATTTTTGAAATCGCTCAATAGGGGGTGCCACCAGTTCCAAACATGTGCATGGGCCTGGCGCAAATTTGGCCTTAAATCAATGACAGTTTGTCCAAACATCACCAAACTTGGTGGACATTTTTAATTAAAACATGTCCCCAACCTGTTTTTGAAATTGACCAATAGAGGGTGACGGCGGGGCCTGGCAAATTGTGCTGTAAATAGATGAGTTTTTCCATATGAGTGTAACCCACATTAAAATATGGTGATAAAAGTAGTAGATTTTTATAAATTAAGTTACAAATAAATTAGGCTACAATTAAAAATGTTGACACCAACAAGGTGGCAGTGAAGGCGGAGAGCGCCGACGGACCAGACCCAGGCAGCAGAGGCTGGCTCTAGGGACATGGAACGTGACCTCACTGGCGGGGAAGGAGCCGGAGCTAGTGCAGGAGATGGAGCGATACCGATTAGATCTGGTGGGGCTCACCTCCACGCATAGCGTCGGTTCTGGAACCAAACTCCTGGACAGGGGTTGGACTCTGTCCTTCTCCGGAGTTGCCCAGGGTGTGAGGCGCCGGGCGGGTGTGGGCATACTAACGTATGAAAACGTCTGGAGGAAGATCCAACCACCACCTCCGAATTCAACCACCACCTCCGTCAGAGCTTCTCGGACATCCCTGTGGAGGTTGGGGACATCGAGCATGAGTGGTCGGTGTTCAAAGCCTCTTTTGCCAAAGCTGCAGCCTTTGGGTCATAGGTGCCTCAAGGGGCGGCAACCCTCGAACATCGTGGTGGACACAGGTGGTCAGGGAAGCCGTCCGACTGAAGAAGGAGGCTTACCGGGATATGTTATCCCGGAGGACTCCGGAAACAGTTGCAAGGTACCGACAGGCTCGGAGGTTTCAAACTAACGTATGAAAAAGAACTTTCTGCACATTTCATGTACATTAAATTATATTATATATGGACGTCTTCACAAGTATAAACCAAGGAAAATAAGCCAAATCCATGCTTGACAAACCTGAGTTTTTACAATGCCTTATGACAATGAATTATTTTCCACCACGTAAGTAATTCAGTTCATGTGAACCTAACGTTGACACTGCTCTCTTGAGCGTCTAGCAGCGATTATAGCCTAACTAAGTAACTGGACACAAAACATTTTTTTGAACTGCACGTAGATCATAAACCCTTGAAGATAAAAAAGGACTCACTGAAATCGGTTGAGAAATGTAAACGTTATAGTGCTTTTCATGCAGAAAAACCGCAGCTCCCCGTTTACTTGTATTTGTTTACAGGACAGTCTTGTCCGAACCAATATAGCAGCGACGTTTACGTATCGTAGCAATGGGCAGAAGCAGTCAATGCGGCGTCTATGTGTATATAGATCCTACCACTGTCACTCCCGTTGGCGCGCGTGTGTGTGCGCGGCAGGCGTCAATGTGCTCTCTGCAGCATCCAATTAGCCTGTAGATACCGCCGATCTTCAAGGCCAGGCAACCAAGCCGAATAGCTTCCTCTAATCCACACGAAACCACAGTCCAATCCGCTCGATCAATGCAAAAACAGACTTTCATCCATACGGGTCCAATCGCCGTCACCTCCGCGATTCACTTCACTGCCGCGAGTAACTTGATTCTCGTTCACGACCGCACCGTAATGGCGGCTTACAACTACCACTGAGACTAAACTGAACTCAACCAGAGAAACGCATACCGATGGTTAATTAACTATAGCGTGTCGCGACGTTCATCGATTGATTACTTAACTCTTCACTAGCACAACAGAATTTGTCTCCTTTCGGAACTCACGGCACTGACGAAACCTCGTTGTTCTCAATCCATGACCATTACTTGAAACAAATCCGCCATTGCACACAGTGATGGCGAAGCAACACTTTAAACTCGCTCGTAAAACAACAAAGAGTGTTGAATTAACTTTAACAAACTGTCCGTCTCGTCCTCTGTCTCGTTTTTAAAAGTTACAGAAGGAATTAATGCGAATAACCAACCGGGGATATAGTTACGGTTTCTCTTTGCAGTTAGCACGTCTCTCTCTTGATTCCACTTTTTAGACACCCACCCAAACGACCTGAAACCGGGCTCTGATAGGCTGACACGGGCAGACTATTCAAATCCTGATAGGATAATATACCTGTCCACAATAGTGACCCTGAACAAATAGAACATAGAAATATAGAATATAGAATCACAATTCTTGTATCCTCTACATTAGTTTAGTTAGATTAGTCAGCTTAGTCAGGTTTCTAACATAACTTATTTTAGGTTAGTAGGATATGCCTATTTTAGCTTAATAGGTTATTCTATATCTTATTTTATTCCCTGAGTTAAGTCTTATTATTTTTCCTTCACAGGTAAAATCCATGACAGGTAAATCAGAGATATAACCTTTTGGGTTTAACTCTTTTCCTTTCTTCCCCGACAGGTAAGATACAATAAAATTCACCATTCTTCAATCTAAACATCAAATGAACATTACATCATCACAACAACATAACATTGGAAATTCTTGAAATAAATGTAATGTAGTACCAAAGTGGTATATTCTTAAGTTCTTTTCAAATTCAGTTCTAGTTCTTTGTACTGTAGTTCAGTTCAATTCTGTTTTCAGATCCACAACATTCCTACCACACTGGCAGTGATGTATTCAGCAGTCATCAGACGTGTACAGCGCACACACTATCACACCACGAGGAAGAAGAGTGTCCAACTCCATGAAACAAACTTCTCAAAAAAATAAACTCTTCCATAACAACAAAATGTATGTCTTTTACAAAGTAAATTATCTATCTCTTTCTCTCTGTTTCTCTCTCTGCAGTGCACGGTTCTAACTCTGCACCTGTACTTTTTTCTGAGAGGAAAAAAAACAAGGTCTTTCTTAAAGGTATATTCACTAATTAAAGGGGAATGTTTCACTATGAATTTGTATAGGCATACGTTTTAATTGTTTCTTCTTACAAATTATTTAGTGTCAACATTTTTAATTGTAGCCTAATTTATTTGTAACTTAATTCATAAAAATCTATTCATTTTATAACCATATTTTAATGTGGGTTACATCCATATGGAAAAACTCATGTATTTACAGCACAATTTGCCAGGCCCACGCACTTGTTCGACAACGCCGTCACCCCCTATTGGTCAATTTTAAAAAACAATTTGGGGACATGTTTCAACAGCTTAAATAAAAATGTCAACAAAGTTTGGTGATGTTTGGACAAACTGTCATTGATTTAAGGCCAAATTTGCACCAGGCCCATGCACATGTTTGGAACTCGTGGCGCCCCCTATTGAGCGATTTCAAAATAATTTTACACACGTGGTTCAACATTGTTATCAAACATATCCTGCAAGTTTTGTAATGATTGGACAAAAGATTTCTGATTTATAGTCAGATTTGTGTTATGCCAAACCCATTTTCTGGCATTTGTAGCGCCCCCTAGTGGTAGATTTTAATGAAACTTTCAGGGTATGTTTCAGGTACTTATGTGGACATATCCTGCGAGTTTTGTAATGATTGGACAAACAATTTCTGATTTAGAGTCTGATTTGTGTTATGCCACACCCATTGTTTGCATTTGTAGCGCCCCCTAGTGGTCGATTTCAATTAAACTTTCGGGGTGTGTTTCAGGTACTTATGTGGACATATCCTGCAAGTTTTGTGATGATTGGAGCAACGGTTGTTGACTTTGGTCTAATTATGTGCTGAGCCACGCCCTTTTGAAGTTCATTGGTCAATATCTTGAAAACTAAATAAGATATCACCAAGCTTTATATAACTTTTGATAAGCTTGGTCCAATAATGATCCACAGAAAATTTGGTAGCAATCGGACCTACGGTCTAGGAGGAGATGTCAAAAATGTGTTTTTCAAAATTCAAAATGGCGGAAAATCTAGTCAGGAGGACTTTAGTGGTTCTTGAGGCTTTTTTGTAGAACATGTTGAGCTGGACTTGTGTCAAATTTCAGGTCAATCGGACGTACGGTGTGAGGGGCGTGGCCTTTCCAAAATTGTGCTTTTGGGCCTTAATTACAGCGCCACCATCTGGCCGATTGGGCTCATGTTTCTTGGAAAGCATTTGCACATCATTTCCAGTTATTGGGCCAAGTTTCATGGTTTTAGCTCATTCCAGCTCACGGGAATTTGCGACGCGGCATAAGACAACAAAGAATAAATAATCTAGTCTGCCTGCCTCAATCAGAGAGGCAGGCTCTATCGAAGTCTTTAAGTCAAGGCTAAAAACTCATTTATTCTCTCTGTCATTTGACCAGCCTTGAGGGAGTGGCTCAGTCTCTTCTCAGAGTAAGGCTAGACCAGTTAGCTCATCCTAGATCAGGGTCCTGCCGATGGATACTAGCATCCTGCCTACATGTCCTATTCTCCTGGTCTACCTGCTCCTGTCCACTGACGCTGGTCATGTTTGTCTGTGTGAGTGAGAGTGTGTGTATGGGTGTGTGTGGGTGAGTCTCCTATCTGTTCCAGGCCGCAGCCCGGCAGAGTTGGCGTCTGGTTGGTCCCGCCTCCTAGGACGATGCTGACTGAGCGGACGTTGCGTTCTCCTATCTGGGCAGAGTTGGCGTCTGGTTGGTCCCGCCTCCTAGCACGATGCTGACTGAGCGGACGTTGCGTTCTCCTATGTGGGCAGTGTTGGCGCCTGCATGGTCCCCTAGTCCTATGATGACGCTGACTGAGTTGCCGTTGCTGTGATGCCGCCCCATCAGATCTGGATGTCCCACCAAAATAAACTTTCATATATTGTGTATACGCTGCTTGCCCAAACTCGGCATCTATTGCACGCCCAACCGTCCTGGTAGGGGGATCCCTCTCTGAGTAGCCCCTCCCAAGGTTTCTCCCAATTTTCCCAGTGAGGGTTTGTGGGAGTTTTTCCTTGTCCTCTCTGAGGGTCTAAGGCTGGGGGATGTCGTGTACTAACCATTTATTATTTTCACATGTTGGGCACTGTGAAGCCCTTAGAGACTGTAACGGTGATTAAGGGCTATACAAATAAATGTGATTTGATTTGATTTGATATAGCCGCAAGTGGCGATTCGCGGGTTCAAACCATTTTGTTACAGCAAACTGCATGCAGAGTGACAGAAGATCATCAATTCCACAAACAAATATATGCAGTTAACTGTATGTTTAAGTAAGCAAGGCCACTAGGACAGAGGCTTCCATTCTGAAACAAAAAAGCCCAGTTTAAAAATAAAAGCCCCAGAAAAATACTATACTGTAAGCCCATGTAGCACTTGTGTCACTGTATCCACAGCGTAAGTATACGACTGGACTAGTTCTAGGTTCGTGGGAGTGGTGATGATAATATAATAAATCAGACCGGAGACACAGAGCTTTAAATATAACAGCCGGCAATTTAGTGATTGGAAAGGTAACAAACAAACAAAAATAACACTTATCATACAATAAATCAATCATCTTATAGGCCTAAATCACAGGTAAGTATAACCAAACCTTTTTGGTTTCTCCTTTAAGTTTCCTATAGATTAGTTAGTCTAGTCAGTTTAAGTCAGTTTAGTTAGATTAGTCAGTTTAGTCAGGTTTCTAACATAACTTATTTTAGGTTAGTAGGCTATGCCTATTTTAGCTTAATAGGTTATGTCTTATTTTATTCCCTGAGCTAAGTCTTATTATTTTTCCTTCACAGGTAAACAGGTAAGTAAACCTTAAAATCCATGACAGGTAAATCAGAGATATAACCTTTTGGGTTTAACTCGTTTCCTTTCTTCCCCGACAGGTAAGATACAATAAAATTCACCTTTCTTCAATCTAAACATCAAATGAACATTACATCATCACAACAACATAACATTGGAAATTCTTGAGATAAATGTAAAGTAGTACCAAAGTGATATATTCTTTTCAGTTCTTTTCAAACTCAGTTCTAGTTCTTTGTACTGTAGTTCAGTTCAATTCTGTTTTCAGATCCACAACACTCCTACGACACTGGCAGCGATGGCAGTCATCAGACGTGTACAGCGCACACACTATCACACCACGAGGAAGAAGAGTGTCCAACTCCATGAAACAAACTTCTCTAAAAATAAATTCTTCCATAACAACAAAATGTATGTCTTTTACAAAGTAAATTATCTATCTCTTTCTCTCCGTTTCTCTCTCTGCAGTGCACGGTTCTAACTCTGCACCTGTGCTGTAACTTTTTTTCGAGAGGAAAAAAAACAACGTCTTTCTTAAAGGGATATTCACTAATTAAAGGGGAATGTTTCACTATGAATTTGTATAGGCATACGTTTTAATTGTTTCTTCTTACAAATTATTTAGTGTCAACATTTTTAATTGTAGCCTAATTTATTTGTAACTTAATTTATAAAAATCGATTTATTTTATAACCATATTTTAATGTGGGTTACAGCACAATTACAGCACAATTTGCGCCATGCACATGCACATGTTTGGAACTGGTGGTGCCCCCTATTGAGCGATTTCAAAATAATTTTACACACGTGGTTCAACATTGTTATCAAACATTACGAGTTTTGTAATGATTGGACAAATAATTTCTGATTTATAGTCTGATTTGTGTTATGCCACGCAAATCTTTTGCAATTGTAGCGCCCTCTAGTGGTCGATTTTAATGAAACTTTCAGGGTATGTTTCAGGTACTGATTGGCCGTTGTTGATTTTGGTCTATTTATGTGCTGAGCCACGCCCTTTTGAAATTCATTGGTCAATATCTTTGAAAGTAAATAAGATATCTGCAAGCTTTATATAACTTTTGATACGCTTGGTCCAATAATGCTCCACAGAAAATTTGGTAGCAATCGGACCTACAGTTTAGGAGGAGATGTCAAAAATGTGTTTTTCAAAAAATTCAAAATGGCGGAGAATCTAGTCAAGAAATATAAGACAAGAATAATAAACCGATAGGAAAGCAATAGGGTTCTACCCCTCCGGGGTTTGAACCCTAATTAACCGAGGTGAAAAACAATAGGGTTCTACCCCTTCGGGGTTTGAACCCTAATAATGGAAAGTAGCTTCCTCTGGTGAGCAGCCATAAGAGACGGCCATGGTGAGCAAGGTGAATGAAGGCCAGTCAAGGCATGATGCTGAGGGATGACCTGCCTCCCTGTACCCTGTCCTCCCCATCCACTCTTCCAGGAGCAGAGGGACTGAAGAGGACTGTCTTTGCCAGTGGAGGTTGGTGGCAGCACCTCGGGCATTTTGTTAAAAGGAAAATAAAACTGGATTATTTTTTGCACCAGTACCCCTCTAGTCCTGCCTGTTCATGTTCTACACTGCCTATTACTCTTGACTTACACATCCCTGTGTAACAGAACAGATGATAGTCACTGGCAGCATTGGAGGATGACAGTCAAGTGACTGAATGATGGGCCACTATTCTGGCCAGGTTATCCTGAAAGCACTGTGCCACTGGTCAGACACCTCCCTGCCAGTCCATCACGTGGCTAAACAAAGGGAACATCTCAGCATGGCACGTGAAACGAGTCCTGTACCTCTTTACCCATCAGCCCCTCCTCCTCTCCACCTTCTAGCCCCTTATGTCCGCAACAGGATGATCTGATGTCTCTACACCACTTGTTTCTTCATACCGGTATACAAAACGCAGTTTTATGACATTTATAATATGAGTGACATGACCTGAAACCAATTCATCTGATGCATAATGCATGCTGTATTAGCTCATTGATTGTCAACTCTAAGTAGTCTTACTATCTAGGTGGTACTGTCACTTTACAAGCACATGCTTATGGACCCTCTGTCCTTCACCATCTCTCCATATGTCTGGAGCTGAGCATGCAGGGGAATACAAGAGAGGAAATATCCTCTACCTTATTATAAACATAATAACATTGTTTTATCTATTATATTTGTTGTTTTGTTATTGTTGTGTTTTGTTATTCTTTGCCCCACTGTATTGCAGTGGTCGGTGACCAGGTGGCTATATGTTCTGGAGCTTGAGACTGTAAAAAGGCATAATGCATGCTGAATTGTCAGCCAACTTCAGTAATAAAGCCTGCACAAAATGAAATACTATCTGATTTACCAGAGATAAGTCTTTTGAAGTTTTCATTGGTATATCTGAAAGTTTACTCTGTATCAGTTCATGTGCACAGAAGTGTAGCAACTCTTTCCAAGCCACTAGAAAAACAAATTACCTGACCATGTGTCCTTACAAAGGAAGACAAAGATTAAAGGGTCATGGTATGTGTCGCTGTAATCATGCAGCCTCAGCAAACATGAATGATGTATTTCATACTACAGGATGGAAACCGAAGGAGATATTTTAGCCCACTATGTGAATATATAAAATGTGTGAAATTAAGATGTCATTAATATCCCTAATTGTGTGAAATAGTGTGAAGTAGTAAGAACTGTCAGTCACATGTGATACATCATTCATGCAAGTCAAGACAACTATACTGAAATGTATATAAAATCAAATCACATTTATTTGTATAGCCCCAACATGTGAAACAATAAATGGTTAGTACACATCCCCCAGCCTTGGACCCTCACAGAGGACAAGGAAAAACTCCCACAAAAAACCTTTTAGGGAAAATTGGAAGAAACCTCGGGAGGGGCTACTCAGAGAGGGATCCCCCTACCAGGACGGTTGGGCGTGCAATAGATTTGAGATTTGATAGAGTTTGGGCAAGCACAATGCATAAATGTTTATTATGGTGGGACATCCGGATCTGATGTGTTTAATATTTTGGCACTTTGCTATAGATTGGTATAAATCTTCTACACTGTATAGGCTATTGTATACATTAAGCATATATTTACAAATAAAGAAAGTGTTTACATAAACACTTTAATTTATATCAGTATGTTTGACTTTATTTTTACGCAATTTAATTATTGTGTAACCATAATTGTGGGGGGTTAGGGAGGGGAGTCAGATTTTTCTTCAAGGTTCTTTTGAAAGATTCATTAATAGTGGATAAATAGTGTAAGTGTACTGTGTGTAATATAACCATAAAGAGCAATTTCTCATCATTACATAGGTGCCTAAATGTTATATCTGTTATTTAAATTAATCACTCAAGCAGCATTTGTTTGTGAGATGTCAAATCGGCAGCCCCCCAGAAAATATTAGAATGGAATGCTCAGTCATAATGGAAAGGTTTTTTTTAAAGGCCTTTTTCTCAAAACCACACTTTTGTATCTCTCGTTTTATAATGCCACATAACTTTCTAATTTTTTGGAGGAGTGACATGGTTTTGGTCTCATTGGAAAGCCTGCATTCTCCTCCCTAAAATGTGTTTTGGGGTCAATATGACTGATTTTGTGAGAGCTGGGGCCAAATGTATAAAACTCTGTGTATATTTAGGTGTAGAAATCTGTGAACGCACAAAACAGGAAACATGCATACGCAGTCTTTTCGTCAGATGTATAAAACCCCACGTCTGTTCCCACGTGTTTTTTCCTCATACATCTCAATCATCCTGAAATTGTGCGCACGTGCACAAGCATTCTGACCATGCCCACAATTTACTATAAATGGCTTCCAACACACCCCCAATTGCCTGGTTTGCATATAAAGGACCAGCATTTAGTTTAATTCTGAGGAGAAACGGCGGAAGCATTTAAGAAGCAATAGAAGAAGAAGAATCGCAATTTTACCGACTGTGAACTTGAAATAATGGTTGATCAAAATGACAGAAGAAAACACGTATTATTTGGAAGCCTAAGCTCTGGCATTACCAACAAAATGAAAGAAGTTCAATGGCAGAAAGTAACCAAAACCAAAAACCAAACCAAAACCCTTTTAAAAGCCCAATGCAACACTCTACCACAGAGTGCGCACGGCTTGTGCACCACAGCTTGTGCACCATATTATAGCGCGTCTGTATATATACACATACACACATTATATACATAGTATATTACATTTGGGAAACCGGACATTGCTGGAAATTGCATTTTGATGTTGGCCTGTTCAGCTGCTGTGTAAGGGAACCTGATGTATCTATTACTCAAAGAAATGATGCCCACACCATGGGCATGACCCGGCTCAGGGCAGACTGGGATATCCCTGATCTGTCCGCAAGCTCCCGCTGAAATGTCCCTGTCGCTAAAAACCCGATTGTTGTCAATACCTATAGATGGACGGGGATGGCAAGGTTTCTCCGAGAGTGCCGTTCCAACACAGGGCCCAGTTCAGCACACAATTCCAAGAGAACAGCTCTTGGAAATCGAAAGCGGCGCATTAGCCAGACATCATCATGGGCCAGAAAATCAGTACGGTCTCTGAAGACTCGTTCTCGCCTAAATTGTGCAATAGCAATATCTTCCAGCAACGCCAAAGCAGCCATTGTATCATTTGGCACAGCTGACTACAGCCTTTATATAGTGTAGGTTATTCTTACTCCCTAATAATACAGAATAGTGATCTTTATTTATATAAAGATCATGTATTTATTTGTTTATTTATATAAAGATCATTATCATTATTATAATGCATAGTGACAAACATATTTACTCAAGATAGAACGAAATGAAGGCTTGTCAAAAAAAGGTTGTTAACCACTCACGCATCACGCATGCATTTTTTAAACTATAGATTACATCCTAACACAATGTAGTGAAAGAAAAAAGCTCTAAATAAAATGTCACCCAAATTCACACTTTTATTATCCTTTTTTGCCAACTCGCACTAATCTGACTCAAAAATATGCGTATGGTACGCATGGTGTGAAGGATGCGTACCGGTACGCACATTCTCGCCGCCCGTGTATTTTTATACATTCGGAACCTGCGTGGAAAGAGGCTTAATACACTTTTCCAGAGATGAATGGGCTGTCCGCCTGGTCCCCTACTGACTGGTAAAGCGCGCAGCTTTGTCATGGACATTATTGACTCTGAGGACTATGATAAGGGGCTGTGTGCTTTCTCCCCTGCTCTTCTGCCTCTACACCAACAGCTGCACCTTCAGTCACCAGTCTGTCAAGCTCCTGAAGTTTGCAGACGATACGACCCTCATTGGATTAATCTCTGATGGGGATGAGTCTGCCTACCACAGGGAGGCTGATAGGCTGGCTTCCTGGTGCAGCCTTAACAACCTAGAGCTGTACACTCTTAAGAGTGTAAGATGGTAGAGCCCGGCCTCCACCCCACCCCTCACCCTGTGTGGCTCCCCTGTCAGCACTCTGGAGTCATTCAGATTCCTGGGCACCACCATAACCCAGGAACTCAGGTGGGAGCAGAACATCAGCTCCATCACCAAGAAGGCCCAGCAGAGGATGTACTTCCTGTGGCAGCTGAAGAAGTTCACCCTGCCGCAGATAATGATGGTCCAGTTCTACACAGCCATCATTGAGTCCATCCTCACCGCATCTATCACAGTCTGGTTTTCTGGTGGCACTGCCAGGGACAAAGTCAGACTGCACCGCATCATCCGGTCAGCAGAGAAGGTGATTGGCTGTGACCTGCTGCCGCTTCAGGTCCTGTACGCCATTAGGATCAGGAAGCGGGCTGGAAGGATCATGGCTAACCCTTCTCACCATGGACACTCCCTTTTTGAACTTCTCCCCTCTGGCAGGAGGCTGTGGTCTGTCAAGACCAAACCTCCCAGCACTTAAACAGCCCCCCCCCCACCAATCAAATGAGTTTCCTTATTTGATTGCTGTGCCTGTCTGTTTTTTAATGCACCAACGTCACCGAATTCCATGTATGTGCGAATGCACTTGGCCAATAAATTTGATTCTGATTCTGAGGTTAAGAACGCAATCAAAATATGAAATCACAGCTGATACTTATGTCGGAGGAAGAAGTCCAAGTCTCAGGCCAGTGATGATGACCGGACCCCCACGCCAACACTTAATACTTTTCACGATTCTGTAGATGCTGTAGTTACTGGAGTCTCAAACAGGTTCAAAGAAGTCACTGGAGATGATCAGAGTTCGTTGCAATAGAGCTTTATTCTTCAAAAGAGACAAAACCCGAGTTGGTCCCGGAACCAGACTGACGTACAACTGTCTGTGCATGCTCTTATAAACCCTAAAAACTGGGTGGAGAATACTGATTTCTACGCCTATTTTTCATTATTTTTAGCTTTGTCAGCAAGAAAATAATGGTGTCCGAACACCAAATTTGGTCCTATGGGGGGGTCTTTGTGGGCATGTAGGCGGTCTCGTTTTCCCGTTTTACACCATTACGTAGCCGTTAACTGGGAAACTTCGGGACTTTCCATTTCACCATTATGTTATGGCCACCTGGACTTCTCTTGTCTGCGCATGCCCCACCTGGGTTTTTTTAAGGCCTCTGCCGCCTGACCTTGGACACCCTTAGTGCAGAAGGGCCTCAGACTGTATTTTTAAAAACCTTTATGATTACTGTAGGGAAACCGTTAGACTATGTTTTTGAAGCTTTATTGAAACTTTATGATTACTTTATGATCTTTTAGGTTACATGCTTAATCAAACATATTCTATATTTATGTAGATTTATCATAACACACACACACTCTAGATTATATTGCTTATTATAAAGCATATCATTGTTTAGTACAAATTATATTATTCACAACACTTACCGTAGACGTTTCTGGTCATTGAACATTGATCAGGGGGAGACACCACAGGAGCTCTATGTGCGACTAAAAGACCCAGCAATAAAATCACGTCCATCTCTCATATGTTCTGTCCCCAGGCCAACCGTATTATGCAAAGCACAGGACGTAAGCCACACTGCCAGTTTTGGTTAATGGTCATAAGGAGGAAGCACTAGCTGACACAGGGAGCTTTCAACTCGTAGTGCTATCCAGTTTGGTCCCAAGTGAGAATTGGAGTGGACACCAAACCAAAATAAGTTGCATTCATGGGGATGAGCATGTTTATCCTAACGGAGGTGTATCTGACGGTTGGAGGCCAGACATTTTTTTTTACCAGTAGCCTTAGCTCCAACTTTACCATGTTCAGTTATTTTAGGTTGTGATATCCCCACGCTTGTAGATTTAGTACACCAGCCAGTCGCTAACATGCCTAACAGGGTGACCAAAAATGATGAGCCATGGCCAGCTACAGGGCCAGTTAAAAGATTAAATGTGGTTACTAGACCGCAGAGTGTACAAGGAGTACTCAGTGAGTTACCCTTTTTCGGGGTGGAGCTGGAAGTAACTCCAGGGAAGCCAACCAAAACTAAAGCCTAGAGAAGGAGGGATAAGACTGCAGGCACAACAGAAAGGGCAACAAGGGAGCTGTCTAAACCAACAGCTTTATTAGAATTTGATATTCCACCAGAGGTAGGCAAACTACAAAATGAGGACTCTACTTTAAACCCATGGTTTGAGAAGATCATAGAGGTTGAGGAAGTCGAAAAGAGAAATGCAAGCTGTCTGGAGGAGGCTACTTATGTGGTAAAAGGGGGCATTCTTTACCAGAGGAAGGGAAAGAGTGAGGCATTAGCATTTAGGTGCAAAGTCATGGAATTGGGACACTCAATTCCATGGGCAGGCCACATGGCACTTCAGAAAACCTTACGCAGGATTGGGAGAAGGTTTGTTCAGCAGCTACTACTGCTGTTGATTTGTTTCATCTGTCCCCCACCCAGCAGGAGCATGTTAAGTCATTCCTGGATACAGAGCTTTTCCGGGAGACACCAGGATTTACTTCCCTTGTCCAGCACAAGATCCGTCTGAAGGAGGATGGGCCAGTCCGACAGTGGACCTACAGAATTCCTGAGTGGTTGGTGCCAGTGCTACATCAGGAGATTAAAATGATGTTGGGGCTGGGAATAATTGAGTTTTCCATTAGTGAGTGGTGCAGTCCGGTTGTTCTCGTGCCAAAGATAGATGGCTCATTACAATTCTGCATTGACTTCAGGTACTTGAATGCCATCTCAAATTTTGATCCGTATCCAATGCCCAGGATGTTGTTGGAGAGAGTGGGTGCAGCAAAGTACATCATCACACTCGACCTGAGCAAAGGCTATTGGCAGCTAGCCTTCGCACCAGAGGCTAAGGAGCTCACAGTCTTCAAGACACTGTTCGGTATGTACCAGTTCAGGGTCATACCATTTGGCCTCCAAGGAGCGTCAGCTACTTTCCAACGGCTGATGGACTATGTACTGAAAGATGTAGCTGAGTTCTCTGCAGCATACTTGGATGACGTTGTGGTATACAGCCACTCCTGGGAGGAACACGTATCCCACCTGCAACAGATGCTACAGTGCATCAGGGCTGTAGAGCTGACCAACCCTTGTAAATGTGATGTGCCCACAGAGAGGTTGAGTATCTGGGCTACGTGATTGGCTTTGGGAAAATCAAGCCACAAGTGGGGAAGGTTGAAGGCATCCAGTCCTTCCCTGTTCCCGCCACCAAAAGGAAGGTAAGGGGGTGTTTGCGCTTAGTGGGGTGGTACAGAAAGCAGTGCTGAATGACCTGACCAAGAACTCAGCTCCCAGTTAGGTGCGCTGGATGGAGGAGTGTGACAAGGTGTTCAGAGACCTGAAGGAAGCAGTCTCGACCCAAGCTGGCTGAGGCATAGGGCTGGTTCCTGGCCACAGCACTTTCTCTCCAAGTCTGTGGGTATGTCCTTGCAATTTACACATACACACCATGGCACGTGTAGCATTGCTGCAGATGGAGGCAGCATGCCCACGCTAATGCATCAGGGCATCAAAAAAACAACTCTGGCTGCCTCCTAAAGAGACCCCTCCCTAGCTCCCTCCACTCCTTTCAGACGGCAAAGAAACAGCTCTGGATTTACGTTATGTTTTTGAAAACGAGCTAGCTGGCTCACCTTTTCAGGGTGTTCTCTCTGCCTGAGAGAGTGCTGGCAGGGGCTCTGACTGCAAGTAGAGAAGGAGGAAGTTCACCCAGCTTTTACTATCAAGGCATCTTCCATCAACAGGTCAAACAAAACTCTCATGCTTTGCATCACTATGTGATGAAAAAGCATGACATTAGGCTATCAATGGTTTTTGTTTATATTAGCCCAATTTGTAAAAGCAATATTGACTTAAGGCTATACAAATTATAACCTATCATTTGTCAATCCATCAGCTGCATGGATACAATGAACAAAATGCAGTTTTTTGCCATAAGTCCAATCAGGGGTTGACTTGACCATTAAACCAAAGTTCCTTATTGAAAACATGAACACAGAAAAACCATTACTTTGATGAAGCAGATATTTGTTTTAGAAGTAGGATTTCTAGAACAAATAAAAGTGACATGGCAATTAATTTCCAGGGTAGTCAATGATAGTGTTTGACTACTGAGGAACTCATATGAGGAAATAAGTACTGAAAAATAAAAATGTTACATCAAGGTGAAATATTTCTTTAAGAATGCTTATTGAAAAATAGCTTAATGGCTTGTCTAGTACAGGATTAGCAGTTTTCCTTTACATTGTCTCTTGAAGCTGTAATGTATAGTAAATATTGTCAAGTCAAGTCAGCTTTATTTATAAAGCACGTTTAAAAATAACAGAGGTGACCAAAGTGCTGTACAAAGCCTAATAAATAATAACAAATAAAAATACGATAAAGCAGGCATACAAAGATCAAATATTGACTGCAAAGCTAAGAGGTTTTCAGTGAAAAGACTTGTACAAAAACACCTCCACTTGACTCATAACAGCAGCAAATGAAAACATGAAAGAGAGTGAGAGATGAAAGAGTGAGAGAACGTGGGAAGCAACGTGCTAGAAAGTTGCATAAACTCAAAAAGAGTGATAGCTCAATCTTGAATATGATGCTTAAATCAAATGTTTGTGTGGCTTTCTTAGTCAATTGAGCCACCGCTTTGATTTCCAAGTGATTAGCACTCAGCAGCCATGCTAAGCTATGTGGGTATGAGATCCATCTGTTATTGATCATGTTGAAAACATCTGCGTTTAGGATGTTCCTAGGATGTACAGCATATGTAAAAGATTTGCAGCACATAATTTTAAAGAGAAAGGTCTTGAATGTTGAAAAACCACCGCATTGAAATTGGTTTAATTCTTAATTCTCTAATATTTCAGTAACATTAAACATTAAAGCAGGCAGTATGAAGGCCAAGATCTGACAAGACAAGATATGGAGTTGCTCAATTGCCAAGAGAGAAAACTGGTTGTGCTTTGTATAACTTGTAGTGTATGCAGGAGACATCAACCTCCCCCTCCTCCGGCCCATACAGAATACATATCAACATCTAAAGGCTATCACATTCCTTTCCCTCGCCACTTCCCTCCCTACCCCATTTTTCTCCCCTCTCCCCAAACAAGGTCCTTCACCTTGTTACATCTAGCCGCCCTACCACATGACTTTATGACCCACCTCAACAACACCCACCTCAACAACACATCTCTGGTGTCTGGATGCTTTCCCTCTGCTTTCAAGACTGCCAGAGTCACCCCCCTTCTGAAGAAACCAACTGGCCCCACCAGTCCGGGTTCAAGGTGGGTCACTCGACCAAGACGGCCCTTCTGGCAGTGACTGAGTCACTCCATGCCGCTAGAGCGAACTCTCTCTCCTCTGTCCTGATACTCCTGGACCTGTCTGCAGCATTCGACACGGTGAACCACCAGATCCTCCTCTTCACCCTTGAGGGTATGGGTGTCTCAGGCTCTGCACTCTCCCTGTTTGCATCCTACCTGACGGGTCGCTCAGGTGACGCTGAGAGGGTCTGTGTCAGAACCTTAATCAGTTAATAAATCTTTGTATTTATAAAGAACTACCTATTGTGTGTTATTGATATATTTCCTGGACATGATGGTAAGAGAATCCCTGAAATCGAGGGCTCTCTTATTAGACTGATATTATTATAAAGAGACTATTCCTGTGTAAACTGGTGGTGCCCCGCGAGTGTTAATTAATCAGCTATTGATTAATAAAAAATAACTACAACAATTTTACAAAAATTCTAATTTCATAATTGATCAAATAGTCTCATAGTTCATAAGCAACACGCTACAAACTGTATGAGTGTGGATCAGGACATTGCTTAAAAACAGGGTTGCATGTTCACCAAACGAACAAATCGTTCAAAAGGACCGACTCATTTAAGTGAGTGAGTTGAATCGACTCGCACAGGCAACTGAATCAATTCAGCAGTGGTTACAGCAGTGCCAGAGAACCACGTCTCTTTAGTAACTAGCCCAATCCTGCCTTGCTAATAATAATAATAATTATCTAGTCAAAATCACTCATAAATTCTCAAACTCGTTCATTGTGAAACACACCATGTTCCAGGATGGTAGGTGACTTGTGTGTCTGTGTGTCTGAGCAGGGTGCTGCTGAATCAAATGAACCGCTGAGCCGAAGAACAGAGTAAGCTGTTCAGTGAACCGCTGTGCTGAAGGACTGACTGAGCCGTTCAATAAACCACTGAGCCAAAGAACGGACTGAGCCGTTCAGTGAACCGATGAGCTGAATGATCGACTGAGCCAGGTGCTGCTGAATAAACTGATGAATGAGAGACTCGACCTCCGTATACCCAGATCAAGGAGCCATATTGAATCGTGAACAAGGCCAATGTAATAATGTAGCGATCTGCACACATTGACAACACAGTTTTTGTAATGTTTAAGATGTTGTTTAATAACTTAACTGGCCCAAAAGTTATTTACATAAGCCCAAATTAACATTTACCCTTGGTCAACAAAACTTTCTCAATTAGAAAAAGAGCACACTAAAATGAAATAAATGGCAATACTCTGCATGTATAGTACAGTACTGAATGTACAGTAATACGCTGACATACTAGTGGAAAATCTTTAAGTTTTGTAATTTGTAAATTAGGTTATATGAAGACACAAATCATAGCGGTTTGCAGAGTAAACGTTATTCATCATTATTGACTTAATCTGTTTGAAACGGAAAAGAAAGGTAGGATGTTCAACTAATCCCTGTTATTAGCAAATAATTCTATAAATTATTATTATTGTCATTAACCTGCAGTTTATTTGGTGTTTTACAGTTGTGGTATACGTGGTTATTTGCACGTCTGGTTTGACAGGGAGAGAGACCATAAAACTCTATTGTTTAGCTCAATTAGGCACCCGTCAATTTTTTATTGAATCATAATGAATCGATTCAGTTGTATCGGACGGCCCGAAAGAATCGAGTTAGTTAAAAGACTCGGTCTTTCCCTCACTACAGTGAAGATGTACTGTGGTGAAGATTGTATGGTATTGAAGAAATCTCAGCACCAGAGAGCTTCTAGTGTTTGTCACCACCAGAACAATTCACACTTGCACAGTGAACAGGCAAATATTGTGTTCTTTGTCATGGTGACTGTGTCTGCAGCACATTTATGAAAATGTATGCTACATTCTTGATTAATGTGAGTCAGACTTCAAAGGAAAGCTTCCTTTCAAACTAGATTGATGAAAGTGATTGTATTCACACTGTTTCTGTGGCCGGAATTAAGTATAGCTTGATTTGATCATTGACACTTTATGGTTCAATTGCAATTTTAAAGGGAGCATTGATGACTCATGCTCTGTGTGTGTGTTGAGCGAGGGAAAAGTGTGTATTGTAGAGGTATGCCCTAACAGTGTCCTTATCCGCTAAATATTGTCAGAGAAACTCTCACTTACTATTGACTTCACACAGCCAACTCCATGACTACCCATAATCCCTACAGTGATCTTTCAATTAATATGAAATCTTCTCCATTTTGTCTCTATGGCCATCCACTGTTTGAGGTGGCCCTCCTATTTACCACACCACTGACCTGCTTTTCCATACAAGAAATTAGCATTCACAGCAACGTGCAACACCATTCTGAATATCAGGATTGATCATAAATGCACCTAGGTACCTTTTTGTACTCTGCCTCAAATGTATGTTTCATTATAGCCACTTTTACTACTTGCTTGCTGTTGGAGGATTTTATAACTGGCGTGTTACCTGCCTACATTAGACAGAACCATTTCTATTTATTCTGATGCAAGATGACTAGTGATTTGCCAGTTATATTTGCATGCTTATAGAATGATTTAATAGCTAATTAGCTATTAAGTACCACTTAAGAGCACTTATCTGTAGCAACCACTAATTTGTGACCTAGGTGTAATTAGATGTTAATGACCACATAATACCCATATGGACACATTACATGTCTTTATACATTGCCTTTTTTTTCATTGCCTAATCATTTACGACATGTGGAATTTCTTAAACTGGACTTTTTTGCATTGGGTACCTGAATGAGAAAGAAGGCTGTACTTAGTGATTTTTAAGTGTGGTGAGAAGGCATTAATCCTGAGGCAAATGGCTAGGCTGTTCCAGAGGTGAACGGTTTGCAACATAAGATGTCCTGTAGGAAGTTTTATGTGGGAAGCAAAGCAAACTTCCATGACTATTGGACAAAAGATTTGACATATAGCCCAATTTGTTTCCTGGCATCTGTTGAGAGGGTGGAGTGAAGATTTTGAGACGGATAATCCAAAATAACAGGCCCTTCCCTGCCACCCAAATTATTGCCAAATTACAACAATCAGATCAAGTAATCCCCTGGGGCAAAAGCACTAATCTGCTCCCCAGAACCTGCTAATTGTCCATTTGGTTACAGATCTGGGTAAACACAAGCACAAACACTCTTGCTGAGCACAGTTTACACCCACCCACAGATGTCTCCAGAAAAAAAGATTGATGCAATAAGGCTAAAATTGTTAAATGGCCAGTATTCTAAATAAATCTGAAATACCATCCAACTAAATAATACTCAAAGTATCATTGTTTCACAACCGGCAAGAGAGTCCCAAATCCTTCAATTGTTATAACTGGGGAAAGCATCTTCAGAAAGGCTTCAGTAGAAAACCTTTGGAATCTTTCTGAATGGTCAGCTTTGAGCCGCAAATTCCAATTAGACTGTCAGAATGGCAAAGTGCAGCTGGTACAGAACTGTCCTGAGTGTGGGAGTTGCTAATTGCTGTTGCAAAGTGCTGCAAATGGAAAATAGAGACGGTGTGCATCTTGCCACCATTACCTTTAGATACATTTCCCAAGCTATCTAAGCATGTAGCATTTCTATGGGATTTTGCCATTGTCCACTACAGGGTAAGACATTTTTTTAAATCTGATTTTTGGAGCATTTTAGTCCTTTTCGGGGCAATTTTATTGAAGAAATGAAATAATACATTTACATTGCATATTGGCAAATAAACCTTAAATTTGTACCACTAAGAAGTGTTTAATTTGAAATCATATACCACACAGCCCACAGTTATTTCCGCACTGCTGGAAACTAGCAGCAGGCCTTACAGAAGAGAATGGTGCAGTTTTCCTGTCTGTCCCAGTCCATCTCCCACCCCTCAACTGTTGAGTTCTTTTACGATACTGGTTGTTTTATTTTTTGGTGACGCAGTCTGAAGTTATGGTTTTATTCGACTGCTGGCTGCGTGTGCCAACATTTACTACTGCTTCAGGCTGGGTACTCAGTTGCTTCCTGATCAAAAAACACTCAATTTTTCTCACCCAGACCACATTGAAAAGAATCACCTTGTTATAGGCTCCCACAAATTACCTATGGTATCCCACAGTGGACAATAGTCACATTCATGCATGAATCTTTGAAAACTCAACAAAAAAAAATTAGTGAGTGAAATGCAAAAAAGGGTACTCCTATCTATCATGAACATTTTTGGCCTCATTTTTAATTTCACAGGCATTTTATGAACTTTCAAGGGCATTTTTGCCCCAAGCTCCTTTTAATTTCTCACCATGGTCCACTGTGAAAAATAATTAATGATGGCACATTTGGCTCATTCCTTTCTGATGACATACGCTATGTGTGATATTTGCCTGCAGTCTCCTCATCTTGCCCATTTACTTTAAAATATGTGAGAAAAGATATGTGTGAAAACATGTTCTGCACCCCCTTCAATTACATGCAATATGAAATATAGTGTTGAAATCTCCTGAGATGGCCCTCAGACAAGAACAAAACATCCCAGGCTGTTAAATTTGGCAATACATTTGTAGTTTAAGATTTGAATGCTAACATGAATTGTCTACAATAATAAAAATAATAATGATAAACTTAATTTGTATAGTACTTTTTAAAATAAATGTTACATAGTGCTTTACAGCATGAGGAAATTATTTAATAATTGACAGCCATGCATTTTTCTTTTAATTTTAAAATATGTTTTGAGTGGGTTTCATGAGTCCAGGGATTATGAAACTCACTCAGTATATACAGGGTAATGTAAACTTTCAGTTCAAGAGAGGAAATGAAAAACACCATAATGACAGCAGAGGCAGTCTGTGAAAAAAGAAAGACCTTTATAGATAGAAGGAAAGAAAAGGAAGAATTAAGTACGGCATGTAATAAAGTATGGCGAAGCCGGAAAAGGCATAATTCTTAATGAAATAATACAGACATGCTACCAAGACATGTGTTGGGTAGAGGTGTTCAGCTCATTCAACATGCCGATTTTGCACTATTACCTCTGGGATGACAGGAGAGCTGGTCCTCAACCTTTCCCCTCCCAGCAAAGAGAGTGTACTTCATTTAATTAGGCTGGCCTAGGATGCGACAGGGATACATTATATTACATAAATGATGTACTTAGCCCAATGCCCTTGTCTGAGGTGACTTCTCATTTTACGCAGTGCCCATCCTAAAGTAGACAGTGGTTTACAGAGATGGATGAATCTCAAACCACTGAGACTGAATCAGAAAACCTCTAAAGCCTCACCGCTCAAGCCTTCTTGGTATCATTTGAGATTTGAACCTGGGTCACCAGAGTCAAGGGCAAGTGCTTACACCCATCCACCACCTCAACCTCAACACCCTTACTTTCTACTGAGCTATTTCTATGTCATGCTACTCACTCACATGACCTCTGCCTCCTGTTTCACTCTATTAGAAATGACTACACTTGACTTTTTGTAACTATAGCTATGAACTTGACATGAGAACAGGTTGGATTAGTGCACAGGGTTTTTAAAGCCTCAATCTGTAATTGCAGTCCCTATCAAACTACTTGCCTCACAGTCCGATTTACTGGTTTGTTTTTGATTGATTGGATGGAAGACACTTCAACCGATTGACTAAACTTGCTTGTAGTTTGAGGCTGTAAAATGTTGGCAATGTTTGTGATCAGAGCTATATTTTGAGTTATGATGGGTAAACTTGCAAAAACGCTTATCTTCTGTGTCAATCTCATAAAGAATCTATGCAAACATACCTTAAATTTATTATTGTGTTGTAGTGGGTGAAATGATATCTGGCATTGCATGGAAAAGATGTTTGCCTACACTCATACTTACACTCTGTTTAGTAAGGTTTTAATAACCCTTTATTAATAAAATTACCTTCTTGGGGGAAAGAAATGCATTTTTGACCGCATACTAATAATTTATTTTTCAAACAATGGCCACTGCAACCCCTATTGCCTATGCTCAAATTAGACAGTCTGTCAAAGCAATTGTCTGAGAATCAAGGCCCATTGTCTTAAGTGTCCCAACAAATTGCTTGTAATCATCGCAATACCACTAGGTAGGTAACTAAACAGTCTTTTAACACTAGGAACGCCAGGATTGTAGCACTACCTTCAAGCGCCACAGCGGTCTCCCAGACCGCTGGGTGTAACGGCATTGATGGCGTTCATAGTTGCAGTAACAATGCATTTGTTTGATAAAGTTGGGTGTTAATTATCAAAAATAAATAAAAAATAAAAAAATACAATACGAAATAAGCTATAGGGTCTCCTTATATGGTATGGTATATGGTATTATGACAGCCGCTATAGCCGATACAAGTGTGGAATTCAAGCTATATTTCCTAAACCAATAAACAAGAAATAATAATGCATGACTGATGTATTTAGATATATGCATCCAAGGAAACAACACACGCAAAGTCAACTAAAGTGTTAACTTAAGTGTTAAAGTGTCAACTAAAGGCTATAGGCGATATCGACGGGCTTTGCTCTAGGCTTTTTTCACAGTGCGCAGTAGCCTTTCACTGCACGGGCCAAAGCTGAACAGTTTGTAGTATGCTATGTATACAATGCTAAAATAGAATAATTTACACTATTCTATCAGATAGGACAACTATGCATATCAATTCAGGAATTACACAATAAACGAAATAAAAACATTTATTGCGCTGCAGGTCCCGACACAAAATAGCAGGCAAAAAACACATAATAAAAATCACACAATATTCAGAAAAGAAATAATGAATGAATATTAGAAAATAACAATCAATAATAATGATGTAGACTACATAGAGTAAACGAAATACAATATAATTCGTCAAATTTTAACATTAATAATTAATTATTATTATGAATAATATAACAGAACAAATAATCAGAATATTTGAACAGTTCAGGTGAAACGAAACAAGACGAAGTGTCGCAAGATGTGCGCGTTGATGGCAGCCAGGTCCAGGATGAGTACAGCCGAGCCATCGGATCCACCACGTCAACTCCGACCTGAGATAGAAATTAGCGCAAACTGTAATCATTGTCCAACGCAAATATTTGTCACAACATCAGTGTGTTTTTATCTGTCTCTATAATACTACCATTTACACAGCTCACCTTGGAAACGTTGTAGAAGTTGACAGTCTCTGGCTTCTTCTTCAATCACTACCAATATCCAGGCGTTGGTGTGCTGTGATAAGGATAATTGTAATATTAATAATCCGTTAGTAATAATTAGGAACAATTATGAACAATATAACGAACAAAATTCACAGAATATTTTGACAGGTCAGAGGAAACGAAATAGAACATAACAATAAGTGATTTTGAACAAACCTGAGGTCCAATAGGCAGTCCAGCTGCCTAATTTGCTTTACGCACTGCAGCCGGGGCAAAAGCTCTTCACCCTTGCACTGCACTTCCCGCAAACAGGTCGCTTGCATCCTTCACATGCAATCAGGGTCTTGTTCTTTTTGCAGTGGCTGTTGATCTGGCATTGCTTCCGTGTTGCGGGCTGTTGCTGGTGTGGCTCTCTCGGAACATGCGCGCATGTGGTCTTCTCTCAGCTCCTTGGCCAGCTGGAGGATGAAGACTCTTCGGGCGATGCTGTTCCCTGTGCACGTCTTGTACAAGATGTGCGCGTTGATGGCAATAATAAAAATAATAACCTATGCCAACCTGGCACCAATGGAGTGGATGTGGAAGTAGATGGCTCAGCTGGCAGAACTGGGGCAGTGTTGTTGGGCTTGGATGTTTTACGTCGGGGTTCCTCTGGCTGATAGTCGGAATCAGACGAACACTCCTCCTCGCTCCAGTCCACATCACTCAAGTCTGAAACTTCTCCACCATCAGATTCCCCTTCACCCAGTTCGTGAAATAATGCCAAAGCCTCCTCTACATTCAGTCTTCTGTTTGCTCTCTTCATCTTCTCTCTCTTCGTCCTCTTGATCATCAAATAGCGGGCAATAGCAGACAATACTGACTCAACTCAAATATGCTACTGCTCTGTGTTTTGAATTGAGATCTCACTATATATAGACAACGGGTATTATTGAAGAAAAACAAGAAACATTGCTTAGCAACCAAAGACGCGCAAAATGAAACCCGCGAAATTTGAAAAAAAAAACACATTGTAACGTAGCGATGTATGGACATACAGTATGCCGTCAATCTGACCGCTACGGCGCTCCTAGGTATAAATGCTCAGAAATCTTTTGTCTTTTGATTTAGAACCTTCAAACTTTGTGAAAATAAAGTTAACACATATTTAGGAAAAGTCATGGACTGGGGGCCTCATACTCTTTATTTTAACAGAGATATTTGCAACAGAAAACCCGAGACCGCCGTGGCGCTTCTAGTGTTAAATATCAAAGAGAAAATACATTCAACGATGAATTACCTCATTAGCCAGCCTCTGTTGTAATCATTGCATCAATAGTGCTCTTTAAATTATCTTGACCTCCAGATGGTCATTTTAGTCTCTTTCCCTGTCACTTTCATTTTGTCCACTCGACGTGCCTCCAATAGCATGCAAAAGTTAAAACTCACTCACACTGTGCTGGAACAGCAAACTGACAGCTTATTAAGACTTCCAAAATTGAGTTAAATTCCATGTGACCTCTTAATCTATTCTGTGCTTCTTCCGATCCACAGTGATCTCTCTTCTCATTAAGCAGAACAATAGCCACTAGAATTCATTATGGACAATCAAACACAGATCCTAAGGGCCCATTTAATTCTCCTTCATTATGAACATTATTGTTATTATTAATATGCTTAAGTAGAAGGCTGCCATGTAGGTTTGCTTCTCAATATTGAAACATTAAGCCACCCTTTTTGCAGGTGCTATTTTGTCATTGCATCACTAATTCACTAACTGAATTGATTGCGACTGTGAAAAGAGAGTGTCATGGTTGACATTTTATACGATAGAAACCAAACATTTAATTTAGAGGACGTTTTCTGATCTAACATAATTAAATTTAACAAAATCTATATTATGTTAGTTCATTATCTTAAATAACACAGTGCAATTACCTTTAGAAGTACATTTGTGGATATTGTGAACAGTAACTCCTCCAAGGTCACACTGAGACCTATTTAATTCTCTAGCATTTTACTTTGTGATTATGTGTTAAGTTATTATGTGTTATGTCTTAATGTTGTAAATAATTATAGTTAAGGTATAATATGCTTTGTAATAAGCAATATAATCAATATCAAAATATAAAGTGTGTGTGCAAAATGTTAAGTCTGCATAACTATAAAGTGTGTTATGATAAGTTTGCATACATATAAAGAGTGTGTTTGATTAAGCATGTAACCTAAAGATCATAAAGTAATCATAAAGTTTCAAAAACATAGTCTAAAAGTTTCCCCACAGTAATCACAAAGTTTTTAAAAAAAAACAGTCTGAGGCCTTCTCACAATAAGGGTGTCCAAGGACGAGCTGCACAGGCCTCATTTTGATAAGAGGTACCTAGAAAAAGACAGGCGGGGCATGCGCAGACAAGAGAGGCCCAGGTGGCCATTACGTAATGGTGAACGGGAAAGTCCCCAATACTCCAGGTTTAACGGTTACGTAATGGAGTAAAACGGGAAAACGGGACCACCTACATGCCCACAAAGACCCCCCATAAGACCAAATTTGGCGTTAAGACACCATTATTTTCTTGCTGACAAAGCTAAAATTAATGAAAACAGTTTTTAGGATATATAAGATCATGCACAGACAGTTGTATTTCAGTCTGGTTCCGGAACCAACTCGGGTTTTGTCTCTGTTGAAGAATAAAGCTCTATTGCATCGAACTCTGATCATCTCCAGTGACTTCTTTGAACCTGTTTGAGACTCCAGTAACTACAGAATCTACAGAATCGTGAAGAAGATTAAGTGTTGGTGTGGAGGTCCGGTCTTCATCACTGGCCTGAAACCTGGGCTTCTTCCTCCGACATTAAGCTGAAAAAATGAAATAAAAAGCTGTGCTCTGGAAACATCACAATAGAGTCACCTACATTCAGTATAATTTGAATAGACCTATTTCAACTACAAGCATTAACATTATTCCAAGATGTGCAAAGTGTTGTCTGTGTCCATTATGGGTTTACAATCAAAACACACCTGGTTATTCCACCAAGTAATCACTTCATTTTCCAAAATCATCTTGAGTGTGACTACTGTGGAACTACTGCTAAAGTCCCTTTGAGTAAGGCACTTCACTCTAACTGTGTGCGTGTGTTTATAACAATCAGCTACTTCTCAAAGCGTAGTTATATGTTAAACGTTTGGGATCTACTGCAATTTACACTGTTAGGGCCTGGAATGAGGGATATCCTGAGCCTACTGTTGCTATGTTTCAGGAAGGGAAACCGAAACACTCAAGCCGTCTGGTGTTGAATCCTTTCCACTAGATACTGTCCATGCTCCTCTCTCCTGGTCTTCGAATTCATTCAACCACTTATTTATTTGAATGATGAATGAATGAATATAAGCTCTCCTCTTCCCTCCTGCTCTCCTCACCTCTATCTTCTCTCCTTTGTTCTCTCAGGCTTACCTTTCTTAAAGGGACAGCACCCGTATTCACCGGGAACATTCACCATTAACATGGATTCCTTCTCACTCCTGTGGTGATGTCATATGTTCGTGTGTGACTCTGCAACTATTCCCCGAGACTAAATCTATTACAATTTTATTCCTCACTATTTCTACATTACTGCAACTTTTTCAACACAGCAAAATGCACACACATCTTACAGGTTGCCTTGCTGGTAGGTATACAATTATCAAACACAGACTGTCAATGTGGATGATGAGAATGAGAATTCAGAGAGAATGTTGGAGTTTGCTGAAAAAACAAAAGACTACTTGTCTTGTAACTATTACTTCCGTGGGGACGCGTGCCATGTAATAATCCTAAATGTTTTACCACACAGAGCTAAAATCAATAACTTATGTACGTAAATTACAGTATGTGACCTCCTCCAGTAAAATTGATCCTGTTCAGAGAGGATGCTGCTACTGCTTTCTCCATCACCCAGACATCTAGTCATGTGGACACGCTCTATCATATTCACGGCCATGAATCAGCTCAGAAATGAGTGAGTCATGGTGTGTCAGGCCAGATGGATGGATAACTAAACAGAAACGGACAGGCCATTACACCCATAGATGGATGGATGGGAGATTGGATAGAAATACAGACAAGATAAACAAAATGAAATCTTCACTCCATACAATCTGAGTAAGGTTGCCCACCGATCCCTCGGAAATGCCAGGATAAGCACACTGCTGCAACTGGGTCAAAAAGAGACATTTTCTGCACTGATCCACTCTCAAGAGCAGGAACAGTCTATTATTCACTACTGTGCACTGATGCAATTGATATGATTTATTTATAAAGCCCCAGAAGCCATGTAGCGGTGGAAGTAAATGACGTGGCTGTTATGGTTGACCAGCTCATGAACTTGTTTCTGAGCTGTGACACTGGTGCAGCATTGGGCTGTGTGCTGCTGTTGTGCCAACAAGCCAACCAGAATCACAAAAGGGCCAGCTCTGCTCAATTCTCATTCAGCTGCAACTCTGTCTTTCATTTTCTGACTTCAGGGCTTATTGAGGGAGCAAGAGAAAGAGAAGTGTGAGAGTGTGTGTGTGTGTATCTGAGTGAGTGAGTGAGTGAGTGAGAGTTTTAAGTTTCTATACATTTTTAAAGATGGGTGTATATACCGCAATAAGATGTACCTCTCTTTTAAATCAGCATAGTACATTTAAATTTGAATGTACTTCATGTATGTTGTGCACCTATAAATGACAAATACTGAAAAGTTGAACTTGAAGTTCATAATTACTAATTAGGTAATTCACAATAAAAATACCCAGACTGCACAAACAGTGCATTCAACATTAGCTCAAGTCTACAAGATACCCTTTTGCAGTATGCCTTTCCATTTATATACATAGCCTTCATACATATACTTAGCCTCAATATTTCTGCCCACATTATGTCTTTAAAGCAGCCAGACTTGAGTTAGCTTCACCACCAGTTGGTACGGCAGTGTACAAGGCTCCAGGCTAGCCAAAGTTTTCTTGACAGGTATGAGGACCCAAATAGCCCATGTGCAACAAAGGAGGAAGTTGACAATTTTAGAGGAAGAGACAGAAAGAGAGTTGGAAAATGGAGACAGGGTGAAGATCGAGAGAGATGGTATAATGAGAGGAGAGACAGCTGGAGTGCTCACTGATGGCCTGGAGGAGAGACTTAGTGGTAGTGGTAGTTAACCCTCCTCATTGCCTCACTTTCCATCTTGCTCTCTATTCTGCTTTCTTTCATCCCTCACACTCTCTGTCTCACTTCCTTTCTCACTCTCTCCCTCAAAATGGGCCTCATTCACAAAACTTTAAATTATTTGTAAATTCATATTTATGTGCATGAGAATATACCAACGTGGGATTCATAAAACATGCAGGAAACCTCGATTTGTGCGTAGAACAGGTGTATCAGATGATTCCAATCATTTGTAAATTGGATGCGCGTGCCTGTTCAAGCTGATTTGCATAGGTAACCTTCCTGTTCAACACCATAAAAGGCGTGCAGACTGAAGGGTCGTGTACAAGTAAACCATGGCCAAAAGAGGGAAAAGAGGAACTTTGCGGAGTCCAAAATTGAAGTGTGCACGAGAAACGGAAAACAACAGAGTTTTCAGAAGCATAAGCAACAGAGTCACAAGAAATGATAAAAGTAAAGCATGGCAAGAAATTATTAATGCTGTCAATGCTGTCTCAACAGAAACACACTGTTGCTGAGGTAAAAAAGAAATGGTTCGACATGAAATTAGATTGAAAAAAAGAATAAGGAAAAGTAGACATATATTATTAGCCACAGGAGGATGGCAGGGCACTGTGGCGCTATCTGACATGGATCAGAGGATCAGTACTATAATTGGAGAGACCTCGCTGTCAGGTGTCCAGTCGGCATTGGACTTGACACAGATCAAATCCGGACTGCATCTCCGTCAGATGGTAGGACTATGGAAATTGTATTTGTAAGTCGTTCAGTTCTTGTGATCAACCCATTACAAGTGATCATCTTGTATTGTTATAAATAAGGACAATTCGGCAAATATGCAATTTCAGCCTATTAGGTATTTTTTTCTACAAGGCCACTGAAACATTTTGTTGTTAATGAGGTTTGGCACTACTGTAATTGATTTTGCTAAGGATAAGGCATTCTAAGTGCCTTCCCACATATTTCGACACACACACAAATTCTTGCATGTTTCCAGACAAATCCAGATACAAACAAAATGAGACTATGTTCGTAGAAACGTTCGTACAAACGCTTTATGATCAAATCTGATCTAACGAATGTTTTGTGAATGAGGCCCATTCTGTCTCACTCCCTTTCTTACCATCTCTCTGTCTCAATTCTGTCTCTGTCTTCTATTTCACTCCATGTCTCTTCTGCTCTCTTTCTGTGCCTCTCTTCAGTCCTCCATTCTTTCAATCACCAAGTCCCACTATATTTGTTCATTTCCACACAGGCACTTTCCTTTAAATGTCTTCTACTTCTGTCTCTTCATCAGCCACCTTTTATTCCCTCTCCCTCTCCTCTCTCTTTCCTCCCTCTTTCTCCTCTCCATAGATGCATTCTGATCCATGCTAATGATGCCACTCTCGGTAACCAAGACAACAGGGCCACAGACACCCTTGTGCAAACAAAGGAGAATAGTCAGAGTTTGCCATTGAGTGCACTCATACTTGGTGTGACACAGACCTAACTCTCTGCCCATACAGTATGTCAATTCCACCTGCACCACAATATGGATTTGAGGGGTTTTGTGCAAGAATGAGATATATACCTGTGGTTGAAAAACTTAATGTATGCACCATTTTAATGTACGCACCCTTCTTAGCATTTTTTAGGGCAACCATTTCCTCTGATTTCCTCTGTGTGACTGTTCTCCTACATTTTAGTTTTGTTTCTGAAAGAACTGCTAATAGGAAACTGCTAATATTTAGTCGTATTATCTATGCTTTGACTTGACAAACCTTACTCCCAACTACTCTTTCTTCAGAGATCTGTATACCCTATAATGTGTGTGGCTCTCTCCTGAGCGCTCAGCTATTGCAAATAAATATACTCAAGTAAATCACGACTTGACTCTTAATCTTTAGTTGACAATTTTATTCAATAATACCATTATATATATACCACCACAAAAGCAACACCTACTCTTACAAAATGATTGACAGAACTAATTACAGAACTGGCTCCAATGTATTTTAGAAGTATTCATAAAGAACTTCCAGTTATGCCAACAAATTCTTCAACAATGAGAATAAAAAAAATTAAAATCTTTAATGGTTTCAAAATTAAAAAGTGGCCATGGCTATAATTAGTCTCACCCTTTAGAACAATTAAAATCAATTTTGTTCGAGGAAATAGATTCTCATTTGTAGTGCAATTCAACTCACCTGTGACAGGTTGCAGGTGCTCACATGGTATAACAGAAACAATTATCCAGCTGTCTGAGGATATCTATTGACTATTATCACCAAACATAAGTGTTCACAAGGCTTTTTAACACTGAACCAAGAAGGGCTATATGGTGGCAGGCCACGTTAGACCCCACTGCTGAAAGAGAAACACAAGACGACCCAATTGATTTTTGCCAAGACCCACCTGGACAAAACTAAATCCTTCTGCGAAAATGTTCTGTGGACTGATGCAACCAAATTAGAGATCATTGGCAATCGTCAAATACGGTGGAGGTTCCACAATGCTGTGGGGCTGTACTGTACTGTAGTCTCGCGTACTGGACGTATGAAGGGCATCATGAAATCAGAAGATTAGATGTTCTGGAGTGGCCAGCATGAGTGCTGATCTCAGTCCCATTGAGAACCTATGGCGAGACTTGAAATGTGCAATTGGTCTAAGGAATCCTTCAAACATTGAAGAACTGGAGTGGGTTGCAGCTGAAGAGTAGAAAACATTTATTGCTACAAGAAACTTTTGGAAGCAGTCATAATTCCCAAAGTATTATTATTATTAGAGTATTAGAAAAGGATGCCAATAAGGTCTGTGCATGAAGTATAATTAATCTGCAGTTGTTCACGTTGTATAATGAAAAATGCCAGTTCAGGGGGTATTTACCTTGAACTTTGACTTTATTGCTGGCTCTGACAATAATGCCACTATCCGATGTAAAAATCCTTAAAGTTTATTTACTCTCTCTACATGAATTAAAATAAATAAATACATTTAAAAAAAATCTTTTTGGTGGATTATCCTCTGGTCTGTATAATAAAACAAAATGAATGCAGTGGTAAGTAAAGAGCAATACAGCATAATCAAAAGTGCCCGCTTAGCACAAGCATCATGTGCTTTCGCACGTTTTCGTGGGAGGTGACTAACCTTTATTTAAATAGCGTTTTCAATATGACTCTTCCATGGTGCCCATGTGTAATCTGCTCACAACACGGGTCTGTATTACAATGGTTATTAACAATAGTAATAACATATAAAATAATGTTTTCACTTTTCAAATTGCTTTACTTTTTAAGAAATTACAGACTTTTTCTACCCTTGCCTGCTGCCAGGCTGTTGGCGTTATGGGTAACATGGATTTCAGGCCAGCCAATCAGCTCTTTCCCATCGAGTAATGCATGTGTTGGTGCTTCAGTCAGAGCAAAAATGAATTCATGTGACTTAATGTCACAGCATAAGGGATTTACATTATCTGTACATAACTTATCAAGGCATTCAAGTGGACATAACTGTTTGTTTTCCTCGACCACTTCATAGAGCATAAAACTTTATTTCAGACTCATTTGTCATGTATTAAGTAGTACTAATAATCATTATTATTGCTGCTTCTTTGTTAAATGACATTTAATTGATTCAGTGTAGGCTACACAGATACACTGTACACATGAAAAGCAAAATTAAGTTGTGCAATAATTTTATGAGAGCAAAATTAGATCTGCTGGCTCTATGACCTCAGTATTTGCCTCTAAATGCATCTGCTCACCCTAAAGGCCTAGCAACTTATATTATTGAAATCCATGCCCACTTTAACACTGTGTATGCAATATGTCAAGCTGTGACAATATTTGGCAAAGCTTTAATTTCTTTGTAATGTGGCTTATGTAGTTTCTCCATGGTTTGGCGTTCTGTTCAATATTTTGTAATTTTGTGCTCTGTCTCCTTTGTCTTAGGTCCTGCACAGTGGAATGTCATGTTTCTCTCAAAATTTACTACTGTTTGACAAGACAGTCCTATAGATTGCAGTTAAAGCATGCATCAAGTTAAGAGGTAAAACTCCCAGTTAATTTTTGATGGTTATTATTGTGTTCTTTTGTAAGCAACTGCATTTAAGTTGTAAGATGTTATTCCCTTTACCTTTTTCTCTTGTTTCTGCAGAACTGTTCAAATAGGTCTTGGCGGAAGGCCACAACCTTCCTTGCTCCCCTCCGCCAATATTCTAGGCCTATTTGAAGAGTCTGTCTGGTTAGAACTTAGTAAATAAATTGGCAAGACTTGTCGCCCACTGCCATCTGTCAAGATTATATCCATCTCCAAGTCCAGTGCCGACTTCACCACATTTGCAATGGAATGAACACTGGCTTGGTCCTCAGTAAATGTTATTGTTGTCACATGGCTGTGGAGGTTGATGTCTCCATCCATCAGCTGAGCTACAATGAGACCAGAAAACAGAACAAGACCTGTGCGCTGTCCTTTTACGCACGGTGCCGAGCACAGAGCTAGAGAGTCGAGTCAAGTAAGCTACTGCTGGGAAGCCCTGGGGCAGAGCATTGCAATTACTCCGGCTCCAAGTAGTACAAGTTACTGGTCAGGAGTTCTGAAATTAAAAAGCAAGATGCCAGACTCCTCATCTCATTTACGCACAGCTCTCCAATGATAGCGCATTTGATTATGCTATATTGCTTTACTTACCACTGCATTCATTTAGTTTTATTATACGGGCCAGAGGATAAAATATTTTTTTAAATTTATTTATTTACTTTAATTTATGTAGCCTAGTTAAGAGAGAGAACGGTAAATAAACTTGAAGGAGTTTTACTTTTAGGATTGTCATGACAACAGAGCTCAAGTTCAAGGTAAATCAAGTCTTTCTACTAGTCAGACTCATCACAGGTCGCAACACTAACATACATTTGCATTAGCACAAGTAGGACAATGAACTGGCATTTTTCATTATACAATGTGAACAACTGCAGATGAATTATACTTCATGCACGGACCCCTGAACTGGAATTTTTCATTATAGAACATGAACAACTGCAGATGAATTATACTTCATGCATGGACCCAATAATCATAGCCATGGCCACTTTTCATAATATTTGTATTGTTTTATCATGTGCTGTTAAATAGACCGAAAGTTCTTTAATTTTTCATTTTTTTCAGAACTATTTTGCCACATCCTGTGTCTTATCACTATCGCCTCCACACATATATAGGGTGGGATCCAAAAGTCCATAATTTATAAAAAAACTAATACACATTTTTTGCCAAATGATATTTCTCAAACAAGATTACTTCATTTAATTAATATTGTTTCAATGGAAGTCCTTTTTCAAAGTTAAAGCACTAGCAGTAATGACAATAACGCATAGAGGACCATATTCATTTAGTCAATATCTGGTATTAGTTGTTCAAAGACCAAAACAATTTACACTGTGTATTAGGAGCATACATGTGTTCATATTTGAATGAAATATATGGTGTGACAACAATTTGAGAAAACCTTACCAAATGGTGTGTGAAGAAGATATCCAGATATATTTCAACTTCATACGAGCATTTCTGAAAGATCTAACAATTTTGATTCATATCAGTTCTAAATAATATATTCTTGAATCACAAGTATCAACTGTGTAACAAATTTGTATCGGTTTTTGATAAATAATGAAAATGAACAATTCTTGGTAGTGGACTTAGGCTTTTGGACCCCAGTGTCTATAGGCTATAGATATATTATACCTATATATGTAACCCATAGATATGGAGGTGATGGTGAAATAACACAGGATGTGGCAACGGTGAAACGATGAGGAGAGATCCTTGCATTCTGCTGATCCACTTTCCTCTCAGTGGTGCACCTTTTTCAGGTGCAGTTCTCCAAAACCCATTTTTAGTGTATCAACAATTATACATCCCTCCTCACAAATGTTCCTCATGAACACCAAATTACTGCAGCTCCCTCATTATGTAGCTTGAAGTTAGTGAGTATAGTGTCCTGTAGATGCCTTGCAGGGGGAAAAAATGCCTATAAAACTGTAGGTTTGCTGCACACCTAAAAACTCATGCACAGACTTATATCAGTCTTATTAACTTTTTGATTTTTCTTAAAGGGGGGGTATTTTACTCATTTTTGGGCTATTTAAAACTGTTCCTGGGGGTTTTTACAAGACGTTTGTGAAGTCTATATAAAAAAAAATCCTAAAACCAGCTTCTGTTTCAGTCTCTCATTTTCTCCATTGTAAAGAACAGGCTGTTTTGAGGGCGTGGAGGTTGTATGTAATGAGCACTGCTCTGATTGGCGGAGGCAGAGAGCAAGCGCGCCCCTGCTGCTCAAGGTAAACAAATAAGCTTGACGCAGTGATTTACCGTAACCATGGCGGCCGCTCCAGAACCAACACTGAGACCGTACATGTTTGAGCCGGAGTCTGACCCAGAATGGGAAGAGGCAGCTGAGGCAGTTCCACTTAGTTTCTCAATGATAACAATTCCGTATAATATTGTACTTTCGTGCGTTGTGTTTGTGTGTATGTGGGTGTGTGAGCGAAACTCTCTGCTGTAGCCGGTTTATGGCTCATGTCCATAAATTTATTGAATACAACTTGCAGACAAGCTAGGATTGACAATTTTGTTGAGCTAGTTAGCCAATATATTATTGGATGCAACCTATTTGCATCCAAACAGCGCAGCGCAAATAATTATAAGAGGCAAGTACTAATGGTGGCTAAAGTTTACCGAGCTGGACACATTCGACAGACTTATAAAACAGACACTGGTCCCAACAAATAACTTTAAGATGTGTCCTGACTCCAACAAATAACTGACTCCAGCTTTAGTTTTCTTACTTCTTCCACACCCAACAAGCCCGTAGCTAGCCCCGCTAGCTCGTTAGCTAACGAATAGTCAAATATACTAACTAGACTAACTTGCAAATAAAATCAAAACATGGTGACACTTACAGATTCCAAGTTTGCAGATGGGTCACATACCGTATGAATTGCTCCATCTTTAAGCATCAATTTAGATGCTAATCCTGCTGTGAACTGGACACACGATGGCGCGGCCGTGTCTAGACGCCGTCGTGGCAGCTCCGCGGAGATTGTGCGTTTTTTTAGTTTTTGTGTTTGTTTTTTATATATTTTTTTGCACAAACACATTGGCACTAACATCCTACGAACGTAGCACACTTCTGGACATAAACTTTTGCGCAAAACAAAGGTTTTTGTCCACTTTTTCCATCGACCCAGCGTGGCTGGCGGAGATCTTACGAGCGAGCCACAACAACAACAGTGGAGACGCATCTACGGGGAGACGAAGGAGAAAACATTGAGGAAAACGGAGCGGAATTCTGAACAGTCTCTGGAAAATAAGTTGGATGATGTTAGGGCAAGGATTAGATTCCAACAGGACATGAGGGATTGTAACATCTTTTGTCTGACGGAAACAGGGCTGACCCCGCTGGTGCCGGATCGAGTCATATGCCCAACCGAGTCCTTCTCTGTTTTCCGAACGGAAGAGTCTGGCAAATCTAAGGGTGGAGGGGTTTGTTCATGACCAACAACAAGTGGTGCAACCCCAAGGACATTAAGACTCTTTCTCGTTCCTGCTCGTCGAACCTGGAGCATCTGACGATCTCATGCCGTCCATTCTACCTTCCCCGGGAGTTCAGCTCGGTCATCACCACAGCCGTCTACATACCACCACAAGCGGACACCGACGTAGCACTATCGGACTTACATGATGTGTTATGTCAGCATCAGAACAAGCATCCCGATGCAGCTATGGTGGTGGCTGGGGACTTTAATAGGGCGAACCTAAAAAAAGTCATGCCAAACTTTTATCAGCACATTACGTGTGCTACCAGAGGGGAAAGAACGTTGGACCACTGCTATACGCCGTTCAAGAGAGGCTACAAGGCTGTCTCTCTCCCTCCGTTCGGCAAATCAGACCATGCCGCCATTTTCCTGCTACCAGAGTGTAAACAAAGGATAGCACGGGAAGCGGTAGTGACGAGGGACGTAAAGTGGTGGTCTGACCAATCAGAGGCCGAGCTACAGGATGCTCTGTGTGACGTCGACTGGGACATGTTCCAATCCAGTTCCAGGGACGTCAGCGAGTTTACGGAAGTAATTACGAGCTTCATAGCAACGCTAGCCGACACCATCGTCCCCACAGTAAAAGTTAGGTCTTTTCCTAACCAAAAACCGTGGGTTGATAGATCCATCCACGACGCTTTGAACGCCGTACTGCTGCCTATAACTCCGGTCTTGTATCCGGCAACATGGACGAGCACAAGGCAGCGTCCTATGGACTGAGAAGGGCGGTGAAGGAGGCCAAGAGGAGGTACAAAGACAGTGGAGTCGCAGATGGAGCAGCGCGACACCAGACGCCTATGGCAGGGGCTACGGACTATAACCGACTACCAGGGCAGACCCCCCGCAATTGTGAGTGCCGACGCATCCCTAGCGGACGACCTGAACTAATTTTATGCACGGTTTGAGGCGAGCAACAACATCGCTAGCTCGCCGGCTAACAACAACACTGTTAGCATAGCCGAAGCGAGTTCTACCGCTAGGGATGTACACACACTCTCTGTGACTGAGCACAGTGTGAGGAGGGCTCTGACGAGGGTGAACGCCAGGAAAGGTCCAGATGGCATATCTGGGCGAGTACTGAAGACCTGTGCTAATCAGCTAGCTCCAGTGTTCACCACAATATTCAACCTTTCCCTGGCTGAGTCCGTGGTCCCCCCCTGCTTCAAGAGATCCACTATTGTCCCTGTGCCTAAGAATGCTTCTCCAGCATGCTTGAATGACTACCGACCGGTGGCCCTCACCTCGGTGGTCATGAAATGCTTCGAGAGGCTGATAAAGGACTACATCTGCGCCTTCCTCCCTCGTACCATGGACCCGCTGCAGTTTGCTTATCGTCCAAACAGATCCACGGATGATGCTGTCCCCCAGGTACTGCACACCACACTCTCTCATCTTGACAGCCGGAAGGGGGGCTATGTGAGACTGCTGTTCATTGATTATAGTTCAGCTTTCAACACCATAGTCCCCACCAGACTGGCTGGCAAGTTGATTGAGCTGGGACTGAACACCCCCCTGTGTGCCTGGATCCTGGAACCTGACCGCCAGGCCCCAGGTGGTCAGGGTGGGCAGACACACCTCCAACCCCCTCACCCTGAACACAGGATCCCCCCAGGGTTGTGTCCTCAGCCCCCTACTGTACTCCCTGTACACACATGACTGTGTGGCCAGGTTCAGCTCCAACTCCATCAAGTTTGCGGATGACACAGTGGTGGTGGGCCTGATCTCCAACAACGACGAGAAGGCCTACCTGGAGGAAGTTGCTGATCTGTCACTCTGGTGCCAGGACAACAGCCTCCTCTTGAATGTCACCAAAACTAAGGAGCTGATTGTGGACTTTAGGAGGACACAAGAACAGAGGACGTACTCACCACTGGGGATTAATGGGACTACTGTGGAGAGGGTGAGCAGGTATAAATACCTGGGAGTCCACATCACACAGGATCTGTCATGGTCTGTCACACAGACACTCTGGTGAGAAAGGCAAGGCAGCGCCTTTACCACCTCAGGTAGCTGAGGAAATGTAAAGTCTCTCGGAGGATCCTTCAGTCCTTCTACTCTGGAGCTGTAGAGAGCATCCTGACAGGAAGCATCACTGCCTGGTTTGGCAACAGCTCCGCTCAGGACAGGAAGGCTCTGCACCCTGCACCCACTACACTCCCCACCCTGCAGGACTTATACACCAGGAGGTGCAGAACCAGAGCCTGCAGGATCAGGAAGGATCCTCACCACCCCAACAACGGACTGTTTCAGCTGCTGCGGTCAGGCAAGCGCCTCCGCAGTCACGCTGCCAAAACATCAGACTGTGAACTCCGACCTCACCAGAGCCCCCACCAAGACCCACACACTGCCCCTCTTATGCACACACACGCACACACACACACACTTAAGTAACGACTACACATAATTTATATATATTACATACATACAATTTCTCATATTACTATATTTTTATAGTGCTCTTACTGTAAATATTGTGGTTTTTTTTTTATAAGAGCTCTTACTGTAATACTGTAAATATTGTGTTGGTTTTTTATTGTAAATACTGTGTACTGTTGCCCTTTGCACATCCCTGTTGAGCATTGCCACTTTTTCATTTCACTGCACACCCCATCTGTGTATGTGACAAATAAAGTTCTTGAATCTTGAATCCCCGACGTGAAGTGATTATCAGACACAGGCTACAAAAATGATCTAACTGTAGCCAGGACGTTGATGAAATTAATCCACTCTGTCCTGGCATTTTCACATGTTGGGAGACTGTGCAGGGATCTGGCCGTAGACATGTTGTTGTTGTAGCTCCACTGTTCCAAAGTAATGGTGCATTCCATTGTACTCGGATAAAACGTCCTCCGACATGGAAGGGCGCAATAGAACAGTCATTCAAGTCGGAATTCCCAGTCGGAAACTCGGGCAAGATCCAACTTTGTAGTTTACATTTGTAATGTAATTCGGTTGATTTGAGCTCAACATTACGAGATAAAAAATACTTAGGTCAATTGTAACACGTGGAACATGTATAAGGGCCAGGAATAAGCCGTTTTCCATAATATGTCCCCTTTAATGCACGTAAGGACACTGGATTGACCGATATGGGGTTTGTTGATTGAATTCACACAGTGCTGAAGCAGGCTGTAACAGTACCACTATCAAGTCTTCATGATGCAGATGCAGAGGTGGAGATTTCCAGGAAAAAGGCCAGCTAAATTGAAAGTGTCACCTAGATGTTACCTTTCTGAACAATAAGTGAAATAATGAATTCATCCCAGAGTGATGTAACTCCATTTTATATCCATTAACAGAGTCTTCCCTTAGCCAGAGACTCCATATCAATTTATTGGATTGTTTAATGTAATCATGCATAATGCAAAGGGACTAATTGAAAATGGCCGCACCAAGAAGGGGCCAATGCATTAAGGAACTACTTAGAATCAAAAGAGGATTTGCTAAATGGTCCTTCAGGCTTGAGATACTGGCAAATTAATTCAACAGTGGGCAAGAGAGAGAGCATTACCTTTATTAGAAGATGAAAACCTCAGTTGTTTTGTTCCTCAGGCACGCATGGCTCAAAAGCAGTTGAACATCTTTGTCCTGTGGGAAATCTCAAGTGTTAGGATGTGATGTAAGGTAAATGCATCTTCAGTCAACTTTACATAAATTAGTGTTCCAGCTATGCTACGGTTCACTGATCACACAACAAGGTCTAAATAAATCCTTGGACAACGTGGAACAACTAGATGAAAAACTGAAAAACCTTTAAATGGTTCCTACTAAACTCATTAAAACTTCTTTTATGTTTTGCCGGTGGAAGAAAATGTCATCAAATCAAGAACAAATGTACTTCCTAGTAACAACCGAGCTGGGACACCTACAGCAGATGTCAGCAGCTAATCTGTTTCATTTTATTTTATTTTAATAGGTTTATAAAACTGATTAACGTTTTAATTTCATATTTTACAATAACATCATATAGCATATGGCTTGGTAAAGCACAATCTCTCATCTTCCAAGCTACATTGCTCATTTATATCCAGATTATTACAAATTACCTTTAGCTGGGAACATTACCCAGCCGTCCATTGCTTAAAATACATTTTGTTTTTGACCTCTGTGTCAGTTGCCTTCAATTCTGTTTCTTACTTAGGCTGGACTCCATTATCATAAAACATCCAACAGACTGATAGACAAGACATGTTCTGCCCTGGGGTAATGCACCATCCTCAGAATAACAAAACCTATCCAGGAGACGCTACATAATATTTTTTTCAGGCAATTAAAATGCTGCAAACTATGACTTTCCTCCACATCCATCTCCCTTTTCTCATCTTTCACTTTCATTTTTCTACATCTGGCCTTCATAGACAACCTACCAAGAAATAGCATTCCTCAAAACTAATTTATTAGCATTGCTTAGGCAGTAGCCAGGGTAATGACTTTGTCATTAGTTTGAGCCATTTGTCGAGGGGAATAACAACTCAGGCCTGAAACAGGTCAGGGCATTTTTAATATTCCATTTGGGCATACTTGTTTGTTCCATGCAGAAACACTGTGTCAGTGGATTTTAGTTACTTGAATACCTCAAAGCAAGTTGCAGGCAATATCTCCAAGTCAAAATGAAACGGAGCTCATAATCGTATGCACACCGAGAGAGAGTGTGGTTAGGAATAAAAGACAAAGCGAGATTTCACAGATGAAAAGCCTAAACATAGTCCAACACCCAGACAATTATTTGCAAGTGAAATAAGGCGTGTTGGGAGGGAATTTTGCAATGAGAAATTCATGGTAAAATTAATTACAGGGGTTAAGGGCACAATAAATAAAACAAAATCCCCTCATTCACAGAAGAAGAGAATCTGATTACTATGATTAATTTGGGAGATTCAGGGCTGCTTATGCATTGTAATGTGGGGTTAATTATTTTTCTGTGATCATTTCTAACACCCACCCCCATATTGACTGTAACCACATAGAACAAAAATGATAAGCATGACATTTAATGTGAGTTTCAGTTGGTCTTTAATGGGCGCTGCAGTGTTTGCCTCACTAACAGGTTAGAATGGGTATGTGACCAAAAACATGCCGGCATCATTGCTACAAAATGTTGAAAGGCTCTCACTGTCTAAATACATATAGACAGATTTAACACTTGCCACTTGCTACTTGTCACTTGCTAATGTGTCAACAATATTTTAAAGGGGTTATAAGTACTGCCCCATAGCACAAAATGACCATAATACAGCTCTGGAAAAAATTAAGAGACCACTCCAAATTTTTCTTAAATCAGCATCTCTACATGTATGGCAGCCATTTTACTCAAACACATACCTATAAATAGTAAAACCAGAGAAACTGATAATTTGGAGTGGTCTCTTATTTTTTTCCAGAACTGTATATCTGTAGGGGTTGATAGGATTGTTGATCAATACCAATGACGTAACAAATACTTTGCCAGGTGCTGAGATTTATGACTTTTAATATTCAGTTTCTGGCCGGTATTCTGTTTTGGAATGAAATCTCCCCACCCACTGGAGTTTGAAAACACTCCCAATAACCCATTTTTTGTTGACCATGTTCAAAGCAGAAGCAGTGCGAAATTATTATATAATAATTATAAGTAAATTATTTTTTGAAAAAATAACAACACAAAAGTCTTTTAAATGTTGAATGTCAAATTCCATGGCACATAGAAAGTACATGTCATGGGTTATCAACATGGAGATCTCTCTCTCTCTCTCTCACAGAGCAGTTCCCTTGCATTCAAGATAACGAGAGAAGTGAGAAATCAATAACCATTAATAACCACATTATTGTCATTTTACACCAGCCTCCATTGTTCTCACAAGCCACCAAGGCAATCTCTCAGTTGCCTTTCTCCTCTCTCTCTCTTTCACACTGTCCCTGTCCCCGACAGCCTTTGGGGACCCTTTGGGGACCCTTTGGGGATACTGTCGACCAATCAGAGTGTTCATTAAAATCTGGGTTTATTTGACATAAAATTCTCCAGGAAGTAGATTGGATATCTCAAAAATGGTTTGATTCTGACTCAAACTCCTCTGACTTCTGATTCAGAGGAATAGAGGGCAGTCAAATTTCCCCAATACTGAAAGAATATTTTGGATAACTTTAAATTAACATATTTTTTTAAAACAATACCATGAGATTTGGAAAGGCAATTCTCATTGCACTGGATTTTGTATGCTTGTCTCTAATGATCTCTTATCTTCATAGCCCTTCTGTTGTATGGCCATTGCCTCTAGGCCAGAGATTCAATGTAATTACCAGCACACTGCCACCCAGGAGGCTCAGAATGAGCCTGCCACTCTTTGATCATAACTGATATTGAATGGCATTTACCCTCTGGGCAAAGAGAAACTTGTTTCTTTGGCTCAGTGAACAGATGGCTGCATGATGTTGGAGGTTGTTGCTATTATTCAAAATACCTCTGAGAGAATATGGAATAGCACAAATCTTTTTAACACTTGGAGAGCTAGAAGTGAGCACACAAATGTTTTGGTGAGGATTTGCGGTGTTTGTGCTTTGTATAACAGTAATCTCTAGTCGAACACTGAGGAAGATGCTGTCAAACATTTTCAGGATGGAATTTGTTATTCCACTCAACCACGTAAAACTGTAAAACTAAATGTTAATGATGGAATTTTCGATTCTGTTCACATCCTGTTTAAACATTCCTCTGTCCTCTGTAAACGAAAGCTTATCTGGAAGCAGTGTTTACCAAAACCATTTTAAGGTGCTTTGGAATAAAAAAGAAAGATAGGTTGAGAGCTCAACAGGCAAAGGTGGATCAAAACAGGTTAGCTACAAAAAGCTCTCTTTTTTAAAGTGAACATTACAAGTGATTTATAAGAAACTGGAGGATCTTCAGATTCATATTTGTCAAAATGTTGTGCAACGGCACTGCTTCGGTATATCGGGTTGCTTAATCAACCAGGACCAACAAAAAGCTGTATCCATGTGCACTATCGTCTAATGAGGCCCGTGCCAATTCTTTCTTTTGTGTTTAAATGTTTGGCAGCTGCAGTTGAGGAAAAATGGCTAGAAGCTGTTATTAAGGAAGATTGTACGTGAGGGAGAAAAGGTTAGATCAAGGGAGCGTGCACGCAGGCGTGATCCAGGACAGCTAGGAGTGGGCGGAGACTGGAAAATAAAGGTAGGCCCAATCCCAATGTCCACACTCATGGACTTTGAGGCGCGTTCCCGTTAAGTCCGCGAGGGTTTAGGGCTGTCCCACTGTCAAATCGTCAAGTGCATGAGGGCTCTCTCGCAGACTTTTTGAGCCCTTTATGCACACTTTCCGTAAGTCCGCATTTCTGCAGACTTTGCCTGAGGGAATTACCCACAGTTCATAGCGTTGTGACAAATGTTTATTCATCAACCATTTCTTTTAATTTTTGCTTAATGATGCTGTTTTGACAAAAACGAGTCAATTGATTATTTGACAATTACCTCTCGTCCACTCTGTAAGGCAAGAGCCTGGAAGACGTTCAGATCAGGCAGTCGGTCCCTTAAGTGCCTTGGTCGTGAGGAAAGTAAAAAATGTAAAATAAAAAGTCCCAAACCCACATTTGTACATTTTTTTGGTGTCGTCAAGGTAACGCGATATCTCGCAAAATGCTGTCCCATTCCTATTTATACAATTCCGAGCCCTTGCAGCCTCTCACACTCAAGCATTTACCAGGTGACGTCAGTTAAGTCCGTGAGGGTTCAGGGTTTAGGCCTTAGGGAGGACATTGGGATTGGGCCGTAGACTTGTTTGAGCAGTTAACTGTGCTGGCGGAAATAGTTAGCACTAGCCTGAGGCCAGACATGCTGCTGTGGTCTGAAGCATAGAAGTTAGTTTACTTTATTGAGCTCACGGTCCCCTGGGAAGACTGAGTTGACGAGGCAAACGAGCAGAAAAATATGTCCCAAGCAGAGGAAGGAGCAAGCGAGTGGTTGTGGATAAGGAGGACGCATACTAGCTAAGGTAAGCGCTAAGGTAAGCGCCGCTGGGTTGAGTCCACTAATTTGATTGCCATTTACCCTATAGCTCCCAGCCTAGGCCTCACATGAGAGGGTCCTGATATTCCTTTAATGTTGAATGTGTTTTTAAATGAACATGTTTTATTTTTATTCTTTATCAAAGGTTGTGACCAAAGTAGAGTGGCCTATCACTGTTTTCTTTCCTTTTTAAATAAGTTGTTTTTAGTATGTTGGAAGGATCTTTTGTGTTGGAGCTAATTTGTAACAAAGGAGGGGGGGAGTTGAGGTCGCAGGTTGAGTGCCGTATAGCTACTGGGCCCCTGTTTGCTGTGTTTAGTGTGTTTATTTTTAAGTAAGGTTGGTCCAATTCATTGGTGCCATACGTGTCATGGTAATTTGGTTTCTTTTTTTATTTAATGTGTGTCTTATTGGTTTGTTGTGTGGTGTGGGTAGGGCACGCTACCCACACCACACAACAAATAGGCCCACTGGCCTCCGGTCTGGGCCCTCCTGCCTTTCCTCCTGCCCTTGGTTGGATTTAGTTCAGGCCAAGTAGTTTAACCCCCAGTATCATTGACCCTTTCTTTTTAATGTCACCACAGTTGCTCCACCTATTGGTTGTCTTATATTTTTAATGTAACTTTTAACCCTTGGAAATGTTAATAAAATATGGTTATTTTTGATACAGCAGCCTCTGTTCAGTTCATTCTGGGCCTTTACCTGAGCGGGATTGTTTTGTAGCCTTGAGGTTCCCTCACTCCTGTAAGTGAGGGTGGTGTTGTCAGACATTTATTACATCGCTGTAACGTAGTAATTATTGTGTAAGATTAATTGACAAGGAGTGTCCTTGGGAATGCCACAGTGTGGAATAGAGTAGCGCAGTGTAGCGCTGTGTGACTGTATTTATGGGATTGTACTGTGTCATACTGTGGTTTTGAGGGGGGTCTGTACTGCCAGCTAGGGAAGTTCCAAGTATAGGCATGGTGGCACATACATACACACTCTCCCAATCCTTAACCTAAACAGGATTCGAATCCCCCCCGCCTCGCACTCACACACACTGTCTAGTTGTGTTGGATGTTGTTGGATCAGATAGACAGGTTTGTATTGGTATGTTAATGCTGAGTCAAGGCTAGGTTAATGTTAGGTTGATGGCAGGCATTAGATTGCAAGGGTAAAGTTGTGAGGTGGTGGCATAGAGGAGGGTGGTTCCAGATCGCTGGAATACACCGTTGAGCCTTCTTGAGGTGTCGTAGGCCCAACTCAACAAAACATCAGTGAAGGAAAGTGCCCACTTGATAACCCCAATGACATGCTGCATACCACTGTTGGCTATGTCACGCCCTCCACTTCTGCCTCCTAGCAGCACCCAGTATCTCTCTACCTGTCTCTTTGTTTGTGCCTGTGTGTATGTGTTGATGGGCGTGGCTCCAGACTCCGGCTCCTCCCTGGTTACATCATCAACCTCTCGCTCCTGCTCTGCCTCCACACACCTGCGGTTCATCTACCATCATCCCCAGTTTTTAAACCCCGGCCTTCCACCCACTCATCGCCAGATCGTTGTTTGTACTACAGTCAGTTTTGCACTCAGCCGCTTTGTAGTAGTATTACTCAGAGTATTCCCTTCCCTGCTTGCCTGTCTGCCTGCCGGCTTTCTCCGCCAGTCATCCTGTCTGCCTATCTCCCTGCTCGGTCCACCCTGTTCCTCCACCTGCCCTATCTGCCCCAGCCTGCCCTGCCCATCTGCCCTGTCTACCCTGCTTGCCATCCTGCCCTGCCATCCTCTGTCCCTATTCCCTCATTAAAGCCCTGTTTACCTTAATTACGTCCTGTGTTCTGCATTTGGGTTCTCTGATACGGTCTTAACAGGCTAGGGTAGGTAACTGACGACTGGTGCCATCTGACGAATGACTCTGTAGATCTATGACGGTGTAGTCTGATGTTTGCTATGGTCTTCATTTGGTGGTGGTTGTATCATTTGTATTTTTTTTTTTTTATCTGAATTGGGCTTGTACAAGTGTTTGCCTTGGATTATGGCACAAGGGATTTAGTAACATCTTGTCCTGTGTATTAATGAATGCATCCTTGTTTTCATTTGGTTTTATTAGCCTTTTAGAGTTAGCTTGCGTGCGTGTGTGCGTGTCCCTCCCTCCCTTTAAACCAGTTTAAGGAGCTTACACCTTGTGTCCGCAAACCTGTCTATCTGGTTCCTTACGATCCCCATGCACACACTTTATCTCCACCAATGTACCAGGCTTTTGTGTATCATGGTCTGAGTACAGTCAGAATCCACCAAAGCCTGATTTGTGCCTCCTTGCATTCTTAGCAGAATGCAACACATCCCTTCCTGACTGGGGGGCCGATGACCCGAACCACCTGACCTACCTCCATCACAGGGCAGTTTCTGGAAGTGCCTGGACCACCCTCAGCCAGCACTCCTGCCCAGGTGTCTGAGGAGTCCTCGGTGGTGCAGCGTCAGCAGACACTGAGGCTGGAACCTGTGGGGAAGAGGGAAAGTGGGGGTTAGTACAAGGACAGTGGAGCCGTAGGAGAGAATCCTTTCTTCGGGGCTAGTGTAGGCCGGGGTGACGCGTTCCACCACGTTGAGAAGCTGCTGCGTGTAAGCAAATGGGCAGCCAGAGTCCTTTTTATAGGCAGTCTTGTTAGAAAATCCTCTGGGTCATTTAATGTCTGCAGTTTTGGCAGGATGAACTGAGCCATGCGGGATAGAGAGGAGCTCATTTCTCTAGTAGGGGTGGCCAAGCGTTGCTATAGCTCTGCAGGACAGTGTGATCTTTAGCCACATGTAATTTCCAGCGGTGCCGGGCTCTGTTGTTTTTGGGAGATGGTTTGGCTCTCATGCAGCCAGACGAGGCAATGTATACATGCTGTAGTGGAGATTCAAACTGTTGCTGTCCGTCCCTGTTCAGGCACCAGTGTCACAAGTTCTGGGTTGTAGTATTTGAATAGACAGGTTCTGGACATGAGGTGTAGGTGCACACAGTTTTTCTTATCACATACACACCATATAACAGCCCAATGGTAACTTTAGAGTCTCAATTCCTGAGATCCACCTCTCTGGTCAGTGTGCGCCATTCCTCCCAACCTCACTGCAAAAAAGTCCATATACCTGAATAATCCCCAACTAATTGCAGCTGTGTCTGCTGAGGTGGCAGAGCCACTCTTTGCTCTCTGTCCAGCCGACACCCGACACACTGCCACACTTACTTTTTGATACAATGATGAGTAAAAAATCAAATGAACCACAGGAATACACTTAGCAATAAACTTTTTGTACAGAATAGGAACCACTGCTTTGCCAAAGCACTTTTTTTTATTTAATTACTGTGCGACTATGCGAATTGCAAGCAAGCTGAACTTCTGGGGCTAGGTTTTTTTTTGCAAGACCAACTCCCACATCAGCACCATCTTTCAGTTTGGATGAGGTTCATGACCATATTATGGTCTGCAATTATTTTGAGGTTCTCACTCTGAATTTGGATATAAAACTGAGAAAAATGTATACCATGGCCAAAATAACACATCCCAAAACAGTAATAAATTGAGAATGACAATTTAAACATCAACAGCATAAACACTGACAGATTCTGAACTGTTCAGGTGAAGAGGTGCAAAAAAAAAAATGATGGTGGTGTGATTAGGCTGGAAAATGGAAAGCTATAAGCATTTAATTAGGCCGATGGCTGCTTTCATGCTATCATCTGTTGCCATGATACAGTCTTAATTAACCTATTTAAAGTCTGTGGCCTGTATTTATGTCCATAATGGCCCTTTCCAGTGTGAAACGTAAGACAAATCATTGACATACTGTAGTGTAATCCCCTAGGGCTCACAATATTTCCGTCTGTACACTTTCACAGAAACACAGGCAGGTATGATCCATTGTTGCATACGCATTATAAGAACAGGTCACGGATAGTTGTCAATATCCTGCACATGTCACTTTAAAATGTGGATGCCAGTTGAAGAGGGATTACTGCCAAAGTAAAGTAATTTTTTTGGTGTCGTCAAGGTAACGCGATATGTCGCAAAGTGCTGTCCCATTCCTATTTATACAATTTCGAGCCCTTGCAGCCTCTCGCACTCAAGCACTTACCAGGTGACGTCAGTTAAGTCTGTGAGGGTTCAGGGTTTAGGCTTTAGGGGGGACATTGGGATTGGGCTATTGTGTAGTTAGAGTGCAGTCATTGGCAATCAGTATTATCATTCACAGCTGCTCCTGGGGATGACACACACCTGGGGTGTATTCCAGAAAGCGGGTGAGGGAAACTCTGGGTTTTCCGTTCCAGAAAGAGAGGTAACTCAAACTCTTGAGTCAGTTGCCATGGTTACCATGGTACCAATGAAATGAACTCTGACATAGTGACGTTTGCATCCAACTACGCACATTTCCAGTGGAATTTCGATTTCATACGTAAGAGCATTTCTGGCATTGGTGCCATGGTTACCATGGTAACTGACTCTGTGAACCTATCCTGGTCACTGGCAGATTTTCTTTAACAAACCCTGAGTTTCTCCCTGCCTCCTCCCTCCTGCTGAGCCTGAAGCAGCTGTCAGACATGGGGTGTCCTTTCCTCTGTAACCCGATAGATGTTGAAGCCGAATTAATTTGCATAGCCTTACATCGAGAGAAGATTTTGAGACCCCGATTAGATGTACTATCATTCCCTGATGAGTACCTAATTGAACGTTAACGTTATTCGTCACACTCTATCATTTATCTGAACAACATTCTCCAGCCCTACATCTCCAATATTACACACCGCTGACATGCTCTCAGATCAGAGCGTTGCTCTTCGTTTTTTTGCCAACGGGAGTTTCCTTAATAACATTGGCGACGCAGAACACATGCATTTTGTACAACTCCTTTACCGGTAACTGGGAAAACATGATTCAAGATTCAAGATTCAAGATTCAAGAAGTTTAATTGTCACATACACACACGAGGTGTGTAGTGAAATGCAAAGTGCCCATGCTCAGCAGAAATGTGCAAAATAACAGGTTCACACTATTTACAATAAACTAACACAATATTTACAATGTCACAGTTTTTAAGAGCTCTATATAAAAAAAACAACACAATATTTACAATAAGAGCACTTTATAAAAAAATATAGTAAAAAAAGGGAAAATTGTATGTATAATATAATATAAATTATAAATTATGTGTAGTCTTTACCTAAGTGTGTGTGTGCATAAGAGGGGCAGTGTGTGTGTCTTGGTGGGGGCCCAAGACACACACACATAAGGATGGCATTAAATGATACAGTTCTACATGCAAAATTAACCTGGCATTTACTGAACATCTCACTGTGTCAATCTGTGCTGTGGAGGTTGATGGACCCTCCTCCTGGTAATGCCCAGCCATGCTCTGTTAAAAAGGATAAGAATGTGCAGGTTGTTTGTCCATTCATTATTTATTCTCATCACTTCAGTGTAAATGTCAAACTCCAAATTCCACACAAGTATGTAAAGAAATGGGAATGGGGAGAGAGCTATCAGTAGCTACCATACATAATATTAAGATGTATACCTCTGCAGGCCTCTCTGAGACAGCAGACAACGTGTCTTCTTAATCATCATCATGTGATGAAGACAAGCATTCTGTTTCGGTATACTTTAAACTACTATATGTGGCAAGATCTCTGGAGTATTGAGTACTTACAACTGCAAGGAGTTCTGTTGTGGCAGGAGGCTCAACAAGGCAGATAACACCACCAGTAACTGTTGGGAAAAATGACACACACACACACACACACACCCTGGGGGGTGATTGGCTCCCTCCAGGGATGCCTTCAGCCACTGGTTGCCCAGTGTTCTGGCGCAGGGCCAGCTCTTCTGCCTGTCAGAGGTGGTGGCGGTGGCTCTCCACCCGTTGCGGGCCTCTGCCTTCTTTCTGTTGGCTGAGTAGAACGTTGAAATAGCCACTGAATGATATTTACTTTGTTTAATATGTCAAATATGATTCAAACCAAAGTGAGGTACAATCATGAGCCTATAGGCCTAAGCAAAATATGCCTTACCTGTTTGAAGTATGTTTTTATATTTCATTTTCAGCTGCTTCCAATTGCGCTTTGCGCCCATGGGATTGCACCTAAATGAAAATAAAATTTCATTCAATACCATTCCACCACTTTTTTCACCTGTAATATTATAAGAAAGTGTGGTTAAATGTTAAGTGAATACACTACTGCATTCAAACTTACGCATTGACTCGGGCAGCAATTCTCTCCCACGCCAATTCTCTCTCCTTTCCCACTGCAGCTGTGTTGCTTTTCTTTCTGAAAATGTGCTCATACTCGCCATAAACACGTATTAACACTTCTAACTCCAGTGGGGTGAAGTAGGACAACCTTTTTTTCTCGCCGGTTGTCATAGTGAATCGTAGTATCGGACCTCCATTGATGATGGCTTTTTATTGTCGTCAAGCACGTGCTTAACTCAGGGTGAACATACTCAGAGTTGATTGAACTAACTCAGATCAGCTGTTCTGGAACCGAAAACTCAGAGTTTCCTATCTCGGGGTTAATCAACTCAGAGTTCAGGGTTAGTTTGTGGAACCTGCTTTCTGGAATGGACCCCTGAAGGAGCTTGTAAACTGCTTACCTGCCTATTCATCTATTTATGCTGGTCAGTCTCTCCTAACACAGAGCAGGGATGGCCCTCTCCTCCATCGGTGTGGTAAGTGGTTAGTGCCACCCCCCCCCCCCCAACCTTGACATTTGAATTAATGACTGTCTAACTGGTAATTGTGTACATGAGGAACTGTGAGGAAGCAAACGGCCAGGAGGAATAGTACAGGAATAAACCTGCAGCCCCCAACCTGTCTCACCCTCTTGCCTGTGTGCTTCCTCAGACGATGGCTTAGCGGCAACATTGCTAGCCCTTAAATAAAGGTTTGACTGCTTTGTTTGCCCTGGACTAAAAGGCTAGTAGCTCATAATTAAAGTTGTCTGAGAATGCAGTTAGCCCTGAACTAAGTGCTATGTGGGTTAGAAGACATTGCACTAAGGTTTCTTGATAATCACCAACTTCGATGTGAAGTTACACATCGAAGTTTTTACCATTTACATCAAAACACAGTACTTTAATTGTAATTGTAGCGTAAAATTGGAAATCAGAAATGATAGATAATATTGCTGTTCTTTTTATATTTTAAATCACGCTGAGACTTATTTGTTGTGGTTGTATTACTATTGTTCAGCTGCCTTGCACAAGCCTGTTTCCCCTTGGGATTTTTTTTTTTCCTGTTCATCTTCAGATGCCATGTATCTTACTTTGCCTGATATGACGACAGACGATTGAAACATCAGCAGGAATAACAAAAACTGCCACCAAGGACTCCCTTGACTTAAAAGACAGTGGGGTTTACAACAAATAATATGATGAAAGTTGTGCTCAACTATCTAACTCAGACATGCATCACCTCAATGCCTTCATATCCATGGAGGGTATAATAAACTGAGAGGATAAAAAGACTGCATCCATTCTGGCTACAATGCCTTGTGTTCTCTCTTTCTCCACACACATGTACACTCATTCACTGATTAACTGACACACACTGATTAACTGGAAAAATATGCAGACACACACCCTTTAATTAACTACAAAACAATTTGTGGTGACATTCATTGAGTTTAACATCACTGTATAAATTGTTGAATATGGTTAAATATCATGTATGCATTTAAACAACATTCAAGGTTACACTGGGTGTCAGTTCCATAAGAGACACAAATTACCTTTACTGCATGGCATTTCAAATAAAAGTATTGAAATAGGCAAGTTGAATAAGAAGTTGACTTATTTACAGCAACTGCCTGGGCGAGTAATTGCAGGGGGTAGGAAGGTTTGCGTAAGAGTAGTGCCTTTGTGGTATAGCCTCGTCTGAGAGGGAGGAGGACATGATGTTGCTGTTTCATATAGTTCAAGATTCAAGATTCAAGAAGTTTATTTGTCACATACACACACGAGGTGTGCAGTGAAATGTAAAGTGGCAATGCTCCGCAGAAATGTGCAAGAACAAAATAACAGGTTCACACTATTTACAATAAAAAACCAACACAATATTTACAGTATTACAGTAAGAGCTCTATATAAAAAACAACACACTATTTACAGTATTACAGTAAGAGCTCTATATAAAAAACAACACAATATTTACAGTAAGAGCACTTTGGAAATAAAAATATAGTAAAAAAGGGGAAATCGTATGTATGTAATATAATATAAATTGTGTGTAGTCGTTACCTAAGTGTGTGAGTGTGTGTGAGTGTGTGTGAGTGTGTGTGTGCATAAGAGGGGCAGTGTGTGTGTCTTGGTGGGGCCCTGGTGAGGTCAGAGTTCACAGTCCTGATGGCCTGAGGAAAGAAACTCCGTCTGAGTCTCTCTGTTTTGGCAGCGTGACTACGGAGGCGCTTGCCTGACACAGCTGAAACAAATCTAGACAACTGAGACATGGCTTGCCATTCAGTGAACCAACATCCTAGTGGGTTAAAGTTGATTGTGAAGCTGAAACAGTCCGTTGTTGGGGTGGTGAGGATCCTTCATGATCCTGCAGGCTCTGGTTCTGCACCTCCTGGTGTACAAGTCCTGCAGGGTGGGGAGTGTAGTTCCAATAGTGCGTTCGGCTGAACGCACTCTCTGCAGAGCCTTCCTGTCCTGAGCGGAGCTGTTGCCAAACCAGGCAGTGATGCTTCCTGTCAGGATGCTCTCTACAGCTCCAGAGTAGAAGGACTGAAGGATCCTCCGGGAGACTTTAAATTTCCTCAGCTGCCTGAGGTGGTAAAGGCGCTGCCTTGCCTTTCTCACCAGAGTGTCAGTGTGTGTGGACCATGTAAGATCTTCTGTGATGTGGACTCCCAGGTATTTATACCTGCTCACCCTCTCCACAGTCGTCCCATTAATCCACAGTGGTGAGTACGTCCTCTGTTGTTGTGTCCTCCTAAAGTCCACAATCAGCTCCTTAGTTTTGGTGACATTCAAGAGGAGGCTGTTGTCCTGACACCAGAGTGACAGATCAGCAACTTCCTCCAGGTAGGCCTTCTCGTCGTTGTCGGAGATCAGGCCCACCACCACTGTGTCATCCGCAAACTTGATGATGGAGTTGGAGCTGAACCTGGCCACACAGTCATGTGTGTACAGGGAGTACAGTAGGGGGCTGAGGACGCAACCCTGGGGGGATCCTGTGTTCAGGGTGAGGGGGTTGGAGGTGTGTCTACCCACCCTGACCACCTGGGGCCTGGCGGTCAGGAAGTCCAGGATCCAGGCACACAGGGGGGTGTTCAGTCCCAGCTCAATCAGCTTGCCGGCCAGTCTGGTGGGGACTATGGTATTGAAAGCTGAACTATAATCAATGAACAGCAGTCTCACATAGCCCCCCTTCCGGCTGTCCAGATATAGTGTCCATTTATTTACAGTGCTCCATTACATATGTAAATCACATAGAAAAAGCACAGCCTGATGCTCTTTCCTACAGACCAAATACATTTGTGTGTGTATATGTATGTATGTGTGTTATGGGGGGCCAAACAGGAAATATTTATTGAACTTTGATATATATACATCTGACTTTATATATATATATAGCTCTGGAAAAAATTAAGAGACCACTCCAAATTTTTCTTAAATCAGCATCTCTACATGTATGGCAGCCATTCCATTCCAGTGTCTGTTGAATTCCATCACAGGCACAACTCATGTCAGTAGTTTATAGAATAAAACAAAAATGTTCATTTTACTCAAACACATACCTATAAATAGTAAAACCAGAGAAACTGATAATTTGGAGTGGTCTCTTAATTTTTTCCAGAGCTGTATATACATCGGTCTTTTATGGGGGGCCAAACAGGAAATATTTATTTAACTTTGATATATATATAATAAACTTTGATATATATACATGTACATCGGATTTGATATATATACAATGAACTTTGATATATATACATCGGATTTGATATACATCGGACTTTAAGTTTCGATCAGGCACTGAACTGGCCAGCTATTCAGCACTAACGTGACGGATGTGTATTTGTTTATACTCTAGTGGAGCGGAATGGCTGAGAATGGAAGGGAGCCTGTACAATCGCTGTTAAATGACAATAGTTTTCTAGAAAATATAGCAATGGCTTGCTCCAGGACATCAAATGTTACGGCTGTGACGTTAGTGTATGCAATGGAAGAAAGTATGTAATGGAAAAGTGTAATAAACAATGACTATATAACAATGACAATATTGTGAAATGCTTGAAACTTTGTCAACCCTTTTTATATGATAGAAATTGAGTTACCATGCAATCATTATTTAATCAATATTAGCCTTTTCTTCTTAACTACATGTGTGTGGTTCTTTGGACCATATGGTTATGTTTAACTCCACATCTGCACCGGCAACAATAGCAGCATGCCCTACAGGAATGACCACAGTCTGTCAGGGCTCATCAGCCACTAAATGTAGACGATGTGGGATGACGTTATTGTAGTTTTGAGAAGAAATGGTGACAGCATTGGAGAGTGTAAAGAAGCGAAATTTCACAGACTGAAGTTTAAGTAATTATTATTTTTTATTAAAGTATTATTTGGAGGCCTTAGCTCTGGCATTACAAACAGGAGGAGGACAGGGGGCCCCACTGGAGGAGAGGGGACCCAGTGCTCTTTCCATGATTTGTATCCTGGGCCAAACTGCCTCAGTGGCTTTGTGCCTGATGACTTGGGAGACACAGATCCACCTGCCCAGATGGAACTTGGGGAGCTTCATAAAGACTTCATGAAGTATTATTACTTGTGTGTGCTTTGTTATAATGTAGCCTACTTTAATTAACAGATTCTGACTATAAGACCCTGGTGTCTCCAGCAAACTGATTGAAGTTCGGAGGAGAGAACTGATTGCGCCACAGCCATTGTGCACTGCTATAGCCTTTATATAGTGATGTTTTAACAACCTATTAATTGGTCATGTGAAGGTGTAGACTTATTCTTACTCCCCAATAATGTACTATTTTGGTGACAAACCTATTTACTCAAGATGTTGAAAAAAGGTTAACCACTCATGTATCACTATGTAAACATAGCAAACGTTTATAGTATAGATTACATCCTAATACAAGGTAGTGAAAGAAAAAAGCTCGAAAGAAAATGTCACCCACATTCATACTTTGGCATTATCCTTTTTTTGCCAACTTGCAATATCAGACTCAAAAGATTGTGTACGCATGATGTCAAGTATGTGTACAGGTACACACATTCTCAGTGCCCATTTGATTTTTATAAAATTGTGTGGGAAGTGGTGTACACACACATTTTGTGCATTGTTTATACATTTGGCCCCTTGTGTCCTATACTGTAATTGCTGCTCATTCTCATGCCCAGACTTGTATGCTTAGTTCCTGAAACATGTTTGAAAAAACTTTATTAAACTGAAAAAACTTCATCTGAGGTCCAAACTGTGTCATTAGACAAAAGAAAAGACACTCAGCCTTATGTCCTGAATGCCCCAGACATGTTGGTAAAGGTGATTGTCCATTTAAAGGCAAAACCGGACCAAATGTTTTATGGAGCCAAAAAGACAATCTGGTTTCTGCTAGAGACGAGGCAAATTGCATTGCTCACATTTTGAATCCTCTTCTTTTCCTTCCCCTTCCTCCTGTGCTATCATGCTGACATACTTGCTCCCTTCTGTTTTTGTCACTTGCCAGATTTGCCCCAGGCCTTTTTCATCACTCCGTCTCTCGCCATTGGAATTTCGGGATTGCAATGCTAAAAATAAGCAATTGCTTACAAGGGACAAGATGATTTTATGTTGTGTCTATTTGTATTGTATGCAGTTGCTCCTTTAAGCATTACACACCCAGACATTTTTCCTGATACATACAAATGGCTAATAAAATTTTATTTGAAACTTGAACATGATTATCAACCTGAACTTGATTATCACAACCAGCTACCATGCACTCATCTGAATTCTTCCCATCACCAAGAGGGAAGTTTATCCCTCTTGGCACCCCTGCTACCTACTCTGCACCATAATTTACATGTTCTTTGTGTTCTCTCCTCTACCATTGTGCCACTTTTTCACCTTCCCTGGCAAACTGAAAAGCAATTCCCTCCATCTTTGCCTCGGTTGCCCATTTTCCCCTCTTCATGATTTCCCACCTCCCTGTCATTACTTTTAGTCTCGGTCCATGAGAACATAGGAGGCGTGTGATATACATACGACGGGAACACGTTGACTCGTGGGAAGACTGATCCTTTTAACTAACTTGCAACCACTGTGTGTGTATGTGTGTACAAGGTCGAATGGTTGTCTCAGTACGTACTGTATGTCTTTGCATGCACGTGCATGCATTCATGTGTGTGGTTCTCTGGACCATATGGTTATTGTTAACTCTCTCCACATCTCCACACCGGCAACAATAGCAGTATGCCCTACAGGAATGACCACAGTCTGTCAGGGCTCATCAGCCACATACTAAATGTAGACGACATGGGCGCCTAAGACCCCAGCTTCATTCCAGTGCTGTATGATAGAACCCAACCACCTTTGACCTGCACAATCAACTCCATTTTCTCCAAAGGAAAACATCAAGGCCCATGGTCTGACCATATCCATGGGGCCTAATCAAATTGTTGTTCTTGAACTTGCCTTCCCTTGGGTGACGTTACTGCACTGAGCTCATATTTATTCACCATTGGCCTCATTAAATGCAAAAACACATGATCATAAATCCTTGGTTCTCTGGTTCTATGTCAAGCTAATTCAAAACAGTTATAAGTATAAAAGGTATGCTTTCTTTCCCTTGATAAGCACTTAAACTGGTCCAATCAAATGTATTGATGCAGTATTATTATTGAGGCCTATATCAAACAATGTGTGCCAAAGCATAATGGTTTTCCTCAAATGAACAATTGATTCGTCTTAATTGGCTTATCAAACTATCACAAATAAAGAAAGGGAATATGTTGTGTGGTGCCCATTTGCTGCAGAATTTGTAATACCTAATCACCATTGCTACTCTCAAAGATAAAGTCAAAATATGTAGCTGACTTGTGGGACTTCTTTGGGTAGTGTAGGTCATGAAAATGTTAACACATCTTGTAAATCTATGAAACTACTATTTCACAAATGCTTGTACCTTTGCCAACCTGGTCCTGGAGCAGTCAGTAAATTACTTTTCTTCACCATTATTGGACTAGTCGCCAGTCTTTGTTTAAGAAAATATTAAGATTGACTGCTATGAGCAATGAGAGGGGGGATGGAGGGAGGGGGACTGTGGGAGATGGAAGGGAAGAAAGGGTTTTTATGGGGTTTGTTTCATGGCCCAGAGGCCCCTGCTAAGACCCCCGATGAGACCCCCTGGATCTCTAAGCTACCTCCTCCCTACTAGGCAGCCCACAGATCATAAATCCCTTGCATTTTGACAGAAGGTTGAGAATAGAGAAGAAAAGCTTCTCACACAGTCTCATAGAAAGGGACACAGAATGAACATGCATGCTTTCTCTGTCTTACTCACAAACATATACATATACGTGTACACACACACACACACACACACACACACACACACACACACACACACAAGCATATTCATACACACTCTTATTCCAATAACTACATAAGAAGTCAAATATACAGTCAAATATATTGTGTAAGATCTTTCTGTCATACAACAGGCAAAGGACATGTTTGTGGCTTTATTTCAGATGGTTGGGAAAATTAATATCGGATATATTGAAAGCGACCTGCAGTTTACTTCATTGTGTGGTTCTCCATTCAAGGTGAGTAAAAGGCTAAGAGCAAAAGACTCTCAGCTCCTCTGTACTGATTAGAGAATAATGGGCCATTGAATGGCATCATTTTATGGCTGGGTTATTTCAGATGAGATAGAGAATGGTGGTGCGTTAACTGCGATACTGGGGATTTACTGTAACATAACAAAGGAAACTTGCCTTGGAAAGTTTTTTGGAAGTAATTTAAATGACCCTCTGATACAGTCTATGTGCTGAGTTATCTCAACTGATAACACAGCAACTAATACACCTGATCACAATCAATCAGCCACATGCAGTATATAAACAGCAGCCTTATTCACTTACCTGTTTCCAGTGTTCTTGACAAACCCAGCACAGTCTTACTCTTCTCAAGACAAAGACAACTGAACTATATTATACCAAATCATTTTCATGGCATTTCAGCTTTATAAGTAAACAATAGACAGCAAGAAAAAAAATGGTGGCGATAGAAGGGATAACATGCAACAAAGATCATGAGTCAGATAGTGCATTGCAAGTACGTACTGTGTGCTTTAGCCCTGAGCCAGGACAATGCCAAATGTACTATTCTGTAATATTCACTCTTTGCACACTATCTCAGTGTTTCATGATCAAGTAATCCATGATTTACTAATCTTGGGGTCACAACCCTAAGTGACGTTGCCTAATATGAAATTTTTTCCAGAATAACTCATTCCAGAAATCATATCTGAATGTCTTGATTGTCACCTGATGGTAAATGAAAAACTACTGTATTTTCTCATGTTTATTGGACTTCAAAGAAGCTATGGCAAACCATACAGCCTTACTAGCCCATGCAAGCTTATAAGGCCAGCTTAATATTTATCACTCTTGAGTTATAAAACAATGACTACATTTACATGGACTGCAATAATCCGATATTGACCGGATTAAGACAATTCACATTTTCTGATCACCTTAACCCGAATAAGGTCATAATCATAAGAGTAAGCATAATCAAATTAAGACATGTGGGGTAATCCAATTTTAGTTGCATTATTGAATGGCATTGTAGACATTTAAACACCTTAATCAAACTATGACTGTCTATTGATGTTTTTGTGGCATTTTGCGACATATAAGGCAATCAAACTGCTTGACAGACTGTGGGCAAGTCTTTAAAATGCTGGAGTCACAGTTTTTCTGCCCTCATTGTGAGTCACCATCCTTAGTCGTCAATTCAACTCAACTTTATTTATAAAGCATGTTTAAAAACAACGGCGTCCGGTTAGATCTGTCGGTAGAGCATGAGACTCTTAGACTCAGAGTCGTGGGTTTGAGCCCCACATAGCTTTGACTATCATCTTTGTAAGTTGCTTTGGATCAAAGCATCTGCTTAATGACTGTAATGTAAATGTAATGTAACTGACCAAAGTGCTGTACAACTTTATATAACTAAAAGCTGACATGGACCACCACAATACAAAGGACAGTACAAAATACACAGAACAAAACACAGAGAGAGCAATCATACAGGCACATTAGGTAACCTCAAACGCCTGGGAAAAGAGATGAGTTTTTAGGTGGGATGTTAATGGAGGGGGCAGAACTGCAAAAGGGTAGACTATTGCACAGCCTCGCAGAGACAGCTAAGGCACCATCGCCCTTGAGCTTGAGCCAAGACTGTGGGACAGAAAAAAGCATTTGGTCAGAAGAACTAAGGTGTCCTACAGGTGGAATGGGGGCAAAGGAGATCGGCAATGTAAGAAGGGGCCAACCCAGTTAGTGCCTTTTAAAACAAACAACAAAACCTTAAAATCAATTCTGTAGCGAACTGGCAAGCAAGAGGAATGGTTTGATTTTAGCAATATTTTGAGCTGAAAGAAGCTGCATTTAGTTGTCCGTCAAATCTGAAAGCCGAATTGAAAATCAAGATTTCTGGCATATGGTTTGATGTAGGAGGACAGGCTGTTAAAGATGCTTCTAATGGAGTCAGAGGGGGCAAATAAATATTAGGGTCACCAACCAAAATTGTCAGGAATCCCAGAAGTAATACTTCACCATTCCTTTTTACAATATGATAAACTATATGTTGCTTTCCCCACACTCTCTCTCAGTAGTCAGTTGCCAGAGACGAGGCTCCAATATTTGAGGCGTGCTTTGATTGTTAGGGTCAGGCTCATGGCTTTTGTCACAGGTAGTCATCTCTCCTTCTCCTGGTTTTCGTGTCTCTCTCCACTGCACACTGTCTAGCAGAGCAGATATGCTATGAAATAACCTTAGAAAATATTAGCTGATGATTCCAATGAATATAGCAGTGAAGTGCCTGTTCCATTTCAACTTATGCTGTTGCCTGGATATGGAAATACAGATCCATAAAATCACATGACTTTAGCAATATGCTCAAAGATGGTAGAACATAACTAATGAGCGTTGAATTGAAGCAAGTTTTTACTCCAGCACACCCATTAGAACTGTCAAAGCAGACTTAACTTAAAAATAAATAAAATCCAAGACTCTAAAATAATGAAATAAATGTGGATAAATAAATCCCTGATAAAAATGAGCCAGCATCCCAGGGTACAACATCTGTGAGAAATTCTTTTGTGTTTTTTCCCTAGACTCGGTAGAGCATACACAGTAGTTACGGGCACACGGCATATTTCACACGGAGTTGAACATAAAAACGCTAATTATGAAAAAATAAAAAGATGAAATAATGCATGGAAGTTGTTGGGCAAAATAACTCCTCACCAGGTGGAAAATGGGTATTTGAAGGCCTCTGTATTTTGTTTTCTAGTTGCCATAGGTGATCTTTCATATGTCACTTGCAAATTAATTTTTCTTCATGTTGTAGAAGACATATTCAGACAAATCTCCACTTGAGTAAGAGGAAGGTATGTTTAAGCATATGTCATTTGGTGGATGAGTGTATCCAAAATCTGTCAAGTGTATGGAAAGTATACCATTAACAGTTTACCAAGTAAGTTCACTAAGAACAAGTCTTTCTTCACGACAACAGCATGGGTGAGTAGTTACAGGGGGAGGGAGGGCTACACACATTAACACACTCACACATAAGACCTGTACATTACTATCAAAGGGCATTTAAATCATAAGAGGCTAGGATTCCGATTACAAGAATATATTGTGACAATGACATGGAAAATGTGCAAAAGTAGAGGTTTGGCATAGACTCCAAGAGGTATCTAGTCTTAGGGCGATGCTCCTCAGGGACAGGTAGAAGACAGCTAGACCCCCCCGACTGAAGATCTAAAAGCTCTGGATATCTGATGGAGCAGTGATGCTGGTGATAGCGGGGGAGGTGGTGGTGCATCAGGGCAGCAGCAGCTGAAATCACAGCAAAGCACAAAATAGCTGAGGGAGTAAAAGTAGCACGTATCGGTTTGTGATTGGTTCCCACAGTAGGTGTTAGGGAAGGTGTTTGGCGCGTGGGATAGGGTCGTTGGATGATTGGCAATGCTAAACTGAGGGGCGTGTTTGGCTCCAGTTTACAGAATTAAGGTAGCCTTCCTGATTGAACTTGCGCTAAGCTACCAAGCATATTTGGAGTGTTTACTCCCTTAGTTTGTTCAGGCAGGTGAGAACAATGCCGTTCGAAATCGGGAGGCACCAAATAACCGCAAAAATGTGGGTTTTACTTACTTCAAAGTAAACTGTGGTACAATTTATTAGGAGTGAGAATGTAATCTGGACCAGCTATAGGAAATATCCCAAAACATCACAGGAACTCTGTTCAATAAACAAGCTACTTGTGATTAAGTAGCTTGTGACTTGTTTACAAGCCCTGGTTCGCTTGTAATTGGGCGGTGTAAACCTAAATGAACCAAATACAATAATGGAAAGTAAACTTTTCCAGTATGGTTTGGACCAAAGAAAGCAAACTGTAGGTGCAATCATACCCACAGTCTGGTGGCCACTAAGCAGCTCCACTGTAGCAGTAGGTGGATTCAAGCATTGCAATGCTTTGTGTAGATGGATAGATATATAAAGTGACATCTCCCCTAATTAATTGGTTTACATGTGACATTTGCATTATTGTGTGTATTGTCTTTTTGAGCTTGGCAACCCTGAACTATCTCACTAACTATACATGTGCAACTTGATCACACTTACAGAAATGTGATTAAGATGTGTAGTTGGATGTTCTGACTTGTCTCTATTCATGTGAGCAAAATTGGAGTACTCCACATATGTTACTGCGATTATGCCTAATCCGACTAAAGCGTCATCGCAAGTTATGGTGTTTACATGGCTCCTGGCTTAGTCACATGATTGTCTCAATCACATCACAAGCACACATGGTCACTGCCCCACCCAGTTGAACCAGAGGCTGACTTGTGACCTCCAGTCTCACTTAACTTTCAGGCTAACGCTGTCCCCAAAGCCTACAAATGAATTTGGCCGTCACAGTAAAACCTTTTTGACTAAAGATCTTGTCTGATTCAGTATAAGACAAGGCAATAACTCCAAATTTTGAGTTAGAGGTTAGGTGGAGTGGAGAGACACAAGAGATTACTTTTTGGGGATACTGCACCGGGCCTCAGGGTCCAGAGTACTGCTGGTTTCCTATTCTGCTCAGATTTGAGCAACTCTGCAGTATAGTATAGTAAAGTCTGTTTTTGTTTTAATATTGTAGTGTGAATGAAAGATGGATGTCAAATTCTTCTATTGCAAAGGACCGGATATTACAGCTGTGGTCCTCCTTGATCCAGAGGAGTCAGACATTGATGATCGAGATGATAATAGAGTTGAAGATCCTGACTATGCAGGTTGCACTGATAATGATGGACCTGATGGAGTACTTAGCTGGTGGCTAACCAGTGAAGGGAGGCAAAACACATTTCAGTTCCTCAGTAGTTCACTGGGTACACGTAAGCTGTGGAAGAATGTGGACAGTGTAGAGGGAATCTAGAGTGGGCTACTAAGCCCTAAGTTCACCACTCCCACATACATGTATTGTTTATGTTTTGTTCAGATGGCTGCATGTTGATTGGTTCTTTAACATGACCAACAGAATATTCTTTGTCTTGTGAAGTGATTCTCTACCCACACACGTCCTAGATGAGTATCCCAGCATACTTGACATGCATGCATGACAATATTATGAAAGCCGATGAACCGCAATGTGTGCACCATAAAATGTAAAACACAAAAGATGTGTCCACAACAAGGCTCTACATAAGCACAAGCCATTCCAAACTAGTTTAATGGTCAGTTATTTTTGATTGTTTTCTATTAGTTCTCTATTGTTGTAAGATATTGTAGCCGGTGGGACCAATCTAATTTTGACAGTGACAGCAATTTAATTGCTTTGATACCTTGTGGACAGCTATTGGCCGGGTCCGTCCGTTGTTACTTCCACGTTGTCTTTGCCTGTTAGTGTTTTTAAGGTAAGCTTATGTTTTAATCGATGCACGTGATTACCCGTTTTAAACCTAAAGGACTCATAACAGATGTTGCATGTTCGCCATATCATCTATAGGATTGTGACACAGTATGTGGTGAATTCCTGGCCTCCAGTCAATGTGCGTACTTCACCGATACAGGCAAAACGACGATCGGCTGTTCTCGGTCACGATCTGGTCCTCTTTTTATTAGTCCCCTGCTAAACGGATATTGGCAACTGTGCGTATGGCTGTTTAGCCGCTGTTCTTATTTTTCTATTTATTTTACTATGCTGCTATGTGGTGTTTTAAATGTATTGTGATATAGATGCATTTTTAGTAACCAGCTCGGTGGGTGTTTTAACAGAACCTCGTCACCCGAGGCTCTTGTTGAGCTGGTGAGCCAACTTTTATTTTTGTTTTTAGTGTATTTAAAAACAGGGCATCCATTAGCCTGTATAACCTAACCTGTTAAAGCCAGGGAATTTTACACGGAGGGCGCTAGACCAACCTTTTAGTTTGCTGTGTTTCCACTAGAGTGTGTGTGTATGTGTGTATATGGCTGATAGCCCATACGTGGATCTATTTGCAGTAATCTTAACATTTGATGTGTAAAGTTTGTTTTACCATTTTTATCCTCTGTTGAGTCAGCCCCATGTGTGTTCCCCCTGGTGGCTTCGGATTAGAGTTGTACTAAGATTCAAGATTCAAGATTCAAGATTGGATGACTGTTAGGAGTTTGTTTTTAATCTTCTATTTTTTTTTATCCATGAATGCATTTGTATGTTTCTCCAATCAAGATTGTAATAAAGATAACCTTTATACTGGAAGGGCTGTGGGTTCATTCAATTGAACACTAACCTGTTGTGGAGGAAGTTGACCTAAGCTTACTGTGAGGGTCTCCCACCCTATACTTGGGAGTGGCGTAGTCTTATGCAAACTAACCGGAGTGCTAGTAGCTCCAAGGGGTTACAATATTATGAAGATAAAACACACATTTGTGCTTTGAATTCAGTTTGGTATAATGCAACATCAACGTAGTGCGTTCAAGTTTAGATGGGGGACAAAAGTTGGACCAACAGCTTTCTATGATTACAATTAAAGCAGCTTGAAAGTGGGGACTGGCATACTGTCAAACTGTAAAATGACCAAAAATACTTTTACTGAATTGTTCATACACTAAAGTGGGCTTTACATCTAAAAAAGAAAATATATATAAACACACAGCATCTGGTTTTGGAGCACGGAAATTATACAGAGCAATATATCATTATATACATAGGTATATGCAAATTGAAAAGACCATTGTAGGCCATTGTGTGGCAAGTCAAAACATGTATCTGAGTACCTACATCAAATGTTAAATATTGTTCATCCCATAAAATGTTAAATTAAAGCGAGTTTTACCATAAACAGACATCTCAACCGCATGCTAGACTTATGTACTGTATCTTCTGTAGTAAAGGTCAAAAACCAAAAGTTGGAGGTTGTTATTTGGGTTGCTAGTGATGACAATGTAAAGTAAAATAACGTTTTACATTGCTCTTTACAGGGATGACTGTTAAAAGCTTAAGGCGCCATTAAAAAAAGATCAGAGTAAACCATACAATTCAATAAGGCTATCTATGGGAAAACAAAAAGTTGTTTGTGTACTGCATGTAAAGCATGTTTTCAATGGATTTGCCTGGGTTTCCTCCCACATTCCAAAGACATGAAGGCTCTAAATTACCATACAGTGTGAATGTGTTTGTTATGGACTGGCAACCTGTCCAGGGGTCCGTTCCAAGAAGCAGGTTCAACAAACTCTGAGTCTAACCCTGCACTCTGAGTTGATTAATTCCGAGATAGGAAACTGTGAGTTTTCAGGTCCAGAACGGCTGATTTTAGTTAGTTCAATCAACTTTGAGTATGTTCACCTTGAGTTAAGCGCGTGCGCGACGACAATAAAAAGCCATCATCAATGGAGGCCCGATACTACGATTCAGCATGGCAACCGGCAAGCAAAGATCGGCGTACTTCACCCCACTGGAGTTAGAACTGTTATTAAATGCTTATGGGGAGTATGAACCAATCTTTAAAAAGAAGAGCAACACCGTTGCAGCAGCAAAGCAGAGGGAATTGGCGTGGAAGAGAATCGCTGCCCAAGTCAATGCGTACGTTTGAATGCAGTAGTGTATTCATTTAACATTTAACCACACTTTCTTATATTACCTACTGTACATGTGAGAAAGTGGTGGAATGGTATTGGGAAAAAAATATTTTCATTTAGGTGCAATCCCACGGGCGCAAAGTGCACTTGCAGCTGAAAATGAAATATAAAAACATTACATTACAGTCATTTAGCAGACGCTTTTATTCAAAGTGACTTACAAAGGTGATAGTTAACACTATGTGGGGATCAAACCTACAACCCTGAGAGTGAGAGTCTCATGCTTTACCAACTGAGCTGTCTGGGCCAGACATACTTCAAATGGTGTACTTGGGGCGGAAAATTAGAAAGGCAGATCTAGAAATTTAATTACTGGAACATAAGTTAGAGATGGGTGCATGGTCACAGGTGAAATGTGTATACAATATAAAAATACTAACTGTTGCTTTTGTATTTGTAGGAAATAAAAAAGACCAAATGAAATGTGTCTTTATTTGAACTGCTCGGGGTGGTGGTAGCTTAATCCATGAACTATAAACGGCATATTATATCTCGGACAGCTCTTCGATCCTGGACATAGAACATCTAATCGGGGTCTCAAAATCCTCTCCCGACGTAAGGCTATGCAAATTACTTCAGCTTGAATATTGATCGGGTTACTGAGGAAAGGACACGCCATGTCCGACAGCTGCTTCAGGTTCAGCAGAGGGAGGAGACCGGGAGGAAGGAAGGGAGGAAACTCAGGGTTTGTTAAAGAAAACCTGCCAGCGAGCAGGTTAGGTTCACAGAGTCAGTTACCATGGTTACTGACTCAGAGTTTGAGTTACCTCTCTTTCTGGAACGGAAAACCCAGAGTTTCCCTCATCTCAGGGTGTTTCCCAGCATGCTTAATGCATGTTGGGATATACCACAGCCCCTTGTGAGTATGAAAAAGCAGGTAAAGAAATGGATGAAACAATGAAAAGATCCATTGTATGCAGTTTGGGGAAAGAATTCTCCTATATTTATTTTGCCATTTTATGTCACGTGCACAGGTAAAGTTTTTACAGACGTGGACAAATTTGTTGGTACCCTTCCACGAAAAAAGAAGAACCCACAATTTTCTCTGAAATAATTTGAAACTGACAAAAGTAATTGGCATGCATCATTGTTTAGTCCATATTTAATAGAAATCAGACTTTGCTTTTGATTTTTGATTCAACAGAATATTTTAAATAATAAAACAAATTAAAATGGCATGGCCAAAAATGATGGGACCCTTAACCTAATATTTTGTTGCACAAACTTTAGAGGCAATCACTGCAATCAAACGATTTCTGTAACTCTCAATGAGAGTGCATCTGTCAACAGGTAGTTTGGCCCACTCCTCCTGAGCAAAATGCTCCAGCTGTCTCAGGTTTGAAGGGTGCCTTCTCCAGACTGCATGTTTCAGCTCTTTCCATAGATGTTCGATAGGATTCAGATCAGGGCTCATAGAAGGCCACTTCAGAATAGTCCAATATTTTGTGCTTATCCATTCTTGGGTGCTTTTAGCTGTGTGTTTTGGGTCATTATCCTGTTGGAGGACCCATGACCTGCCACTAAGACAGAGCTTTCTGACACTGGGCAGTACGTTTCGCTCCAGAATGCCTTGATAGTCTTGAGACTTCATTGTGCCCTGCACAGATTCAAGGCACCCCGTGCCAGACGTAGCAAAGCGGCCCCAAAACATAACAGAGCCTCCTCCATGTTTCACAGTAGGTATGGTGTTCTTTTCTTTGAAAGCTTCATTTTTTCGTCTGTGAACATAGAGCTGATGTGACTTGCCAAAAAGCTCCAGTTTTGACTCATCTGTCCAAAGGACATTCTCCCAGAAGCATTGTGGCTTGTCAATATGCATTTTAGCAAATTCCAGTCTGGCTTTTTTATGTTTTTCTTTCAAAAGTGGAGTCCTCCTCGGTCTTCTTCCATGGAGCCCACTGTCACTCAAAAAGTGACGGATGGTGCGATCAGACACTGATGTACCTTGGAGTTGAGCTTGTATCTCTTTGGAAGTTGTCCTTGGCTCTTTTTCTACCATTCGCACTATCCTTCTGTTCAATCTGGGGTCGATTTTCCTCTTGCGGCCACGTCCAGGGAGGTTGGCTACAGTCCCATGGACCTTAAACTTCTTAATAATATTTGCAACTGTAGTCACAGGAACATCAAGCTGCTTGGAGATGGTCGTATAGCCTTTACCTTTAACATGCTTGTCTATAATTTTCTTTCTGATCTCCTCAGACAACTCTCTCCTTTGCTTTCTCTGGTCCATGTTCAGTGTGGTGCACACAATGATACCAAACAGCAGTGTGACTACTTTTCTCCATTGAAATAGGCTGAATGACTGATCATAAGATTGAAGACAGGTGTGATACTAATTAAAGAAAACAGTTAGTTTGAAATATCGCTATAATCCAATTATTTATAATCTTTTCTAAGGGGTACCAACAAATCTGTCCAGGCCATTTTAGAATATCTTTGTAGAATAAGCAATAATTTATTTATTTTCACAGTTTCTTTGCTTTAGTCTATGACATACTAAAGGCATGCAGGTATACATGAGAAAATTGCTTTTAATTTCATCACTTTTCAGGAGGAATGAAGCATTGTTTCAATGAGCTGTAAGGGTACCAACAAATTTGTCCACGTCTGTATGTGCCTTGAATGCGTCACTGTTTGATGGCAATTATATTACTTAAGATTCAGACAAGCTGGTAAAGACAGGGGACTAGGAGAGGAAGAGGACACATTCTGGCTGTCTGCCCAGAGAGAAATAAAATGTCAGACTGTGCCATGGAGTCTGTGACCTCTTGACCTTATATGCAAATCATTTGAGAATTGACAGTGAAGAAGTCGACTTCCTGGGAGGAAACAGACTTCTTATTCCCCTCAGGTGGTGAAAGGCAGGATTAAGTTCAGGATGGGCTTTTTAAACATGATAAGCATTTTTGACATTGAATCAATGTAAAAGCTGGAGGCTGGTATATCTCATTTTATCTGCATTGGGGATGAAAGTGCAATACATGTACAACATGCGCAATATAAGTGCAACATTAAATTAAATAAGAATGGGCCATTCCTGTTCAATTTCAAATGGTTTATAATCAGTACATCTTCTATGATTGTTTCTCATCTGAAAATAAGCTTATGTATTCATTGCAGTTTGCAATATTAAGCTTTGTGTGAATTTCCAGGATAATAGTTTGTTAATGATGTAACATGCAGTTGAAGTCGTCCACTCACCTTATTTGGTAACAATTTACATTAACTACTAGAGACATTTTTACATATATATTGGACATATTTATATCCAATCTACACCACTACATCAGTTACCTTTACTCATCCAGGGAAGGTTTGCTGAGCATGCATGCTCTTTTTCAGTAATGTCCTGTTTCAACTGTTGTCCACTTCCTAAGCACAGAATTCTTATGGGTGTGCTGTTCCAAAGCACTGTGTGTTGCAACATGTTCATCTCACTTGATCTGATAGTCAAGGATGGACAACAAAACAAAATCAATGTGCAGGACAAAGGCACTGATATCCAAATAATGCTGGCTAATACTGCTTTGATTGACGTTTGATCTGTGAATTGCAATGGATTTTCTCTCCTTGTCTTGTTCTATTTTTCCCCTCAGCATTGCCATTGACCGTCTGGGTAATGTACTAGCCTAGTGTCACGCACGACAGCCGTCACTCTCCAAGTTGGCACATTCGTCCGCATCAAGGGAGAGAAAAAGGGGAGCCAGATCGATTGTTGTTAATTATGCGGATGTAAAGAGGGATGGGACACACTGGCCTGTTTCTCCTCTGGAGGAGTCAATAAAGGTCAGGCAATTAGTTTTTTTTCCTCCCAGCTTTTTTTTCTAATGGATTCGATAATGGCTCCCTGGAGATGGACGCTGCCTTTACATTATCAGACTAGTATTCCAAAAGCACAATTATCTAGTCTCATCCTCAGCTCCCCCCACCCTGAACCCACTGCCCCCATTTTCACACTCCCACACACACTTGCAGAGTAATGTGATAAAAGTCATGAGGACACCGGTCAGTTGGTCAATTTGTTTGAAATTAGCATGGTCTTATGACTGCCATTTCTAAAAGAGAAAGATTTATTGGTTAGGTTGCCAAGAACTTTTTTTCTCAACTTTGAACTGTCTGCTTGTGGATTCATTTAATAGTAATAGTAAAAAAAAATAGTATTTTATAGTAAAATAGTATTTTAAAAAGTATTTTTGTAAGGCTTGTCACCGCCGACACCTACCTCCTAAACTTTTATTATAAGCTTTTGATTGAAGTTTAGAAATGCCTCTCACTTTGAAATTTTCTAGCAACATAATACAGCTTTCCCATACTTTTGTCTTATATAACTTAGTTACAAACTGCTTTAAAATAAAAAGCACACACGTTAACATATTACTTATTAATTATATATTTAAAATAATGTGGATACAACAGTGATTTGTGTTACTTTTCAACTAAAACTAGAAACAGATGTGTTGCAGATCAATTTTAAGAGGGCACTTGTGGTAAAATAGACAATGAATGACGTCATGCAGGCTTTCCTAATGCGTCCCCTGTTAACAGTTGGACTGAAATGACATTTTGATAACCATTATTCTCATCTGAGCTCCTCCATTTTGGTTATTCTTCTACAATTTCCTTAATAGTGGCTTACTTCCACAGTGAAACCAACATTTTATGATTTAGTTTGCATACAATGCCTTGAACGAATGAGCAAAACTGGGAGTCTGCGACAAGGGGACAAAGAGACAGAGAGAAAGAGACTTGGGTATTATAGTTTCTGACTGAAAAAAGATGTTTGAAACAGTTAAGCAGCCGATATCAAAGACACATTTTCCCCCCAAAAAACAGCAAAGATAAGAATAAACCACAAATAATGTGTGTTTGAAGACCCTTTGAAGTATAGTATGGTGCATTTACTAATCCTTAAACTGTGTGTGACACTTTATAAAACATCATATGAGCTAGAAGTTCAATGATAGCCCTGGCCATTCAGTGAGTGGACTGCCCACTCACCTTTAGCATTTAAAAAAAAAAAAAATGTATTAAATCCTAGGCCAGTTTTCTGGCTCGCATGTGGCTCTTGAAGTGGTTGCATAACCAACTAAAATCATATGTTGTTATAGCCTGCATAAGGTTATTATTTAGGACTACACAATGCTTTGAATTTACTAAACTTGGAAAGCATACAGTATTTCTATCACACACCTTTGCATTATTGTTATGTCATAAATTCTTGTGAAAAGTGAAATAGAGTTCCTTGCTGATATGACAGCGATTTTCAACTTTCAGATTGTATAAGTCAATTGGTATTGTTGAAGTCCTCTTATCTGACTGATTATAAATAATGATACAGTAGATGCAGATATCCAGCACCACATGAGTAGCTACGCTCTTGTACCCTACACATACAGCCCTGCAAAGTCTCTGTCGTCTATAGCCAAATTGGCCACACCATAAAGATTGCCTTTTTATTTTAATGACAAACAAGAACCGTGAAAAAGAGAAACTATTCAAAAAAGGGGTTTTTCATGACTTCGCACTGCACTGGTCTTAATTTGGTTTGTCAGAATGATCAATTAAAACCTGCTATCACCCCTAGACTAATCCCTATCTCTCTACTTCCCTCCTCCTTCCATCTTTCTCAGTTTCTCCATGTGCAGCTGTAAATATAATCTGTCTCCATGAGCAGCTGAGAAATTAAATGCTCTTGCTCTGGCCTCGGCTTGCCTCTTGCTCGGCATAAATAATGTGCTGTTTTCACAATGGCTGCAGAACCATCATAACTCCATTATATGATGCATCATATTCCAGGTGCCATGCCGTTTTTTCTGTCTCCCACTTTCTCAGCTCTGCTGACAGTTTTACCACACAAACCTTTTCAAATGAGAAATATAAATACCTCTTCTTGCTGTTTCATCTTTTTTATGATTGCAGTGAGTAGAACAGGAAAGAGAATTTTTTTTTTTAACTCAAACTATACTATTGAGTATACAATATGATTATATCATATGATATAATCATATTGTATACTGTGGCCAATTGCAGGTTCCACTGAACCAATCTACTCTGCAATTTAAAGAGAAATTCTATCCAATCTTCTGTTTACCTAGAAATTGTTAAGTTCTCAAAAAAATGTTGGAATGGGTTTTTCCTTGTGTATTTCTGTAACTTTCCATTCCCGTCCCAGTTCCAGGTGACATGCATTTTGCATTGTGTAACGATTAGGCAAAATAGCCCCATGCACACTATTATGCTATGATGCATGTGAAGAATCACTGGTGCGATTATACATATAATTGCGATAAAAAGTTTGTGAACCTTTTTGAACTGCCTGCATTCCTCCTAAAATGTGATCTGATCTTCATGGAATTCAAAACACAATGTGATTTAACAAATAACACACCAAAAAAATTGCTTTTACATTTTTTAATTCAACATTTTGTTCAAACATTAACAGCCTAAGCTGGCAAAAGTATGTTAAGAATAATAACTTCTATGAAAGGGGGTAATTCAAGTGACATTCAGGTGTCAAGAGATCAGTTGAAGTGGAAAATACCCCGGTCAAACAAAATTTCAGAAGACCTTCACAGAACAGTTATTGAGGCTCAAAATGCTGGAAAGGCTACAAAAGCATTTCCAAAAACTTGGGTCTCCATCAATCTACAGTCAGACAGATTGTATATGTTACAGTAAATGTGGGAAATTGCTAAATGCTCGGGCAAGATCCAACTGGCCCATGTTCACCGATATAAACATACCTGACGTCACAGCAATATAGCAGCGCACACCGTGAACAGTCAATTTTTACTTCATATGTAGTTTTAGTTATGAAAACATGTTGAAACAACTTTGTAGTTTACATTTGTAACGTAATTTGGTTGATTTGAGCTCAACGTTACGACATAGAAGTCTTTACTAGTGTGCAGTACTAGCCTAGATGCACTGGAACACATTTAGATTGGAAGTTGAGAATACTGACTCAGAATTATCGACTTCCGAGTACACTGGAATGCACCATAAGCAATGGCTTGCAGCGCTGCCAGGAGCTGCATTTTGAGATGAGGTAAATGGGAGTGCTTATTCACCTGGGGGTGGGCATGCTCTGAGAGGGGTTGGATTATGCTAAGAGTGGCCTGTTATGACGTCTAAACAGGGGCCTTTTCAAAAGTTTTTTGGACTGTTTTCTTAAAAAGGAAACTACAGAAAAAGGGTGGGACTTCCAGATTTCACATTTTTTCAGCTACTAAAGTCAATGGTAACATGTGGAATAAGCCGTTTTCCATAATAGGTCCCCTTTAATATTTAAAGTTCATCCAGCTTTGACATACTTGCATGAAATTTGTCATGCATGTTAAAGATTGAGTTTTTGGACTTAAAGTGTAAGAGTTATGTCCTTTCAAAGTTTAAACATGCTCCAGTCGTTGCTTCTTTAACAGCTAGACAAGCCACTGTCTTAGACAGGGGGATCATTGTGGTTTCTGTTTTATTTAATTGCGACATCCAGGATTTGTTGCAACACAAAGCATATTTATTTGCCGTTCAAACATGCAATGCAAAACACTGGGCAATTGACATAAACTTGATCTACAAAAACGAGATGACAAAGTAGGTCAAAAGACTTTACCGCTCCTCTGTCTCACTAGGCCCACACCTGTCCCAATTTCACACCAGTCTATATACACACAAATGCGTAGTAGGTGTAATTTCCTCTCTACTGTAGCCACAGTGCATACGAAAGGGCATCAGGGGGAGACTTCTGTTCCAACACCATTAAACACAGGTAAGCAGGTAAGTATAATCACACATATAAGTAGTGTGCATTATTCATTTGGCATCATGACATCTCATCATGACATCTCCATGACATTTCAAATGTTATAATTTTCCTAATGCTCCTAGGCCAGGCTCACACCTCTCAAACAAAACCAAACCTCATATATTGACCAATAGTTGGTAGTAAGCATGATCTTTGCCTCTCTGCTCTGTCACTTTCCCACATTTTTTTCTTTTGCACATATTCTAACTAATCAGATTTGATGCACCACCTCAGCGTGAGGGACTAGTTTGAACTGGACATGGCGGCAGCAACTTCAAGCTACGAGGTGAAAAGGAAAAGACAATTTCTGTCATGCTGGAAGCAACAGTTTTGGGTGGAAAATGGTGAACCAATCCATGTAAAGTTCTGCAAAGCGATTTCCGAATAAAACGGCTCAAGGGTCATTTAATAAAGGAACCCAAAATTATCGTAAATATGCCCCTCACAGCTTCTAGCCTGTGTGCTTGCAAAGCGAGTTGCAGACAACCCATCTTCAGGTCTGTTTAATTTATTAGCGAGCCGGATGAATGGTGACTAGAAATGCTAATTAACACAGCATATAACACAGCATATGTTTTATTAATTAAGAGATTTTGATCTTGATGGTTGATGGATGATTTTGATGGTCATCAGGTTGTAAATCTGTTACATGCAAATGAGGGAAACTCTGACGGGCAAAATCAAGAAACATCAAGAAACCCAATTCAACTGTCCTGTAACCTGTCCTGTAGCCCGTCCTGTAACTACGTTTTGACCTGGCTGAAATTTCTTCTCTTAGCTTAACTACCAGACCAGCTCCCAACCAGCTAGGAACACCTTAACTTCCACCTAGTACACCCACCCAAGTTCACCCCAGCAACCACCTAGTAACATCCTAGTAAATAACTAATACCACCCTAACACACAAGCAACCACCAACTAACACACAAGAAACCACCTGCTACCAACCTAGCAACCTTTAGACACATCCTTGTAACCACCTAGTACACCTAGTAGCAACCACTTTGAAACACCCTTTCAACCAATTCATAAACACTAGTAACAACCTTGTTCAACCCTATCAACCACATAGTAACTCCATAAAAACACCTAGAAACAACCTAGCAACCACCTAGTATACCCTAGCAACCACAGAGTAACACCCAATCAATCAGTCCTTGTTATTCGGACTCCCAGATTTAGCTTCCTCCGTCCTTTATTTTCATGATCCTGTGCATTTTCCTGCAAAGTCCTCAGCTACACCATTAACATTTTTACAGATGCTGCGCCATCTGTTGGTTTTGGGGGATTCCTTACTTTGACCCCTTCCATTCCTCCTATGTCTAAATCACGGTTCCACCGAGGGTTACTTAGCCCCTGTCCAGCATTTCTCACAGCATTCGGCCAGCAATTTTTATTAAGACCTTCACATCTCTGAGAGTACCGCTGTCTGAAGAGAAAACTATTAGCCTTTTGTAGCTTTTAGGTCACCTCAATTTTGTCATGCGCATCATCCGCCTTCGTGTCTCGTTTATTATATATTGTGAAATCTGTTCCCAACCTTGCTGATAACATTGTTTTGGATCCAGGCTGTCAGTCAGATCTCTGCTTCTGGTCCCTGCTATGCAATCATTGGAATGGCATCTCCTTCTTTTACAACGATTTTGTCGATACGTCCACATCCCTACAATTTTTCACAGATGCAGCTCCTTCAGCTATCCAGCAGTTATCTGATCTTAAAAACGTTTTGAGTTTGGATGGAGTTTGATGCCGCTTATTAATCAATGTAAACAAATGTGTGGCATAGCTGTGATAGATCAGATTTAAGGCTACTCAAAAAAAATGACCAGACCACGCTATAAAACACAGATAAAAATTGAATGTAACGTAGTTCTCACCAATATTACGATTTTATTTGTATAATCCTTAGTTGTGCTAGCTACATATTAATAGTCTTCATTATATATATCAACACTTTACATGTCATTGCAATCAATTCCTGGTTTGTATTTAGCCCACAATGTCCCAATCTGTCTGGTTATTTTAACAGCATACTTTCTGGCATATCTGATGTAAAAGCTTTTTAATAGATTGTTGTATGGAAATGTAGTGCCTCCCTCTTCTCTCTTTATTCCACTCTTCTTGTCATTCTGCCTGGGGTTTCTTTTCAATGGTGCTATAGCATTGAACTCTGTCAAAAGTAAACTGACTACCACATTTTCTCTTGCAAGTGTGGAGGCTACAGTTTTATCCACTATTTCATTACCCTCGACACCAATATATAGATGGGACCCAAGGTATTCCTACATTAAAGCTTTTCTATTTTGACTTTCAGGCCTTCAATGCCAACAAGGCAGCAGCTGAATCAAAACACAAACAGCAATTCCAACTTCCTATGAAGACAAATGCTATATAGTCAAAATACCAAGTAGGACACTCAGGCAAGATTAAAAATACAGAAAATCAATCTTTCAAAAATAAATGCAGATTTTTGCAATAAATTTCTGATACACTTGGATTGTTATGAAAATATTTTTTAGTTAGTAGCCCATTTTACCATAATGTGTCAAATTGTTTTATTTCAAACTGGGTATTTAGATTATTTTTCTACAATTGCAAACTATCTGTTATTGGAATTGACTTGACTGATTGACTGAAGATGCAAACTTGCTAAATACAATCTAAATATGACATCTGAGTAACGGTAATCCAAAATGGTAAACAAACAAAGTGTACCAAGTGTGTTGGGAAACCTCTCTCTTTGAGGCTTGCATTTGGAAGCACTTGCCAAAACTCCACAACATATCTTCAAAAACCACTTGAAGTAGGTTGTGAATTTCAAGATCACTCACTATCGGGACACTAACCCCAGATTGTGTGACTGGACTACACACACATGCTTCCACACAGTACACACATACACACAGGCCCAGATATTGAGTTTTTATCTTTTGTCAGCTATTATGTCAATAGCTATACACCAACACAGAGTAGAGATGAACGAAAATCACTTCCATTTTAAAGATTTGTTTTGACAATTCAGAACACTTAACCCAAAATTGCCCACTTTTTCTCCTCACCTCACGTTATGTTTGTAGCTGTTGCTCTCTTGAGCCCTGCCCACTCCTGCCACCTCCTCCTGATATTTCGGATCCCACCAAACAAGAGAGTAAGAGACAACCTCCGCCCTGTCTGTGTGTATGTATTGTAGAATATAATTCAGAAAACCACGTTTCCTTGTGACATCTGTAGATGAGATTGGTTCTCTGAGAGTAATCCTTTAATTGTTTTATTATCTCCTGTTTTTGGGTTACTCTTGGGTCAGTCTTAGGTCAGCAAATGTCCTCCCACACCTCTGACTTCTTTCCCTTTTTATTGCTTTATTACCTTAATCATTTAGTGTTTTATTGTTTTAGTGTAGTTAGTTTAGACCTATATAAGCTCCTCTGTAATGTCTGTATGTTGGAGAAGGTTTGCCACCACACCATCACTGATGTGGTCTCGCATTCTTTCTTCCTGTATATACGTATTAAATCTACTAACCGAATTGTTCTCTTGTGTCTGCTGATGATTGACATTAAGGTTGACGAACCTAGGTTGGAGTTCTAAGATTTCCACCACAGTATGCATATATACTGTATATGTGCGTGAGTAGGTGTGTGTCTATGCATTTGTTTTTATTAACCCTTTTCAAAGTGCCTCAACTTACAACAAAGTGACACTGCAGAACATGCTCAGGGCTACAGTCTTAAAGAAACTGCCATGCCAACTATCACTGTTCTACTCTATGCTCTTGTTCTGTCTTGTTCTGTCTTTCTCTATTAAACACCTATTTAGGTGTTTTGCAGTGATACTGTGACCAAAGGAAACACAAGTGGCTGACTTGCTTGGGTGTGATAATGTGGGCATGTCGCATATGTTTGCATATGTCATGCACTGGTATATTAAGTGTGCATTTTCATTTCATTCACCTTTTTTGGAATTTGTGTCTGTGTGCTTTGATTTGTGTATGCAGTGTGAGTTTGCTTTGCATTGCCATAAAGTGTTAGTGAGTGTATGTGCTTTCATGTGCGCTTATGTACTGTATGCATGGGTGTACAGTACATACACAGGAAAACAACACCAAGCAAAGACACAAATCAGTCAAACAGAAACATTAAATATATACTAGACTAGTAAAAAATATATACTTGCTACAAAAAACATATAACTAATTTGGATATTTTTAACTTTTTATTTTAACAGAAGTTTAGAAGTTTCACAACCCTTAGGCCCCTGCAACCCATTCAAAACATTATAGAATATTAACATAATAGAAATTTCTCAAAAGTTGGATTTTTAAAAATACAAGGTTTATAGCAGTGTGATTCTCCAAACATGAAATGTTCAACACAGAAAGCCACTTACCTTAGTTCAGTAGAATGAATTGACCCTATTAGACATACAGTAAGTGGGGAGCCATTAAAAGATAAAACATAGTCTGTGATTAGGCCAGGGGCCTGTAATTGATGCAGCAAATAATAGATCCAATGGATCATTGATCCATAATTGATCCAGTATTAACCATATTTCAAGCCAGGAGAGACTACATTGTAAATTTGAATACAAGCTTTAATGGATAATGAATCAAATGAACATTGGCGGTGGCTGCAGTTGAAATCAATGTTCATGGGTTAAAGGAGAACCCTGTGAATCTTGGATGCTAGTAGGACCTTTCTAATTGCCCTGCTCAGTGGGACATTCCTTTTGGTGTGGCGATAGTATCGTTGTTTTGAGAGAGAGACACTAATGTTGCATGTTTTTACTATGAAAGGTTAACATGATCCTTTATTGATTGAGCATAAGACCTTTAAAAATCTCTTCAAAACCTGTTCTAATCATCTGAAAAAGTTAACTTTTTGACTTGTTTTTAATTCAGAACTGCATCCTTAATAAAGGAGTGATAAGTAAGATTTTTACTGCCCAACAAAAACTCCCTGCCCACTGGAATTTCCAGACACTCCCTACCCTCCCATCCCCTCTACACTAGATAGTTGGTTCTCTGCTCTAATCAGGTAGCTTACTCGTTTCTTTTGTGCGAAATACAAGCCATTGAAACTCAAGGAGACGGGAGGGGTGAGAGGAGTGGGCAGTGTGCCAGACTTGTGTAGGAGTAGGAGTGTGTAGGAGTTTAGTTTAGTACTTTAGTTTTGCCAATGCTGTTGCAATTCCCACTGGTCAATGTTAGAGGTTTGATTACTTATTGCCCCTTTAAAGATTTTAGTTATCACACTGTTGCAGTAGTCATCTTTTTTTTAAATCTTTTGCTTGTCTGGATCCAGCATGTCAAATGAATACATTGCAAATATATCATATTCAAATACCAACCCTGTGGTCCAGCTTGCATACAGTAACAATGTCATTGATGCCACTTCTGTCCCGGCACTCCTGCTGTGGGATCCTGACACCATTGCCAATTGTGTAGCCATTTCGGGGTCAAAGATTATTTTGAGTGCTCACGGTGTGTTTCTGCAGACCAATGACCTTGTGGCTGACCGGTTCCTGCTGGAAAAACGTGCAGCAACCACAAACCACTGCAGGTTTGTAAAGGATAGCTGCTCTTAACAGAAAATTACCCTTTGAACAAAAGTAGCCAAGCAGCATGGACAGATGGTGCTAACAGGAAGCCATTCCAGACAATTTAATGGCACCTTGGGGGGTGGATTTTCTCTACTGGGGGTTCTGGTTGCTGTATTGTGTCACCCCCAGCCTTCCCACCGTGGATCCTTCTTTCTCTCTACTCCCCAAGTCAGAGGCTACATCGTGGCTGGTTAGCACACCATGGTGTTCTACAGGAAAACAGGTAATTTTGATTCCTTTGTGGGCACACACTCTCTCACTCTGGATAAAGGTCTAAAAAGAGTTATCTAATGCAGTGGTTTGCTATAGGTTTCTATAAGGCATCTGTTTCAGCACCATGGATAACGCTATCATTGTCAGACAAAATCAGTCCCAAGGACAGTACAAGTGTTTGGCCATAGTAGGGTTATGTCAGAGGACCCGTTTCATTAGTCATTTTAACATGCCCTCGTCTACTTCCCTCTAGATCCTCTAGATCTTAAGTGCTGTTCCATTACTCTGATAACTGAAGTGAAGTTCTAACCTTTGAGGGCCGAGGGAGTGAGCCTACAATGATGTATACTTCAGGGGCCAAATGTATAAACGATGCATACACACAAAGAATGCGTACACCACTTTACATACAGGATTCAGAATTTATAAAAATAGAACGGGCGGTGAGGTACACATAATTCACATCATGTGTACACAGTCTTTTGAGTCCAATTAGTGTGATATTCTGAGTTGGCAATAAAAGATAACGTCAAAGTGTGAATTTCAAAGTGTGAATTTGGGTGACACTTTATTTAGAGCTTTTTTTTATTTCATTACATTGTGTAAGGATGTAGACTATAGCTTAAAAATGTTTTAATTATGATTACAGTGATGCGTGAGTGATTAACAACCTTTTTTCAACAAGCCTTAGTTTTGTTCTATCTTGAGTAAATAGGTTTGTACATTAAATTAAATCGTACCTTATTGGGGAGTAAGAATAAGTGTAACCAATTACATGTGACCAATTAATAGGTTGTTAAAACGTCACTATATAAAGGCTATAGCAGTGCATAATGGCTGTGACCATACTTAATTCTCTCCCCTTAACAAAATATTCAAGTTGCCTTTCTTTGCTGGCTATGTAACATGAGAACTGTCTGTCTGGGGTCCCCTCTCCTCCTCCAATGGGATCCCCTCTTCTCTACTGGGTCCAGGGTCCAAGGCTCTGAACTAACATTTACTGCTGCAGTTACCCTTTGCCATTCAATATATTTTATATTGTTTGTAACACCAGAATTAAGGCCCCCAAATAATAGACATTTTCTCAGTTTCTCCAACCATTACTTCACAGTCTAATAACTTGCTTCTTCACACTCTTCACCAATGGTTTCGCTATTTCTTCTTCTTTCTACGAAACTAAAATAACACTGATGGACATTTATATTCAAACCAGGCTAATTGGGGTTGTCTTGGAATCCATTTATGGTAAATTGTAGGCATGGCCATAAGGCATGTGCATGTGCGCACAATTTCAGGATGATTGAGATTTATCAGGAAAAAACAGGGTTTTACAAATCTGATGAAAAGACTGTGTACACATTTCCTATTTTGTATCTGCACAGATTTCTACTCTTAAATATACACAAAATTTTATGAATCTGGCCCCAGGAGCGTATATTGCTCAGAATGCAGATCAATTGTAATTTCCTGTGCATGACCCACCAAGGCAAAATAAGCGATATACAGTATATATGTATAGTAGTATGTATGTAGTGTAAGTAAACAAACAATATTCAGAGAATTTAAACTTATTGATGAAATTAACTCACCTGTGATTGTATTATCCATTGCTCCATATAATTAATATCATTATAAATTATTACGCCTGCTTAAGGGCAGGTGCCTTCCGTTTCACATACTCTGCTCACCGCTCTGACCCTGCCTCCTCCTCTGCAAGTGGCCATTCGAAGTGATGTTATAATGACTAATGAAACAGGGCCATAGAGATAGTGGGAGTGAGCACTCATGACATATCCTGTTCCTCAATGCATAATGCCATATGAGTCAGATGATCTTCTTCTACACCGTATGTAAAGAGTATTGATTGTCCTTACAATGTATCTCACCACCTAACGGCTCTGAATTACCTTCCCCAAGGATGTTATGTTTTCACCCTTTTACCTTGCTTGTCTGCCTGTCAGTGGGATATGTCAAACACTTAGGAATGGATTTTCATGAAATTTAGTGGACAGATAGGCCTTGGGCCATGGAAATATTGATTTGATTTTAGTGATTATCTGGATCTGGGATTTCTGCCATTACACAATCAGCCTTTTTTAGCCATAACTATGAAACTAAAGGAGATAGAGATATGCTTCCAAATCCTAAGAGTATGTTTGCAGGGTAAAGAATGAATTAAAATTAAAATTGAAGTGATAGGAATGATATATTTGGATGTAACAGCAAGTAGGAGATATTCTGTAATGGGTTGGCTGAGAGTTTGCTTTGATGCGCACTTTCCCCTCTTGCACACATAGCAAATTTACAGTCGAAGATTGCCTGTTAGTGTGGCCAGCTTTGAGTGTGAAGTCAAATTAAATTAAAATATTATTACCATATTGTGTTTTCGTTGTCTCCTTCCTTCGGAACATAATTCCTCAGTAATCTATGTCTGATTTTGTCAGCTTATTCTTTATTTTCCATTCTCTCAGGCACTGTACACTACATTCTCAATTGTTGTTATTATAGCGTATCCTAAAACACACAAATGTGGCACAGCCTTATTGGAGGCTAGTATATTTACATGTTCCCAGACTTTTACATATCAAGGACTGTAAAATAGATCTAAAGGGCACAGATCTCCATTTGATAAGGTTTTGTCCCAGGCACCCTAAGGATGACTATGGTAAACAACTGATCAAGAAAAAATAAAAAAAGTTTTTAAAAATTCATACTTTACCAACATGGCAGGATCTTTACCGAATGATTTATCAATAAAATAAGGCATCAAAATGTTGTTTCACAAAAAACATTTTGTTAATGGGCCAATAGGCCTATTGATTTCTTTTTTGAACATGACATGTTTAATATGCCAATTAAATTGTGATGTGGCTCACAATTAGGGGCGTCCTGGTGGCTCAGGCACATACCACATAACCGTGACGTCCTGGGTTCGCATCCCTCCTCTCTCACCTGATCTTTCCTGTCTCTCTCTACTGACTGTCAAATAAAGGCAAAATGCCAAAAAAAATCATGAGAAGTAATGTATAATTGGGGAAATGTCTAACTTTTAAACGAATCACTTATTGAATGACTTATTCATTATTACTTGATCTACTACAGTACAATATAGGGTGTGCTTTCTGAATCTGCCTCTAATGGTGTCCTTGTTGTGAGAACATATATGGATTACTGTGTAGATGGAGACTGCTGTAGATTTTTAAACTCTTTGAGTTCTAATCATTTTTAATTCAATCAATTCAGGAAGTGGGTTTTGTTTGAATTTTGAAAAGTGGAAATCTTGTGTAATAAAACGTTTCTTACAGTCAGTCTATAAAGAGATTGAAAATAAATTGAAATTGAAAACGAGTTCTCGAGCAAAACCCTGGGTGACTGGAAAACTTAAACATGGGCCAAATTTGTCCATTTGACAAGTTCACAGTGAATATTCTCTAAACTCTGAAAGCAAGAATGGTGGGCAATCAAAACTGATAGGTAAGCACTGCTAGCTAAGGGACACAGTTGAGTGACTATAAACATTTCAATTGTTTTGAGTAAAATAAGTGTGTTTATAACAGGCAGTTTGTTGAGAATTCCGAGTCCTTTCTGTGTCTATTACGAATGCATTGACTTCTGATTGTGCTACATAACTCAAACAGCATGGCTGCATCAATCCCCCGGCCTCACCAAACCCCACGACATGCTGTGGTCTAGGCTACTCTATTCCCTCACAATATGGCCGCCTGGTGCGTTGGGCACACACAGACATCAATTAGAGAAAGGTTACCTTGCACTGCTGCTGGCCGGTTGTCTGGCTGGCTCCAACAGAGCCAGAAAGTGAGAACACAAGACGAAGAGACAACTTTTGTGGGCAATTTAATCCACCCTCCCACTTAAAAACTAGGTCTGAGCAATCAAATGCCTGGAGTTTCAATGGTATTATTAATTACGACTGGTGGTATAAGGTTTAATTTTGTTTGGTAGAGGGGTTGTGTTTATGCCATCGGATATTTACTGGAGCAGATGAGGTTAAAAATCTTAAACCCGTATTCTTTGTTCATCAGATTAATCTTTTATCCCACCACAGGCAACTTCTAAAACTGGCACCAGCATTAATTATAGAAAAATACCTTGTGCAGCAGGGTTGTGGGTATGTGCACATGTGTGTCTGTGCCTGCTGGTGCATGCATGTGGCTGTGCACAAAGAAGAAAGACTGTTTTTGTGAAACCCATTTCCAACCGCTCATTTATCAGTGGCTTCTCATTTATTAAATCACCACATGTTTTTTGCTAGGATTGGAGACCACCGTCCCTATATATCCCTTATAAAGCTGAATTTGGTTATTTAAGTGACTGATATGATGCACACATCAAATGCACACCAATATATATCTATATATATCAGGTATATACAGCTCTGGAAAAAATTAAGAGACCACTCCAAATTATCAGTTTCTCTGATTTTACTATTTATAGGTATGTGTTTGAGTAAAATGAACATTTTTGTTTTATTCTATAAACAACTGACATGAGTTGTTCCTGTGTTGGAATTCAACAGACACTGGAATGGAATGGCTGCCATACATGTAGAGATGCTGATTTAAGAAAAATTTGGAGTGGTCTCTTAATTTTTTCCAGAGCTGTATATCATGTTGAAAGAACGTTGTCAGTCCACAAGCAGATGTTCAGCACCGTGGACAGTGACAGCAGCCACCAGCCCTGCCAGTGCCAGCCCAGCAGTACGGCCCATCTCCTCCTCCATTGGGGTCCCCTCTTCTCCTTCAGTGGTGTCCCTTCTCTTGCTCCAGTGATCCGCACACTTCCACTGTGCACAGTAATGTGCTTCTTGGCCTCGCGCTTGAAGTCACACCACTTCTTAACCTCATCAATGCAAGAGCTAAGGCCTCCAAATAATACTTTTTATTTTTTTAAATTTTTCCAACCATTACTTCAACTTCACAGTCTGAAACTCTGCTTCTTCACACTCTTTACTAATGCTTTTGCTGTTTCTTCTCAAAACTAAAATAATAACAAGAGGCATTTATATACAAATCAGGCTAATTGGGGGTGTGTTGGAAACCATTTATGGTAAATTGTGGGCATAGCCATAAGGCTCATGCATGTGTGCACAATTTCAGGATGATTGAGATTGATCAGGAAAAACCATGCATACACAGGGATTTATAAATCTGATGAAAAGACTGTGCACACATGTTTCCTGTTTTGTGTGTACTCAGATTTATACACTTAAATATACACAATTTTATGCATCTGACCCCAGGCCTTCTGATGAAACATTTCTGAGAACCTCGCTCACATGTCTAATTGGAACTAATGCCGGTTCAAAAAAGTCAGTTCAAAAAACAAAATCCTATCAAGTTCTATTTTCTCACCTCAGGACTGAGGAAAAATGGACTATAAGGTAAGTAGAGAGAAGATGATAGCAATAAATAAATAAAATAAATGAATAAATAGAAAAAGTACATAAATAGGTTTGAAACAGGAAGGAGGAGGACAGAGCAGGTGAGAAAAAAGAAGGTGAGATCTTAAGTACAGATGAAAACCCAAAACAAAGGCAAAACAATGGGAGCACAGAATAGGAAAGGGAGTGGGTGGGAAATAAAAAAGATATGAGTTGAAAGTCAGAAGCAGAAGCCCAGGAAGCTGACACATGGCAACAAAAATTCCATGTCAGCCAGTTTAGATCAAAAATGACAATGATATGCGAGGGAGGAAAAAAAGGAAATGGTGAGAAGAGGTGGGAGGAGGAGGAGGGTGACAGCAGATGGCTCAGGAGAGTAGAGGAGCAGCGACCCGTGGGGCAACATCAGGTAGACAACGGAAGGCCACATCACAGGGCATGAGACAGAAAAGGACAAGCAGGGACACATCTGTGTGGATGCAGCCAGCCGTGCAAGACCGATGCTCTGCGGGGTCACCTGTCAGAGTAGGGAGCTGGGAATGGGGGTAAGGGTACCACTGCAGCAAACAGGTGCCCAGACAGTTGCAGGGGAAACAGGAGAAATAAAGGCAGGGGGGAATAGAGAGTCAGGAAAATCCTGGGGGCAAGAACATTTGTTGTTTCTCTATTGTAAAACTTAATTTAAGTTCTTCACATTTCTTCACATTTAAGTTCTTTCACAACATTGCATTTATGTCTAACACACTTTCATTTCAGTTTTCCTGTCATTCTCTGTAGGCACTCCCTTTTACTACATACCCATGTCAGTGCCAGAGTGCTGTGTGGGTCCAAGTGTGGGTTTCTGATGCCATAACATTGACAGCCTTTAAACAGAATGGGTACTGTAGATGCTATTCAAAGTGCATGCAGAGAATACCAACTGCACAGTACTGAAATAGTTCCTTTATTTAACCATCTATTCAGACTGACTAAAGTATACGCATTCGGTAGAAAGAGGAGACTAACATTCTAAAAATAAAGTAGCGTATCTTTTGTATTTTTAGAGCACTTTAAATACACTTTATTATACACAGTATAATTAAGAAATTATATAGCATATCCTTCTGAGATACATATAGCAGTGAGGACATATCACTGATAGACACACTGGCTGTTGTGGTAATAAGATGATTCCTCATGGTCCTCCTATACAGAATGCTTTTGTTTTCTTGAATACCTAAATCTGGTCTGTGTGTACTGGGACATGAATCTGTAATGTTATATACATCATATAACATATACAGCTTGTTTCTTGGGATAATTGAAAAAAGTTACAATAAAAGTTAGAATATACACCCAATAATATATAATATATAATATACAATAATATATCCCTATGCTTTCGTTTTAGGAGAGGTGCCGATACAAAACTAGTGTTGCTGTAGGGTTATGTATGTATGTGGGGGACTTCTTCTGCCCCAGTCAGTCCCCTTTGTGAAGGCTGCACTTGCTGCACATTACTGATTAGGTTGGTAACTCACACCACATCCATTACCTCTGATTTGTAAACATATGAGTAACTTTAGAAGTTGAAATACTGTTATGTTAATTAAAGTACACATTTATTTATCACTAAACTAACAATTGTTGTGGAATTTCTTCTTAATTCAGATGAGGGTGCTAAACCTCCAATGAAATTACTCTTTCATGGTTCAAGAAGTTCCTTTTATTGCGAGCTCTCAGTGAAATGGGATCAACAAGTTACAAAAACTTGCATTATTACCAGTTCTAAGGATGGTTCCTCTTTCTTGATATTATATACTCCTAGGTTAGTAATGTTACGCCTCATGGGTGCAATTGGTTCATACAACCATAACAGTGGCAGATAATCTTCATTTTCATATGATGAACATAACCGAACATAACCGCCAGCTGGACTATATCTCCCTAAACTGTGTCTTGGCCTGTCATAAACAGGTGCAATTTCTTTATCGACCATCCAGGCTCTTGTCATCTCCCGCCTGGACTACTGCAACTCCCTCCTTGCTGGTGCCCCGGCGTTTGCCATCAGACCTCTGGAGCTTGTTCAGAAAGCTGCAGCTCGTCTGGTGTTCAACCGCCCCAAGTTCTCCCATACAACTACCCTTCTCCGTTCTCTACACTGGCTCCCTGTAGTGGCTCGCATCCAGTTCAAGACCCTGGTGCTAGCCTATAGGGCAGTGAAAGGAACAGCTCCTTCTTACCTCCAGGCTATGGTCAAGCCTTACACCCCCGCCCGACCACTTCGCTCTGCTGCCTCGAGGCGACTGGTTGCCCCGTCGCTCAGAGGGCCCTGCGGCCGATCTACACGGTCACGGCTCTTCTCTGTCCTGGCCCCGCAGTGGTGGAATGAACTCCCCACTGATGTCAGGACAGCAGAGTCGCTGCCCATCTTTCGCCGCAGGCTGAAAACCCACCTCTTCAGGAAACACTACCCTGACTCTTCCCCTTAGCCATGCCTATTTGTCGTCAGTTATGTGTCTGAGCTCTTGTTTATTGGCTCTTGTTCATTTGATACACTTATTTGTCTTAGCTCTTGCTTATTTGGTTCACTTATTTGTCTTAGCTCTTGTTTATTTGATTCTCTTATTTGTCTCATTTGTTTAAGATATAGTAGGTTGCTAACTTATTGCACTCTTACCTTAACACTAGTTATGCTCTTAGTTGCTTGTTTAGGAAGGAAATGCACTCACGATTTCTGGTGACTAGTAGTTTTCTTGCCTACCTATGTTGAATGCACTTATTGTAAGTCGCTTTGGATAAAAGCGTCTGCTAAATGACTGTAATGTAATGTAATGGTCACGTTTTACATGCTTATCTAGTCAGTTATATTATGCAAGCACAATATATTGTCGGAGGAAGAAGCCCAGGTTTCAGGCCAGTGATGAAGACCGGACCTCCACGCCAACACTTAATCTTCTTCACGATTCTGTAGATTCTGTAGTTACTGGAGTCTCAAACAGGTTCAAAGTAGTCACTGGAGATGATCAGAGTTCAATGCATAGAGTTTTATTCTTCAACAGAAACAAAACCCGAGTTGGTTCCGGAACCAGACTGAAATACAACTGTCTGTGCATGATCTTATATATCCCAAGAACTGGGTGGAGAATACTGACTTTTTACGCCCCATTTCCCAAACCAACCTATTGTCATTCACAAACCAATGGTGTCATATCTCTCATAACTTCTAAATTTGGGCCCCACCATTATATAACACGCTTTGGGCCTATCTGCGCATGTCTGGGTCGGTGACCTCGGCCCTCCAGGTGGCCGCTACATCACCCTGGGTGCTCCCCCCTTACGATTGCAGGCTTCCCCCCCCACGATTGCAGGCACTGGGTACTGTTTAATTACACGATTACAAATGCTTTCCCAGCTGTGGGACTCTCTAGGCATATTCTGGGCATATTCAGCCTGTCCTCTTGACACCCTTATCTTGTGAAGACTCTAGACTGTATTTTTTAAAAACTTACATGCTTAATCAAACACACTCTTTATATTTATGATCTTCAGGTTACATGCTTAATCAAACACACTCTTTATATTTATGCAGACTTAATATTTTGATATTGATAATATTGCTTAACACAAGGCATATTATATCTTAACTATAATTATTTACAATATATGAAGTGAATATTTTCCTCTCACACAATGCTGAGGTTTGTAGTGTGTTAAAATGTTTCTGTAGTCTTGTAGTTTTACCCCCTTTGTGTCTGTCTTGGCCAACATTTGATATACCGTATGTGCCACAGGGTCAGTTTGTTCAGTTCAGTTCCTATTATGCTGTAGTTAAGTGATTTTTCTATTTATTTATTCAGTTTTAGTTTGTGGCCCAAGAACAGTTTCTTTACTATTTTTCTTATTCTTTTGTCTATTTGCTTTAATGACTGCACTGTCTTGCTGGTTAATGCCATTGGGTAGCGATTTTTGGTTATGACTATTGACTATTGACACCCTACCTGTGTCTCCTCCTGCCTAATTGGTTGGTTCCTTACACCGCTTGATCACAATAATTATGGACCTATTTCAAAATTGCCCTTCTTTTCCAAGGTCTGAGAAAAGATTATTTCATTACAGCTACTATCAATTTTGAGAAGTTTAATTGGGTTTCAGAGCTCAGCACAGTATTGAGGCTGCTCTACTTAGGGACTTCCTGATTGCTGAAAATGAGGGCCAGACTTACTGATACTGCTCTCAATTTCTTTAAATCATATCTTGCTAATAGAAAAAAATCTGTTGTGATTGACACATCTCACATGTTATATAAAATCGTTAACTAAAGATTAAGAGTTCAGAGTCAAGTCGTGATTTACTTGAATATATTTATTTGCAATAGCTGAGCGCTCAGGAGAGATATACACACACAGCCAGAGAACTATCTGAACAGTGATTATAAAGGGGGAAAGACAGGAGGGGGGGTAGTTTCTTAAACATCTACAAGGTTATTTACAACCTAGACTAAACATGTATATGTACTGTGTTGAAGGTTTCTTGAGTCTCTCATGGGGTCGGCCTTCAGTATGGGCTCACAGTAATGCAACAGTTAGGATCACCTCATACTAGCACTAGAGATGTGTACAACACAGTCATAAAGGTTAGGATACAGTGATTAAGACATAAGACGTGGTGATTAAGACATAATTTCTTCCACAGTTCCCCCCTTTGATACCAACGGTATCACATACATCTGTGCTTTTAAGCCTTTACAAAAACAAGAGTGAGAGGCTGTAATTAACACAGGGTGACCTGCAATCATTATGGTTACATACATATTCACTTGATCAGCATTGATTAAGAAATGTTTACAGTAATCAACCTTCATTGAAACAATGTCCACATGAAAAACAAAAGATTGATATAGATACCAAGTAGCAATCAATGAGCAATGAACCCTGGGTCAATCAAAGGCAAAAAGGGGATCCTGCAGTCGTCTACTTCACATCTATTAACAGGGCATGAAAAGGTGATGTAAGAGGTGTCGCTAGTACCACTATAAAACAAGTTGGTATCGGTCAGTGACACCAGGTTCTTTTACGGATCCCCAAACACACAACACAGCACACAGGATCGAGGTAAAAACATGGAAAAAATGTCCGTTCTCGGCCGAGAAAAATAAACCATTACAAAGTCATTACAAAACCCCCCAAAAAAGGAGCCTGTTTACGGCACCCAAGCCAAAAATACCAGGGGGAGGAAGGCGTCACGTTGCCGTGGTTACGGTTGGAGACCTGTGGCTGGTTGGCTGCGTCACAGCAGCTGATGTCACCGTCCCCCCGACGATGACCCAAACACCGGGAACCTCCGATTGCCGGGAGCTCTGTGTGGGCCGCCCTCTCGTCTTCCCTCTGGTCGGCGTGCGTCCGGCATTGCACCCGAGGGCTTTCCGTGGCACTAGGATGGCACAAGAGCGACACACGATCAATACATGGAAGCTACACAAAGTTAGCGCCACACTCACATCAAGGAGACCAGGAACATTGATCGTCCCTTTTACGCCACCTTGGATTGCGTTGCTCCTCGGCAGCCTGGCTCTCCTGCAGCGTTCAGTTGATCTCCTCCCAGAGGGAGCGATGTTCTGTCTTCTGCTTCACTGCTCTGGACCTTCGGTGGTGCCGTTGGCTTGGCACTGACATCTGTATAAGTGCGAGTATCAGTGTAGGTGTGTGTGGGGACAGTAGGAGAGCTTGTGTGCTCACTGGGGCAGCTATTATTTAAGTCCCACCGTTGGACGAGGGGCATCCCAATCAAGAATACGGAGAGGGTGACTACAATGCGGTGGGTGGTACTGTCACTGCATCCCAATCAGTTGACCTGTTTCCTTCTTGGGGCACTCGTCGGCATCTGGTCACGTGGATCCATTCGGGTCTGCCTTCAACTTTTACTGCAGTTCTGGTTGTCAGAAACACCTGGAACGGTCCTTTCCACCTGGGGGAAAGAGAGACTTTATCTAGTGATTTTATTAACACAAAATCTCCAGGTTTGAACCCATGGGTGGGGTCAGTGCTGGGAACTGGTAGGCTGTTGGTTACTTTAAATGGTGCTACCTATTGCCAGTACAAAATCTGTGAGGTGTTCATTAGTCCAAATCAGAGTAGCTCTTTGTGGTGACAAAGGCGGGCTGGCTCCTGTGGACATTGGTCTGCCCATTAGCAGCTCATGTGGGCTAAGACCTGTTGTTCTTTTTGTGGACACTCTTATTGCATAGAGCACCAAAGGAAGACCGTCTGGCCATTTCAGTCCTGTTTGTTGAACTGTTTTGGTCAGTTTCTCCTTGATTGTCCCATTCATTCGTTCTACCTTCCCTGAGCTTTCTCGGTGCCAAGGTAGTAGTTTCCAGTGTATGCCTAACACTTTACACAGACCTTGAGTGACTTTTGAGGTGAAAGGTGTACCTCTGTCACTGTTGTTTCCCTGTGGGATTCCAAATCTTGGAATCACGTCTTTTAGAAGGCACTTAACCACTGTGTTAGTGTCTTCTTTGCATGTGGGAAATGCTTCTGGTCTCATTTCATCAGGGTGGAGCCACAAGCCAGACTCCATTTTGGAACAGCCTTTGCGTGACCACAAAGTCTTCTCAGCGGGATCAGCACAATCTTGAAGGATTGCAACATCATTAAGAGAAGGTTGCGGTTGTGCAACAGGGGGCTGTTTGGAAAGAGATTGGAGGACCATAGAGGAAGAGGTAAGTGCAGCTTGTTTAGGAGCAGCGCTAACGCATTACGTTTGGATACAGGGTCAGTAGTGCCAGTGTGAGCGGCGCATTTGACAATAGCCAACTCAGAAGGGAGTAGAATAGCATCAAGAAGATTATTGATGAGCACATGATGTTGTATGGGCTTACCAGAGGAGGTAACAAAACCACGGAGCTTCCACAAAACGCCAAAGTCATGAGACACCAAAAGCATATCTGGAGTCAGTAAAGATGTTGGCAGTTTTACCTTTAGCAAGGATGCATGCCCTGGTTAAGGCATACAACTCTGCAGCCTGAGCAGACGTACCAGGTGGAAGGGCATGGGCCTCAACCAACAAACTATAGCGTAACCAGCATGGTAGTTTCTGTCGGAAAGATGAAAAGAGGATCCATCTGTGTACAGAACGAAGTCAGAATTTGGGAGTGGTGTTTGCGTGAGATCAGGGCAAGGTGACGTGGCGCAACATCAATCACAAATTCACAGTCATATGTATCAACAGCTTCAGGCTCGTTGGTGGGAATGGGAAGGAGGGTGGCGGGGTTGAGGGGAGGCGCTCTGCTGACTGTTATGTGAGGGGCAGAGAGAATGATGGTTTCGTAACCAGAACATCTGGAGGCAGTGAAGCGCTGAGTGGCTGCGGATTGCAACAGATGTACCACAGAATGTGGGCCAAAGACAATACAGTCATGAGCCAGTACATTAGGGGCAGACTTTTGAACAGCAGCAATGGACTGAAGACACTCAGGCATACCACTGCACTACAGGGGAGAGCTGTGAAGAGTAGTAGGCAACTGACCTGTAGTGACAACCATGTTTTTGGACAAGGATGCCATTGACAAAACCACCTGCTTCATGCACGTTAGAGATGGAACGGCTGGGTATAGTCTGGTAACCCTAGCGCAGGTGCTGATTGCAAAGCCTTTGGGAGCAGTTGCCATAGTTGAAGCACGTAGGACAGCGTCCATCGTTCTGTAGTCATAGATCCAATGTCTACAGTCATTTTTTGGTCATTCCCAGAAAAGACAGCATCTCAGCCTTGTTGCGAGGAGGGGTGGCTGTACAAATAGCCCTGACTCTGTCTGGAGAGGGCAGTCTGGAGCCATGGGAGAGACGATATCCCAGGTAAGCAACAGTGGGAAGACAAAACTGCAACTTTGTCAAAAAGGCTTTGTGTCCCTTCTCTCCAAGGTGATTAAGCAGAGCGATGGAGTCAGTCATACAGGCGTCCTTGGAAGGTGAGGCAATCAGTAGATCATCAGCGTATTGCAGCAACGTACTTCCACAGGGGAGAGTCAATGCATCCAGGTCACACTTAACAGTGATAGAAAAAACACTAGGGCTGTCTGTGTAGCCTTGTGGTAGGTGGTGTACTACTTACCATTGTAGGTGAGGGCAAAGAGGTGTCCACTGCCTTCATCCAATGGGATGGAGAAGAATGCAGCACACAGATCAACAACTGTGTAGTACGTAGAATCTGCAGGTAAGCTAGCCAAAATGGAATTGGTGTCTGCCACAAGAGGGGTCATTGGGACCACAATATCATTCACTGCCCTGAGGTCCTGAACAAAGCACCATTAATCTGCACGACCTGGTTTAGGGACTGGTAGAATTAGGGGTCTTGCATGGACTATTGGTTTCAACCAGAACTCCTTGTTGGAGCAAAGACTCTATGACAGGTTTAACACTAGGACCGCCAGGATTATAGCACTACCTTCAAGCGCCACAGCGGTCTCCCAGACCGCTGGGTGTAACGGCATTGATGGCGTTCACAGTTGCAGTAACAATGCTTTTGTTTGATAAAGTTGGGTGTTAATTATCAAAAATAAATAAAAAATACAATACGAAATAAGCTATAGGGACTCGGTATATGGTATGGTATGGTATATGGTATTACGACAGCCGCTATAGCCGATGCAAGTGTGGAATTCAAGCTATATTTCCTAAACCAATAAACAAGAAATAATAATGCATGACTCTGATGTATTTAGATATATGCAACCAAGGAAACAACACATGCAAAGTCAACTAAAGTGTTAGGCTATAGGCGATATCGACGGGATATCTAGGCTTCTTTCACAGTGCGCAGTAGCCTTTCATGGCACGGGCCAAAGCTGAACAGTTTGTAGTATTGACACTGCTAAAATAGAATAATTTACACTATTCTATCAGATAGGACAACTATGCATATCAATACAGAAATGACACAATAAACTAAATAAAAACATTTATTGGCTGCAGGAATCAGTGTCCCGACACAAAATAGCAGGCAAAAAACACATAATAAAAATCACACAATATTCAGAAAAAAAATAATGAATGAATATTAGAAAATAACAAACAATAATAATGATGTAGACTACATAGAGTAAACGAAATACAATATAATTTGTCAAATTTTAACATTAATAATTTATTATTATTATGAACAATATAACAGAACAAATAATCAGAATATTTGAACAGGTCAGGTGAAACGAAACAAGATGATGTGTCGCAAGATGTGCGCGTTGATGGCAGCCAGGTCCAGGATGTTCCAGAACAGTACAGCCGAGCCATCGGATCCACCACTTCAACTCCGACCTGAGATAGAAATTAGCGCAAACTGTCATAATTGTTGGTGGTAAAATTGAATGAAATTAAATTGTCCAATGGAAATATTTTTTACAACATCAGTGTGTTTTTATCTGTCTCTACAATACTACCATTTACACAGCTCACCTTGGAAACGTTGTAGAAGGATTAGGAACAATTATGAACAATATAACGAACAAATAATCACAATATCTTAACAGGTCAGGGGAAACGAAACAAGACTAATGATGTGTCGCAAGATGTGCACATTGATGGCAGCCAGGTCCAGGATGTTGCAAAGCAGAATACAGCCGAGCCATCGAATCCACCACGTCAACTCCGACCTGAGATAGAAATTAGCGCAAGCTGTAGTCATTGTCCAACGCAAATATTTGTCACAACATCAGTGTGTTTTTATCTGTCTCTATAATACTACCATTTACACAGCTCACCTTGGAAACGTTGTAGAAGTTGACAGTCTCTGGCTTCTTCTTCAATCACTACCAATATCCAGGCGTTGGTGTGCTGTGATAAGGATAATTGTAATATTAATAATCCGTTAGTAATAATTAGGAACAATTATGAACAATATAACGAACAAATAATCACAGAATATTTTGACAGGTCAGAGGAAACGAAAAATAACATAACAATAGGTAATTTTGAACAAACCTGAGGTCCAATAGGCAGTCCAGCTGCCTAATTTGCTTTACGCACTGCAGCCGGGGCAAAAGCTCTTCACCCTTGCAGTGCACTTCCCGCAAACAGGTCGCTTGCATCCTTCACATGCAATCAGGGTCTTATTCTTTTTGCAGTGGCTGTTGATCTGGCATTGCTTCCGTGTTGCGGGCTGTTGCTGGTGTGGCTCTCTCGGAACATGCGCGGGCAGACTGGCCTTATTATAAGGATAATTGTGGTCTTCTCTCAGCTCCTTGGCCAGCTGGAGGATGAAGACTCTTCGGGCGATGCTGTTCCCTGTGCACGTCTTGTACAAGATGTGCGCGTTGATGGCAATAATAAAAATAATAACCTATACCTACCTGGCACCAATGGAGTGGATGTGGAAGTAGATGGCTCAGCTGGCAGAACTGGGGCAGCGTTGTTGGGCTTGGATTTTTTACGCCGAGTCTCAAGTCTGAAACTTCTCCACCATCAGATTCCCCTTCACCCAGTTCGTGAAATAATGCCAAAGCCTCCTCTACATTCAGTCTTCTGTTTGCTCTCTTCATCTTCTCTCTCTTCGTCCTCTTGATCATCAAATAGCGGGCAATAGCAGACAATACTGACTCAACTCAAATATGCTACTGCTCTGTGTTTTGGATTGAGATCTTACTATATATAGACAACGGGTATTATTGAAGAAAAACAAGAAACATTGCTTAGCAACCAAAGACGCGCAAAATGAAACCCGCGAAATTTGAAAAAAAATACATGGTAATGTAGCGATGTATGGACATACAGTATGCGGTTAATCTGACCGCTATGGCATTCCTAGGTATAAATGCTCAGAAATCTTTTGTCTTTTGATTTAGAACCTTCAAACTTTGTGAAAATAAAGTTAACACATATTTAGGAAAAGTCATGGACTGGGGATCTCATACTCTTTATTTTAACAGAGATATTTGCAACAGAAAACCCCAAACGGTCTGTGAGACCGCCTTGGCGCTTCTAGTGTTAATGACTGCAACAGCAGCAGCGGACAATGAGTATTGTCGGATGCATGGAAGAACTGCCAAAGTTTTAAGTTTGACCACATGGGATGGTGCTGAGGCAACAAAACCTACATGATTCTTATGGAGTGCCCACAATTTAGGAGGAACCTTTGATAAGGCCAGAGGTGGAGAGTAGTGGGGAATGGGGGAAGGGGTTTGAAAGGTTAGGGAGGTGTGGATGGGAGGTAGGGTGGGAAGGGTGAATTTGAAACAGCTGTTGTGTAGTAACCCAAGGGTACCACAAGGGGTAGAAATTTCCTGAATAGGAGTCAACTGAGAGAGAGTGACACACAGGGGACCTAAATCTTGAGGCTGATAGCCAGAGGCGACAGCCAAAGACACATGGGGAAGTGAATTGGGCACTTGAAAAATTGCAAGTTGTTCTGTAGACAGTGGAATGATGGCAGCGCATCCTTCAGCGCCTATGAAGATTGTAGATGGAGTGCCTAAGGTGTCTGGTACAGTCAAGCGCGGTTCAGCCAATTGGGCATATGATGATGATGCAGGTAGGGTGCCATATAGTGCAGTGCAGTGAAGTAAGATGAGACATTGATAACAGCCTAGTGGTAAGGCTCGGACAATTTTACATTACGATGATGTTTGTTTCTGAAAGAAACTCATTAATGTGTGGATAATTGTCCACTGACCGGGAATAAAGAAAATCAGGAGTTAGCATACTAGTAGCCTGAAAAACATGTTCCTCTGGAAAAGCATCTCTACCCAATGAGGTAATCGGGGTGTTATCAGACATTATGAAACTGTGCTGCAGTTCATTCCCTTCTACAGTTATGGTGGTGGGTTTGGATAGTGGTTCAATCATAGGAATGCCCATGACACCCACAGTCCTAACTGTTTGCTTACTTTGCTTTAAGATGTCATTATCTGCTTTGGTTGATGATAATGTGGCATAGTTATTCTTTTCCCTGCTATGCATACATTCACAGTGGGATCTTCTCTGGGGGTTTTGGGAAGCTGAATTCTAGTGAGTTGGTGAGTATGAACGTGTCCTTCCTCTCGGTCTCCCTATGTTTGGGGCTGACTCATTGTATGGGAAGGTGGGGCTGAGGGCTGCTCTCGCTGTGATGGCTGTTCTCTGTCATAAGTGGACTGTTGTCTGTTGTAGTACCCATGGTTATTCTGGGGTCTGGGTTTACTTCCACACACCCTAGCCCAATGTCCTCTCCTACCGCAATTGTTGCACAAATCATTGGATTTATTACGCCTGAAAATGCCCTGTCTGTCCAAATCATGGGGGTTGGAAGCAGACGTTTGAATTTTAGTGCAGAAGAAAGCAGCTTTAGCAGCAGATAGAGAGGAGGAAAAAATGGAAAGGCTAAATTGGAAGTTAAGAAGGTCCTCCGGGAGTTTGCCTTTTCTCCATTTGCGCTCAGCCCTTCTCAGGCTCTGTTTCTCAGTACGCACTGAGTCCGACAACCAAGGGGCAGGTGGAGTTGGGCGTGCAGGCCTGGAGGTGAGGGGACAGAGATTGTCCAAAGAAGAGGACAGAGTAGAGAGAATATCAGTGGCAGTATCAGGGGATAGGAGAGAGAAGGATTCAGAAGCAGGGAGGGCAGAGAGAACAGAAGAGGAATGATGGAATTTCATTGTGATTGCTAGGGTGTACTAGGTGGTTGCTAGGATTTTTCTAAATGGTTGCTAGGGTGTTAGAAGGTGGTTCCAACCTTTTTTTGGCTCAGGATCCCAATATTAGGTCTGAAAGTTTTCGCAACCCCAGCTATTTAAAATATTCACATTTCTTTGCTATTGGATACATTTCTAATGATGGATGGGGATTTTAATGAAGAGTTACATACGACAGAACATTTAAGTCTACAATCACCACTATGCTACTTAAGAGTCCATCAAAGCACAATATGTTGCCACTGATGTTCATTTGAACTCACCATGTCTAATGAGATGGTTGAGCTTGTGTGTCACGCTGCAGCCCATCACAGTCAGGGGTTGTAGTCTAGAGGGTGCATCTCATCTCTACCCCTTTCACACACAAATCCTGGGATTGACCAGACCACACAAGACCCGTGTCAGCATATTTACATCTGTATACACCACTGCCGAACAAGTAACTGTGTGATATTGCCATAGAGAATTGAATCTTTTAATTTGTTGCTTTATTTCTTCTTCCCCACGTATGGACAGAAGCTCTCTGATTTCAGAATCTCTCCAATTCTCGTTATTCATTCTATTGGTTTGTTGTTGAAACAGTGCTTGTTGTGAATTGGGTTGCATAATGCGCCTCTGATCTTAACCAATGAGGATCCCGTCCATGGACCATAAGAGAATGGAGTCCTTGTAGCGTTCGATTGCATGACAGCTCAATCAGCTGTTTCTAGATGGTCACTAGGGTGTACTAGGTGTACTAATAGTAGTAATACTAGTAGTAATAGCACGAGCGGTAGTAGTTACAGTAGTAGTAGTAGTAGTAGCAGCAGTTGTAGCAGCAGTAGTAGTTGTAACAGCAATCATAGTAGTAATAGTAGAAGCAGTAGTACTATTACTATAGTATTACTATTAATATATCATTACTATTAATGCTATTAATTAATGCTATTACTGTTTTCTTACTATTACTGTATTATTACTATTGCAATATTAATACTATGACTAGTATTTCTATTAATATTTTATTAATACTATTGTATTATACAATTCTATTCACAATACAATTGTTTAACATTCAAAAATTCTGTTGTATTCAATGACTTAATTATAAATACATTGATATCTATGGAAAGTACAAAAAAAACTTTAGAATTATAAAGTATGAATAGTGTCATTAGGAAAAGTCATTGCACACTTCTCCAAATAATTATTTTGATGTATGAAAATCAGGCAAAGGCACCCAAAATCAATTACAAAAGTCAATTAAGGTAAAAACAACAGAAAAGAAAAAAAAGCAATAATAACTGGTGATGTTTTTTTGACAAAGAGATAGATTTGGGCAGGCCAAAAAGAATAACCTCAGATTGTGATTCATTTGGTTGACGTTTGGGACATCGAGTACTTAATATCTAACAGGCAATCCTCAAGGTATCTGGGTTTATGGTTACATAAAGTTGTGTGTTGTCAGCATAGCAATGAAAGTGGATATCAACTAAGAGGATCATATAATTGGAGAACAAAAATAACTTTTGGGGAACGCCACAATTGAAATGTGCCAGGGCAGAGATGTGATAATATGATTGTGTTGTACACATCTCTAGTGCTAGTATGAGGTGATCCTAACTGTTGCATTACTGTGAGCCCATACTGAAGGCCGACCCCATGAGAGACTCAAGAAACCTTCAACACATTACATATTGTTTAGTCTAGGTTGTAAATAACCTTGTAGATGTTTAAGAACCTACTCCCCCTCCTGTCTGTCCCCCTTTATAATCACTGTTCAGATAGTTCCCTGGCAGAGAACTGCATACCCTACCCTGTGTGTGTAGATCTCTCCTGACCGCTCAGCTATTGCAAATAAATATAGTACTCCCTAACCCTATCCTTAGTCTTACTCCCAACACGAACAACAAATTTACATCCTTCGAAGTCCTGATTCTGCGCCCTACAGCTACGAATCTCCCGTCATTCTACTTAGCAGTACTTTACCGCCCACCTGGGCACTATTCGCTCTTCTTAGAAGAGTTCTCCAATTTCATTTCGGACTTAGTGACCCGAGCTGATAATATTCTCATTATCGGTGATTTTAACATTCACCTGAATAATTCCACCGATCCCCTCAGTAAGGCCTTCCTAGATCTTATTGATACTTGCGGCCTCACTCAATTTGTTAATGAATCAACCCACCATGGCGGCAACACCCTTGACCTGGTTCTGACCCGTGGCATTCCTGTTTCTGCTTTAGTGGTCTCCTCTTATGTGCCCGCCCTATCTGATCACTCTCTCATTAAATTTGAAATCGAATTGATGTTCCCACACCAAAAGTGTGAAGATACATATATTAGCCGTCGTATTAATGCCACCACGGCCTTGTTACTATCTGACCGTTTTCTCGCACCACTCTCTGGTCATGTTGGCTCACTCGACAATTCACTGTAATTAAGGCCCAAAAGCGTGAGTTTGGCTTTGACACACATGTCCAGCTCAATGTGCTCTACAAAAAAGCCTCAAGAACCACTAAAGTCCGCCTGACTAGATTTTCCGCCATTTTGAAATTTTTGAAATATTTGTATTTTTTTTTGACATCTCCTCCTAAACCGTAGGTCTGATTGCTACCACATTTTCTGTGGATCAATATTGGACCAAGCTTATCAAAAGTTGTATAAAGCTTGTTGATATCTTATTTAGTTTTCAAGATATTGACCAATGAACTTCAAGAAGGGCATGGCTCAGCACATAATCAGACCAAAGTCAAAAATTGTTGGGCCAATCATCACAAAACTTGCAGGATATGTCCCTGTAGTACCTGAAACATGCTCTGAAAGTGCACTTATGCCCTTTTAGCATTGAGAAATGTATTGTGGGTAAAGCCTGTGGATAGCACGAGTCAAAATGGCTGACCCCACATGTAAGCCAGGTAGGTCAACCAACAGAAGAAAACAGTTTTTCCACTGCTGAAGAAGTGTTATTAAGCATATTTCAAAATGAGAAAGAGCTGGATGATGGGAAAAATGAAAACATCCAAAATTCAACATCAGTGATGAGTAACAAAGGTAAGCTAAACTCAACATGTTTCAGTAAGCAGTTTAGCTAGCTAGGAGGTAGTAAACAATAACTTAAATTCTAATGATATGTTTCATCATGTAGGCACTCAGTTACTGCTCAGCCACACAAGAGAGAACGCAGAGAAGGGAGAGACAGCCACAGACAATGGAGATGACTGGGGAAAGGATACAGGAAATGCAGAGAGCCAGGTTCAAGACAGACAATGCAGGTACAGAAAGGCACAGGGAAACTGAGGAAGAGCATGTCATCCTGATATTAGAGCCAGTGAGCGTTGAAGAGATCAGGGGTGAGAGTGAGATCCAGCAAAGAGGAAGGAAAAGAAAGAGAGACCCTGATAACTGGAAGGAAAATGTACAAAAAAGCCTGCGTAACACAGGGCAAAGCTATGTGAATTAAAAAAAACATTAATATTCCAGCTCGAAAGGTCAGGGAAAAAGACTGTGCTTCCTGTCATTACAAATGCAATCACAATTTCCCTCAGTAAGTGAGGGAAGTCATTTTTGATCAGTTCTGGACAATGGGAGATGTGGCAAGACAGAAGGACTTTATCATCAACCACACAGTGACAAAAATGAAAAAGAGACAAACAACTCATACTGCATCAAAGCGGCAGAACACCATTAAGTATCAACTCACCACACAGGGAAAGCAAATTCGAGTATGCAAAGATTTATTTTTTAAAACACTTGATATCTCAGAGAAATTTGCAAGGTCTGCAGGCATTGGTCACTCAAGTAATCTAGGAATGTCCCCCACAAGCCTGCAGGGAAAGCATTCACCTGGAAACAAAATCCCAGAAGACAACAAAAATCGGATCAGAGATCACATTAAGTTTTTCCCCACAGTTGATTCACACTACTGCAGGAAAGACACGCAATACTTTGAGGAAAATCTGAATGTAACAAAGATGTACGACCTCTATGTGCAGAAATGCAACAAGGAATGGAAAGTGAATCCTGAGAAACTATATTCAACACAGAATTCAACTTTCCCCAACCCACAAAAGATGCATGCAAGTACTGTGAGTGGTACAAGCGTTTAAATTCCAGTGACAAACAAATCCATAAAGAACAATACAATGCCCACCAAAATAGAAAGACACAGGCCCGAGAACATAAAGAACATGATAAGAGACAAGCACAAGAGCAGTCCTCATACTTTGATCTTGAGCAAGTGCTATCCACTCCATGGAGTGATGTGAGCACTCTCTATTACTCAAGGAAGTTAAGCACCTACAACCTGATAGTCTATGAGTTAGGCAGCAAAAAGGCAAACTGCTACATGTGGCATGAAGGTGAGGGGGGCCGTGGCTCATCAGAGATCAGCACATGCATGTTCAAGTATCTGTCCTCCCTTTCAGACACTGAGCATGTGGTGCTGTACTCAGACACGTGGAGGACAGAACAGGAATGCTGGTTTTAGTGCATGTGTCTCCATGCAGTAAAAAAACTTGCCAATTTCCATGATTGACCATAAATTCATGGAGTCTGGACACAGCCAGATGGAATGTGACAGTGTCCATGCAGCCAGTGAGACCGCCAGAAAGAATGTGCCTGTGTACAGTCCGGTACTACACTCTCGTAAGGAAGAGCATGCCATACAAGGTGATTGAGCTTAGTCACAGTGATTTTCTGGATTTCAAGGGTTATGGTTGGCCCTTTTCACAACACATGGTCCGAAACAGAACCAAAAACACAGAGGGAGAAACAGTTTGTTGGCAGAAAATCAATTGGCTGCGCTACACGAAAGAGGATCCAAAAGGTATTCAGTTAAAATATGAACTGCACTAGAGGAAAACAGAGTTTCTCCCTGGAGATTACAAAACATCATTTATGCAATTTTCTGCAACGGGAAAGGAGAGGCATCCATGTACTGGGTGACATTACAACAATGATGGTCTCAGATCATTTCAGGACCTTAAAGGCAGCTATAACCAACTGGGCACTTCATTCTTCTTTTATTTACAGCTTAGGGCATCCCTCAAGGCTCATGGTGTGCCGTGGAATCAACCCTTAGAACAACATCCATTCCATAGAATCATCAGGTCCAGGGGGGCCTCTAAAGGTTTAGCCTCCGCACTTTATTTAAAATTACTTAAGCCTCTTATAAGAATCTGTGGACAGGCAATGAAGAAGTGATATCCCAAATTTAGAGCCAGATTTCGATTGGGACTCTGTGTGGGCTAACATTTTGCTGGCTTCCCGCAATCCCGACCATCAACAAATTCACTTGAACTATGTGCATAGAACTTACCTTAATGAATGACCTTTCTCAATTAACAACTTGTGAATATCAGAAGCGAATTGTTTTTGGTGGCTTAACAGCGTTTACAAAACTCATTGCAATGCATTGGAAACAACCCAACAAACTTTCTATTACTCATTGGATTCTCACATTTCTCGATGTTATCCACATGGAACAATCAACTGCCTGTATAAATGGGGTTAAGGAAGACAACCTGAATCAATGGCATCTGGCTGCTGAGAAATTGAAGGCTCTGGTATAGTCGTTATTTTACAAATGAATCTGTAGCTCTGTGAAAACACACTTAAAACTTTCCACTTACCTTCATTTCAATACAACACACAGCTATCCTTCAATTCATCAACATGCAAATAAACAGTATAAACAAATGTACTCAATACACGACAATTTAGGTTCTGGCTTCCAGCGGTGACATTGGGGTGTAGTCAGGTCTGCCACACAACTGGCACACTACCGACTGGTAGTGTCACGCCCTCCACCTCTGCCTCCTAGCTGTCTCTACCTGTCTGTCTCTGTCTGTGTGTATGTGTTGGCGGGCGTGGCTCCAGTCTCCGGCTCCTCCTTTCATCATCACCTCATCCCTATCACCTGCTCTACTCCGCACACCTGCAATCCATTATCCCATCACCACCAGCTTAAGAACCCCGGCCTTTCATCCACTCATCGCCAGATCGTTGTTTGTACTACCCAGTCAGTAGCGTTTCTTGGCCGCTTTGCAGAGTTTACTCTCAGAGTTCCCTTCTAATCCTGATTCCTCTACCCAGATCCAATCTCCTTCCCTGCCTGTCTGTCTCCTGGACCCCTGCTTGTCGCCCATCCGCCTGTCTCCCTACTCTGCTCCCCGCTCCTGCTCCAGCCCTGCTTCCCCTTGCCATCCCTGCACTGCTTTCCTGTTGTACATTTCACTAGTAAACCTGGTTTTTGTTCATACTCCGTCTCTGTGGTTTGCACTTGGGTCCTGTACTAGATCATAACAGGTAGTGCTGAAATGCGTTCATAACTGGGAAGTCATAATGAGAATTATGTACTTACCCAGTTCATAGTCTGTATTGAGATTAAGAGTTAAGAGTCAAATCGTGACTTACTTGAGTATCAAATCAAATCAAATCACATTTTATTTGTATAGCCCTTAATCACCGTTACAGTCTCTAAGGGCTTCACAGTGCCCAACATGTGAAAATAATAAATGATTAGTACACGACATCCCCCAGCCTTAGACCCTCAACAGAGGACAAGGAAAAACTCCCACAAAACCTTATAGGGAAAATTGGGAGAAACCTTGGGCGGGGCTACTCAGAGAGGCATCCCCCTACCAGGACAGTTGGGCGTGCAATAGATGCCGAGTTTGGGCAGACAGCGTATACACAATGTATAAAAGTTTATTTTGGTGGGACATCCAGATCTGATGGGGCGGCATCACAGCAACGGCAACTCAGTCAGTGTCATCATAGGACTAGGGGACCACGCAGGCGCCAACTCTACCGGGCTGCAGCCTGGAACAGATAGGAGACACACCCACACACACCCATACACGCACTCTCACTCACACAGACAAACATGACCAGCGTCAGTGGACAGGAGCAGGTAGACCAGGAGAATAGGGCATGTAGGCAGGATGCTAGTTTCCATCGGCAGGACCCTGAGCTAGGATAAGCTAACTGGTCTAGCCTTACTCTGAGAAGAGACTGAGCCACTCCCTCAAGGCTGGTCAAATGACAGAGAGAATAAATGGGTTTTTAGCCTTGACTTAAAGACTTTGATAGAGCCTGCCTCTCTGACTGAGGCAGACAGACTGTTCCATAGATAGGGAGCCCGGTAAGAAAAGGCTCTATTACCTGCAGTTTTCTTTTTGACTGCTGGGATAGACAGGTTTATATGGTTTAATCAAATCGGATAAATAGGACGGGGCCATCCCATGTAATGATTTATATGTAAGTAAAAGCACCTTAAAGTCACACCTGGCCTGAATTGGTAGCCAGTGTAATGAGGATAGAATGGGAGTTATATGGTTGAATTTCCTAGTTTTGGTCAGGATTCTGGCAGCAGCATTCTGGACCAGTTATAGTTTTTTAGTGCGCCCAGTAGATAAGCCTGAAAAAAAGACATTGCAATAATCGATTCTGAATAATACAAAGGCATGTACTACAATTTCTGCGTCTGCCTCTGTTAGCATGGGTCGAATTTTGGCAATATTGCGAAGATGATAAAACAATGTTTTAGTGGTCTCCTTAATGTGCAACTTGAATGAGAGGGTAGGGTCGAATTTTACCCCAAGGTTTTTAACATATGGGCTCTGGGAGATTACACAACTATCAAAGTTGAGAGTAGTTTTCTCAAATAAGTGTCTATGTCTAGCTGGTCCCACAATCAGCATCTCAGTTTTGCTGCCATTAAGAAGTAGGAAGTTTAGGGACATCCAATATTTGACCTCTGAGAGGCAGGCCTCTAGTTTTTGGAATTGGGTGTTATCGGTTGGTTTGACTGGTATGTAAATTTGGGTGTCATCGGCGTAGCAATGGAAGTTAATGCCAAATTTGCGAATGATGCCACCAAGTGGTAGCATATAGATAGAGAATAGCAGTGGTCCTAGGACACCTTGTGGGACACCAAAGTCCATATTGCAACACTCTGAGGTCATGTTGTTGTAAAAGACGCAATGTGATCTATCGAGTAAATAAGACCTAAACCAAGAAAGGGCTGATCCCCGGATACCAATATAATGTTCAAGACGGTTCAAGAGTATCGTATGATCAATTGTGTTGAAGGCTGCACTCAGGTCAAGTAGCAATAGTGCTGAGGTTGAGTTGGAGTCAATAGCTAACAAAAGGTCATTGACCACTCTCGTGAGTGCACTTTCGGTCGAGTGAAAGGATCTAAAGCCAGATTGGAAGTAGGTTATACAAGTAGGTTATTTTTTGACAAAAAATCTGTAAGTTGACTGGCTACTGTTCGTTCAAGTAATTTGGAGAGGAACGTCAGATTTGAGATTGGTCTATAGTTCTGAAGTACTTCAGGGTCAAGGTTCAGTTTTTTCAGTAGTGGCTTGATCACGGCCGTTTTAAAGGTGGAGGGCACAGTGCCAGTGGACAGTGACCGATTGATCATATAGAGAATGGAGGGTCCTAGGATAGGGAAAACTTCTTTAAGCAGTTTAGCAGGCACAGGGTCTAGCATGCAGGTCGTGGGTTTCGAAGACAGAGTTAGCTTGGTGAGAGAGTCTAAGGAAACTAAATCAAACTGTAAGAAAAGACATTCAGCCCGGGAAACACCAAGTGGACTTTTCAGGGGTGAGATGGCACCACCAGTAGAGAGTGTACTGGTGATCTCATCTCTAATCAGCGTGATTTTCTGACTAAAAAAGGACATGAAATCATTCGGAGAAACAGAAAGCTATCAGAGGGGGAGGGATTCCGTGTTAGCTTAGCAACAGTGTCGAATAGAAACTTTGGGTTGTTTTTATTTGCACTGATTAACCTAGAGAAGTGTGCAGTTTTGGCTGACGAGAGTGCACATTTATAATTTAGCAAGCTATCATTCCAGGCAAGCCGGAAGACTTCAAGTTTGGTCAATCGCCATTTACGTTCTAGTTTTCTACAGGCTTGTTTAAGTGCACGAGTGTCGTTAGTAAACCACGGTGCAAACTTCCTAGCGATTGAGTCAAGGCTAGCGTTTAGTTTGTTGGTGAAATTGTCGAGTGAGCCAACATGGCCAGAGAGTGGTGCGAGAAAACGGGGCAGTTTCAGATAGTAACGAGGCAGTGGTGGCATTAATACGATGGCTAATATATGTATCTTCACACTTTTGGTGTGGGAACATCAATTCGATTTCAAATTTAATGAGATAGTGATCAGATAGGGCGGGCACATAAGAGGAGACCACTAAAGCAGAAACAGGAATGCCATGGGTCAGAACCAGGTCAAGGGTGTTGCCGCCATGGTGGGTTGATTCATTAACAAATTGAGTGAGGCCGCGAGTATCAATAAGATCTAGGAAGGCCTTACTGAGGGGATTGGTGGAATTATTCAGGTGAATGTTAAAATCACCGATAATGAGATTATCAGCTCGGGTCACTAAGTCCGAAATGAAATTGGAGAACTCTTCTAAGAAGAGCGAATAGGGCCCAGGTGGGCGGTAAAGTACTGCTAAGTAGAATGACGGGAGATTCGTAGCTGTAGGGCGCAGAATCAGGACTTCGAAGGATGTAAATTTGTTGTTCGTGTTGGGAGTAAGACTAAGGATAGGGTTAGGGAGTACTATATTTATTTGCAATAGCTGAGCACTCAGGAGAGATCTACACACACAGGGTAGGGTATGCAGTTCTCTGCCAGGGAACTATCTGAACAGTGATTATAAAGGGGGAAAGACAGGAGGGGGAGTAGTTTCTTAAACATCTACAAGGTTATTTACAACCTAGACTAAACAATATGTAATGTGTTGAAGGTTTCTTGAGTCTCTCATGGGGTCGGCCTTCAGTATGGGCTCACAGTAATGCAACAGTTAGGATCACCTCATACTAGCACTAAAGATGTGTACAACACAATCATATTACTCAGAAAGGTTAGGATACAGTGATTAAGACATAATTTAATTTCCACATCACATCTCTGCCCTGGCACATTTCAATTGTGGCGTTCCCCAAAAGTTATTTTTGTTCTCCAATTATATGATCCTCTTAGTTGATATCCACTTTCATTGCTATGCTGACAACACACAACTTTATGTAACCATAAACCCAGATAACTTGAGGATTGCCTGTTGGATATTAAGTACTCGATGTCCCAAATGTCAACCAAATAAATCACAATCTGAGGTTATTCTTTTTGGCCTGCCCAAATCTATCTCTTTGTCAAAAAAACATCACCAAAGTTATTATTGCTTTTTTTCTTTTCTGTTGTTTTTACCTTAATTGACTTTTGTAATTGATTTTGGGTGCCTTTGCCTGATGTTCATACATCAAAATAATTATTTGGAGAAGTGTGCAATGACTTTTCCTAATGACACTGTTCATACTTTATAATTCTAAAGTTTTTTGTACTTTCCATAGATATCAATGTATTTATAATTAAGTCATTGAATACAACAGAATTTTTTCATGTTAAACAATTGTATTGTCAATTGAATTGTATAATACAATAGTATTAATAAAATATTAATAGAAATACTAGTCATAGTATTAATATTGCAATAGTAATAAAACAGTAATAGCATTAATTAATAGCATTAATAGTAATACTATAGTAATAGTACTACTACTACTGCTTCTTCTACTACTACTACTACTACTATGATTGCTGTTACAACTACTACTGCTGCTACTACTGCTACTACTACTACTGTAACTACTACTGCTTGTGCTATTACTACCATTACTACTAGTATACTATTAGTACACCTAGTACACCCTAGTGATCATCTAGAAACTGATTGAGCTGTCATGCAATCGAACGCTACAAGGACTCCATTCTCTTATGGTCCATGGACGGGATCCTCATTGGTTAAGATCAGAGGCGCATTATGCAACCCAATTCACAACAAGCACTGTTTCAACAACAAACCAATAGAATGAATAACGAGAATTGGAGAGATTCTGAAATCAGAGAGCTTCTGTCCATACGTGGGGAAGAAGAAATAAAGCAACAAATTAAAAGATTCAATTATCTATGGCAATATCACACAGTTACTTGTTCGGCAGTGGTGTATACAGATGTAAATATGCTGACACGGGTCTTGTGCGGTCTGGTCAATCCCAGGATTTGTGTGTGAAAGGGGTAGAGATGAGATGCACCCTCTAGACTACAACCCCTGATTGTGATGGGCTGCAGCGTGACACACAAGCTCAACCATCTCATTAGACTGTAACGGTTTCACTGGTCGGACCCAAACGCAAACTCAGACTCGGAGGTTGAGCAAACAATGGGAGTTTATTAAGGGAAACCGGGGGGTAGGGTAGGAGCAGGGCGAAGCCGGGGAGCAGACAGAGGAAGCAGCAGGCAGGGCAGGCAGGTGGTGGACGAGCAGGTAGACAGGCTGGCAGACAGGGAGATGCGCGGAATGGCTGGTAATGAGTAGAGATCCTGGGCAGAGGGAGAGCAGGGTTAACAAGGCGTGAAACACAAGAGACAGGCTTGAATCCACAATTCATAGGAGGCCGGGAACGAGATATACCACATTGGCTGAATCAACGATCTAGCGATGAGTGGGAGGAAATCCGGGGTTTAAGTATGGGTGGTGATGATCAGATGGATGGCAGGTGTGCGGGGTGGAACAGGTGAACGGGAGACGGTGATGAGCTGGGGAGGAGCCGGAGTCTGAAGCCACGCCCGCCAATACACACACACACAGACAGACAGAGACAGACAGGAACACAGGGGGCACGGCTGAGACCGTGACATAGACATGGCGAGTTCAAATGAACATCAGTGGCAACATATTGTGCTTTGATGGACTCTTAAGTAGCATAGTGGTGATTGTAGACTTAAATGCTCTGTCGTATGTAACTCTTCATTAAAATCCCCATCCATCTTTAGAAATGTATCCAATAGCAAAGAAATGTGAATATTTTAAATAGCTGGGGTTGCGAAAACTTTCAGACCTAATATTGGGATCCTGAGCCAAAAAAGGGTTGGAACCACCTTCTAACACCCTAGCAACCATTTAGAAAAATCCTAGCAACCACCTAGTACACCCTAGCAATCACATTGAAATGACCAAGCAACCACTTAGCACACCCTTTTAATGACCTAGAAATACCCTAGCAACTATCTCATATACCCTAGCAACCATCTATTACACCCTAGTAACCACTAGGGATGAGCGAGTACACCATTATCTGTATCTGTATCTGTTCAATCATCTAAATTATCTGTATCCGTATCCGTACTCGGAATGGGCGGTGCCTATGCCGGAAGTGGGCGGGACATAAACCGGAAGTATATGTTTTATTTTAAAATTTGTTTTATTTTTAAAATTGACTGGATGCTCTATGCCGTTCCTGTGTCTGACTTCTTGCCCGGCTTGACACATCGCTCACGGCTCGCGGAGAAAATAGACCAGATGCCGAAACTAACTAACTAAACTCCCGGCCGCAGCGCAGGGGAGGAGGCACATGACTGAATACGACGAGGTATTTTTTTTAAGGGGACAGTTCATGAACGCACACATTGGGGAAAGTAACCGACATGAGCAAGAGATAACATTTTCGGTTAATTGCCAGGCCCTAATATGGGTTGATCATAAGTTGCTATATTTATTGTTTATTAGAGAACTATTTACAGAACAGCCTCATAATTGAGCTTCAGATCAATGTTTTTGATCACAAGAGTAAGAGAACTGTTTACAAAACAGCCTCATAATTGAGCTTCAGATCAATGTTTTTGATCATGTCACATCTGCTCGGACCCGTTAACTCCCTTTTCGTTTTCCTCTTGTGTTTTGTCTTGTTTCCTGTTTTATTTTGTTACTCACTTGTCGTCTCGTTTCAGGTCACTTTACTTCCTTTCCTCCCCGAAGCTTCCCGCCTGTGTGATTACCTGCCCCGCCCTAAATGTGTTGCACCTGTGCCTCATTGTCTCCCCTCCCTGTTAGTATTTAGTCTGTGTGTTTCCCTGTTCTTTTGCCAGTTCGTCTTTGTTCCCTGTGACAACGTTCCAGCCTTCCTTAGTTTCCTGCATTCCCTCGTGAGTTTTGGTTTTGACTTTTGCCTGTTTCTTCGACCTGGATATTTGCCTGCCCCTTGTCTGTTACCTTTGCCTGATCCTGACTGCCTTTCTGTGTACCGAACCTAGTTGGAATAAACGGACTTTGTACTTTATCTCCCTGTCTCGAGTCGTGCATTTGGGTCCATGCTTTTGTGCCTAGTCTGACAGATCACAAGAGTAAGAGAACTATTTACAGAAGTTTTTTATAAACTGGAATGAATAAACTTCAGTGAATCAATGGACTTAACATGTACTCAACATATTGAACATAACTTTCTTTTTCATTAATTTGTTTTTTTTTGGGGGGGGGGGGTATTTTTTATTTCTAAACAAAGTAAAACAATGTTAATTATGTGGTGTGTGTGTGAGTGAGTGAGAGAGAGAGTGGGAGAGATTGTTCTACTGATCAAATAGGTCCTATGTTGTTTTTCAAATCTTCATTTACTTTAATGAAAACCAGTTGTTCCACATGGCTAGGGTCTAGGGTTGTACGCTGTGGACTGACAACATTTCCAGCCGTGCTGAAAACACGCTCAGACTGGACACTTGTAGGTGGACAACTGAGACGCTGCAGTGCAAAGCGTGTAAGACTGGGCCAGCTCTGAAGCTTGCCTGACCAGTATTTCACTGGGTCATCAGTAAGGCTGATGTCCCCATCTGCCAGGTAGGCCTCCACATCACCTGATGGTGCATGTGTCCTCATTGGAGTAGCCGATTTCTTTTTCTGCAGGAAGGAGAAGACTGAACTGAACTGAATGCCACTCTTAGTTGTCTACTCAGATTGGCTGCCAGTTTCCTTGCTGCTGTGCATAGATTTTCTGTGGACTCAGCAGCAACATCCTGCCCCAGTCCCACTGTGGCATCCTGATCATCACCACCAGCCATGACATCATCAGATTCATCCTCACCAACTGCAAGAGTTCCAATGTGCAGTGACCTGATGATGGAGCACAAGCCATGCAGTAGGGGGATGACCTCAGAGATGGAGGCACAATGTTTTGAAAGTGCCCGTGTGACCTCCTCAAAAGGACTAAGAACAGTCATCGGATAGACCCATCGGACTTGCGGACAAGCACGATGGGGCTGCACCAGTCGCTGTGGGACTCTTCTATTACCCCCATCTCCAGCATGGCCTTCAATTCCGCCTGCACGATTTTACGTTTATGCTCGGGCAGCTGATACGGCCGGGTACGTGTTTTTACTCCGGGGGTGGTGTCTATGTGGTGGTGTATAAGCGTCGTACGTCCCGGCAGGGGAGAAAACACGTCAGCAAAACGCTGCTGTAAGGCGGCCACGTCCGCACCCTGGCTCGGTGAGAGATGGTTATTACAAAGGGTCGGGGTTTGATTGGCCGATTTTGGAACCTCCGGACCCAACTCATCTCTCTCAATCACCGAGATGGCCAGCGAGGCGGACTCCGCCCCCCTCCACGCTTTCAGGAGGTTGACGTGATACGTTTGTGTCGTTCCGCCCCTGTCGGTACGCTCAACCTCATAATCGACATCACCCACCCGCCGTGTGACCACAAAGGGCCCTTGCCACCTGGCGAGCAATTTGGAGCTGGAAGAAGGGAGCAATAGAAGCACTTTATCTCCCGGTGCGAATTGTCTTAGCCGCGCCCCTCTGTCATACAGCCGTCGTTGACGTTCCTGGGCCTGGAGCAAATTCTCACGTGACAGCTGTCCCAGCGTGTGGAGTTTTGCTCGCAGGTCCATAACGTACTGAATTTCGTTCTTACTGGTGCTGGTACCTTCCTCCCAGCTTTCTTTAACCAGGTCCAGCACCCCCCGGGGTCTCCTGCCAAACAGGAGCTCAAAGGGAGAAAATCCCGTGGAGGCCTGGGGTACCTCTCGCACTGCAAACAACAGAGGGTCCAGCCATTTATCCCAATTTCGGCTATCGTCGTGCACGAACTTACGAACCATGTTCTTCAGCGTTTTATCAATCCGGACCAGCGGGGTGGTACACGCTGGTCCGGATTGAGCAGACGCCTAACAGCTCGTATATTTCCCGTAGTGTTCGTGACATAAACGAGGTGCCCTGGTCAGTTAGAATCTCTTTAGGGATTCCAACTCGGGAGATGACCTGGAACAGCGCTTGCGCAACACTCTTGGCGGAGATATTGTGCAATGGCACTGCCTCCGGATATCGCGTTGCATAATCCACCAGGACTAATACAAAGCGATATCCCCGTGCACTGCGGTCTAATGGCCCGATGAGGTCCATACCAAGTCTTTCAAACGGTACCTCAACTAAGGGAAGCGGGCGCAACGGCGCTTTTGGGGTGGCCGGATGATTAACGAGCTGGCATTCGGGACAGGCGGCGCACCACCTCCGCACGTCCGCCCAAATGCCCGGCCAATAGAAGCGGGCCATTATCCGCTGCAGTGTTTTATCATATCCAAGGTGCCCAGCCATTGGGTTATGGTGAGCCGCCTGGAAAAGCATTTCCCGATGGCTCTTCGGCACCAACAACTGGGTGATTTCCTCCCCGGATTGAGTGTCACGGCTCACTCTATACAGTCTGTCCCTAATTACCGAAAAGTATGGGTGTCGTCACGAGACTGCTCGAGCGGAAAATCTTCCGTGGGATGGACTACCGGGACCGGGAGCCGCCTGACGTGGCTCCTCCGTCCCGCCCCCCTCGCCAGCGTCGGAAGACCCCGCGTCACCACTGAGCGCCGCACAGCACTCACATTTCCCTAACAGCCGTGAACGCACCCCCGCAGTTTCTCTCGCCAGTGTAGTAAACCCAGGCCAATCGGTGCCAAATAACAAGGGGTGCGACAGGCGGGAACTAACCGCGGCCTTCACCGTATGCTTTTTCCCCCGGTAACGAATTTCCACTGGGACCACCGGATATGTGTGAATATCCCCATGCACGCACCTAATATTCACCCACGCCGCCTCCACCAGCGCCCCGGGACGAACCAGGCTTTGATGGATCATGGTCTGCGTACAGCCATAATCCAGCAAAGCCTGGTGTCTACCCCCTTGGATCCTTACCGGGATCCGGTAGGTCCCCTCCAGACCGGGGGAGGAGCCCGGCGGGCCGGCGACCCGGACCACCTGCCCCACCTCCATCAGGGGGCACTCCCTGCGGAAGTGTCCGAGCCGCCCGCACCGCCAACACTCCTGCCCAGGCGCCTGAGTCACTGTCTATGGGCCTGCCCCGACCCCGTGAGTGGGAACCTGCGGAGATAAAGAGCACAGGAACGGGTTAGTAGAGCGCCGACTGGGCTCGGGGAGGGGCCGGGGAACTGGAGCCGGGATGAAGGGCCTCCTCCGGGAAGCCGGGGCATCCCGCGCTGGTCCGGGGGGCGGACGGGAAGGAGCTCCCCCCGGGTCTCCGGAATGGGTGGCGAGGTGGTCCTCCACCAGGGTGATGGCGGCGGCCAGGCTGGCCGGCCGGTGGCAGCGGACCCAGGCGGCCGTGCGGGGCGGGAGCCCCCCCAGGAATTGCTCCAGGACCACTGCTTCCAGGATGCCGTCCCTCGTGGAGGCCTCCGGCTGCAGCCACCGCCTGGCCGCATCCAGCAGCTACTGGGCGTAGGCGAAGGGCCGCCCGGCCCCCCCCGTACGCCAGACTCCGGAACCTCTGGCGGTGCCCCTCAGGCGTCAGCCCAGCCGGTCAAGGATGGCCTTCCTCACCGCGTTGTAGTCCCTCGTGCAGCTGCCGGCAGGCTGTGGACGGCGAGCTGGGCCTCCCCGGTGAGCAGGGGCAGCAGCCGTACGACCCGCTCCTCCGGGGTCCACCTGCCCACGTCTGCCGACAGCTCGAAGGTGGCGAGGAAGGCCTCGGCGTCATCCTCGCCGGTCATCCGCTGGAGGCTGATTGGCGTCGGGCCGATCCGCGCTGCGGTCCTGCAGCAGCTCCCGCACCGCCCCGCACTCCTCTGACGCCACCTGCGCCACGGCGAGGAGCGTCTGTGTTTGCTGCTGCAGGACTGCCGCCTGCGCCTCCTGCATGGCCACAAGTCGGCCCACCAGGTTCTCCAGCGGTGATGCCTCTGTGACACAGTCACAATAATCAACATAGAACGGGCTCTCTCGCCCTCCTCCGCTCACTGCGGGCACCGTCCTCTCTCTTGCTCTCTCTCTCGCTCGCTCGCTCACAGCGCGACGCGCCTCCTCCGTGTTCCTGCTCACTGTTATGGGAAACACACATACGCACAACAGATATTAGTTCCCACTCAGTCCCGATGGGCTGCAGCCGGTGTCGGGGCAGGGCGAACCCGCCTGCCGGCCCGACTCCGCCCCCAGCCAACTGCCCAACCACACCCCCCAGTCTGCCACAGACTTATCCAACTCTTTGGCGAATGTCTTTCTGTCTGGTAGTACATGCTGAAAAATTAAGAAGATAGCTAGGTATTAAACTCATGCTATGGTTTAAATGGGCAATCAGCGATCTGTTGGTTACACACAGCAAATTTGAAATCGTAAATTTAACACCCTCAGAGTTAAATTCAACACTTACCCAGGGTTTATATGGGAACCACCACAAAAGTGTTAAATTAACACTTTTGAAAGAGTTGACTTTATGAACACTATGACAGTGGTACATGACCAACACTGAAAGTGTAAAATGTTAACACCACCACAGATGACAAGAACACCAACTTGGTGTTGAAAGTTCCCTCATAAGGAACACTCATGGAGTAACCAGTCAACACTGTACTGGTGTTCAGGTAACACTTAATAGTGATCAGTCCTCTTTCAGTTTAACACTGCAAATTAGAATTTACACTAACCTAGTGTTTAATTTTCATGGCTGTAGGGTAATTGATCCACTAGAATCAACACTATGAGAGTACAAATGTACACTCAATTGGTGTAATTCTTTTCCCACTCAATATGCAATAAACCACTCCAAAAGTACAAAATTAGAAATATTTATTTCTATTAACAAGGGCTTTATCACAAAGTGCTCGTCAGGACAAGAGGTACCTAAAAACCCATACATTTGTGCCCTACAATAAAATATTCCTCAGGACACGAGGTCACTCACAACTTGCCCTATACAGTGTAGGCATCTCGAACAAGATAGGAAAATGAGTCTGTGCCATAGGACATCTGGATTTCAAAGGGCTTAAAACATCGCAACTCAGCAGGTGTAATGACAAACATTATGCGCTTGCTCAGTAACATGAAAAGCATGGAAATGCTCAACAAAGGTAGTCTCCATTTCTGATACCACAAAATAGACCTCATTTCTCAGAAATATGCCAATAATCTTACTGAACACCGGCATCTCATCAAAAAAATCTGTACAAACAACAAGACCAGTATGATATTCAGCACCTTCATGTTTAACCCAAGTTGTGACACTTAATTCACTTGACATATCAATTTGAAAATGCTCTGAAATCAAATCACCATTTTCAACATCAGTCAATATTTTTGTTTTGACAGGCCCAGACTCAATGCCATTGATGGCCAGTGATTCCCAATGATAGGCAATGGCTACTTGGTGTTTTTTGGCAAGGGACTTTGTTATGTTCTTGAATTTTTTTATACTGGACTTGAAAAACTTAGCTTAGTGTTTAGCTTCATACCTCATCGTCCAAACATGCACCAAAGGACCAATTTTGCATATACACTCTGGATAGTGGATCATAAAGTGATGTTTTGGAATCAAATTATGCAGAGGATACAAATCTGTAAATAACCTATGATGCTCTTCAATAAGGTGTTTCAGAAATACAGTCATTCCCTCAGTAATGCGGGGAGAAAATACAATGTTGATGATATGCAACAACAGTAACAGCAAATACCAGTGTCTGTCACCTTCTGGGACAACATCACCTAATATGAGGGGAATGTTCCGAATAAGGCATAATGTTTGGCTGGCATTGAGCCCAATTCCATTGCCAGCATGCTGTAGGTTTATATTTGTTGGACGATTTTTTTTATCCATAAAGCCATAGTTGAATGCATAAACTCGTTGGAGGATGTTTTCATTAGATATAAAGTTCTGATTAAAATATTCAAAGAGCAGCTTGATTTCATATTGTGCTACACCTTCTAAGATGTCATGCATTATGTCGAACACAAAGTTATCTGCTACACTGAAGTACGCCAAGTTATTGAGTATACTGTTGCATTTGATTCCCTGGGATTCTGAACAAGATGACTGTAATGCTCCTCATTGGTTGATTTGGTGCGTAAAGTTACCCGTGGGTCATTTTCACTGAACACTGTCTGAGCTGTGGCCTTGTCAGTAAGACACATCCTGCAGTAGTAGTTTGCACTGAAAGATTCCACATAACCAAGAATACCATTTAAACCTAAATTGTCACCGGTTATCTGTGCAATGGTACCATAGATAGGTTGCTCAGCAAATGACACTTTCATTCCATTCTTCTCCAATACTTTTACATCTTCAATAAAAGGAGTTAATATTTTGTCAATGCCATATTTTTTTTTGCATCTTGGGAATGAAACAAAGAAATTAGATGGATATTCATCAGAGATGAGTTAAGGCATGGTGGTAGATTGCGGAGTGTGAAATATAGACATCCAAGCTTATGAATGCCATGTTTGGACCCTAATGGATTTGATGTTTCAAAGTCATCATAATAAACTTGAATTTGCAGGGCATTTTTTGATTTTGAATACAAAGGGTGATCTCTATAGTATTTTCCATCACAAATGTCCTGATACAGGTCACTTTGAGTGGTAGATTGAATTTGACTACAAACTTCCTCATTCTTGAAGATGAACTCTAACATCTTAAACAGGGGTATATACATGAAAGTGTCATTGACTGGTACCTGCTCATATACTCCAGATACTTTATTTCTCTTTGAATCGTATCTCACTCGTAAGTGCATTTCTACAGGTTCAACAATGCCCCATTTCTCGCTGAAATACTTTGTCCATTTACTGTTTGTGTTCAAGTCACTGAAAGGATTAAATACATTGCTGAAAACATCTTCCACTGAGCTTCTACTGGGATTATCAGCAGGCACTGTACTCAACATTTGTTCCTTAAGACTTGCATGCACTTCATTAACATATTCTTCCATGCTTTCAACAACAGATAATACAACATTGTTGGCGACACCACTGCCCTGTAACTTTGCTATAATGGAAGCACACATTTCCTTTGACTGGTCTTTTGATATATAAGATGTAGAAGGTTGATTTGACAAATCTAGGTCTATACCAGAGCCATCCTCTTGTGAGGTCTCACTCACGTTCAACGACTGATGTGTTGGTGGCATGTTGTCATTGCTTGATCCCATGTTAACATTGTTGTGATTTCTATTTAAATGTTTTCTAAAACCTGCAAAACTTTTAAATTGTAACGAACATCCATCCTGAGCACAAAACAGACTAAAACTTTTCCCAGGATATAAACCATGCAAAAACTTGAGGTGCTGAATCAATGCACCAGGCGCATCATGCAATGATCTACAAATATGACACCTATACATTGTTCATGAACTTAGCTCTCAGCTCCTTGACCCTTGGGCTGTCTCTAGTGGTGTCAACATCAATATTGGAGAAATGTGTACATGTTGCTGAGAGCCTCATCATAGCTCACACTGAAAACGAAGTGGACCTTAAAAAGTTCATCAAATGCTGCCAATGAGGTGGTTCCCTGGCAGGGGATGAGCTTCTTGTCCAGTACAATGTAGAAGGTGCTAACGGCCTGCTTGCTGGTCCCAGAAGCAAGAAGTTATGGCTGCCGATGCCCCTCCTGCTTATCCAGGTGTTCCTCTAGGCTCCTACAGGACTGAGGGAAAAACACAAAATATTATACATTCAATTATAACATCTTGATGAGGTCTTAAGCTAGGGCAACATTTTACACTTAAATCACATATTGTAACCTGGCACATACCTTGTGAAACACAACTAGGTGGTCAATGGCCTGAGCTGCACTGATCTTCTGGGTTTTCTTCCTTCCAGCAGGCTGAGGTGGTAGAATGTGCAAAAGCAGCAAGAAAGATGCCATGTCACTGTCCCACTCTGTAATAGGCAAGAAAGTTTGGTATCAGTTTTTGATAAATTTTGAAGCACAAATAGACTCCCTTTCAAATTGTCCAGGCCATTTAAGCTCCCACATGAGTCCTCCTTTGTGATTGATTGGATTCTGGTCTTCTGCATTCAAACTAATCATGTAAATTTGGCCCCTAACACCATACCTGGATGGTAATCCAAGGATTCATCGCCGTATTGGTTCCTGGCAGACTTCAGCAAGCGCTGGAGCAGGGGTGTGGAGGTCAGGGTCTCTGCCTCTCTGATGACCTTCCCCTTGTAAGAAGTTTGCCACTTCTCAAGCAGTTTGGCAGCTGTTTCTGGCCCAATGAGGAGGCTGAACTCTTGAAGTATCTGCAGCAAGGAAGAGAAACAGCAGGACATTCAATGGCGTTTTACATATCAGATAATCATATGATCATAAATATCACCATGATATTTAGGGCTGGTTTCAAAATGATGGATTAATCTTGAACAGACTACAGGCTTGTCTTGATGATCTCCACTGAATGAGTCATTTGTGAATTATTAATTACCCAAGACCTCATTAATGTCTGTTATACTGGCCTAACTTTTACATTAGCCACCACATAAAAACACTAAAGCCACAAACCTTTAGTATCCAGCAGCCTTGGGAACTCTGAGAGGACGGTGGAGGACTTGTCAGGGCTGTGGATGAGGCGCTGTCTATACTCAAAGGTCTCTTTCATCTTCTCCATGATGATTTCTCGGTCACTGGTGTGGTTCATCAAAGATATGGCCTCTTTACAGCGCTCTTCTTCTAGCTGACCATCTACAAGGACCAGCTTCCTCTCCTGTCTTGGACCTCCTCCTCCTATTGCTTGTGTTTCCAGCTCACCCGACGCAAGTTTCGTCTTTCTCTGAATTGTCTTGAGCTGCCACGCCAGAAATCCAGAGCCACATTGACTATCATAAAAGTGCTCCTAGCCAAAGACAGGACAGGACACCATTCACTTAACTTTCATAAATCAGCAAAATATGTGGATCCCTTTTAGAACAGACTATCAACACTTTGATTGGTAGTGTAAATGTTAGGGAAGCACCAGTATATTGTTTTAGGGTGATGCTGATAGATCCCCCATATTGGCAGATACGAATACCGATTGTTTTAAGAATTTCAGTCCAAATGCAGGTACAAAACACTTACACTTTTCGGACATGACTATCCAAAAAAATCAAGTGGTATCCATGAGTGTGTGTAACTTTGGTAACCATCTTTAACAATCAATCTACAGCACCTTACAACAATGTTCATACATAACTTACATATCCTTTCCTGGAGAGGGGATCTTTCAGCATTGGAAACAAAGTGATGATTCCCAGTGCATATTTTTCTTTGGTAAGTCGCTGAGGGATTCTCCTTAAAAACAAGAACAGCCATGTTTTTTTTCACATATATACAAGCACCAGAGGGGTGTTCCACAAAGCGAGCTTACCACCTTAGCCAGGCTTATTTCAGTTAGTCTGGCTCATTTTCAGGTTTATTTGGTTCCACAAAGCAAGTTCAAATTCAGCTACTGTGGCAACTTAGCCTGCCCTAAGGCAGGCTGGTTAGCTAAACCACACTTGAAGCTTAATCAGTATTCCTGTAATACGGATCCGACTGGAACGCAATGTTTTTCAACCAAAGTTCCGCCATCCTAACGTTCAAGACTATTTGCCTACCCTACACTATCAGACACAAAATGTAACTATGTATAGATAAGGCTTCCACAGAATGTTTTATAATGCTGTCATGGAAATCAGTGTTGATTTGGAGTTGATTTGGAGCATGAGACTCAGAAAGCTGATGTGTTACCATGGCAACGCCATCATTTGGACAAACATTCCAGTGGCAGTTGTGATGAACATTATAATTTTGAGTCTTATGTTCTGTCCATACATTAAACAATGTTCATTTATATGACAACATTATCAAAATTCTATGACAGCCATGTTAGGTGACTGAAGGAAATTACTATGATACGCTAAAAGTGTCCTTTCTATCCATTAAACTTGTACAAATACTTTTGCTATCAACAGTAGATGCCTGCATCTTTGAAAACTTGTCTCTACACACAGATATGACTGTAAGTGATACTGTACATATGACAATAAAAGACTTGAACTTTAACATTTTTCATCAGAATCTCGACCATGTGGGCTGCAAGAATGTTAACCATCTGCCTTCTTTTAGTGTCACCGAGTGTCCCAGTTTCGTCATATTCCTCCAGCACTGTTCCTCCTGATTTTGTCTGCAGGATCTGTTTTATTAGCTAAACAGATAAAAACAGCATTGAATTAACAGTATCAGTATCAGTATCAGTATCATCAGTATAAACCAGTATCAGTAATCATGATGATAAAGGTTACCATGATAATGATGATAAAATCAAGTCAAACTTCCAAGGACAATATTCTGCTAGTTCAGAATTTTGTGCAGTTAACATCTGGCCTGCATGTTGACATGGCTGTGTTTATTGTCTGTCTGTTTGTCAATTGACAATAGGAAACACTCACACAAACAAAACAAAATGACAATTTCACTTCAGATATGCACCAATTCAAACTATGATAAGAAGACGCCCCAAGATATACTTACATCTCTGGCAAGAGAACTCTGCAACACCTCTTCCCTTCTAATTCGCTTTGGTGGGCTCAACATATCACTGTCACTGTCACTGTCTCTGCTCCTTGGGGACACAGAGAGCGTATCCGTCAACCTGGATGAAGACGGGTGTGGATGGAGCTGAGAATTGGTGTGTGGTTTGATCTGAAAACAAGATGAACACACATTATTTGCAGTGTGGTTCAGTAATGGCAGAGATTCAGCTTTTACATTCTTGGATACCCAGAGTCCAGAATCCTGCATTCAACTCTAGGCGTGACCCCCGCTTTCAGGAACTCCACTCGCAGTCTTCCTGTCCCCATTGTTTAGAGTCCAGGGAGAAGACTTCTGCTTTAGCAAGTTGCTAGCTACCGTAAACAGAAGATGAAGAAATATGCCATTTCATTTGCTATCGAAACATTGTTTTGGTTTCCAGGGGGTTCTATTTATATGCAGCTTTTCCCACTACCAATTGGTCAAACCCATTCAACAGCCAAATGAAGGCGGGAGTTCCGCTAAAGTGTGCTACACATTGTAGCGTGTTGTGCTTCGTTATGAACGATGAGACTATTTGGTCAATTCTGAAAATTGACAATTATTGAAATTATTCTTGGTAATTAATATCTTATTAATTAACACTCGCGGGGCACCACCAGTTTACACTGGAATAGTCTCTTTATGATGATATCAGTCTAATAATCAGAAGAAGTGAGCTCTAGATTTCAGTGATTTTCTACCTTCATGTCCAGGATATATCAATGACACACAAAAGCCAGTTCTTTATAAATGCAAAGATTTTATTAACTATGTAAATAAAACACCAATAAAATTAATAAATGTATACTAAACTAAAACAGATAATGGCAATAAAACTGGCAAACAAGATAGCAAGATAAACAGTGGCAGAGGATATATCAAATAAGGTAGAAAGCTAAACAGTGGCAGAGGATATATCAAATCAAATCCAATCCAATCCAACTTTATTTATAAAGCACATTTAAAACAACACAGTTGACCAAAGTGCTGTACAATCAATCAATCGTAAAAACTTAAAAACACAATAAAACACAAGGACCAGTTTAAGAGACAGAATGACAGTAATATAAAAGCAACAAGACCAAACAAAAAGAAAAATGCAACTCTCATACTGAGTTAAAAGCCAAGGAGTACAAATGTGTTTTGAGGCGAGATTTAAAAACAGACAATGTAGGGGCCAGCCTAACATGTAGAGGCAGCTCGTTCCAGAGTTTGGGGGCTACAACTGCAAAAGCGCGATCTCCCCTGAGCTTAAGCTTAGCCTTAGGTACAACCAGGAGCAACTGATCAGCGGACCTGAGTGACCTTAATGGAACATATCGCTTTAAAACATCAGAGCGATAAGGTGGAGCTAGCCCATTTAATGACTTGTAAGCAAACAATAAAATCTTAAAATGAATCCTAAAACGTACAGGGAGCCAGTGGAGGGAGGCCAGTACGGGGGAAATGTGCTCTCGCTTGCGCGTTCCTGTTAAAAGACGAGCTGCAGCATTCTGGACCAACTGCAAGCGTGAGAGAGAGGCCTGGCTAACACCAACATACAGGGCATTGCAGTAGTCAAGTCGGGTCGTGATAAAAGCATGTATAACCCTTTCAAAATCGGCAAACGATAAAAAAGACTTGACCTTCGATAAGAGCCTCAGCTGGAAAAAGCTAGATTTTACCACAGAATTTATCTGTTTGTCCAATTTAAAATCACAGTCCATTATCACACCCAGATTTTTTACAGTGGGTTTTACATATGATTCCAGGGAACCCAGGTCCATATGAAAAGCATCACAGGCACTACTGGGTCCAAACATCAGGATTTCAGTTTTACTGTCATTAACATTTAAAAAGTTTAAGGCCATCCAAGCTTTGATGTCCTTGAGACAGTCCATCAAAGGTTTTAAAGAGTGTTAGATCCCCGAAGCGAGGTCAGCCTCTTATCGGTCAGACAGAGGTGTCTCACTTGGTGCCAGCTCTCCGTTTAAAGGGTCCGAGTTAGAAGCCTAAGCCTAGTGGGTATTACCCGGGTAGATTAAGTCTAACTATCTAAGCTGGTGGCGAGGAGATTCGCCTGGCTTCTGACTGCCTTCGTCCGGACGTCTTACCCTTCTCAATCCGATGTCGCTGCCGGGCTAAACAGCACTAGAGCCCAGCGACGCTATCGGCCACGTCCGTTAACGGCAGCTCTCCCCTATGATCAGTGCACTTGTTACGTGCCAGGTTAGTTTTAGCGGCTTGGATAATAAGCCCCAAGGGTACTGTTTGATTTAATTGGCTAGAGAAACCTATAAGAACCTTTTAGTTATTATACACACCTAAATACCTATCCTTTTACTACCTTGGAAGAATTCAATCATTCGATGTCCACTACTTTCTTGAATTGGTCATAATATTTATTAAATGCTTTAGCAAGGGCATACCATACAGCGTTATCAGATTTAAACAATAATATTGAACTCTATACCTCGAACCTCCCCGGTGCATCATACACCGCCGCTCCGGGTCAGTTCTACCGTACCATATACCTCGAACCTCTCCCAGGCCTCATACACCGCGGCCTTAGGCAGTAGGTCCTACAGATACGCTTCCCCGGAGGTGGGAGATTCAACCAGTATAAAGTTCTACAGCAATCGATTTTTAACAATAAGGATAATAATAAAGAAATAATAATAAAATATTAATAAAGAAGGATTAATTACCCTGCTGTGGTAAGATAATTCTAATCATATAATTTTGGAACGAGAGAGGGAGAAACCTGGCTGCGCAGACCTTGTTCCTCTCCTGCCGTTATCGCTGTTATTCAGTGATGGTTTCGTCTGGGTACGAACTCAGTGTAGATCTCGTCTGGGTACGAGCTCAGATAAGGAAGAGCGACTCTCAATTCCTGTTGGTATTGCGACAGCGGGCCGGCAGAGTGAGCGAGGGAGACAAAGAAGTTGAATTTCTATCTTGCAGTCTTGGTAGTTGGTTGATCCTTCAATCGGTTGGTTTTGTCTTCAATGCACAAAGTTCAGTTCGGAAACTGCAGATATTCTTCAAAGTCTTTCACTCCGGAGTGCAGAAAATACTCTGAGTCCAAATCCCATCCACGGACGGTGGAGATTCTTCTTAGTATTTTCCTGCTCCGAAGTTGCTCTCTTCTCTTCTCGTGTTAAAGGTTTGCATGAAGTAGGATCAACCAGGCATATTCAGAGACTGTCAAGCAACCCTGAATAGCCCCGTTTCCTTAGTCTCCAATAGTCTTATACCTCTACTACGGCCATAAATTACCATGTCATTATCCTCGGTCCTCAGCTGGACCTGGCCTCTCCCATCTCTCTGTGTTCCTTTACTCTTACATCATTTGATTAGTTACAACATCTTATTCGTCACAATATCTTAATCATCAGTTATTTCTATTGCTTCACCTCCTTGTCCCAAGATGTCTTGCTCTCAGGCCTCCGTTTGCAATAGTGACCGGCGGCACTTCTCCAAGTCCGCTTTAGTCTGGCCTTGACCTAACTGCCCCAGGTTATTCTGACCTTGACCTAACTGCCCCAGGTTATTGTACATTGTTCCCTGTTTTAGCAGCAGTCATATTTACAGTCATGCTTTCTATCCCTCACATAGAATACATACTTTGAATCAACCTTGATCCCTAGCTAATATTCACATAGCTTCTTAACAATATTAATCCTAAGTTGATATTAATATAACACACAAGTTTCTCTCATTTTGTACACACATACCAATCATTGGTTAATACATTTTCAACAGTCTATTCTTTTCTAGGCTCTGCAGAGATATACACCCTTCCTCTTTTACTCTCGGCCTGGCTCCATTCAACACAATAATGCTTATGAATCACTTTAGTTTCTTTGTTTAATGATTTCTTAACTTCCTTTTCCTAGCTGCAGGCTCTGCAGACTCTTCTGGGCCTAACTGATTACTCCTGCCTTTCTAGCTTCAACATTTTCTAGCTTTAGCTTTAGCTGATTACACAATAGCATTCTTAGCTTTAACTGAGTCTCTTAAGCATTGCTCCCTCTGCTGGATTAGATAAGTGTTACACCTCTTTGGTCTATTCTAGGTGTCTGACCTTTCTTTCTTAATCATCTGATCTTCAACTTACTTGACAAGAGTTAGCATCTTTCCGTTTTAAAGGCAAGTAAATCTGTGTATCATCTGCGTAACAGTGGAACGAGATGCCATGCTTTCTAAGAATAGACCCTAAGGGGAGCAAATAAAGGGAAAAAAGGATTGGGCCAAGAATGGAACCCTGAGGGACTCCACAGGAGAGAGGCGCTGTGGAGGATACAGAGTCACCAAGGCTGACAGAAAAACTTCTTTCAGACAGGTAAGACCTGAACCACTCCAGAGCAGTGCCTTTAATGCCAACACAATGCTCCAGGCGAGAGATCAGGATACTATGGTCTACTGTGTCGAATGCAGCTGTGAGATCTAAAAGCATAAGAAGGGCGGAGTCCCCGGAGTCAATAGCTAATAAAAGATCATTCAAAACTTTTAAAAGTGCAGACTCTGTGCTATGAAGGGCTTTAAAACCAGACTGGAACACCTCTAGAATGCCATGCATGTCTAAAAAGGACTGCAATTGTATAAGAACAACTTTCTCCAAAATTTTTGACAGAAATGGGAGTTTGGAAATTGGTCTAAAATTGGAGAAGACTGAGGTGTCCAGATTGGGTTTTTTGATCAATGGGTGCACTACTGCATGCTTAAAATTAGCTGGTACAACACCTGAAGCAAGACTACTATTCATAATTATATGAATGTTTGGTCCAATAGTCTCACAAATCTCTTTGAAAAGGCGAGGGGGGACAACATCTGTGGGACAACCTGACGGTTTCATATGAGCAATAATTTTCTTTAATAGAGAAAGAGACACAGGCTCAAACTTGTTAAAAACAGCAGAGCAAGTGACAGTGATGGATGGGTCATGAGAAGGGAAATGTGTGATCTAATGCTAGCAATCTTGTCAGCAAAAAAGTGAAGGAATTTATTACAGGTTTCTGTAGAAGCTTCAAGACAAACAGATTGGGGGGTATTAAAAATAGCATTAATGGTACTAAAAGGAACACGAGGTTTGTGACAATTATTTAAAATAATAGCAGAGAAATGTTTAGTCTTTTCAGCTTTAACAATTTTCTGATATCTACACCAGCTGTCCTTTAACATGTCAAAAGACACCTGCAACTTGTCTTTTTTCCACTTGCGTTCAGCTCTCCTGCATTCTCGTCTGACAACACGAGTAGTGTCATTTAACCATGGTTCAGGTTTAGGTTTGGACTGCATGATTTTAAGTGGAGCGACAGTATCAAGGATGTTTTGGCAGGTGGAATAAAATAGAGAGGTTAACTCCTCAGTATTAAAACAAAGCGAGGACCCTAAGTGACTCTCAACAGCATTAAAAGCAGCCGAGAACTGAGCAGCAGTAGAAGGGTTAAGCATACGACAACAACGAGCTGGAGTGCACGTTTTAGCAATATGACATGGAAGAGAGATGTCAAATAAAACAGGCATGTGATCAGAGAAGACTGCGTCGTGGCAATAAGAGTGGCAAATGATATTGAGATCAAAGATGGCAAGGAAGTTGGCAGAGACAAGACGACCTGAGCTGTAATGCGTCTCATATGGGATCAGATAACTCTCATAAGTCACAAATGAATGCAACACGATTCACAAATATATTTTTCAATGCACACACAAATGTGTATCGTTTCATATAAATGTAAAAACAATATATATATAAATGACAGAAGGTTCACAAATAAATTAGTGTTCACAAATGTCTTTTTCTGATGCACACACAAATACGTCTCGTTTTATATAAATGTAAAACAAATCCACAAATATACTTAGTTAAAAACAGCTGCAGTGTTCATCTAAAACATATTTAAATGTTGTTACATTTATATACAGATTGTCGAATCTGCGTTTAGAAACCTCCACACGAGTGGTGAACCTCGTTACATTTGTGTGTGGGTTTTTGAGAGTTTCCTGACGTGGTTAGATTCACAAATGCATTTTTTCTAAAGGGCCTTTCTCTGTAGCCTATCAGACGTCTCTTTCAAGTTCAGCCAATCACACCAGCGTGTGATTTCAATGCTGCGTTCAATGTCCGAGTTTGGCATCCGGTAGCAGTACTCCAAGTGTAAATTAAACATAACATGTTTAGCCAATAATCCCCTTGTTGTTCGTGATTGAATACATTTGAATTATGATCGTGATCGAGGGGTAGGGCGAAGTACATGGCCCTCCAAACGGAGATTTTTCAGGGGCACACTACAAACCGAGGGTTATGACAAATCTCCGACAATCATCGGCAAGATGGGGGGGACGCTGCACAAGCAACAAAAGGAAACCACAAATGTAGTATTTTCTTCGTTAATAAAGATTTAAAAAATATTATAAGCATCGTATTATCTTAGTTTAATGTCGTTTCAATGTATTATAGACCTTTTCTTTATAACAAGCATAACAAAAAATCGCTAGTATGCCGATGTCTCTACCTCGCTAGTTAAGGTTACAACATTGTTTTTAGGCTGATTTGTGGCATGGCATATGATGGCATATGACGCCGAAATATAACTAAAGTCCAGCAGCGAAGTTGCTGCACTTGTTACGGCTCCTCTAATATGAGTGCAGACTGGCAGGGTAACGGTAGGAGCACGGCTTGCTAGCCTACAGAGCACCGCTAAAACTACTCTGTCAAGAAGTGTCCTGGTAATGAAGCAGTGGTCTTTTTTATTTGATGACTTGTTTGATCGATTGGTAACGTGAAACGGCAAGCCGAAGGGCGAGGGGCACTCGAAAACGAGTCGTAGGGGTGAAAATGAGAAATGGGATTCGACCTTAATCAAATCAAATCAAATCAAATCACATTTATTTGTATAGCCCTTAATCACCGTTACAGTCTCTAAGGGCTTCACAGTGCCCAACATGTGAAAATAATATAATGTATATATTGTAGATGTAGATAATGTATTCAATCACGAACGACAAGGGAATTACTGGCTAAACATGTTATGTTTAATTACACTTGGAGTACTGCTACCGGACGCCAAACTCGTTGGGATTAGGGACGTTGAACGCAGCATTGAAATCACACGCTGGTGTGATTGGCTGAACTTGAAAGAGACGTCTAATAGGCTACAGAGAAAGGCCCTTTAGAAAAAATGCATTTGTGAATCTAACCACGTCAGGAAACTCTCAAAAACCCACACACAAATGTAACGAGGTTCACAACTCGTGTGGAGGTTTCTAAACGCAGATTCGACAATCTGTATATAAATGTAACAACATTTAAATATGTTTTAGATGAACACTGCAGCTGTTTTTAATTAAGTATATTTGTGGATTTGTTTTACATTTATATAAAACGAGACGTATTTGTGTGTGCATCAGAAAAAGACATTTGTGAACACTAATTTATTTGTGAACCTTCTGTCATTTATATATATATTGTTTTTACATTTATATGAAACGATACACATTTGTGTGTGCATTGAAAAATATATTTGTGAACAGAGACATTTATATATAAATTGCAAAATATATTTGTGAATCGTGTTGCATTAATTTGTGACTTATGAGAGTTATCTGATCCCATAGTCTAATGGTGATACCGTGGCAACAGCGAAAGATGGCTTGGAGGACAGCTGACAGTTTCCAGGAGACTTGGGACAGAAGGACAGAGAATAGTGGAGAGAGAGAGAGTATTCTAACCTCACTTTCACAGTTCAAGACAGCCTTTGCATTCAAGATTCAAGAAGTTTATTTGTCACATACACACACGAGGTGTGCAGTGAAATGTAAAGTGGCAATGCTCAACAGAAATGTGCAAAGGGCAAAATAACAGGTCACACTATTTACAATAAAAAAACCAACACAATATTTACAATATCACAGTAAGAGCTCTATATAAAAAACAACACAATATTTACAGTAAGAGCACTTTGGAAATAAAAATATGGTAAAAAAGGGAAATCTTATGTATGTAATATAATATAAATTATGTGTAGTCTTTACCTAAGTGTGTGAGTGTGTGTGTGCATAAGAGGGGCAGTGTGTGGGTCTTGGTGGGGGCCCTGGTGAGGTCAGAGTTCACAGTCCTGATGGCCTGAGGAAAGAAACTCCGTCTCAGTCTCTCTGTTTTGGCAGCGTGACTACGGAGGCGCTTGCCTGACCGCAGCAGCTGAAACAGTCCGTTGTTGGGGTGGTGAGGATCCTTCATGATCCTGCAGGCTCTGGTTCTGCACCTCCTGGTGTGTAAGTCCTGCAGGGTGGGGAGTGTAGTTCTAATAGTGCGTTCAGCCGAACGCACTACTCTCTGCAGAGCCTTCTGTTGTGAATAATATACTTTGTACTAAGCGATGATATGCTTTGTAATAAGCAATATAATCCAGAGTGTGTGTGTGTTATGATAAATCTACATAAATCTAGAATATGTTTGATTAAGCATGTAACCTAAAAGATCATAAAGTAATCATAAAGTTTCAATAAAGCTTCAAAAAAACATAGTCTAACAGTTTCCCTACAGTAATCATAAAGTTAAAAAAATACAGTCTAAGGCCCTTTTGCACTAAGGGTGTCCAAGGTCAGGCGGCAGAGGCCTTAAAAAAAACCAGGCGGAGCAGGCGCAGACAGGTGAAGCCCAGGTGGCCATAACGTAATGGTGAAATGGGAAAGTCCCTAAAACTCCAAGTTTAACGGTTACGTAATGGTGGAAAACGGGAAAACGGGACCGCCTACATGCCCACAAAGACCCCCCCCATAGGACCAAATTTGGCGTTTAGACACCATTATTTTCTTGCTGACAAAGCTAAAATTAATGAAAAATGGGCGTAGAATCAGTATTCTCCACCCAGTTTTTAGGGTTTATAAGATCATGCACAGACAGTTGTACGTCAGTCTGGTTCCGGGACCAACTCGGGTTTTGTCTCTGTTATGGAATAAAGCTCTATTGCATCAAACTCTGATCATCTCCAGTGACTTCTTTGAACCTGTTTGAGACTCCAGTAACTACAGAATCTACAGAATCGTGAAGAATATTAAGTGTTGGCGTGGGGGTCCGGTCATCATCACTGGCCTGAGACTCGGACTTCTTCCTCCGACATTAATTGGCGAGCCAGCCAGGAGAGACAAGACTCTGAGAACTTCAGCCTGGGGGAACAGCCTGCATCTCAAACACACATCAGCGGCCACAAAACTAAAGGTAAGCAGAAACCTTTTCTAAATTCTGCAAATTCTGATTGTGTCTGAGTGCAGGACTCCGCCCATGTGAGGAAAATCAGAATGTCTCCCACCTCTAAAGAACGATTTAAAGAAAATAAGCAAATTTGTATAGCATAAGTGTAAAACCCAGCAGGTTCACAAAATAATACTAACTGAAACTAAGTCGCTAGCGGTACAGAGTTTGATGCAACTGTATGTATGAAAAACACCATGGTGCGGAAAGAATGAATGATGGAGAAAGAGTGGATGAATGGCTATTGAATGTGTGTATTGCATGCTGGATAATTGTCTGCCTAGTGTTCAGCGGGGGTATGATTTGGATGGCTGCACACGCTCAGGCTAGGCCATAATTCAGAAATAATTAGACACAGAATGAGGATAGTATTGATTGCTGCTAAAAGTGAAGACGGACGGTGTATAAAAGTTGTTGTATATCGTTGTGACGTTTGTAAGGTTGTTAAAATCTGTGAATTTGTTGTAAGTGTGAGAACCGGACGATTTGTGTATAGATTATATTAGGATTTGCCCAACTTTTGTGGATACCGCCCTCCGTTTCAGTAGTGTTTCAGCTGGGTGCTGGGGGACTCCCGAGAAGGGGGGGACAGAATAGACAAAAGTTGTTTTGCACAAAATGCTAGCACAACACAGCGGATACCGCTTTTCATTTCAGTAGGGCTTCAGCGGAGTACTGAGGCTCTCCCGGAAAGGGAAGGTCTGAATAGGCAGGGGTTGATTTGAGTGTACACCATCGCTGGACCGACGGGGACTGCAACAGGGGGTCGGTTTGTGTACAAAAAGTCGCTAGGAGACCGTTTAGGGACTGCGACAGGAAGGAGTTTTGTATGCAAACAGTTGCTAGGGGCCTCTTAGGGGCGCGCAAGTTGCTAAATGTAATTGCAACTGTTGCTAAATGTAATTGCAACACTTGGCCAAGAGAAAAAACTATAGTGCATGTAAATATTGCTTTTTGTTTTCTTTATTATATAAACATTTAGAATAGATGTGTAAATAACAAGTGTACTTATTGTAACCTAAAGAAGTAATTATATGAGATTGAATGAGTTACGGCTTTCGGAATGAGATAACGGTCTTTGCTTCTTGCCTGTGAGCAGAAGTGCTGTGCGGGCTGGTGGGGGCATGTTGAGAGGGAGTAGAGGAGGGATCAAATAGGTTGCGGCTTGAAGTGAGATAAAAGTCGTAACTCTCTCTACATGTACCTAGGAGTACTGTACAGGCTGTTGAACGTGTGCCAAGAGGAGTAGAGGAGAGATTGAATAGAATAGTATCATAATATAATGTATGTATTTTATATATAAGTTGGTAAATATTAATGGATGAGGGAGATAGTAGCGAAGATGAAATATTTTCGTTAGAACATTTTGATAATATAGGAGCTGCTGACACAAAAGGAATAAGGACACATTTTTGGTTGGAGCGAACCTATATTGATGAGGAAGGGGTGGAACAGTGGCAAGACAGACAATTAATCAATCTGAAACTTTGGCAGATAACAAAATTTGTAAACCTAGAGCAAATACAGGAAGAATTTCCTGACGTGCCGTGGAGAAGGGCAATACATGGGTATTGGACTGTAACAAATTTGACTAGATTGTTGGAGCCGTTGTGCGGAGATCCTGGTGCGGTAGCAACGCTCCCTTTAAATCCAGCATTTGGTGTACCAGAGGGGTTCGGGTTACAAGGACGAAGCCGAGTAGCGGTGAATCCACGGCTGTGTATTTCCGTGTGTGTATTAGTCCCCAGAAGAGTTAAGTGGGAAACTGGTAAATTTGAATATATTACTAAAACTCCACAAGGAGACGGGACAGAGAAACTAGAATTTGGTCATATTAAAGGAAGAAAATATAAGCCTGGCATTACTGCTGGTAAAATACTTGTATTAATAAGAACAAAAGAGTTAGACGAAGAGCCAGAAATTCCTAGATCACTGGCAAGCAGCGCGCGACAGGGATACATGGGGGCAAAAGTAACAAAGGGAGGTGGTGTATCGACACCAATGGAGGTGATGATTAGACAAAATCTGGATCGTAAAAAACAGATCCAGCAGTTCATGACCGAGTGGCATGAGCGGACATCAGGAAGACTCCAGTGGCCAACAAAGGGCACATTCAGTAGAGCATGCTGCGATGAAGTGGAGGAAAATATAAAACACCACAAGGCCAAAAATAAGAGCGATCAAAGGGAAGGTAGAAGAGTTAGGGAAAGGGAGGTGTTAGGATGGTTTAGACAAGAAGGGCAAAAGAGGGCAGAAGCCAGAGAAGAGGGTAAAGAAAAAAGCAAGAACAGCAGCCCACTGCCCTGCTATGGCCCGTCAAACCTGTCAAACCACCAGCACCGCCACCACCATATGCCCCCAGCAAACAATTAATCAAAGTAGGACAGTTTCCAGTATCAAGAGTGTGTGATGAGGAGGAAGAAGAATGCAAAATACAAGGCAAGCTGCAAGGGGATTTCAGTATCACACTGACCGCACCAGCAAGCGACAGGGGAAGCAATGTGAGTCGGGAGAGCATTTTCCCTGAAGAGGAGGAGATATATGACCGCCCACGTAGCACGCACTCAAATGGCAACCCTCCCCTGAAGAAAAGAGCGGAAAGCAGTGGTGAGCCACTAAGAACTACAGCAGAAAGAAGTAACCAAACGAGCGAAGACGAAAGAGACATACAGCAATACCGACAGGCAGCACAACAGAGCTGGCAGTCAGCCAGCAAGGACAGAAATGACTACTATCGAAAGGAGGGTGAAGAAACACCGCTCCCTCCACGTCAAGGCCGCATTAGAAGGAGCCGGTCAGCAGAATGTCCCCGCTACACAAGCACCCCTGCCGATTTCACACTTGCAGCCTGGTCTGATAGAAGAAACGGCCCTGCGAAAGCATTGAACAGGGTGAGTTTTGAAGACATGGAGGAGGAGGATGCCTGCTGGCCATCATGCAGGGAAAAGAGTGTGAAAACATCAAAGCCTACTACAGCCACACAAGACACTATGAGGCTAACAAGAATGGAGGAAGAATTGGAGGAGGGACAGTGCCCACTCCTGGAGGAAGAACTGGAGGAGGAGCAGCGTCCATATTGGGAGGAAAGAACACAGGAAACAAGGACCCAGCCCCACAGAATGAAAGTACAGATGAGTGGTTACATGACATCAGAGGATCCAACAATTGAAGACAGACGGCGCCTACTAGTGGATGAAATCGACGAAATCGAAGCAGAAATGTCGAAAATAGCGGATCATCAGATTCGCCAGTTGAGGAAAATAAAGTCACAAAAGAAGCAGTGGAAACCAACGGGCAGGCTGAGAAGTGGAAGACAATACCAGGCCCTAAGTGAGGAAGATCTGAGTCCAGGCGGAGAGCCGGAAGAGATCCATGATGATTTCCTAATCACTCAGTGCCCCATAATAACCAAAGCAACAGGGCAGACCCAATATGTGCCGTGGTCATTTATGGATATGGTGGGACTGGCCAGTAGACTACCAGACCTCCATGAAGGAGCAAATAAATGGATTACAGCACTAGAAGAAAGTACAGCTGGAGTGAGGTTGGCATTGGGGGACATCAAGGCTTTGCTCATGCACATAGCTGGAAAACACATAACTGAAGAAATCTTCACAGCAGCTCATCTGCCAGCACCGATAGCTGGAAACAGAGTGGATGAGGTGGGTTTTGGCGGATTTCGCAATCCAATATGGGCTGAACTGAGAAAACAATATCCAGAAAAAATGGATCCCTCCAAATTGGACGGAGAGGCGCTAAAAGACGGTGAAAGCCCAGCAAAATTCCTACGTGATTTTCAGCGAAAGTGGAGAGATGAAACAGGAAGTGCCTGGAACGCCAACGACACCACAAAAAGTCTGTTTAAGGTAATGGTAAAGAAAGCCATGCCAAAGGGAGTACAGACACGCCTAGACAATGTCGTGGGCCTTATGAAGATGGAATGGCTGTTTTCTGAGCATATTGTGCACCATGTGGAAAACCACAGAAAAGACAAACAAAAGGAAGAAGAAGCAAGGAAACGCATGGCCGACAAGCTAACACAGCTACAATTGAATGAATTAATCAAACCAAAGAAGGATAAAACTAAGACTCAGGCTCCAGTGGTAGCCATAGATCAAGCCCCAATACAACCAACAGTAACAATGGCACCCCAAGCTCCACCCACACCCCAGACACCAGTCCAGTCACAAGTCCCGACGGAACCACAACAGAAAGCACCAGGCAACACCATGACTGCACTACCACCTATCCATGTGCATATTAATCAGGCTGGCGGGACCAATGGAAATTACCGCTCTAGGGGACGACCAGGACAGAGAGGAGGATCATTTAGCGGGAGAGGCAGAGGTCCACAGCAACTACAACGCTCCCAGTCTAACCCACAGCTTAACCAAACACAGACAGAAGATCTCGTCTGTTGGGGGTGTGGCCAAACAGGTCATATCAGGCAGGACTGTCCAACCAACCCATGGACAGGCCCAGCGGGAGATTGGCCATAGGGGGGCCCAGAGAAGCCTGAGGGGGAATTAATAACACCAGTACTCTCATTACAACCACAGGATGAGCCCACCCTAGAGGTAACAATACAGGGCCGAGAGTACTCTTTTATGATCGATACAGGGGCCACCTACTCATGTATTGGGAAATCCGGCTCAAACCTCCCCCTCTCTACATCGTCAGTCAAGACGGTGGGTTTCTCTGGGAAGCTCCAGGTAATACCCCTCACACAGCCAGTTTCAATGCTAATTGCCGGAAAAACTATTGTCGCGCCCCTGCTATACTCTGATAATACACTTGTCAACCTGCTCGGAAGAGACATTTTGTGTCCACTAAAAGCCAACATTATGTGCACTAAGGAAGGTCTCTATGTAGATTTTCCAGAAGACTCCTCAGCAAGAATGATGTCAGTTTGGAGAGACCTCAGCATAACTCAGCCTTTGGTATATTGGCTCCGGCTAATGCCAAAATCCAGTCTGCTCCAAGAGTGGAACACGTGGAAACCATGCGTGAAAACCCAAATGAGACAAACCATCGAACCACAACTACCACTCCATTGTACTCTTATGTATGATGAACAGAGGAAACATGCAGACTATGAGGAATGCTGGGATGATTTGATTAACAGAAAACCATACTATGTGGTCAGCCAAAACGTGTATATAGGACCACAGGGGGTAGCAGCAGCCATAGAGCTCCCTTCAAAATTGAAAGACTGGTTTCAAGTGACAAACTCCACCCCCCATGTCACATTGATGGTGACACAAGGACACAAATCCCATGAACTTGGCCCAATGGTGAAGACGGCATTGCAAGTACATGAATGGAAAGCCACCCAAAACAAAAACATTCATGTGTCATCTGATGGACTTTACATTAGAATATCCCTACGCACAGTTGATGAAGGACAGGCAGAGAAAGTTTTAGTAAATCAAAGAACTCTCACACAGATGCTTTTAATAGCCGAACATGAAAATCTATTGAAACAAGTACCACAGGAATTATGGTCACAACATAAGACAGATGTAGGGAAAGTTAAGTCAGCACAACCCATATGCATAAAACTTAAACCACAGGTAAGGCTCCCCTATAGAAAACAGTATCCGCTGAAGCAGCATGCTATAGAAGGAATTAGACCCACAATTGAGGGCCTGTTGGCAGCAGGTGTATTGGTAAAAACAAAAAGCCCTTGCAATACTCCAATTTTTCCAATTAAAAAGCCACATTCTGCCGATTATCGATTAGTGCATGATTTGAGAGCCATCAACTCCATTGTGAATGCCGAGACACCCATTGTCCCAGACCCACATACACTATTGACCAACATTCCACCTAACACACACTGGTACACTGTAATTGATTTATGCTCAGCTTTTTTTAGTGTGCCACTACATCCAGATTCACAATATCTGTTTGCCTTTACATACATGCAGCAACAATACACATACACACGCGTCGCTCAGGGTTATGTTGATAGTCCCAGCATATTTAATAGAGTGTTAGCCAAAGATCTGCAACATTTAGACGTCCCCAGTACAGTGCTCCAGTATGTGGATGATTTATTGATCTGTAGTCCTACAAAACAACAATGTGAGACAGACTCTGTTGCAGTGTTGACAGCGCTAGCACACGGCGGACACAAAGTCAGCCGAGACAAATTGCAGTTTTGCCAAGAGGAAGTTGATTACCTAGGAAGGAGATTGAGCGGGGATAAAAGGCTAATTGCCCCCTCCCAAATAGAAGCCATAACTAACGCTCCCAAACCGCAAACGGTGGGACAGATGCTTTCTTTTCTGGGGATGGCGGGATACAGTCGTCAGTGGATTTGTGACTATGCTGTCAAGACAGCACCTATGAGAGCCCTCATACGAGCGGCGGGACAAAATAACAGCTCAGCCCACTTACAGTGGACTGAGGATGCTGAGGGGGCCTTCTGCGCACTTAAAGGGGACCTACAGTCGGCTCCAGCACTCGGAAATCCGGACTATTCAAAGCCTTTCCATTTGTATGTTGCAGAACGAGCAGGATATGCAAATGCAGTATTAATGCAGGATACGCCAACGCGCAAACAGCCTTTAGCTTACTATAGCACCAAATTGGATAACATTGAGTCCGGTCTGCCACCCTGTTATCAGGGATTGGCTGCAGCTGCTTTCGCTTTTCAAAAAGCCTCCACACTAACTATGGGCCACTCAGTGACCCTTTATACGTCTCATCAGTTGCACGCCTTGCTCACAAGCCCACGGTTCGTTCTAACTCAGGCTAGAAAAACTGGGTACGAGGTTATACTCTCAGCGCCCGAACTTAACATCCAACGATGCAATACAGTAAATCCTGCAACTCGGATGGTATTGCCTGTGGACGGATCTCCACATGACTGTGTCCAAGCAACTCATGATTTTATGCAGGCACGAGATGACCTGCATGCTCAACCTATTACAGCAGATCTCACATTGTTTGTAGACGGCTCCTGTTTTAGAGATGCTACAGGAAATCATGCCGGCTATGGCATAGTACAATTGAATAAAGATAACACCTTTACAAACATTCAAGCAACTAAAATTGCCCAACCATGTTCTGCACAACTAGCAGAAATGCCACAAATGCGTCCGGGAGAGTGGGTATACGTCAAGGTGTTCAAAAGAAAGTGGGACCAACCCAGACGTGAAGGCCCTTTTAAAGTCATTCTAGCAACCCCAACAGCACTAAAGGTCGAAGGTAAGAAGTTTTGGTACCATCTAAATCATTGCTGCAGAGCAGATGACCCAGAAGGGACGGCTGAAGCGTACAGAAGGAGAGCACGCCCTGGGTCAGAAGGGGAAGGCGTCGCCACCCCACAGTCAGAAGGGGCAGGTGATACCGCCCCACAAGAAGAAGGGGAAGGTGACACCACCCCACAGGAAACTAGTCGGTCCCAGAGTCCACAGGGAGAAAGACGATCCCAGAGATTGGCTGCCAGACGGGCCAGAGACAGTCCAGCAAGTAGTGGATCTGTGGCATCAAGACAAGAAAGTGAATCAGATTCAGATAATGAATCACCCACAAGCCCAACAGAAAGACCAGAAGGGGCAGGTGATACCGCCCCACAAGAAGCAGACCCAGGGGAAGGGCCATCTGGAGTATAAGGGAAAGAGAGGAAAAAGAAAAGGGTTATGGGGAATATTTACAATTATGGTTTTATTTCTACTAACATGTGAGGTTTCAGATCCTGAAGAAACAATTACAGAACAGAGGCAGCTGATTAACTGTGCTTTGACAGCTGGAGTTACGGCAGTAAAACAGGGAAAATTGCCACTACATGAACTAATTGAACTCACCTATGCTAAATCTGAGAACGAACAAATTTATGCTATCTCGGCCACCCATGAGATCATTAAATTAGACAACCTTCCTGCAAATAAGCAGTGTAAGACCAAAGGGGTGGTGAGAGTAAGGGCCACATGCTCTAGGAGCCAATGTATAGATATCAATATAGAAGAACCTACACCCAAGAGGGCAGCTGTCGGCTCGGTAGAACCATATGGCAAGGAGCGTACACGTAGAGATGTGCGAGATGGATTTCATGGGATAAGCAGAGAATTAAGAACGTCAACATGGGAACAAAACATGTTCTATCAATGGATGCAATTTTCAGCCAGGCAAGCAAGCTCACATTCTTGCGTAACGTGCTATAATGCCAAAAGAATTCCCCAGATAATGCCCGTAACGGGTTATGGTAAAAGCGGGTGTTATAACATCAACACCTGTTTTGCATACTGTGTAATACAAATGGCTGGAGGACGAAGAAGATGGTCCAACGATGGGCAGGTCTGTCCACGATGGCAATCAAATGAACTCGAGTCCTGGTTACCACCAGTAGTCAACATGGCAAAGGGGACAACGTTCCCATATTGTATAGCACGTGGTATTGATATGATGGGTTCCATACGCCTAAACAAATCAGATCCTCGAGTACGATGTAGACACATTGGGGTGAATGTCCCACAAAAAAACAAAACCCAAAGAGTAAAAGTCTGTAACACAACTGACAAAGCAGAATTTCAGTGCCATCAGATAGCATTAGATGGTAGTTATCTTGTCATCAAACAAGGTGGCACACTTCCCCAGGCATATCGTATCCCCTACCTTGCAAACGGCTCAGAGCCGTTGGCAGATGTGTTCTGGATGTGCGATAACGATAAACAAGTAAAAATGGTATTACCGTCAAATTGGACAGGGATTTGCACGCCAGTTATGCTAACAGGGAAAATGACGGTACTAGGCACCCCGCCATTAGAGAATAGAGTCAAAAGAAGCACCGATAGTGAATGGGCGGCAGATGCACAAGTCTATATCACTTGGAACCAGGAACCGCATGGCGTGCCATCAGACCACAAGGCCATAGGAGAGGATTGGATCATCTCTGGACAGGTAGTGGGAGTGGTCCCGCTTGTAGGACAGATGTCAAATGCACAATACATAGCACGCAACAGCAGATGGGTGAATTACTTATGGTACAATCAGCAGAGGTTTATTAATTGGACTTTATCAGCACTAGGGACTGTACATGAACAGCTACACCACACCTCCATGATGACACTGCAAAACAGGTTTGTCATAGACACCCTGCTAGCAGAAGATCAGGGAGTGTGCAGCCATATCGGTGATGAGTGTTGCACTGTCATACCAATGCACACCGGAGAAGAAGGTAATCTCACAAAGATATTAAGCAAGCTAAAAACACTAAGAGATGAACATGTAAAAAATTCCAATTGGAATACCAGGGCAAAAGCACTGTGGGACTTCTTCAATAAACTATCCTGGAGAAGGATCCTGCAGGTGGTAGGAATGATAGTGGGCTCACTGTTGTTGATTGCCATGGTCGTTTTGTGTTGTGTTTTTCCACTAATCCGAACGATGATCAGCAAGATGATCTCACTGATAACCGGACAGTTTCCTCTAGTGGTTCACCAGGACATAGACATTGGAATAGAGATGACACAAATGAATCGCGAAATACTGTTTGAACCTGAACCTGTAGATGACATCTACATCCCAATGGATGCACGGAAATGGCAGCTTGATGTATAAAGAAATCATCCGATAATGACAGAACAATCAGCAGAACAAAGAACAAAAAAGAAAGAACAACGAAAACATAAAGAAACAGCTGATAAATGGTTTAACAAAGAACTTCAACCCGTGTTAGATCTCCTGCCATATGATCCTATTCAGCTGCATGCTTCTAAAACTTTCCTACAATATTCATTACATTCAGTACAGTCCAAGGGGTATCCACTGCCAACACCACCCATCATTCGCATGAAAAGAATGCACAGTAGCCGCTGGAAAACAGAGACATATACATTGGGACAGGGCTTACGATTGGAGCATAGTGTTGTCTCAATACTCTATACAACTTTGCATGCCCCTGTTCACAAAAACTAGAATAGAAGTAGTCACCCTAAAACTAGGACAGGACATGTTATTTAGCACCCATGTCTCATTAGTGAGACATGGGAAGAAAGGTGTAGGACGAATTTCAGACAGATGTAAACATAGTTACAGTCTATATACAGACAGACTTCAGTTACTCTGCTGGGGGGACACCGCTCCAATTTATATGAATTATGCCAAAGGTTGCCTGGAGTGAATGAACTAACACCTTTTATTATTTTGATAGATAAATCATGGCAGAAGGCCCAGGATATGTATGGCCAGAATTCCCACAGAATCAGGGTTATGTTCAACAACCTCAAGTATGGCCACAAAATTTGGTTCCAATGACCCCTTTGGGGCCAGCCCAGATGCAACCAGCCGTAGGGTTTTTTCCTGAAGGGCCTTACAGGGCATTCCCAGCCGTGAATCAACCACACCAACTCGGGAGCCAGTGGTACCAACAGGGAAATGTGTTGGTAAACGCACCAGGACAAAGGGAGCCAGAATGGGAGACGCAACAGCCGACGACATCAGGCCAAGGGAAACCACACCAGAGTCCCCCCATAGATGTGCAGGATACAACCGACCAAGAAACAACTACGGGACACAGCCCATCACCACCTCCCCAGGCGTCCCTGATATTACGCAAGTTACTACAAGGAGAAATGTCGAACCCTTACCAGAAACCATCGACTCCAACAGGGCAGCCGCAGCCGTCAGGCTCAACACCAACGACTCCCGACGGAGGAATGCCTGAGCCTGAATACCGGAAGTTGCTAGCGTACCTGGCTACGGGCGAGCGACAGGAGGGTTGGGCAGCGCCCTCAGTCAGTTCTTCTAATAGCTTGCTTACCGGTGAGCGTTGGGGACCCGCCAAATTGGCTGATCTCACGTGGTGGGAGTTCAAAGCACAGACAAGAGTACTACCACCTCACCACACCTCGGTTCTGAAAAAAGCCAGAATGAAAGAGCTCAAACAACGCGCCACCACACGCAATATGCTTAGGTCAAGAGAACGTAAAAATCGGCTACGTGAGTTAGAGGCCCAGGAGGGTGACATGGAAAAACAGCGATATCGACTGCAGGTGTTGGAAGCCCGGGAGGATGTTATGGAAAACCAGAAAGATCTGATACGAATGCAGAAGGATGTTACGGAGAACCAGAACAATCTGATACAAGCAATGGCAACCCAGCTACAAGAGTTGAGAAGCCAAGTGAATGAGTTGGCCAAAGAAAAGGATCTCCTGGCCAAAGAAAAGGATCTCCTGGCTAAAGAAAAGGATCTCCTGGCCTGTTGCGTGGGCCAAGTGGATGAGTTGATCAAAGAAAGGGATCTCCTGGCCGGTCGCGTGGCTGCGAATGATGATGTTATCGGCGGGTACCGACGGCTGCGTGGCACTGGAACATACGTTACCCCTAAGGGGAACGTACATTACCCCTAAGCCACACTACCCCTAAGCAAAAATCCTACCCCTAGGTTGTCCCGCCCCAAGCCACCTTGCCCTTACACCACATTGGTGTCGTGGTTTGGTCAGAGTCTGATGTACTGACAGCTGGACGTCGGTGCGTCGGATTCTGATCGAACCTAGATGCCAACTCACATATGGACTGAAACTGACTTGGAAGATACCCATACTAACATGAACGACGAGGTTCTAGTATCCTCTCATGTTAGTGACTCTCTACGGCACGCAAAGTGTCTGGGTTGAAGACGACTGATGAAGATGACGGACGACGACTACATGACGACTTATTTTTAGAAGTATAGGTTTCTTAACACCTACAGTTAACATAGATGTGCCATTTGATTGATGATAAATTGTTTGACATTATACTGTTTCAACAAAGTCACTGATTATAATATCCGCACAAATCAAGTAGTCTACACTGGAGTGGCTTACACTGAAAATTGATTGTTAATATAATCTCACAGAGTGACAATATAATCTATACACTATTTTTGATTGGTTAAGACAATTTATATTGTGTATGAGCTTAAGCTCTTGATTCAGTAATTTGTTTTCCTGAATTTGCTCATTTTATGTTTGTCTCTTTGTGTTGGATTCCCAGGAGCCATGTTCGGTATGTGTATTCTGTGCACTTTAAAGAAACATGTTTGAACCTGATAAGCAGCATTGTAGTGGGACTTTAGTAAGTCCCAAAGGGGGGAAATGTTGTGAATAATATACTTTGTACTAAGTGATGATATGCTTTGTAATAAGCAATATAATCCAGAGTGTGTCTGTGTTATGATAAATCTACATAAATATAGAATATGTTTGATTAAGCATGTAACCTAAAAGATCATAAAGTAATCATAAAGTTTCAATAAAGCTTCAAAAAAACATAGTCTAACAGTTTCCCTACAGTAATCATAAAGTTAAAAAAATACAGTCTGAGGCCCTTTTGCACTAAGGGTGTCCAAGGTCAGGCGGCAGAGGCCTTAAAAAAACCAGGCGGAGCAGGCGCAGACAGGAGAAGCCCAGGTGGCCATAACGTAATGGTGAAATGGGAAAGTCCCTAAAACTCCAAGTTTAACGGTTACGTAATGGTGGAAAACGGGAAAACGGGACCGCCTACATGCCCACAAAGAAAGGGGGTGGGGGGAGAAGCAATTGGCCGTTTCATAGACATCCTTTCAATATGTTAAGTATTGAAAAGTATTGTAAGTATTATAAGTAAGTATTGTCTTATTACAGCATAAATAACAAGTCCAATTCAAATTCCTGAATAATTGTGTAATTATGAATAAAAATAACTTGCAGCACTGCAGTCAAAATGCTTCCTGGTTGACCCACATATACCTTTTGCAATTGAAGCTGGAGAGTATGCAGATGTTCTGTCTGCCTGAGGGTCCTTTAACTTTTTATACTGCTCTTCACACTTCTGGTGGTGATTGCGATATCTCTGTTTCCTGTCAAAGAAACGCACTGAACAAGACATTAGGATAACCCCTTCATACCAGCCTCCTGTTAGCATTTATTAGCAATGATGATGAAACCAGTTATTTCAAAATCGCATACAACTAAACTAACAAAATAAATAACTGGTGTGCCCAACCTATACTAATACTTGGCTAGCTGGTCAGGCTGCATAAAATAAAATAAATTTAAAAAGGCCAGAAATCACACATAGACGTTACCTGGCTGAAGTTACCTGCAACATCACTTCTATTTTGAAGTGGTAAATACTAGCGAAGCATTAATATAGGTTGGGCACACCAGACAGGAAAGAAATGTAATGACTTCCATGTAATGTTGAGCAAAAGTGTTCCGTTCCCCATTTACCTGCACTGGCATTGCTAACAAATGCTTCCAGGGAGTTGGTGCCGTTTCTCATGCTGCATTCAGAATGTGGCCTAAAAAAAGTGACACCTGTCGGCTTTGCGGGATGGCAGTCAGATGTACAGGTGCAACTGTAGAAGCCTAGTCTTTGCCAAGGTGATTTTGGTGAACAAGTGGTTAAAACATTCCATGCACATTGATGTTCACCACTTTATTTCTATTGTTATAAGAGAAAAGAAGAGCAAATTCTCAAATGTAGCCCATACGCTGTTCAATGAAATATGCTTTTCTGAATCCAATTTGCAGTCTAAGGTCAATTGCCACAGTCTGAATGCAGCATCAGAAACAAAAACCGCCATGAAAACTTTTTGAATGTCCTTAGAGGGGCCTTAGATACATACATTCTATGGCTAGGTCTGCACGAATTCTGCAAATTACTACAGCTTGTATCTAGTTTGAATAAAAAAGCAAAACCCACAGTGGCAAAGTTGCAGTAAGTTTAACTTTGATTACGTTACTTACCTGGAGGATGACTCTGTGCTCCAGAGTTGTATTGCAGGCTATAAATCAAGAGATATTCCATTAGAGGTGCCCCTGCAGACACTTTAAAGCTAGCCACACAGCCATTATCTACTCGTTTAGCTTGTAAATAATGCATTAGTAAATACTGTTAATGTTTTCTAGCGCGCAGTTTCTTTATGTGCCGCCAAAAGGGAGCTGCGCGGCCACAGAAAAATCCCACCTGCCAATGTACGTTGAAACTTTAAGCTCAAGTTACACTGCATTTGGTTAGCTAACCCACAGCCATGTCAATTCAGATAGTGCTGAGATTCTAACGATAACGTGAAAAATGAATATCTATCACACAATCACTGGTTCGGCCTACAGTTACAAAGCTTAAAACTCAATTTTCAAATAAAGTGCTGATAACTAACACTAACGTTAGCTTCCTAACATCGTTAACGCACATCTACTTGCTATCTAGCAAACGGCGGCTCGGTTGTAATGCAGCTGGTTATAATAAGTGCAAAAAAAATTCTCAGAAATGTCAACAACACATCAATATTAACAAATCTGATACAAATATCTAGTAACAACCGTCAAAAATGAGTGTAATAGACTCACCGCTCTCTCGTTTGCAGTCTCCAAGTGAGTGTGGAAAAATGGCGTCTCGAAAAATTCTTTCTTGAGCGGAATCCAAGTGCCCGGATGGAAATAGTATCACTGAGAGGTGTTAATTACCTGTAACTCCGCGATGTCACGCCATACACCGTTAGCCTTTCTCACTAGTGGTGTTGATTCCAATTTAACAACACCAGAACCTCAACACTTAACTCTGGAATACCTTAACACCAGAATATTAACGACCATGAATTTGCTGTGCAGGGGTTTTTCTTCCTGTCATTGTGGCTTCTGCAGAGAGAAGCTTTTCTAAACTCAAACTCCTCAAAACATATCTGAGGTCAACAATGGGGCAGGAACATCTGAGTGGACTTGCAATGATAAGTGTAAATCGAGATATCAGCAGAAGGCTGTCATACGATGAGGTCATTGATGACTTTGCATCATTCATTTTCATTCAGGGATATTAAAATGACAGTGGTTTGGGTTTGGGGGGGCCCCACTGTAAAATGTCGTTTAGTAAGGTTTCAGCGTCTTCAGCCATATCAATGTTGGCTGTGGCAATTTCATACTCATTGCCACACAAAAAATAGGAAAATGTTACTAAATATTTTGTAGTTTACAAAATTGATTCATGTTCTTTCTCAGAACGTGATTTAATCTATTAGAATGTATGTTATCCTGACGTGGGTCAAATTTACCCATTTCATTCATTTGTGAGAGTACATGATTGACTGAGTTTTGTGGCCACCAGAATGAAGAGGAATTGGAAGTAGAACTATTGGCAGGGTAGGATTAATGAGGAAAATGGAGCAGTATTTTGTGTGTGGAGAGGTAGGTATGACTAATCTATCTAAATCTGAGGGTGTGAAGGTATGTAATGAACAATGGGTAACACTTTATATTAAGGTCCTTGTAATAAGCGTTAGTTAATAGGTAATAAGGCCCTTATAAGGCATTATAAGATGCTTATTAACATTATTATGTGTTAATAACACTTTATAAGTGTTAATAATAGCATTATAAACATGTTTATTGTTAGATTATAAGACATTTATAAGCACTTATAAGAAACTTGTGAACAGTTTGTAGACAGCTTAAGAACGTTAATAAAAGCCTTATGGGTTTCTTATAAATGTTTATAATTGCAAATAAACACATTTAATATGTCCTTGTTAGCTTTTTTGTTGCTATATTATGGCTAATAAATCCTTTATTATGCACTTATTAACAGTTAATTATCTGGAATGAGCACTACATTTTGTCAAGGTTGATAAAATGTGAATAAAAAATTACACATAAAACAATGTTTTAGCGGTGAAGCACAAAAACACACTTTAAGACAGCTCTTTAGAAAAAAAAGTTTTACTTTCCAACATTTTCACATGAATGGCAGCCACATGCGGCCACAAAAAGGACATTCTATAAAACATAGCCTCAAACAGGCCTTTGAAAAAAAAAATGTACAAGTACAATAGTCCAATTGTAACTTTGTATTTAACAATATTTAAACATTTCTATTGATATATTTCTAATATACCAATGCAGTGTAGTCTCTTTCAACAAACAAACATACAAGCAAACATTCCATAAGGAATTCAAAAATTCCCCTTCCCATTAGGCAACAGTTTCCCTGATTTCTTAAGGGCCTGAACTGCATCGTCTATATCTGTACTGCCGCAAATTGCTTCTAGACATTTTCCAGCAAAATCACCGAGCTTGTGCTTTCTTGTATGCTGATCTTTGAACTTGGCATACTTTTCAAGGGCAGCAATGGCAAGTTCTGCAATTGATGCATTCATGGCAATTGTGTTGCGATCCACTCCCACTGTTTTGCAAGCAGCAGCCATGGATTTCTTCTTTTTGTAGGCCCTCAACGTGCAATTACCTCTTCTGGACCACGTGCTAAGATGTTGAAGTAAATTAGGTATTAGCCTCAGTTACATAAAGGATCTTATTTTCCATTCAATCACCTTAAAACTTATAATAATTTTGTATGAAAGCATATCATACAACATACTGAAATCCTCTCATACAACATACTGAAATGCTTTCATACAACTTTTTAGTAGTCTATGTAAAAGGTTTTCACAATACTATATGAGAGCATTTCAACTGTGTATATGAGCACACTTTACTAGTATGTGTGAAAGCTTTTCAATAGTTTTCATGAAAGCTTTTCAGTTGTGTATGAGAGCGTATAATTTTTTAGTTGTTTGTGTGAGTGTTTCAGTTGTGTATGTAAAAGCATTTCACTTGTATGTGTGTGTGGTTTTCAGAATAGTATGTGAATGAGTGTGGTTTCATATGTGTATGTGAGAGGAAAAGTACATGCATGGTAATTCTGAATAATGTCCCTAACGGCCCCTCATAACATCAGATGGACAAGCAGGCAAAATACAGGGACACGGCATAGCCAACAATAAAGGGCTAACTTTGCATCGCTAGTAGACTTGGTTAGCTAATGTTATTGTTAACATCACTATAGCGTTACTTTCTAAACTTATCAAAAGAGTCATCCTCTGTCTCACAATGCTTCCTCTTTTCAACTTTTTTCCTCGTCAACAGATCGGGTTTGAACTCGACTTTGACTCGATGCTGACAAATCTGCCTCCTCCATTCTGCACGCAGAAGCACGTTCGTCAAAATGTGCATTAAACCATCAACCACCTGCATACGCCGAACTTCCGGTTTTTATCATTTGCCTTCAAAATAAAAGCTCTTAAATGAAGGATCTGATATCATATTATTTAACTATCGATGCGACTAGATGCTTTAAGCTAGATGCCGTCAGACAAAAACTAAAAAGAATAAAAAGAAGTGACTTTACTAGGATGGCGCTGCAAACCAAACTCAGAAAACAGATTTTTGATGGTAGTTTGACAAGAAAAACATTAAAGCTAATTAAATACCTTCAGAAAAAAAAACGTCTCATGAAAAAAACTAAATGCCGCTTCTGTCACCAGAGAATGAAACTTACAAAAAAGAGGGGCAGAGACCATTACAGCTGGTAATAACTTTAATGTATTGTACTTTTTCCTTGGGCTAATGTCAGTTAGGTAGCCTGTAAGTAACTGTCCTTCAAGCCTGCACAGCACTATTAGCTAGGCATTTTTGTGCTGATACATGTATTATTTATTCGGTTTGGGAAGAGGCCCTTTTCACAGCAGCCATTAGAGGAGATGCAAAATGTATTTGGAAGAGAGCTAAGTAAAGGTTACCTTAGTAAAGGTTTAACAAGGACATATTAAATGTGTTTGTTTGCAATTATAAACATTTATAAGAAACCCATAAGGCTTTTATTAACGTTCTTAAGCTGTCTACAAACTGTTTACAAGTTTCTTATAAGTGCTTATAAATGTCTTACAATAGACGTGTTTATAATGCTATTATTAACGCTTATAAAGTCTTATTAACACATAATCATGTTAATAAGCATCTTATAAGGCCTTATAAGGGCCTTATTACCTATTAACTAACGCTTATTACAAGGACCTTAATATAAAGTGTTACCGTACAAGGTAATCTGTTGTGTTTTGCAATCTATGATAATTTTAGCAGCTACGGTTAGCTAGCTAATTGTAGCACTGATGTTTGCTGGTACTAAACATATCTGGACAAATCGTTAGTGAGGTGTTTATGTTAATCTTAACAGTGACAAATGATGTGGCTTGGTGAGGTCACCTATAGACCAGTCTTGCTTGCGAGCTCAGCTAGCTATAGATACAGTCGGTATTTATGGGAACGCCCACAAAACGTCACATCCTTTTACGCTGAGGGGGAAAACAAAGCATTCGCTACCATGGCAAAGAGATAAAGTTTTATATATTACCAAATCAAGAGACAGAACCGAGTAGGAGAACACGGTGGCTCCTACTTGGAATCCGACATCAAAACATGTTTATGTGTGTAGTCGGCACTTCATTACAGGTAATGTTAACGTTGAGTTCGCTTTATCCAAACAGTGTTAAGTTGTTTCAGGAGTGCCATGAATGTTGGATTAATCGTTCTAAGTTAAGTGAACTACCTACCATGTTTAGCCTAAACTTTGCAAATTGAGTAGCTTTCCTCGCAAGTTTTACAACAGCTAACTACATAACAATGGTAGCTTCCTAGCTCCCTCCAGTTAAAAATGTACTGCTTTAGCTCCCCTATTCATTACCATGTTTTAAACTGTCTTGCTGTAGGTTTGAAAAAGGAGGATATAACTCACCTGGACTACACACCCTCGCTGTTCCCCAATAGAAGAACACATTCTTCTGCAGCTACAAAACTAAAAAGGCTGGAACACAGGAGGAAACGTGAGCATCTGCAGTTACAGTCTCAGCCTAAAGCCCTCAGTCCCACTCCCACAGCCCAACCAGAAACCCCAGTGCCTCCTCCGGAGTGTCAACCTCAGCTAGAAGAATTGGCCCAATCATAAGCCCCAGTCCCTCTTCAGGATTGTGAACATGATTTAGAGGGACAGCAGCTTAATGAGGAGATATGCAATTTAAGGAGAGAGAGGGATGAGGCCAGGAAGGAGCGGGATGAAGCTGTCAGGCAGTTGGAAAAGCAGAAATTTTCAGCAAACAGTGTGAGAGGCAATGACACCAAATGTAAAACCATGACAGGCCTGTCATGACACCCTGCATCAATACCTGGTACAGTTTGTAAAGTCAAGGGCACTGTTCAAGCTATCAACACAAGACCAGCTCTTTATTACTTTGGTGAAACTGCGGCAGAACCCGTCAACTTGGCACACAGCACTTTTCTATATATATTGTCCCGATGGCTGGATCTGATGCACACTAAGGCCGGACTCACACTAGAGGATAATTGGGCCGATTTATCCCCGATTCGGCAATCGGCGGAGTGATCTTGTTCGGCACCGATGTTCGGCACCGATTATCTGGTAATGTGAGCGGTTTACAGATCCAATCTTAACATCCAGATCCGCTTGGGGACGCATCGGGGCCGCCCCGATAATATCAAACGTGTTTGATATCTAGGATTTCAAATCGGGATGATTACGTAACTGCTTTCCGCGCGGGACCACAGTACATTACATTACAGTCATTTAGCAGACGCTTTTATCCAAAGCGACTTACAATAAGTGCATTCAACATAGGTAGGCAAGAAAACTACTAGTCACCAGAAATCGTAAGTGCATTTCCTTCCTAAACAAGCAACTAAGAGCATAACTAGTGTTAAGGTAAGAGTGCAATAAGTTAGCAACCTACTATATCTTAAACAAATGAGACAAATAAGAGAATCAAATAAACAAGAGCTAAGACAACTAAGTGAACCAAATAAGCAAGAGCTAAGACAAATAAGTGTATCAAATGAACAAGAGCCAATAAACAAGAGCTCAGACACATAATTGACGACAAATAGGCAAGGCTAAGAGGAAGAGTCAGGGTAGTGTTTCCTGAAGAGGTGGGTTTTCAGCCTGCGGCGAAAGATGGGCAGCGACTCTGCTGTCCTGACATCAGTGGGGAGTTCATTCCACCACTGCGGGGCCAGGACAGAGAAGAGCCGTGACCGTGTAGATCGGCCGCAGGGGCCTCTGAGCGACGGGGCAACCAGTCGCCTCGAGGCAGCAGAGCGAAGTGGTCGGGCGGGGGTGTAAGGCTTGACCATAGCCTGGAGGTAAGAAGGAGCTGTTCCTTTCACTGCCCTATAGGCTAGCACCAGGGTCTTGAACTGGATGCGAGCCGCTACAGGGAGCCAGTGTAGAGAACGGAGAAGGGTAGTTGTATGGGAGAACTTGGGGCGGTTGAACACCAGACGAGCTGCAGCTTTCTGAACAAGCTCCAGAGGTCTGATGGCAAACGCCGGGGCACCAGCAAGGAGGGAGTTGCAGTAGTCCAGGCGGGAGATGACAAGAGCCTGGATGAGCACCTGCGCTGCCTTGTCAGTGAGGAAGGGGCGAATCCTCCTGATGTTGTAGAGGAGGAATCTGCAGGAGCGCGTCACTGATGCGATGTTTGCCGAGAACGACAGTTGGTCGTCCAGGGTCACACCCAGATTCCTCGCAGTCCGAGTTGACGTCACCACAGCATTATCAATGGTGATGGCCAGGTCTCGGTGCGGACAGCCCTTGACAGAGACAATCTACAGAGACAATCTACAAGGACACGGAAGTGAATGAAGAAACAACAACAAACTGTTGTACGGGTGCGTTGGACAGCTGAGATGGAGGAAAGGCTTGTCGATATGTGGCAAGAACACAACTGCTTGGGGCGCACCGGTGGCTCACCGCGTAGAGCGCGTACCATAAGGCTCAGTCCTTCCCGCAGCCGACCAGGGTTCGAATCTGGCCCTCGGTCATTTGCTGCATGTCCTTCCCTCTCTCTCCCATACCTTCCTCACTATCTCTCTCTCAATAAAAGACCAAAAAAATATACTTAAAAAAAAAAAAGAACACGACTGCCTATATAATGTGTCTTCCAAACACGGGCGCCAGATTAATTTCAGAAGTGCGGGGGCCAAAAAGTGTGTATGTGTAGCGGTAGATAGACCGGAGACTCGCACTAAACTTCTGCAGAGTAACTATAGCGTGCTTGCACCACAGGCTGGCGGACGCCGTCATCTCCACATTTGCAGAGTTACAAACTGTTTGACAGCAGCAAAGAATTAACCGCTCTCTATTTTTGTACCAATTTGCATTAAAGTACCTTTCTCTTTGGCCAAACGATCTAGCGGTCTCCTTTTTGTCTACAATTAGCTGTGCAGCTTTATCCGTCTCAATGTCCCGACAACAACCCTCCAGGCAGTCGGAGCCAGCGCTAGCCTGTTTCGGTTCAATGCCGGCGGTTTGACAGTCTCAGCGGGCACAGGGCTGCTGCTTTGGGGTTCTTCTGGCTGCCGCTGCGCTGGTTCTAGTGGAGGGCCAGGCTCCAACGGAGTTGTGGACGTCAGGGATGTAACATTATTAACGTTGAAGTTCAGTTTTGTTTGACTGTATTTTCCTTTCTGATACACTGGTTCTTTTGACATGTTTGCAGAAGCATATTTGCAATATTGATAAGTTAAGGTTAGTTCAGCTAGTTTAACGGCTCACTGTAAACAAGGTAACACACATCACAGCATTGAAACTATTTTATTGGTTGCAATGTACACTGTATGCATTTGATTCTGTCCTCTTTGATTGGATTAAAATGTAAATATTCTTCCCGTTTTATGTCTATGCTTTATTTTACCTAATGTGGGCGGGAATGAATGTCTTTTACCTTACGTGTTGCAATATAGGGGCATTTGAGGGGAAACAGTGATTCTTTCTCACTGCAAAGCATAAGTAAAGCAAGTTGCACCGGTTTCACCATGTCAGTCTACATTTTGTTTACATTTACTTCCCTGTGAGATCACGCGAGGCAGTGCATTCAGGCTCCCTCTGGCACGATAATCTTAGTAATATCCTCTAGTGTGTGATGCACCATTATTTTCAGATCTTGTAGTCTGTGCGTGTTTGAGATTAGAGAGAAGAACATCTGTGACGATTCTCCTTGTGCGTGATGCAACCCGATTTCAAAATCGGTTAGGATTTTAAAGCCTGGGGTGTGAGCCCAGCCTTAGATCTCGTTTTTGATTGCCTGGTGTGGCAGGGGGGTGTGGTTCTGCCAGCAGCTGTGGGCGGAGAGAAGGGGCAGGCACTCAGTGGGGAGGTAGACGCACCTGTGAGAGGTTAGGCTGATTGTCTTGCAATTAACCTGTGCTTAAATTCCTCACAGTGAAGCTGGTTTCGGCCCTGACAAGAGAGACAGCGGCACACTCGGCCTGGAAAGGCTGGGTTTCCTAAGAGACTAAAAAGTCTAGAATTTGTATTTGCACACTGGCCAGTGGGCCATTCTTTGTTGTCACAATAAACCTGCCTGTCTCTCCCAACTGCGACTCTGTTCCATCCATCCGGTCCCTGATTGTGACAAGACACTTGTCACACCTGGCCTGACAGAGAGCGTATCATGAACACAGTACCAGCTGAAGTTCTTTTGCAGTTCCCCAGACTGACTTCCATCGTCGATTGCTTTGAGATTCAAATCGAACACTCAAAGAAGCTGAAAACTAGGTGAGGTATTTTTCCTTTTAACAGCAATGCATGCTAGTTATTGTACATTAAAACAGTGTTTTTTTTTCCTGTTAGATTTTTTTTTCATGCACACCTATCAAGTGTAAGAGAGTGCACAAACTACTTTTTGACTAATACTGATCTGGCTAATTATGTCTATGAGGAAAGATACATGCACATAATTAGCATATCAGTATTACTAAAAACAATTCTTTCCTCACAGAGCAATCACTTACTCGAGGTACAAAAACTGGACAACAGTGAAGTACTTCATTGCATGTCACCCATCTGGTGCGATCACATATCTCTCCAAAGGCTAGGGTAGGAGACTTTGTTTTTACACAACAAAGAACTCATTCTTGCATTCTGACTGTACCATCTGTTGATTGTCTGTCCACAGGTCTCTGATTTACTTGCTGCTCTGCTGCTGCACACCCTGTCACCCTGCCTCTACTGCCTGACGTGCCACCACCTCTGCTGCCTGATGTGCCACTATCTCCGCTGCTACCACCTGGCCTGTGTTCTGCCTCCTTAACAGAAACTTGTACATATGTTTTACATATTCTGTGTTGCACTACTTTTTTGAGCACATTTTTTTATTCCTAATACTATTGGTAACACTTTACATTAAGTTAATGTAAAATCTTGTAGTACTAGGCTTATTTTAGGTGTTGTATGTAGGGGAAAATATTAAAACACCTGCGTGAAATATGCGTAGTTCCTCTTCAAACTAGTCAGACTTTCCAGGTGTCCTCTTTTGTCCTCAAGCCACTGCTGGCACCCACTGTGTTGCCCCCATCTGTAAGGACACTTAGCCTCTAGCACACCCTCACCACAGCACTCGCAGGATACATAACCATCACATGAAACTCCCATGTATGGCATAGGTTGGCAAATTCGGAAACCAGCCTTCATGATGGCCAGGTTCAGATGTGGTGTGTCTACTGGAGCACAGACGTATATGGTTGAGGATAGGTTGGCTGTGGGACTTCCAGCTCGAGCATAGCGGTAAGTATCAATGGCATCTTGCTCATGGTGTCTCCCCCACTGGATCCACCGCTTCATAATCGGGATGTGTCTTTGTTGACATATTGCGTTGACTAACGATTTGCCAGGATTCTCGGCAGCTGTCAGGACACGGTGCGCTATGGAGCCTGTCATGCGACCGACTCGCTCTTGATGCCACTGTACACAGGATGCCTGGCTATGGAGCCTGTAATGCGACCAACTCGCTCTTGATGCCACTGTACACAGGATGCTGATGGTTGCTCTTTCCACCTTCTCCACCTCCTCTTCGGTCACCTCATGCTGGCTGAAAAAACACGACTTCTTAGATGGTGTGGCGAAACCCTTGAAACTGTTCAAAACCACTGCATCAGATGATCCGTCAGCCAGCATCGTTAGGAACTGCTGCTGCTGTGAAGCAGAGGCTTTGGGGATTGGGGCTTTTCTTTTCCTCTTTCCTGATGCTGTGTTTTCAGTGTAAAAAGTTGTCTCTGCAACAAGGGCAGACTCAATCTTTTTAACACACACCTTATTCCACTCGCAGGCTTTGCTCGTGCATGGCACTTTTGACTGAAAAAAGAAAAAGCAGAAACATTGGTTTTGGAAATACAAAGTGTGAAATACATAAGGCTTAATATTCATAGGTGTTCCGGACAAATAACAATATTAATACAAATAAGTGTTACACCTAAAACAGTTAAATGTGTAACATTTTGTAATGTTTCTTTTTCAATGCTATTATTAAGCAAATCAGAAAGCATCATCCACCACTTACCCTGCCATGCAATCAAGATTCAAGAACTTTGTCACATACACACCCAGGGTGTGCAGTGAAATGAGAAGTGGCAATGCTCTGCAGGAATGTGCAAAGGGTACAGGGTAAACAGTATTTACAATACATTTTTTTTTTTTTAAAAACACTATTTACAATAAGAGCACTATTAACAATGGTAAGAAAGGAGGCGCTTGCCTGACCGCAGCAGCTGAAACAGTCCGTTGTTGGGGTGGTGAGGATCCTTCATGATCCCACAGGCTCTGGTTCTGCACCTCCTGGTGTGTAAGTCCTGCAGGGTGGGGAGTGTAGTTCCAATAGTTCCAATAGTAGTGCGTTCAGAACGCACTACTCTCTGCAGAGCTCTCCTATCCTGAGCGGAGCTGTTGCCAAACCAGGCAGTGATGCTTCCTGTCAGGATGCTCTCTACAGCTCCAGAGTAGAAAGACTTTGAATTTCCTCAGCTGCCTGAGGTGGTAAAGGCGCTGCCTTGCCTTTCTTACCAGAGTGTCTGTGTGAGTGGACCATGACAGATCCTCTGTGATATGGACTCCCAGGTATTTATACCTGCTCACCCTCTCCACAGTAGTCCCATTAATCCCCAATGGTGAGTATGTCCTCTGTTGTTGTGTCCTCCTGAAGTCCACAATCAGCTCCTTAGTTTTGGTGACATTCAAGAGGAGGCTGTTGTCCTGGCACCAGAGTGACAGATCAGCGACTTCCTCCAGGTAGGCCTTCTCATCGTTGTTGGAGATCAGACCCACCACCACTGTGTCATCCGCAAACTTAATGATGGAGTTGGAGCTGAACCTGGCCACACAGTCATGTGTGTACAAGGAGTACAGTAGGGGGCTGAGGACGCAACCCTGGGGGGATCCTGTGCTCAGGGTGAGGGGGTTGGAGGTCTGTCTGCCCACCCTGACCACCTGGGGCCTGGCGGTCAGGAAGTCCAGGATCCAAGCACACAGGGGGGTGTTCAGTCCCAGCTCAATCAACTTGCTGGCCAGTCTGGTGGGGACTATGGTGTTGAAAGCTGAACTATAATCAATGAACAGCAGTCTCACATAGCCCCCCTTCTGGCTGTCAAGATGAGAGAGTGTGGTGTGCAGTACCTGGGGGACAGCATCATCCGTGGATCTGTTTGGACGATAAGCAAACTGCAGCGGGTCCATGGAGCAAGGGAGGAAGGCGCAGATGTAATCCTTTATCAGCCTCTCGAAGCATTTCATGACCACCGAGGTGAGGGCCACAGGTCGGTAATCATTCAAGCATGCTGGAGAAGCATTCTTAGGCACAGGGACAATAGTGGATCTCTTGAAGCAGGTGGGGACCACGGACTCAGCCAGGGAGAGGTTGAATATTGCGGTGAACACTGGAGCTAACTGATTAGCACAGGTCTTCAGTACTCGCCCAGATATGCCATCTGGGCCGCCTGCAGCTTTCCTGGGGCCTCATTTATAAAGGTAAAAGTGGCGTTAACGGGGGTGAAATGTGCGTACGCATATTTTACCGCAAACGTCTGGATTTATAGAAAAATTCTATGCGGTAAAAGGTGTGCAGTTCTACGCATCCTTTCACCCAGGCGTAGAGCTCACCGCAAAGTTTTCCAGACATGGGAATCAGCAACGCCCGATGGGGAGATCACAAAATAAAGCTCAGTCCTCTTAAAAACATAGTTTTATAAGTGTGCTTTCACAGGGATTGTGGTCTGTTGTATCTGTTAAGCCACTACTTAAAACCTATTTTTATACAAAGGCATTCTCTTAACTCTTATTTTATTGATTATTTTACCGGGCCGGCGCCAGGATGAAGTGACTGAAGGGGCAATTTTTCATAAAATAAAACTCAGTGATTTAACCATGCAACAGCCTCAGAAAGGCTAAATAACAACATGAGGCTACTGTTCAAAATCAAAGAATACATTTATTAATCAGAGACTCACATAAGAACGGAGCACTGCAGAGAATTTATGAACGATAACGATTCTCTGTCAAAATCGGCAGGGGGAGGCGCGTAGAGACAGCAGTTTACGGCTTGCATCGCTCCGTTCCAGTGGGCTACTATGGACGCCCTAGCATACACCTATGGAAATATTTTTCTATAGATACATAAAGCTTAAACTGAGGGGGCAAAAATACAACTGAGGGGCTAAGCACATATATGTAGCTCCTTATTCTCAATGTTGTATAACTTTTAAACTGTTTTTAAATTGTTTTTATCATTTTGTTCGTCAGTTTGTCTACTATTTTTATTTTGTCTTCTAAAGCACTTTGTAACTTAAACTAAAGTTTATTTTTATTATTATTAAGGTGTGCCGGATCATTAGGGCTTATGCTGTTCTCCACAATGTGGCACAGATGCCTCTACTGAGCCCCCAAACAGTACACCTTTACGGCGCTCAACCTCAGTGATGAGCACCTCGATCTCGCACTCCGCAAATTTCGCCTTTCTTGCAGTTGCCGTCTCTCCGTCTTTCCCTCATTGATAGTCCAACAAAGGCTCCTTAACAACGTCGGCATATTCATGACCTATTTAGCATTGACCATTTATGGATGATTGTGGGACGACACTGGGAGGAGTAGTGGGAGGACACTGGGAGGAGTACACGAGCGCACAATTCACCGCAGGTGGGTATTTATAAAGAGAAGACTGCGTACAGGTGTGCGCCGCAAGGTTTTATAGATCTGAATATTTTCTTAAATTAGTAGATTCTGAGGTTTGTGCGTACGCAATGTTTTAGGATGGAATCTACACAAAGTTTTATAAATGAGGCCCCTGGTGTTCACCCTCGTCAGAGCCCTTCTCACACTGTGCTCAGTCACAGAGAGTGTGTGTTCATCCCTAGCGGTAGAACTCACTTCGGCTACGCTAACAGTGTTGTTGTTAGCCGGCGAGCTAGCGCTGTTGTTGCTAGCCTCAAACCTTGCATAAAATGAGTTCAGGTCGTCCGCTAGGGATGTGTTGGCACTCACAATTGCGGGGGGTCTGCCCTGGTAGTCGATTATAGTCCGTAGCCCCTGCCATAGGCATCGCTGCTCCATCTGCGACTCCACTCTGTCTCTGTACCTCCTCTTGGCTTCCTTCACCGCCCTTCTCAGTCCATGTTGCCAGATACAAGACCAGAGTTATAGGCAGCAGTACGGGCGTTCAAAGTGTCGCGGATGGATCTATCAACCCATGGTTTTTGGTTAGGAAAGGACCTAACTTTTACCGTGGGGACGATGGTGTCGGCTAGCGTTGCTATGAAGCTCGTAACTACTTCCATATATTCGCTGACGTCCCTGGAACTGGATTGGAACATGTCCCAGTCGACGTCACACAGAGCGTCCTGTAGCTCAGCCTCTGATTGGTCAGACCACCGCTTTACGTCCCTCGTCACTACCGCTTCCTGTGCTATCCTTTGTTTATACTCCGGTAGCAGGAAAATGGCTGCATGGTCTGATTTGCTGAACGGAGGGAGAGAAGCAGCCTTGTAGCCTCTCTTGAACGGTGTATAGCAGTGGTCCAATGTTCTTTCCCCTCTGGTAGCACACGTAATGTGCTGATGAAAGTTCGGCATGACTTTTTTTAGGTTCGCCCTATTAAAGTCCCCAGCCACCACCACAGCCGCGTCGGTTTGTTCTGATGCCGACATAACACATCATGTAAGTCCGATAGTGCTACATCGGTGTCCTCTTGTGGTGGTATGTAGACGGCTGTGATGATGACCGAGCTGAACTCCCGGGGAAGGTAGAATGGACAGCAAGATGCTCCTGTTCGACGATCAGGAACGAGAAAGAGTCTTAATGTCCTTGGGGTTGCACCACTTGTTGTTGGTCATGAAGCAAACCCCTCCACCCTTAGATTTACCAGACTCTTCCGTTCTATCCGCATGGAAAAAAGAGAAGGACTCGGTTGGGCATATGACTCGATCCGGCACCAGCGGGGTCAGCCATGTTTCCGTCAGACAAAAGATGTTACAATCCCTCATGTCCCGTTGGAATCTAATCCTTGCCCGAACATCATCCAACTTATTTTCCAGAGACTGGACGTTAGCAAGAAGGATGCTGGGCAGAGGTGGACGGTGGGCTTGAACTCTGTCTGTTCCGAATTCCGCTCCGTTTTCCTCGATGTTTTCTCCTTCGTCTCCCCGGAGATGCGTCTCCACTGTTGTTGTTGTGGCTCGCTCGTAGGATCTCTGCCGGCCACGCTGGGTCGATGGAAAAAGTGGACAAAAACCTTTATTTTACGCAAAAGTTTATGTCCAAAAGTGTGCTACATTCGTAGAATGTTAGTGCCGATGTGTTTGTGCAAAAAAGATATCAAAAACAAAAACTAAAAAAACGCACAATCTCTGCGGAGCTGCCACGACGGTGTTTAGACACGGCCGCGCCATCGTCCCCATGGTTTTTACTCAACAGCTGAACTGATATCTTTTAAGTGTATTGGACATTTCTGCCAATGTGGCCGCAATTTGGCCAAGTGTATGAAGGATGATTTCTTGATTTTGTAGGACAGCGGCAGATGCCACCTCCGCCCGTGGTGATGCAGTGGTGGTTGAGAGTCTTCTCCGGCTAGCAGTGGCATAATTTTAACACATAAGTGTTAGGTTTGGGCTGAGTCCAGTGGAGCCTGTGACAGAGGCACATCCACAGTGGCCGACGACGATTGTGCCTGACCTAATGAATTGCTTCAGAATTATTTCAGAATTGTCCTTATTTATAACAATACAGGATTATTAAACTTGTAATGGGTTGATCACATGGACTGAACGCCTTACAAACACAATGCTGACTGGACACCTGACAGTGAGGTGTCTCCAATTATGGCACTGATCCTCTGATGCATGTTGGATAGCTCCACAGTGCCCTGCCCTCCTCCTGTGGCTGATAAACTGCGCCTACTTCTCACGATTTGTTTTTTGCAGTCTAGTTTAATATCAAACCACTTTTTACCTCAGTAACTATGCAAAACAACGCACTTGTTCTGCTCAAACAGCATTGACAGCATCAGTAATTTTGCCTTACTTTTATCAGTTCCCATGACTTCACTGCTTATGCTTTTGAAAATCATGTTCTTTTTCTTATTTCTTATTGCCTTTTATAGTGTTGAACCGGGGCGTTTACCTATCATCCATTTTAGACTTTACTTTGTTCTCATTCATTCTGACTGGTTTGGGTTTGTGTGTGATTTATAACTAGGCTTGTTTGCTCCCTTTATGGAACTTAGATTTGTAGCATAGTGGTTCATTGAAGCTGCAGGTGTCAGGTTCAAATCTCACTGCATCCCAAATAGAATTTTTTTCTTTAGAGAATAGAATGTTGTCCTGATTTTGTGCTGTTGGTTAAGTTGTAGATTACTTTTGCACCTCAAACCTGTTCTCCAAAGAGCTGTTCACTAACCACTATGCTACTGATCTGAGTCTAACATGCCAGGCAAACAAACCTAGTTAAAAATCAACAACCCCAAAGGCGAACTGACAAGCAAGTCCAACTGAAAATAAGTCTGAATGAAAGCGTGGATAAAGACCTAATGTTAAAATGTAAACAATCATATTTTTGCAATATATTACGGTCATTTGGAAGAAAAGGGTTCTAGATAGAAATAACCCTTTTGCAACCTTTTTTTCTTAGTGTACAATATCTAGTGAAATAACAGGAAATTTAAACAACTTTCAGTCTTCACGCGTTTATCTATTTTATTCAACAGCACATGATTCGACGATAACCAACTCCACTCGGTTCGCCTCCATCTGTGCTGTGTCCGGGAAATATGGAATAGGGAATAGCGCCAGGTTTTCATTTTCTAATGTCACTACCCCCCATGAACTCAGTCTTCATGTCTTTGTCAAAGTCTTCTGCAGTAAAATTCAAGCTGCAGATCCAAAGATTTTCGGATCAACTGCTTATCAGAGTGTTCTTATAATTAGGATTTAGAATACGCCTGAGTCATTCAGGCTTCCTTAAGGCACAAGAGGAAGCTATTGCTTGGACTAAATGTGTCTTTAGAATCGCTTATCAGAAAAAAACAATAGGCCTTATACAGACCTCCCAAATCTTGTAGGTTTGCAAATCATTGGCATTGTTTCTTGTGCAGAAATAATCAACCTTATTTCAAAGGAAATGCTTAATTTATTGATTGATAAATCTGCTAGGCCTTCATGTTAATGAGAGCATGTCATCATGTTTAATTGAGATGAGTTAACAAATCTGCACCAACTACTTTCTTTTTAGACTTGTTAGAACTGTTATCCACTGATGCAAAGGCATCACTGAGGTTGTATTTAGCTGTTTAATGAGCCATGGCATTGATGATAATTTCCTGAAGGAATGTTTGGTGGGGTTTTGCTCAGATTTTTTCTGAAATGAACAATGTGATCACACCATAACGCATACAACTAAAAACGTAATATCCTGTCTGCCCTGATGTTCATCTCCTTCATTATCATAGTTTTTAGTTATTATATATAATTGGTTAATCTGTCCATTCCTTTAATTGCATTCTTGCATTATTCACCACGTTTTAAAAAACGGTTTGCAACAACATGTTGAAAAGCATGAAAAAGCACCAAAAGTGAGAGTTATTGAGAGACATTGAGAACGTTGTGAGTGAGAAACAAACAATAAAACAGAAATTGTGATGTGTTTGATTGGCTTGAAGTCCATATACACGCCTATTGAGCAGAAAGGGTTAGGCAGCACCTGAGGACTTACTTTCCCCAGGGGTATAAAACCCTGTGCTGCCCTTCTTTCCTTCACAATGATACAGCTCTTCAAGATGAGGTGGCTTTGAGGGGCCCTTCAGAGTTGTGCCTCAGTCTGTGCTCTTCAGAGAACCAAGCTCACAAGGTAACCGACTGTTCGCTTTCAGTCAACTTCATTTGACCAAGCTCACTCTATGGGGGTTTTATAAACACCCTGAAAAACTGACCTTGAGTTGCATCAAGGCAAGCTTAGTGACTGTGGCAGACTCGGGGGAGGGTGGGGATGAGGCTTAGCTTGGATCCAGGAGAGAGTTGAGTCAGTGGACTGACTCTCCCCTGGATCCGGTACCAGCTGCAGCCAGTTGAGGCTGATTGCAGCTGGGTCCTTTTTAACCTGTGTGTGACTGTGTGAGAGGAAGCGCGCGTCAGTGTGAGAGGCTGACCGAGTGAGTCTGAGCCGACAAGGATGGAGAGGATCCGGTCGTCTGTGTATGGAGCGGAGAGTGAGCAGAGCCAGAAGCAGCCGTGTCCTAGCGCGGCTGGCCCATCGGGACAGGGGGAGGGGCGCCGACAGAGGGAGGGGCGCAGCGGAGGGAGACAACGCCGAACAACTGCCGCCAACACCCGGGTCATGTGTATATGTTGCAAATAAAACTGCTCTGCTGGCCATTTAACTCTGCCTGTGTCTCTGTCTGTCACGAACCCGGTACAGTAGCAAGTTGCTACAGTGACCTGTCCCATTCACCTCTAACACTGCTTGGCCCAAAGTTCGAGCCACCACACTGAGGCAGTAGTATCTCATAAAAGTTGTTTTTTTTTGTTGGTTCAACAGGAGCATCACACTGTGCCTCCAGCACTAATGATCAATCCCAGGATGGGACTAATGTACTGGCAGAGAGACCAATACGACATGCTAAAGGGTGTGCCCCCGCTGTGAACTTATGTGTTAAGATGAAATAGCTGCCAGATAAACCTTTAGGCTTGAATAAGCCTTGTAGCCAGAGCATGGCACAAGTGATAGTAACATCTTATCTTCTGTATTGATTAATGCCCTGGTCAAGCAGCTGCTGCAACTATGTAAGAATGGCTGCAATGGAGCGCTGATGAGGCATCTCTCTCAACACCAGCATTAAATTCATTCCACTTAAGGTCATAAACTGACCTTCTATGTAAAGAGATAGATGGCCCTGCCATATCGCATCCATATCTTGTCTATCACACAACGGTGAATCCTCCATTATTGATGTCAATAGGAGGCCCACGTTTAAGTGGCCTGGGACATGGGTCGCTCAGGGATTTTACGCATGCACTGCTCCACAAAAAAATCACCTGTGCGAAATGATGAACCTGGCGGGAGCGTACGCGGCCTTGCCTATTTATGTGAAAAACCACTGACACACTGTCTGTGTGAATCATACCCTGAATGAGAGTCCTAGGGCTAGGAACACTGTGTATAGTTTATGTGTGACTGCCCATGAGAGAAGTATCTGTCACCTTTCCTGAAACTACCATGCCCATTGCAACATACTGGAATATTAGCAAGCGGTCTCTCCTGACATGCATCGCCAGGGGGCACGCGGTGTCATGTGGTGTCACGCGGTGTCACCAAAACTTCCCTGTTGCAGTGAGCACAATTGGCTGAGTTTTACCGCAGGGAAAAACCCCAATATTGAAAACCTCCCATTAAAAGCAGACCCAGTGGAACTACAGCTACCATAGAGGCAATGAGACCCAGCATTCAAAGGCACAATTTCAAACGGACTCAAATTTTATTTCATGCCCAGGAACAGTATCTCGTAAGAGGGGATAAATGAGCTCTTCTCAGTATTTACTGTGAACCCTAGAGCTTGGAAATGAGATACCGGTATCTCTGTGTTCTCGATGTGGCTATAGACACTGAACAATTCAGAAAATCCTATTCCCTTCTCTTTCAATGTGGCATCGGTGCGCTTTGTGAACATTCGGGGTGCTAGCACTCGAAATTTGTAAGCTTTGCCCTTGAATGCAAACCTCCATCCACTGTTGTGAACTACTCATATGGACATATGGATTGTAACAGCTGACAATGCGTCAGCATTTTGAATTGAATTTTGTCCTTGAATTGAAACTTGTTCAGACAGCTGTTCAGTTTTCTCACAACTAGAATTGGACAAACTCCTCCTACCTTGGGTGCACCTAGACTTCCACAGACAACCTTTGATTTGTTATTTTACTTCTCTACACACTACACATCATGCTGCACAATCCTTACATACATTATGCTACTGACTTTGCTGACTTTCACATCCACCGTTGTTATTTTTTTTATTTTAAAAACTACTATTATTAGACTTCTCTCTCATTTGTTACATTGATGAGTCAAGTTGTAACAAATGGGGGTTTGTCTGAAAGTGCTTAATTCCTGGAATGGTTTTGATATTATTTGGTTAGTGTTGAGTTTGTACCCTAGATCCTTTTCTCCCTCTATTATCTCAAAATGTGAGTTTTCCATGAAGACTAGTGCTGAGTGAGATAGTTAGCTTCTGGGTAGGCAGCTTATCTAGGGGAAAGACTTCCGAAAACAGTTGCTTGCCAGTACTGCTGTTCTCAGGTGTTGAGTGGTAGGTATTAACCTCGTAACATGTTAGCCTAGCATGGTAGCTTTGTAGTTTAGGGTGTTCCTGGTCTAATCCTACTCTATCTGGTAGATATTCCGAAACAGTGGTGAAAAGATACTATTCTGTCCACATTTAAGGCCTGTTTAGTAGAGGCCAAGAGTGAAACATTAGCTACTGGTATGGTGTTTCTTCGCACTAGCTCTCTAGAACGTGACAAGTCAGCTCCTTTTCTATTGTTTAGTTGTGGAACTTGATTATAATAATAATAACAATAGCAATAATAATATATAACAAACCTTTATTTAACCAGGAAAGACTCATTGAGATTAAAAATATTTTGCAAGAGTGACATGGCCAAGATAGGCAGCAGTGCAAGTGCAAGACATAAAAGTTTTCAACAGACAACATGAAACAATTTACAATGCATGAAATAAAATCATGATCATAAAAACAAACACAGGAAATAGGCTAATCAAAACATGGGCAGGTCAATGAGTTTGCTTCTAAATCCTTAATGAAATATTTAAAATCAGGAGAGACTAGATTTGGAAGTTTGAATACAAGCTTTAATTGATAATGAATCAGTTGAGTAATGGTGGTGGCTCCAGTTGAAATCAATGTTCATGGGTTAAAGGAGAACCCAGTGAATCTCATATGAGCAGGAAGCTCCCCTTGTGTAGACTGCTCTTCAATTGTGCAGAATGGATCCACTGATGGCCAACTGGAGCCTGGCACGGGTGGTGGTGGGAAGGCGGTGGGGCACATCGGCGATGCAGCCTGAAATGACAGAGACACGGACGGGGCAGGTATCTGTATATATTTAGGGATGTGGCACTTTGTGATTGGTTCCCCTGGAGGGAGAAAAGGAGTGTCCTTGCTTAATGGGCTGATTGAATAACAAGCGAGGCCGATTGCTGTGAGAATACCACAATATTAATATTAATATATATATGTGTTATTATTATTATTATTATATATTAATATACCAATATTATTGCAGTAGTAATAAAGTAAATATTAGTCAGGTAGTCTTCCTGATTGAACTTAGAGATAAGTAGGGAGTAGACCCAAGATAGCCTTGTAGATAAAGATGACCAGTGATCAAGTCTACGGATGTTCAGAGCAGTCCAGCCAACCCAAGAATACAAGGTCTCAAGGTCTCATTGCCCTGAAGAGTAGTAATAGATGGAAGGGCCAAAGGCCTAAAACGATTTAGTTTTGTTTTCTCCACACTGAGACCTTCAACTGACAAAGAGTATGTTGTACCGTGTTAAAGGCAATTTGCAAATTCTCAAATGCTTTTGCAAGAGTTGCCCCAGAACAGTATCATCAGCATAAAAATTAAGCTGGGCATTTATCACATTATGATCCAGACAGTTAATATAAATAGTGAACAATAGGGGACCAAGTACCAAGCCCTGGGACACACCCTTACAGACTGATAGTGTATCTGAGGTGAGACCATCAAATTTAGTGCACTGAGTTCTGTCAGAGAGGTAGGCAACAAACCATGCAACTGCATGCTCTGAAAGTCCTATGTTAAGCAATCTCTGCCTCAGAATGCCATGGTCGACTGTCGAAAGCTTTAAAAAGATCTAAAAAGAGTGAGACACAATTATCAAGGGTATCAGCAATATTATTTAAAACCTTCATGGCCACAGTAATTGTGATATCAAGAGTTTCCAGTACCTTAGCTAGCTTAACTTAGCTGTTGTTACAATACAAACAGGAAAGTGAACGCGAAGAGCGGGCCCGTGAACAAAATCGGGCAGTTGAGTTGGAAAGACTCAAACTAAACGCAAGACTGCGTGAAGATGAGTAGGAACAGGAGCACAACCAGCTTGACTTAATTGAAGAGGGTAAACTCTTGCCAGATTCCCCTGGGGTTCTCTTTTGATGTATCTTCTAATTTGAGGTCAAATGAGAAAGACCAAGATACCTTTTTCTTGCTGTTTGAACGGTTAGCCAAGACAAGTTCTAAAAGGTCATGAGTTGATGCTGGAGGCTTATCATTAGCAGTTTTGGAATGGAGTACAGAAAGACAGGCCCATATTGAACTTGCCTGTAAACTCAGTTTACCTGCTGATGTGTGGCTTCTGCGGTAGAGACTAAAGAAGACTTGAGGGAATTGTTTTTTCTAGAATTGGAGAGTATCAGAGAGCCATTCTTTGTTAAAGGTGGACTGCAGTAATCTGGGTGCTGGAGCAGTGCTCTTATCTGATGCAGCTGGAATTGAGCATTGAGTTGGTTACTTTTCACATAAGTTTAATGGTTACCACTTACATTATTGCATCATGGAAAAGGAGGCACTGGTATTGATTTGAGCATTTTGAGGTTTATGTGGGGAGTGGTGGTAGTCCCTTGGTAGTCTAATCTGATCACAAGTCCCTTATCTTTTTGACGGCTGTCCCTCTTGGTTTCCTGTGTTTCCTTTGTCTTCATCAGGCTTCATGATTTGCACCTGGGCAAGTTTGTCCAAAAGTATATAAGATGGCTGGCTGGGCCAGTTCGCTCGCTCTCCCGGCTAACACACCTTGGGTATCCCTAGACTTCCCCAGAGGACCTTTGAGGTGTTATTTTACTTCTCAGCATCCCACACATCATTCATACATTCATTACATTACTGACTTTGCTGACTTTCACACCCTCTGTTTTTATTCTTTTTTTATTTATACTGTACATATTAGACTTCTGTCAATATGTACCTGTGTACATAAACAAACAGTCACATTTGCTTACTTGCTTATGGTTGGCCATTGAATCCGTTGATGACTTGGCACCCTTCTGTGCCATCATGGTGTCTGTTTGGTTTTTTTTAATGGCTGTACAGACCAATCTTGGAACCATTGGTTTTACTTTATGTGGGGCGTTTTTGTTCAGAACTGGTGGCAAAAGAAGGCTTTGGTGTTTCATAAACAGAAGGCTGAAGGTGAGGGAGAGACAGAGAGAAACGGAGAGTTATATCTCCCCTACCTGCCAAGTGCCTCCAGACAGAGCTGTCCTGGCAGGCTGTAGGTTGGATACGGAGAGATACGTTTTCAGCTTGACAGCCTAGGGGCTCTGCTGGGACCAGAGTCACCAAAACAGAGGTGAGGGGAGGAGAGGCTCCCTTTCGAATCAGCTCAGGGTAACAGAGCACTTACATCACTCAAGATGAAAATTAAACCTCTTTGACCGCATGGTGTGAGGCTGTGTGTGAGTGGTGATTTTGATGGAACAAATGAGGTACCAGTGTGGGATGCTGGCTGTGGATGAATTGTTGCCACCCAGCAACAATTCTGTTTTAACCTGCATGTGCCAGATTAGCGGGGTTTCCTGTACCAGGACAACTCAGATTGTCAACACATTGTCCATCACAGAAATGTACATTAAATTGCACTTCCCTACCTTTGGGCACTCATTGTAAAATTCCATCCATTTAGTACTACAACCAAGTTAAAGCAAACACTAAGAACTATTTAAGTACTATTTTAACCAGGTCAGATCATAGCATACTGTGACTGTTATAAGTAAGCAACCACAAGAGCTGCTGTTCACCTTTCTGCAATTTTGTCTACTTGATCCATCATGCCTTTTGTACTTTCTGTACTTTAGTACAGTGCTTCCTGAGATTTTTTCCTTGGTGTGGAAAGTAACAGTATTTGTTTGCTCCAGTATCCAGGCACATACTGTATCTAGGGCCTGCTCCTCATTACCAAGCTTGCTGGTCAATAACAGCAGATGTGTGTCTCTATTCTCCCTTCAGGGCATGGGTGAAGAGCAGGGAGTAAGGATGTTATTCGAACCCGTAGCTCTTCCAGCACCAACCATTAGTAGCAGATAGGGGAGTTGTTTTATATATAAATCATTGCCATCTGCTGAGTTGGTGAAAGTTTGTCCCGAAGAAGGATGTGAGCCATTACATTTAGCCATTTGAAGGACTAAAAGAGATATGAGGTACTTCACAGGTATGGCTTTGGCATAGTGCTTGGTGAACTTTGTTGCACTACCAATGATGTTTTAGATTAGATTAGATTCAACTTTATTGTCATTCCACAGAGTACAAGTACTGAGACAACGAAATGGCATCTAACCAGAAGTGCAAATAGCAGTAAAGTGCAGAGTATGTACATAATGGTAATATAAATATTAAATAAACAGTAAGGGATAGATATGAATATGCTAAGATATATACAGTATGGACAATATTGAAAATATGAACAGTGTGAAATGAATAATGTGGCTCCTGGTGTCTGGTTGAGTGGGTGGCTCACAAGCACATCTGAACAAAACCTGTGGATTTGAAAAAACGCAGTGCAATTGATATTATTTGTCCTCCATCATTAAACTTTTTGAAGTATTCAATAACAGTGGAGAGCAAACATTTGAAAAGGTTTCCCCTTCTCACATCACAGGTTATTTTCAATTCCCTAGATTTGAATCTGCCCATGCCCTTTGTGACATTAGTTCAGGTCTTGTTTCCCTAAAAGCAACTTAGAATTAGATCTTAGCAGCTAAGATCCTCTTTACTTCATTGTAGGTCAGTGCATAAAGATGATCTTGGACTTACTTTTGGGAAATCAGGCCCAGATAAAGAGGAGTCTGTCATTCTGGAGGAATTTTTAATATTAACACCAAAACCAATCTTTCTTTCTTTTCTTTTTGAATTTTTGAAGTAATGGTACCATTACTTCAAAAATTAAATCAAACACTGTGACAAATGATGAAATGACCAGAAGTATACATCTTAAGTTAAGTTGTCCCTGTATAACTGGGAATGATACAGACAGTCATTTACAAATGCATCTCCACTTCTCGAATACCCACAACTTTTTTCAAACTCTTTTCTTCTTTTTTTTATAAATAAGCCTGTTAATGGAGGCACTGCTAGAATGCAGCTGGTGTGAATGCAGCTGTAATTTGTTTAATGGAGGGTGTAGTGTTATTTATAGCTGACTCATTCTCATGTGCATCTGTAAATTCATTTTGTGCTCTGTTTGAGCTTTGTCAAGTGCGATGAGAAGGTGTTGCAGAATGATTGTGTACAACATATTTTAGAACACAAATGAACACAAACAAGTGGCCTGGATTAATGCGCACACACACACACAAATGAACACGTGTGCACATACAATTATACCCCCACCACACCAAACACACATGTACATAGACCTTTTGAGGTTGAGTAACAACAGTGGGGGTTTTCAAAACACGTTGTGACACACTGATGTGACACTCTGCTCAGTTTTGTGTTCACTGATTGCACTCCCTCCAGCAGCCAATTATTTATCTGCAATGCAAAGTTCCACCAAAACGCTACAGTCACAAATCATCCAGAAGCATGGCATGACATGATTGGTTAACCATGTGTCTCTCTTAAGGATAATGGCAATAAAGGGGCAGCGTGTGTATGTGGAATATGGGGGATATGGGAGGGAGTGAGGAAATGTGTGTATGGCCGAATCCCAATTCTCATTTTCACCCCTACGGCTCCCCTAGGGCTCCCTCGCCCTTCGGCTTGGCCCTCGGAACAGAGTCACAAGGGGTAGTGGTTGAAATCTCTCCCTATGAAATGGGACAACCCTTCAAGACCCTGATACGTCATCGATGACGTTTACGTAAACAGACGCGACAAATTTGTTATCGGACATTACTATGGCAATAATGGTATTATCACAGTGACATTTGCCATTCATCTGATGGCGATAGAAAAGCATGGACGCTCCCGATTTCGTTCACAACTTATACATTTCATGCTACTAATCGATCAAAGAAGTCATCAAATAAAAAAGACCACTGCTTCATTACCGGGCCACTTCATGACAGAATAACGTTAGCGGTGCTCTGTAGGCTAGCAAGCCGTGCTCCTAACGTTACCCTGCCAGTCTGCACTGATATTAGAGGAGCCGTAACAATTGCAGCAACTTCGCTGCTGGACTTTAGTTATATTTCGGGCGTCATATGCCATCAAAGGGGGGAAATGCAACACGGAAATATGTCAAAATGCGGGACTGTCATGCACAAATCAGCCTAAAAACAATGTTGTAACCTTAACTAGCGAGGTAGAGAGGTTGTTATGCATGTTATAAAGAAAAGGTCTATAATACATTGAAACGACATTAAACTAAGATAATACGACGGTTAGAATATTTTTTAAATCTTTATTAACAAAGAAAATACTACATTTGTGGTTTCCTTTTGTTGCTTGTGCGGCGTTCACCACCATCTTGCCGATGATTGTCGGAGATTTCTCCTAACCCTCGGTTTGTAGTGTGCCCCTAAAAAATCTTCGTTTGGAGGGCCATGTAGCCCTAGCACTTCGCCCTACCCCTCGATCCCAACAAGAATCGGGACACCCTACCCCTACACGTGAACGCGCAAAACGGAGGGGAAGGGCTAAGGGGTAAGGCGAAGGGGTGAATTGGGATTCGGCCTAAGTGTGTGAGAGAGGTGTATTGTGTGTTGGCCGTAGAGAGGAAATCGATTTGTTTGCGCATGAACACCTAGTGTGTTCGAACGTATCGCTCCATTTGTTTCATCTCTATCAAAGCCTTTACATTAATCATTAATTCTTTCTATCCTTGTTTTTCCTATGTCTATTTATATTGGTAGGTATGCATGTGCTCACTGATATATGTGTGAGCCTGACTTATTTCTGCAATCACCAGAAAAAAAAAACCCAACCCATATTGTAACCTCATTAAATGAACATGATGCAATTTGGATCACATGTTGATAAGCAGCCACATTCACTTTCCCATAAGGGACTCATCCATACTGAGAACATGTGCATTGTGCCTGGCATTCTATGTACTGTACTCTCGGCTGTGTAACCGCATCAATGGAGTGGTGGGGCAATTCAGCCTTTCCTGCAGGACAATTTAATCCCCATTTTTCAGGGAGAGTAGAGTGCTTCCTCCTGCAAAATTTAATAAACTGTACTCCTCCCAAAGAACCACTCCTCCACAGCAGCAAGCACAGCACAAGACTCTATGAGGATCAAAGGCTGAACTTGCTTTTAAGCTTTCTGGGGAAAGAGATGGCAAGAGCACACTAGAGCTGAACCTGTGGCTATTTGTGTCAGTAGCTACATGTTTTCTGCTGTTGTGTTGCTCACAATTTGTGATCCCATCTGATTAGTTTGGGACTGTATTGCGGTCTATGCTTAAAATTTAAAAAAAACTTGCAATTTTACACAAAATATTCTGATTCTGACGCCTCTTTTTCGCTCTCACCTCTTCCCCTCACACTCACTTTTTGGGCTATATTCATGACAGCGTATGGCAGATGGCGGGGCTTTGTGCCAGCAAAATTAGACTCCGGGAGTCGTCGGGGCACACGTTTTTTTTTCTTGTCTGTGCCCGTTTGGTATTTAAGTGACTTGCCGTAAACTTGACCGTGTCTAAGTTGGAGGAGAGGCGCAGTAGGGGGTGTGTCAGTAACAATCAAGCAGTGCAGTGCAATGTCAGTGTCAAGGATTACAGATATTTGCACTCGTTTCATCTGCCTGCTCACACCACATCAAAAGCACACAGCGCAAAGTGCAGGCCTGTTTGTGATAAAGGGCCGGTTCAGTCAGAGCAGAATCATTGCTGCACAAATGATAAGAAATTTTACCTAAACTACTATAAAACTCATTTGAAGTTATATAAATTGTAAGTTCTGACTCATATTTTGTAATACTTCAGATTCGGTCTGGATACTGGTATTTGTGGGGGCGGGCGCATCTTTCTACCAAATGTCCTATATTCTAACCCCTACAGTGCAGGTTCAGCCGATCCCCAGTAACACCACAAACACAACGGATAATTTAACAAACTTGACAATTGTTTAAAATACAATTGTGGGGGGGGGGCTAAAAAGGGGCTACTTTAAGAACAGTGGTGGACGGGCATACGCAGGGGCTTAAATCAATAAGTGGAGTGAGAATGGCGCTATGAAGAACCCTTGTGGATCTTAATTGTATAGGCTAAATCACAGGCATGGGAGCTACAGGGGAGATGGCTTGGTGGACCGGCAGTAATACTTCAAAATAACACAACCAAAGCACAAACCAGGTCTAATGGGAAAGCCAAAAATTAGACCAAAAAGGAATCACTGCAAACCAAAGTATCAGCAAATTAACCAATACTTAATAAGGGAAAATAAAACAACTGCTCTACTTAAACCATGCCACAAACATCCCTACCTAGGGCCATAGCACCTCGCCAGGCCATAAACCATCCCACCACTTACAATGATAACAGCCCATTCAGGTATGTCACTATAGTTCAAATTAGCAAATTTAAAATGCACAGAACCTGAGCCACGCTGTCCAAAAGGTTACTTCCGGTCAAGTAGACCCACAGACCCACAGAGTCGTGTGCATAGGCCGATGGGGCATGCCTTTCGGGGGTTTGAGCTCGTGGTTGTGCAGAACGAGGACCTTTTAGTCTGTACGGTGAGTTGTGTGTGCCAGTTCCGTGTTCAGTTTTGGGTCAAGAATAGCATTCGTTGGTTTGGAGTGCGTGTGGTCTCGGTGCGTCTACGCGCCGCAGAAAAACAATAACAATCCCCCAACCCACAAGTTAGTTAGGCAGCACAACATTCTATTGTCCAACTCTAATTGGAGTTGCCACTAGGGTGACATATGCAGGCTTTACCTTTTAAATCATACGTCTGTTGTCCTGAGTTTATTTCATTGTTACTGCTTAGTAATCTCTAGGCTCTTAACGTACCTGGGGCCAAATGTATAAACCATGCGTATGCACGAAAAGTGTACTTATGTCACTTTCCACGCAGTTTCCGAATGTTTAAAAATCCACGGGCGGCAAGACTGTGCGTACCGGTACGCATCTTTCACACCGCAACTTTCCACGCAAGTTTCCAAATGTATAAAAATCCACGGGCGGCGAGACTGTGCGTACCGGTACGCATCTTTCACACCGCAACTTTCCACGCAAGTTTCCGAATGTATAAAAATCCACAGGCGGCGAGAATGTGCATACCGGTACGCATCCTTCACACCATGTGTACCATATGCATTTTTTTTAAATCAGATTAGTGTGATGTTGCGAGTTGGCAAAAAGGGATAATAAAAGTGTGAATTTGGGTGACATTTTATTTAGAGCTTTCTTCTTTCTTTTTTTCATTCCCTTTTTTTTCTCTTTCTTTCTTTCTTTCTGTTAGGATGTAATCTATAGTTTAAAAGATGCGTGAGTGGTTAACAACCTTTTTTTGACAAGCCTTCACTTCGTTCTATCTTGAGTAAATATGTTTGTCACTATGCATTATAATAATTATAATGATAATGATCTTTATATAAATAAACAAATAAATACATCAACTTTATATAAATAAAGATTATTATTCTGTATTATTGGGGAGTAAGAATAACCTACACTATATAAAGGCTGTAGCCGTGCGTAATGGCTGTGCCAAATGATACAATGGCTGCTTTGGCGTTGCTGGAAGATATTGCTATTGCGCAATTTAGGCGAGAACGAGTCTTCAGAGACCGTACTGATTTTCTGGCCCATGATGATGACTGGCTAATGCACCGCTTTCAATTTCTGTTCTCTTGGAATTTTGTGCTGAATGTATGAGGAAAAAACACGTGGGAACAGACGTATGTGGGGTTTTATACATCTGAGCGTATGCATGTTTCCTGTTTTGTGCGTACACAGATTTCTACACCTAAATCTACACAGAGTTTTATACATTTGGCCCCTGGTGTTTTCTGTTACTGGTCCACTACTTTTAACTTACTGCTAAGCATATGCTGCACATTTATAAACAGATGCTATTCAAATGCTTACCAACCTTTTCTGTGGACAATATGTTGACCAATTTGACTTTGATATAAATCTCTCTAGCAAAAAATAAAGATACAAAATGTTTCATTCTAACTATTCACACATGTGGCTGTGTTGTGAACAATTTGTCATCCAAGATAGAACTGTCATGCAATATGATGCATGGACAACAACATGGGAACAAGGGAATTTCAATTTCAATATCATAGGTTTGTCCTTCATAAAAGGCTTAGTGGTTAACTAGGCCTTATATTCGCTTGTGGCGTTTCTTCACCTCCTGCATAAGGACATCAGTTTTCTCTTGGGAGAAGCTTTTGTGGTGGAATTGCCCCGGACTGTCACCAAATTGTGTGTTGTGGTGGAGAGCACACTGCTTTTAAAGGGAAGGGTAAGAGATGATTTAACTGGTCATGATTGAGACCAACCACACCTAGAGATAAAGTATTCCTCCTAATCTAACCCTGTTGTGCCGTGCACCTCTGGCCACGAAATTACAAGAATTCATCAGCCACTGCGCTTTGCACAGTGCGCAGTATCAAAATAGAGACCTCTGTCTCTCTACTCTCTCCCCATCTCTTTCACCCATCCTAATTATTTTCTATTTCACAATGTTCATTCTCTTCTTGTATTTTTCTCTCTCTCCTCCCTCCCCCCTCTCTCTTCTCTTTCTCTCTTCTTACATCACCCAATCTAATTTTCTATTTCACAATTCTTGCTCTTTTCCTGTGTTTCTCTCTCTCTCTCTCTCTCTTCTGCTCTCCCCTAGCTTCTCTTTCTCTCTTCCCTGATTATTGTTCTCTGGTGTCTTGGCCTAGACTTGTTCTCACTGTTTTTGTATTGATTGGAGATTTTGTACACATTTTTCTTAGCACCCCTGACAGGATTTTCTTCAAACGTCTCAGCACCTGATGTTGAGTTTCCCCCATGAAAGCCCATAACCATCTGTTTGCTCTCAATTATACTCGGAGCGGATGGCATTTCTTTCAACTGATTAAGCTCTGGCTTAATGCTGTGTGTGTGTGTGTGCACGCGTGTGTATGTGCGTGTACGTGTGTGCATGCTTCAAACATTGGGTCTGAGATTGTGTTTAGGTTCCTTTGAGTGTAACAGAGCTGAATACTGAATTTCTGTGAGTATGGCGCCTTGCCTGCCTATATACCCACACAACCTCACACAAACACACAAAACACATACACTCGGTTTGTGTGTGTCATGAAAAGCACACTCTTTTCTCACAAATCTCTTCGATATCGCATATACACGTGGAAATACACACGTTGCAAATCATCTCAAATTTAACAAAAATTTGGCATGTAGGTGTACACACACAGCACAGGCATCTCACTTCAACTACAATGCTTTTCAATGCAATCGTGGGTGTAAAAAAAGGCTGGTTGGGTAGAAAATGCCTAATAGCAGTGCAGGATGCATAGCATTAAAAATGAAAAGCTTTTTTTGGGATGATGGTGTAGGCTAACGAAAACCAGAAAGAAGGCACATATTTTGCATTAAAAAACAATTCTTCTTGCCCACCATTATCCTGATTAATTTGTGCCAAAATTGTAAGGTTATTCCAGAAAGATGGACTCTCATTAGACTATAGTAATACCCTTTTTAAAAACAGTAAACGGGTTATGAGTGTTATGGAAATGGGAAGAGTGGGACGATGAGAAGAGGAGAACAAATTAAGTGGAGTGATTTAAGGAACAACAAGGTGACTGTCTGACAAATCAATATTTAACCTTGTGAAGCATGCAACTCATTTGGAATCAGTGTGATTCATTCTAATTTCTTTGTCAGATGCTGTTGCTGTTAAGAACAATTTCCTTTGGTGTGGCACTGGCAGGGGGCATGCCGCTATTTTCTGAAAGTGTGTCTGTTTGTGTGCCTGCACTTGGCATATCAAGACTATGACAGCAAACTACACATTTTAGACAAATTAACTAAAATATGCAGGCACCATTCACACAAGCCTCTTTGATGTCACTTTGCTCCTCTGCTTTGGATGACAGGATTATGACACCACCTGCCAGATATTTACCTCAATTTCCTCTCAACTCAAGAGTGTGATGTGATGACGTGTATTGAGGCCGACTGAATAGGGAACTGTCTATGTTCTCTCTTTGTTTAGCCATGATCTATTTAGGCTGCACCTGATCCTGCTGATCTGCTACTGGACTACTGGGTTTTGAGCGCTTATATAGTGAATTTTGACTTATCACTCTATCTTGAAAAAGATTAATGGGATTGTAACAAAAGGATTGTTATATGCGTATTGTGGACTGATTTGAATGTAACACTAAGTTGTTGATTTGCAAGTCATTGCGTGGTGTTCTATTGTTTACTTTAATAGATAATAGTTAAGCAGCTGAAATGCTTTAACTGTCCATTCTGTATAATCTAGGACAGAACAGAATAAAACATGATGGCAGCGGAGACAACTTTGGCGCCGCAAATGGGAAGAAAGAGAATCTGTAGCTAGCAAGCTTAGTGAACTCCACTGCGTAATGAGACTAGGGGGGCTGCGTCGGAGATGGAAGGGTTGAAACCTCTACGAACTTTGTTTGGACTCTAATAATCTGGCATGGAAAGCATGGAGTTCATTCTCTATATGGGTCTTACAATGCCAGCTGTAGAGGAATCTGTGAAAGTTACTATTAGTTCCTATTAGTTTATCTTATTGAGCTCACTGTGCCCTGGGAAGACTGAGTCGACAAGGCAATCAAGCAGAAGAAATGTAGTTATGCGGAGGTAGCAGTGGAGGAAAAACAGCCATCACCTCCTTGATTTTAAACTAACAGCTTCAATCTAATCCTAGGTTTCCTCTTCTGCCATATAAATGCGGAAATCAATTTATCTAGCATTTTAAAAAACGATATCGGTATCCAAACGTATACCCATTGACTCGCACCCTTGACAGAGGTCCAGAATACAGTACTTTAACCCAATTAATAAAATCCGAATGAAATCCCATTTTCTCAAGTGTATGTTCCAAGTATAGCCAATCTATTCTATCAAATGCTTTCTCAGCATCTAAGCTGAGAAGCATTGAAGACCGTTTGGTTTCTCGTGCCACTGAGATTATGTTCAGGGTTTGTCTAATGTTATTTATTCCCTGTCTTCCAGGTGTGAAACCTGTCTGATCTGGGTTAATTATTTTATTAATACACATCTGGATTCTTTTAGCCATTATTGTGCTCAGTATCTTTATATCACTGCAGAGCAAACTTATAGGCCTACAATTTGTAGGGTCTTTCCCTTCCTTAGGGATCACGGTGATTATTGCTTTCGACCATGTTTTAGGGGGGTCTTTCTCATTGAGAGCATAATTAAATACTCTTTGCAAAAGGGTTATTACCTCCTCCTTAAAATACTTATAGAATTCCCCTGGGTATCCGTCTATCCCTGGTGATTTATTATTTTTCAAATTCTTTATAGTTTCTTCAATTTCCTTCTTTGTGATTGGCTCTATCATTGCTTTCGACTCTTTCTCAGTTAATTTAGATAAATTAATTCTTCCAAGTAAAGATCTAATTTTTCCTGTTTTGTCCTCTATTACTGGCGAATCATAAGGCTTCCGCTATATCCTTAGGTTGAGACACTGTTTTTTTAGAGGAGGGGCTCACAATTTTCGTAACTACCCGGCTTGCTTGTGCTTTACGTAATTGAAATGCCAGTAGCCTGCTGGCTCTGTTTCCTGATTCATAGTACCTCTGATTAGAAAATCTTAGCGCGCCTTCGGCTTTGTATGTCAGTAGGTCATTTAAATCCCTTCTGCATTGGTCAAGGGACTTCCGAGTGGTTTCACTATTTGTCCTTTTGTGCTCTCTTTCTAATTTCTGTATGCAGTTTTCTAAATCTAGTTGTTTCTTTTCACGTTCCTTTTTCAATCTAGAGGAGAGTGCTATTATTTTCCCCCTAAGTACTGCTTTTGCTGCTTCCCATAAAGTTGATACCGAAACTTCTCCATTGTCGTTATGTTCCAAATAATTATTTAATTCTTCTCTTATGTTTTGTACCACATTGGGATCATTTAACAGTGAAACATTCAACCTCCAGTGTTTAAACTGCTTTTCTGTTTCCAAATCTATTGACATTACCACTGGTCCATGATCTGAAATGGTTCAGATGTGGGTTCAATGTGGCAATCGGTAACTTTATGGGCATCTTGTTTTGAAACACAGAAAAGGTCAATTCGGGAGTAGCTATTATGCACTTTTGCAAAAAATGTAAAGTCTCTTCCCCTAGGATGTTTTAAGCGCCATATGTCAGCGAGCCCAAGCTCCTCCATCATACTGCATAATGCTTTAGCTTTTCGCATTTGAGGTCCTTGTTCAAATGGGCGTTTATCTATTTTTTGATTAAGAACACAATTGAAATCCCCACCCACTATAATCATTCCCTTTGCATTTTCTGCTAAAAGTGCTGCAGTATCTTTAAAGAAGCCTGGGTCGTCTTCATTTGGTGCATATAAATTCAAAATAGTTATATTTATATTTCCAATTGTACCTACAACCATGATGTGGTACTTTTTCTGGAACAAGACATAATGATCTATGACACAAAATTGCTACCCCTCTTTTCTTCCCATTTTCACATGAAGCACTGAACACCTGCCCCACCCACTCCCTTCTCAGCTTCTTGTGTTCCTTGTCATTCAGATGGGTCTCCTGAAGTAGTGCTATTGAGCAGTGCAATCTTTTTACAGTTTTTTACTATTGCTAAAACACAATTTCTGAAACTAGAGCCCTCTAGTTCTAGACCAAAAACTTGTATACAAAATACAAAATATCTTACATCTCTTGCAAAAGCAAACACTTAATTCTAAACTATATAAACTCTGCCAAAAATGGTATTTTTGCATCACAACTTTACACACAAACACCAAATAAATAGCTCTTTCCACATGCCAACCGCACACTGATGTGCTAAGCATAAAACACTATTATCTTGAGTCTTTGGCATTTTCATTTGTAGCATGCTGTAAATATAGACTATGAACACAAATGCAATGGGGAAACAAACAAATTTGTTTATTCTCAATAACAGTATCAGACACAATTATTTTAACTGAAGATTACATGATCATTGTACTGTAAACAGTAATACAGTATATTGAAATTATAGTCCATCCTGTCTTCCATGTGCATCTGGCCACAGCGCCTCATCAACATCGCAAGCGATGTCCTCTCTTGCCAAACATCGGGGGAAGTACCGTCTTGAGTGGCGTATCCAGCCTTGGCACGCCTCCACATCAATGTCGCCACAGGCCTCTTCCATCGCCTGGAGGAGAGTTGTGTGTTGGTAGGGTCGGCGGTCATACACCTTCCAACGCCACGCCGAAAATAATTCCTCAATAGGGTTCAGGAAAGGTGAGTAAGGTGGAAGGGGGAGAACTTGAAATAGTGGGTGATTGTCAAACCAATTATGGACCACAGCAGACCAGTGGAAACTTACGTTGTCCCATATGACAACATATCTGGAGTACCCTGGCACATTCCTCCGGTCATTGGGAATGAGGATGTCATGCAGGGAGTCAAGGAATGCGATAATATGGGCTGTGTTATATGGGCCAAGAGTGGCATGGTGGTGAAAGACACCATTCTGACCAATTGCAGCACACATTGTGATGTTTCCACCACGCTGCCCAGGAACATGGACAATGGCACGCTGCCCGATGATGTTTCTTCCCCGGCGTCTGGTTTTGGCTAGATTGAAGCCAACCTCATCAATATATATATATATAAACATGCTGGTGTTCAGCAGCATCTAGCTCCATGACTCTCTGAAACAGTCAGGAAAAAGCATATTGAATGACAGAAAGGATACAGATATCAGTCCATATAGTGTAGCACAGTAAACTGGAATACAGTACCAATATTGTAATAGGCTAATATATAAAATGTAACTTACTTGTACATATTCATAGCGCAGTTGTTTCACTCTTTCAGAGTTTCTTTCAAACGGCACTCTGTACAGCTGTTTCATATGGAGTTGATGCCACTTCAGTAGACGGCCCAGTGTGGATAAACGTACCCTGTGTATGTTGTTGAATGTTGTGTTGTCAGTGATGATGTGGTGTTGCAGTTGTCATAAAAGTATGCTGTTGTTTGCAATGACCATGTTTATGATTTGTTGTTCCTGTTCTTGTGTGAACAGGTGATTTCTTCCTCCTGTGGGCGGTCGCCTTGCAATTCTGCAAAAACAGAATGCGAATGTTTAGGGTCTAAGATCTCCTTATGAAATACTGTAAAATCATATAGAGGGTAGGATTTATTACCTGTTCTCATTTCAAAATGTCCTGATGATACCTGCTACAGTGTAGCGGCTCAAATTAGGCTGGACCCTCTGACCAGCCTCCTGTAGACTCAAGCCATGGTTGATGACATGGTCAACCAAAGTGGCCCGGATCTCATCTGTGACAGTTCTTCTGACTTGTCCTCTCACCACTCCTCGTCCTCTGTGTCCTCTTCCTCCTCCTCCTCCTCTTCCTCCTTCTCCTCGTCCTCCTCCTCTTCCTTGTCTTCCTTCTCTTCCTAGTCCTTGTCCTCCTCTTACACGAACACCTCTTCCTCTAGCTCTCTCTCCAAAATTGGCCTCCATTGTTGTGCACACCAAAGAGCAAATCTGAATCCTATTTATAGTGTTCAAGCTCTGATTTCTAAGTGATCTCATTGGTTACAGGTGTTTTCACATGTGCATTCTGTGTGCAGGTGATTGATAATTGAGTGTGGTATTTCAATGGCAGTGTTTAGCAAACAACACACACAGGCTTTTAGTTTTGAATGATGTGTCTAATGTAGATAACCGTGTGTAGTTATTTGCAAAAAGTGTGTTTTAGAATTTCAAACTTAGTGTAAAGCAGACAATGTGCTTATGGTTTAGCATACCTGGTCAATAGATAGGCTACATGAGTTAGTGGTTTCAATAATTGTGCCAGAAGTACCAGTTTTTGTGTCTTAGCAATTGCAAAAAACTGTAACTGATTCATAATTGTCTTCCTCTTTATGGGATGATTGATTCCATTTATATTATAACTAACAAGGTTCAATGCGTTCATATTCTAATACCATTAAAGTAAGTTAGGTTTATACCTGCCCTTATAATTTGCCATGTATAAATTAAAATCCAAGTGTTTTTAATCTTTATAAACATGCTTGCCGAAAAACGCTGAACATTAAGAACAAATAAATGATAGAACATCATTAGACATTGTAGTAAACAATATTGAACTTCCAAATGTCCGGTAGATTGCATCAGAAGCAAAGAAAAATCAACCTGTTCTTTACAAAGAAAAATTCCAGAAGCAATCCACCCCCGATCTAAATTGGGCAGAGAGCTGTGACTCTCGCACGAAACGCACAAAGTGCAATTGCAACGGTCCACCAGGTTGCCCTTGGTTGGAAATCTCGTCGCCTTGTCCGCAATACTCTCTCCAGCGTATGCGGAATTCCTATGGATCCCCATCCCCACTCAGACCCAAAAAATATCAAATACATCACTTATAATAGTCCTTGCCTATCTTCACTATCTGTATATTAATTTCTCATTGTCCGACAAATGATTGTGTTGTGAATAATATACTTTGTACTAAGCAATATAATCCAGAGTGTGTGTGTGTTATGATAAATCTACATAAATATAGAATATGTTTGATTAAGCATGTAACCTAAAAGATCATAAAGTAATCATAAAGTTTCAATAAAGCTTCAAAAACATAGTCTAACGGTTTCCCTACAGTAATCATAAAGTTTAAAAAAATACAGTCTGAGGCCCTTTTGCACTAAGGGTGTCCAAAGTCAGGCAGCAGAGGCCTTAAAAAAAAACAGGCGGAGCAGGCGCAGACAGGAGAAGTCCAGGTGGCCATAACGTAATGGTGAAATGGGAAAGTCCCCAAGACTCCAAGTTAACGGTTACGTAATGGTGTAAAACAGGAAAACGAGACCGCCTACATGCCCACAAAGACCCCCCATAGGACCAAATTTGGCGTTTAGACACCATTATTTTCTTGCTGACAAAGCTAAAATTAATGAAAAATGGGCGTAGAATCAGTATTCTCCACCCAGTTTTTAGGGTTTATAAGATCATGCACAGACAGTTGTACGTCAGTCTGGTTCCGGGACCAACTCGGGTTTTGTCTCTGTTATGGAATAAAGCTCTATTGCAACGAACTCTGATCATCTCCAGTGACTTCTTTGAACCTGTTTGAGACTCCAGTAACTACAGCATCTACAGAATCGTGAAAAGTATTAAGTGTTGGCGTGGGGGTCCGGTCATCATCACTGGCCTGAGACTTGGACTTCTTCCTCCGACATTAATTGGCGAGCCAGCCAGGAGAGACAAGACTCTGAGGATCTCAGCCTGGGGGGAGCGGCCTGCATCTCAAACACACATCAGTGGCCACAAAACTAAAGGTAAGCAGAAACCTTTTCTAAATTCTGCAGATTCTTTCTGATTGTGTCTGAGTGCAGGACTCCGCCCAGGTGAAGAAAATCTGAATGTCTCTCCTCTAAAGAACTTAGTTAAAGAATGATTTAAAGAAAATAAGCAAATTTGTGTATCATAAGTGTAAAACCTAGCAGGTTCATTAAAATAATATTAACTAAAAAACTAAGTCACTGGCGGTACAGAGTTTGATGCAACTGTATGTATGAAAACACCATGGTGCGGAAAGAATGAATGATGGAGAAAGAGTGGATGAATGGCTATTGAATGTGTGTATTGCATGCTGGATAATTGTCTGCCTAGTGTTCAGCGGGGGTATGATTTGGATGGCCGCACACGCTCAGGCTAGGCCATGATTCAGAAATAATTACACACAGAATGAGGATAGTATTGATTGCTGCTAAAAGTGAAGAGGGACGGTGTATAAAAAGTTGTTGTGTATCGTTGTGATGTCTGTAAAGTTGTTAAAATCTGTGAATTTGTTGTAAGCATGAGAACCGGATGATTTGTGTATAGGTTATAATAGGATTTGCCCAACTTTTGTGGATACCGCCCTCCGTTTCAGTAGTGTTTCAGCTGGGTGCTGGGGGACTCCCGAGAAGGGGGGGACAGAATAGACAAAAGTTGTTTTGCACAATTTGCTAGCACAACACTGCGGATACCGCTTCTCGTTTCAGTAGGGTTTCAGCGGAGTACTGAGGCTCTCCCGGAAAGGGAAGGTCTGAATAGGCAGGGGTTGATTTGAGTGTACACCATCGCTGGACCGACGGGGACTGCAACAGGGGGTCGGTTTGTGTACAAAAGTCTCTAGGAGACCGTTTAGGGACTGCGACAGGAAGGAGTTTTTGTATGCAAACAGTTGCTAGGGGCCTTTTAGGGACTGCGAGGCGCGGAAGTTGCTAAATGTAATTGCAACTGTTGCTAAATGTAATTGCAACACAGAAAAAACTATAGTGCATGTAAATATTGCTTTTTGTTTTGTTTTATTATATGAACATTTAGAATAGATGTGTAAATAACAAGTGTACTTATTGTAACCTAAAGAAGTAATTATATGAGATTGAATGAGTTACGGCTGTCGGAATGAGATAACGGTCTTTGCTTCTTGCCTGTGAGCAGAAGTGCTGTGCGGGCTGGTGGGGGCATGTTGAGAGGGAGTAGAGGAGAGATTGAATAGAATAGTATCATAATATAATGTATGTATTTTATATATAAGTTGGTAAATATTAATGGATGAGGGAGATAGTAGCGAAGATGAAATATTTTCGTTAGAACATTTTGATAATATAGGAGCTGCTGACACAAAAGGAATAAGGACACATTTTTGGTTGGAGCGAACCTATATTGATGAGGAAGGTGTGGAACAGTGGCAAAACGAACAATTAATCAATCTGAAACTTTGGCAGATAACAAAATTTGTAAACCTAGAGCAAATACAGGAAGAATTTCCTGACGTGCCGTGGAGAAGGGCAATACATGGGTATTGGACTGTAACAAATTTGACTAGATTGTTGGAGCCGTTGTGCGGAGATCCGGGTGCGGTACAACGCTCCCTTTAAACCCAGCTTTTGGTGTACCAGGGGGTTTGGGGTTACAAATAGCGGTAATCCAGGGCTGTGAAATTCCTAGTCCCCAGAAGAGTTAAGGGGGAACGGAAAATTTTGAATAATTACTAAAACTCCACAAGGAAGGGGACAGAGAAACTAAAAATTTTGGTATTTTAAAGGGAAAAAAAATAACCTGGCTTTACTGCGGGAAATTTTCTTTATTAATAAGAACAAAAGAGTTAGAAAGACCCAAAATTCCAGATCACTGGAAAGCACGCGCGACAGGGATAAGGGGGGCAAAGTAACAAAGGAGGTGTGTATCGCACCAAGGAGGTGTATAGACAAAACGGGATTTTAAAAAACAATCCCCATTTCATGACCGAGGGGCATAGCGGACATCGGGGAAGACTCCAGGGGCCAAAAAAAGGGAAACCAGAAAGCTGGATGAAGTGGAAAATAAAAAACCCAAAAGGGCCAAAAATAAGACGATAAAAAGGGAAGGTAAAGAGTTAGGGAAAGGGGAAGGGTTGGATGGTTTTGCAAAAGGGAAAAAGGGGGAAACCAGAAAGAGATAAAGAAAAAATAAAAACAAGAACAGCACCCACTGCCCGTAGGCCCCCAAACCCCCATCTGTAAAACCCCCAGCACCGCCACCACCATATCCCCCCAGAAACAATTATCAAAGGGACATTTTCCCAGTATCAAGGTGGGTGATGAGGGGAAGAAAAATTTCAAAATACAAGGCAACTGAAGGGATTTCAGTATCACACTGACCCACCAAACGACAGGGGAAACAAGTGATGGGGAAGTTTTTCCCCTAAGAGGGGGGGATATATGACCCCCACTACACCCCCAAAATGGGAAACCCCCCGAAGAAAGACGGAAAGGTGGGGGGCCACTAAAAACAAGAAAAGGGAGTAACCAAACAGCGAAGACAAAGAGACATACACAATACCGACACACCCAAGGGGAGTCAGCAAAGGGAAAAAAGATACTATCGAAGGGGGGTGAAGAAACCCCGCTCCCCCCCACGTAAAGGGCCAGAAGGGCCAGTCAAGAATGCCCCCGCTACACAAGCCCCCCTCCGATTTCACATTGCCCCGGGTTGAAAAGAAACCCCTGGAAAAGCATTGAACAGGGGATTTTTTGAAAAGAGGAGAGATGTGGGGCCACAGCGGGAAAAAAGGTGTAAAACATCAAAACCCCCTACAGCCAACAAGACACTATGAGGCTAAAAAGAAGGGAGGAAGAATTGGGGGGGGACGGGCCTATTCCTGAGAAGAAGGGAGGGGGCAGCACCCTTTTTGGGGGAAAAAATACAGGAAACAAGGACCCAGCCCACAGAATGAAGTACAGATGAGTTTTAAACAAGGGGATCCAAAAATTAAAAAGAAAACCCCCCCCCAAATGGAAATCGCAAATCGAAGCAAAATGTGAAAATAGGGATATCAATTCGAGGGGGGAAAATAAAGTCACAAAAAAGCAGTGGAAAACCAAGGGGCGCGAGAATGGAAGACAATCCCGGGGCCCTAATGAGGAAGATCTATCCAGCGGGGGGGGGGGGAAAACCATATGATTTCCTAATCACTCAGTGCCCCTAATAACCCAAAGAAAGGGGAGCCCCTTTAAAAATTCCGTGGTCATTTAGGGTAGGTGGGGGGCCAGTAACACCAACCTCATAAAGCAAAAAAATGGTTTACGAAGAAGAAAGTACAGCAGTGATTTGGGGAAATTGGGTAATCAAGCTTTGCTCATCACATAGGAAAAACACAGAATAAAGAAAATTTACAGCAGCTATCGCCCCTATACTGGAAACAGGGGTGGAAGGGGGGTTTTGCGGTTTTTCGAAACCCAAAATGGGTGAAGAAAAACAAATCCAGAAAAAATGGATCCCCCCAAAATTTGGACGAGGGGCGCTAAAGAGTGAAACCCAGCAAAATTCCTACTACTTTCAGCAAATGGAAGAGAAACGGGGAAGGCCGGGAACCCCAACACCAAAAAAGTTTTTAAGGTAATGTAAAAAAAAGCCATGAAAGGGAGTAAGACCCCCTAAAAAAAGTGTGGGTTTATGAAAGGGAAGGGCCACTTTTTTTCGAGAAATTTTGTCACCATGGGGAAAAACCCGAAAAGACAAGCAAAGGAAAAGAAGAAAGCAAAGCTGGCCCCGACAACTAACCCCCTAAAATTGAATGAATTAATAAAACCCAAAAGAAGGAAAAAACAAGACTCCGGCCCAGGGGTAGCCATAGATAAAAGCCCCAACACAACCAACAGAACAATCACCCCAACCCCACCCAACCCCAACCCGTCCATCACAAGCCCCAGGGGGAACCCACAACAGAGAGCCCCAGGCAACCCCATGACTGCATACCCCTATCCTGGCAATTAACGGCTTTGGCCCAAGGGAAATTCCCACTTAGGGGACGACCAGGCAAGAGGGGGATCATTTAGGGGGGCAAGTCCACAGAATTCAACTCTCCATCCAACCCACAGTTTAAACCCAAAACAGAAGAATTGTTGTGGGGGGGGGCCAACGGTCTTACGGCAGGATTCCAACCAACCCATGGAAAGGGGAGGGAGATTGGCCATAGGGGGGCCCCGAGAACCCTGGGGGGAATTGATACACCCGTATCTATTCAAAAGGATGAGCCCCCCCGAGGGAACAATACAGGGCCCAGAGTATCTTTTATGATCGATCAGGCCCCTACGCTTTTGGAAATGGCTAAACCCCCCTTCTAATGTCTCAGCGGTGGGGGTTTTGGAAGTCCCGTAATACCCCTACACAGCCCTTTTAATATAATTCCGGAAAGAATATTGTCGGCCCCCATATATTTGACAATACCCTTCAACCCCCGGAAGAGACATTTTTTGGGCCCCAAAAGCCCAAAATTATGTTGCAAAGAAGGTCCTATGTAATTTTCCCGAAGACCCCCCAAAATGATGTCAGTTGAGAGACCCCCAAAATCCCTTTTGGATATTGGCCCGTAATCCAAAAAAAGTCGCCCCAAAGTGAAAAAGGAAACCATGCTGAAAACCAAATGAACAAACCATGAAACCCCCAAAATACCACTCCTTTACCTTTTGTATGATAAAAGCAACGAAACAAGAGGGTGGGATGATTTGATTTAAAAGAAAACCTATATGTAGTCAGCCAAAAAGTGTATAGGACCAAGGGGGAGCAGCAGCCATAGAGCTCCCCTTTAAAATAAAGATGGTTTCAATGAAAACTCCCCCCCCCATTAATGATGGTGAACAAGGACCGAATCCCCTGAACTTGGGCCCCCTGGTAAGCGCATGCAAGTCATAATGGAAAGACCCAAAACAAAAAATTCATGTGTCATTGATGGCTTTTAATTAGAATACCCCGCAAAATTGATGAAGGGGAAGAGAAAAATTTTAGTAAATCAAAAACCCAACAAAGCTTTTAAAGCCCAACATGAAAATCTATTAACAAGTACCAAGGAATTTTGTCACAAATAAAAATGAGGGGAAAAGTTAAGTCCCAACCATATGCAAAAAAATTAAACCCCAAAGGGAAGGGTCCCCCTAGAAAACAGTATGGAAGCAGATGTATAGAAGAATTAAAACCCACAAATTTGGGGGCCCGTTGAGCAGGTGTTTGAAAAACAAAAAGCCCCGCAATACTCCCAAATTTTTCCCAATAAAAAGCCACATTTGCCCATTTCGTTAGTGCATATTGGACCCCCAACCCCCTTGTGAATGCCGGCACCCATTGCCCCAGGGCCCACATCAATGGCCAACATTCCCCCCCTAACAAACCCCGTATACGTAATTGATTTTTCTCAGTTTTTTTTGGTATACATCAATTCACAATATCTGTTTCCCTTTTCATACATAGAACAATACACAACACACGGCGTCAGGTTATGTGTGTCCCAGAATTTTAATGGTGTTACCCAAGATCTGAAATTTAGACCCCCAGTAATTCTCCAGTATGTGGGTGATTTATTATCTGTAGTTACAAAACAAAATGTGAGAAACTCTTTGAGTGTTGACGCGCTACACACGCGGGAAAAAAGTCACCGAGAAAATTGCGTTTTGCCAAAAAGTTGATTACCAGGAAGGAATTGAGCGGGGGAAAAAGGCTAAGCCCCCCCCAATAAAGCCAAACCCTCCCCAAAACCCCAAATGGTGGGACGGATCTTTTTTTTCTGGGAGGGGATACATTCATGGATTGTGATATGCTGTCAAACACACCTATGAAGCCTCTTCGAGCCGGGGGAAATAACAGCTAGCCCCCTTTCAGTGACTGAGGATGTAGGGGGGGTTTGCGGGTTAAAGGGATCAATGTCCCCGACCGGGAAACCGGGGTATTTAAAAACCTTTATTTGTATTTGCAAACGGCAGTATGCAAATGAGTATTAAAGCAGGATACGCCCAAAAGCGAAAAAACCTTTTAGCTTATATCACCCAAAATTGGTAACATTGAGCGGCGCCCCCCTTATCAGGGGGTTGGTGCCTGCTTTCGCTTTCAAAAATACACTAACTATGGGCCCCCTCATGATTTAACTCTAAGTTCACCTTTTTTCCCCAACCCCCGGGTTGTTTAAACCAGGCAGAAAAAATGGGGAAGGGGATACTCTCAGCGCCCCAATTAAAATCCCATGCTCGTAAAATTCAATGAGGGGATGCCCGGGACGGATTCCACATGACTGGTCCAAGCAAATCAGTTTTAGCCAAAGGGGACCCCTGTAACCATTACGCAATTCACATTGTTTTAGACGGTTTTTTTAGGATCTACAGGAAACGCCGGGTAGGCAAGCAATTGAATAAAGAAACCCTTTAAAACTTCAGCAATAAATTGCCCCAACCATTTTTACAACTAGCAGAAATCAAGGGGCTTAACAGCTGCAATAAATTGGTAGGCAGGACTTATGTATATACAACCCAATCGCATCGTGTTGTCATATAGACAGCATCTGGGAAAAAAAGGATTTTTTAGAGCAAATGCACCCCAAAAAATGGAGAAGCTGTCGTCTGTAGATCTATAAACCCCCTCCCGAAGCGGTTTCAAACATCAATTTCCCCTCACCAAAAAACAGGGCTCTCTTACCCCAGGGAAAAATAGCTGTGAAGCCCTAAACGGCAGCAATCACAACAGTATGGGGGCCCTACTGTTTTCGGGAAGATTTCCCCCTACTATTTTCCCCCTTTTTATACTGGACAGGAAGGCTGATATTTATGAAAATCAGTATGGAAAAAAAAGGGCTGTAAAGGGTTCGCAGAGGGCCCCCAAAAAGGGGTTTGGGGAACCCCCCCGGTATTTTTGATCCCTTTTTTTGTTTCGTTATCATTAAATGCGATGGGCGGCCATCGCCAAGGGGGGAATGACAACGCCCTTTAGGGATTGGGGACGCCATTTTAGCACCACATAAAGAACATTGGAAAGAATTGAGGTGTGTTGCTCATATAAGTTAAGGGAAAACTTTTCGGCCCCCTTCACATTCCCACCAATGGGCCCTTTAACATCTAAAGATAGACTATGGATATGACCAACGAATAGGGAAAAATGAGGTAATCTTGGTTTATTGAAGGTTAGAGATGGGTTGAGGAGGGGCCAAAAGGGAAACCCCCTGTAGAACGGTAGCAAAATTTTTTTTGCAAAAAGTTTCCCCCGATTGGATAAAAAGCTTTAGCTCAGACAACGGGACGCATTTATACAAAATTACCAAAAAAATTTAAATGTTTGGGGTTAACAGAAGTTTGGGGGGTTTTATAAACCCCCTACAGGGAACAGTTTAGCGAGCAAAGGCATTTAAAAACAAAAATTGGGTAAAAAAATTTTGGGAAAGGGGGAAATATTGGGTGGGAAGCTTTCCCGGGGACTATTGAAGAAATCAAACTAAAACTAACAATCAACCCGCAAAATGTTTACAGGGACCAATGTGTAATATCTTAGAGGCCCCTATGGGTCCCCATGGGGCATTAGAACAAAATTTAAAAAGTTATGTGCACATTTAACCCAAAAACCTAAATTGAATTCAACAGGGAAAAGGGCCCCCAAGGGGAAAGACGAGAATCCAACCAACTCAGAGGTGGGGTGGGAGAGTGTATAGTCAAGGTGTTAAAAAAGTGGACCCAACCCCAAAGTGAAGGGCCCCCAAAAGTCATTTAGCAACCCCAACCACTGATAAATATTATCTAGAACAAGATAGAGTTTAAGGGGAAAACTGACATCTGTCCGTGAGCTCGCGGGGTGCAGGGGATTAGAGACCCGCTAGGCCTAGAAAGGGGGTGATCTGCCAGTTAGAGCTTACAGCAAACAACTGAGACTGTGCCCCCGCTCGCCATTTTTTCCCCATATCTACCGAGTTTTACCAGTCTGCTTCTACTTTATCCTCTGGCAGCGGCACCTCTCGATTTGAAAATTACAGTACAGTCCTTCCAATTAAGACTGTATCTTTCTCCCACCGCGCCGTCAAATTTCCTACCGACCACAGTAAAATTACAGCAACTTAATTGAAATTCGACCCACGCATACTGCCATTAACATTGATAAAAACTCTAGCAGTAGTGAACGCCTCACGGTGGGCTACATCAATATAAGATCATTGTCAACAAAAGCGTTACTGATCAATGATTTGATTACTGAACATAATCTAGACATGATGGGTCTCTGTGAAACCTGGCTAAAGCCAAATGAGTTTTTGCCTCTAATTGAAGCTCTCCCCCAAACTTTCTTAGTTCTCAGGTTGCCCGGGAGACGAAAAAAGGAGGGGGTGTTGCCCTGATATTTAACCCTATCCTTAGTCTTACTCCCAACACTAACAACAAATTTACATCCTTCGAAGTCCTGATTCTGCGCCCTACAGCTACGAATCTCCCATCATTCTACTTAGCAGTACTTTACCGCCCACCTGGGCCCTATTCGCTCTTCTTAGAAGAGTTCTCCAATTTCATTTCGGACTTAGTGACCCGAGCTGATAATATTCTCATTATCGGTGATTTTAACATTCACCTGAATAATTCCACCGATCCTCTCAGTAAGGCCTTCCTAGATCTTATTGATACTTGCGGCCTCACTCAATTTGTTAATGAACCAACCCACCATGGCGGCAACACCCTTGACCTGGTTCTGACCCGTGGCATTCCTGTTTCTGCTTTAGTGGTCTCCTCTTATGTGCCCGCCTTATCTGATCACTATCTCATTAAATTTGAAATCAAATTGATCTTCCCACGCCAAAAATGTGAAGATACTTATATTAGTCGTCGTATTAATGCCACTACGGCCTCGTTACTATCTGAAAAACTGCCCAGTTTTCTCGCATCACTCTCTGGTCATGTTGGCTCACTCGACAATTTTGCCAACGAACTAAACGCTAGCCTTACCAACGCGCTTGACTCAATCGCCCCGTTAGTCACTAGAAAACACCACGCTAGGAAGTTTGCACCGTGGTTTACCCACGACACTCGTGCACTTAAACAAGCCTGTAGAAAACTAGAACGTAAATGGCGATTGACCAAACTCGAAGTCTTCCGGCTTGCCTGGAATGATAGCTTGCTAAATTATAAATGTGCACTCTCGTCAGCCAAAACTGCACACTTCTCTAGGTTAATCAGTGCAAATAAAAACAACCCAAAGTTTCTATTCGACACTGTTGCTAAGCTAACACGGAATCCCTCCCCCTCTGATAGCTTTCTGTTTTCTCCGAATGATTTCATGTCCTTTTTTAGTCAGAAAATCACGCTGATTAGAGATGAGATCACCAGTACACTCTCTACTGGCGGTGCCGTCTCACCCCTGAAAAGTCCACTTGGTGTTCCCCGGGCTGAATGTCTTTTCTCACAGTTTGATTTAGTTTCCTTAGACTCTTTCACCAAGCTAACTCTGTCTTCAAAACCCACGACCTGCATGCTTGACCCTCTACCTGCTAAACTGCTTAAAGAAGTATTCCCTATCCTAGGACCCTCCATTCTCTATATGATCAATCAGTCGCTCTCCACTGGCACGGTGCCCTCCGCCTTTAAAACGGCCGTGATCAAGCCACTACTGAAAAAACCGAACCTTGACCCCGAAGTACTTCAGAACTATAGACCAATCTCAAATCTGCCGTTCCTCTCCAAATTACTTGAACGAACAGTAGCCAGTCAACTTACAGATTTTTTGACAAAAAATAACCTGCTTGATCCCTTTCAATCTGGCTTTAGATCCCTTCACTCGACCGAAACTGCACTTACGAGAGTGGTAAATGATCTTTTGTTAGCTATTGACTCCAATTCAACCTCAGCACTATTGCTACTTGACCTGAGTGCAGCCTTCGACACAATTGATCATGCGATACTCTTGAACCGTCTTGAACATTATATTGGTATCCGGGGATCAGCCCTTTCTTGGTTTAGGTCTTACCTACTTGATAGATCACACCACGTCTTTTACAACAACATGACCTCAGAGTGTTGCAATATGGACTTTGGTGTCCCACAAGGCTCTGTCCTAGGACCACTGCTATTCTCTATCTATATGCTACCACTTGGTGGCATCATTCGCAAATTTGGCATTAACTTCCATTGCTACGCCGATGACACCCAAATTTACATACCAGTCAAACCAACCGATGACACCCAATTCCAAAAACTAGAGGCCTGCCTATCAGAGGTCAAATATTGGATGTCCCTAAACTTCCTACTCCTTAATGGCAGCAAAACTGAGATGCTGATTGTGGGACCGGCTAGACATAGACACTTATTTGAGAATAGTACTCTTAACTTTGATAGTTGTGTAATCTCCCAGAGCCCATACGTTAAAAACCTTGGGGTAAAATTCGACCCTACCCTCTCATGCGAGTTGCACATTAAGGAGATCACTAAATCAGCGTTTTATCATCTTCGCAATATTGCTAAAATTCGACCTATGCTAACAGAGGCAGACGCAGAAATTTTAGTACATGCCTTTGTATCATCCAGAATCGATTATTGCAATGTCCTTTTCTCGGGCTTACCTACTGGGCGCACTAAAAAACTACAACTGGTCCAGAATGCTGCTGCCAGAATCCTGACCAAAACTAGGAAATTCGACCATATAACTCCCATCCTGTCCTCATTACACTGGCTACCAATTCAGGCCAGGTGTGACTTTAAGGTGCTTTTACTTACATATAAATCATTACATGGGATGGCACCGTCCTATTTATCCGATTTGATTAAACCTTATAAACCGCCACGCGCCCTCAGATCTCAGGACACTGGCTACCTGTCTATCCCAGCAGTCAAAAAGAAAACTGCAGGTAACAGAGCCTTTTCTTACCGGGCTCCCTATCTATGGAACAGTCTGCCTGCCTCAATCAGAGAGGCAGGCTCTATCGAAGTCTTTAAGTCAAGGCTAAAAACCCATTTATTCTCTCTGTCATTTGACCAGCCTTGAGGGAGTGGCTCAGTCTCTTCTCAGAGTAAGGCTAGACCAGTTAGCTCATCCTAGATCAGGGTCCTGCCGATGGATACTAGCATCCTGCCTACATGTCCTATTCTCCTGGTCTACCTGCTCCTGTCCACTGACGCTGGTCATGTTTGTCTGTGTGAGTGAGAGTGTGTGTATGGGTGTGTGTGGGTGAGTCTCCTATCTGTTCCAGGCCGCAGCCCGGCAGAGTTGGCGTATGGTTGGTCCCGCCTCCTAGGACGATGCTGACTGAGCGGACGTTGCGTTCTCCTATCTGGGCAGAGTTGGCGTCTGGTTGGTCCCGCCTCCTAGCACGATGCTGACTGAGCGGACGTTGCGTTCTCCTATGTGGGCAGTGTTGGCGCCTGCATGGTCCCCTAGTCCTATGATGACGCTGACTGAGTTGCCGTTGCTGTGATGCCGCCCCATCAGATCTGGATGTCCCACCAAAATAAACTTTCATATATTGTGTATACGCTGCTTGCCCAAACTCGGCATCTATTGCACGCCCAACCGTCCTGGTAGGGGGATCCCTCTCTGAGTAGCCCCTCCCAAGGTTTCTCCCAATTTTCCCAGTGAGGGTTTGTGGGAGTTTTTCCTTGTCCTCTCTGAGGGTCTAAGGCTGGGGGATGTCGTGTACTAACCATTTATTATTTTCACATGTTGGGCACTGTGAAGCCCTTAGAGACTGTAACGGTGATTAAGGGCTATACAAATAAATGTGATTTGATTTGATTTAAAGGTCGAAGGTAAGAAGTTTTGGTACCATCTAAATCATTGCTGCAGAGCAGATGACCCAGAAGGGACGGCTGAAGCGTACAGAAGGAGAGCACGCCCTGGGTCAGAAGGGGAAGGCGTCGCCACCCCACAGTCAGAAGGGGCAGGTGATACCGCCCCACAGGAAACTAGTCGGTCCCAGAGTCCACAGGGAGAAAGACGATCCCAGAGATTGGCTGCCAGACGGGCCAGAGACAGTCCAGCAAGTAGTGGATCTGTGGCATCAAGACAAGAAAGTGAATCAGATTCAGATAATGAATCACCCACAAGCCCAACAGAAAGACCAGAAGGGGCAGGTGATACCGCCCCACAAGAAGCAGACCCAGGGGAAGGGCCATCTAGAGTATAAGGGAAAGAGAGGAAAAAGAAAAGGGTTATGGGGAATATTTACAATTATGGTTTTATTTCTACTAACGTGAGGTTTCAGATCCTGAAGAAACAATTACAGAACAGAGGCAGCTGATTAACTGTGCTTTGACAGCTGGAGTTATGGCAGTAAAACAGGGAAAATTGCCACTACATGAACTAATTGAACTCATCTATGCTAAATCTGAGAACGAACAAATTTATGCTATCTCGGCCACCCATGAGATCATTAAATTAGACAACCTTCTTGCAAATAAGCAGTGTAGGACCAAAGGGGTGGTGAGAGTAAGGGCCACATGCTCAAGGAGCCAATGTATAGATATCAATATAGAAGAACCTACACCCAAGAGGGCAGCTGTCGGCTCGGTAGAACCATATGGCAAGGAGCGTACACGTAGAACTTCAACCCGTGTTAGATCTCCTGCCATATGGTCCTATTCAGCTGCATGCTTCTAAAACTTTCCGACAATATTCATTATGTTATTTAGCACCCATGTCTCTCTAGTGAGACATGGGAAGAAAGGTGTAGGACGAATTTCAGACAGATGTAAATATAGTTACAGTCTATATACAGACAGACTTCAGTTATACTGCTGGGGTGACACCGCTCCAATTTATATGAATTATGCCAAAGGTTGCCTAGAGTGAATGAACTAACACCTTTTTATTATTTTGATAGATAAATCATGGCAGAAGGCCCAGGATATGAGTGGCCAGAATTCCCACAGAATCAGGGTTATGTTCAACAACCTCAAGTATGGCCACAAAATTTGGTTCCAATGACCCCTTTGGGGCCAGCCCAGATGCAACCAGCCGTAGGGTTTTTTCCTGAAGGGCCTTACAGGGCATTCCCAGCCGTAAATCAACCACACCAACTCGGGAGCCAGTGGTACCAACAGGGAAATGTGTTGGTAAACGTACCAGGACCAGAGGAGTCAGGAGTGGGAGACGCAGCAGCTGAGAGCATCAGATCCAGGAGTCACCCATCAGAGTTCTCCCACCATCGAGCAGGATGCGACAGGACCAGCTACTCTAATCAAAGAAGAATCGACTGCAGGAGCTGGAAGCCCGTGTGGTTGAGATGAACCAACACCAACGACAGCTGGAGACCCAAGTGAATGAGTTGACAAAAGAAAAGGATCTCAGGACCCGTCGTCTGAATTCATGCTATGATGTCATTGGCGGATACCAACGGCTGCGTGGCACTGGCATACGCACTACCCCTACGCCACCTTACCCCTAAGTCACCCTACCCCTAAGCCATCCTACCCCAAACCATCCTACCCCTACAACCATCCAACCCCTAAGCCACACTACCCCTAAGCAAAAGTCCTGCCCCTAGGTTGTCCCGCCCCAAGCCACTTTGCCCCTACACCACATTGGTGTCGTGGTTTGGTCAGAGTCTGATGTACTGACCCTGGATGTCGGTGCGTCGGATTCTGATCGCACCTAGATGCCAACTCACATATGGACTGAAACTGACTTGGAAGATACCCATACTAACATGAACGACGAGGTTCTAGTATCCTCTCATGTTAGTGACTCTCTACGGCACGCAAAGTGTCTGGGTTGAAGATGACTGATGAAGATGACGGACGACGACTACATGACGACTTATTTTTTAGAAGTATAGGTTTCTTAACACCTATAGTTAACATAGATGTGCCATAGATTGATGATAAATTGTTTGACATTATACTGTTTGAACAAAGTTGCTGATTATAATATCCGCACAAATCAAGTAGTCTACACTGGAGTGGCTTACACTGAAAAATTGTTTGTTAATATAATCTCACAGAGTGATAATATAATCTATACACTATTTTTGATTGGTTAAGACCATTTATATTGTGATGAGTATGAGCTTAAGCTCTTGATTCAGTAATTTGTTTTCCTGAATTTGCTCATTTGTCTCTTTGTGTTGGATTCCCAGGAGCCATGTTCGGTATGTGTATTCTGTGCACGTTAAAGAAACATGTTTGAACCTGATGAGCAGCATTGTAGTGGGACTTTAGTAAGTCCCAAAGGGGGGAAATGTTGTGAATAATATACTTTGTACTAAGCAATGATATGCTTTATAATAAGCAATATAATCCAGAGTGTGTCTGTGTTATGATAAATCTACATAAATATAGAATGTTTGATTAAGCATGTAACCTAAAAGATCATAAAGTAATCATAAAGTTTCAATAAAGGTTCAAAAACATAGTCTAACGGTTTCCTACAGTAATCATAAAGTTTAAAAAAATACAGTCTGAGGCTCTTTTGCACTAAGGGTGTCCAAGGTCAGGCGGCAGAGGCCTTAAAAAAAAACAGGCGGAGCAGGCGCAGACAGGAGAGGCCCAGGTGGCCATAACGTAATGGTGAAATGGGAAAGTCCCTAAAACTCCAAGTTTAACGGTTACGTAATGGTGGAAAACGGGAAAACGGGACCGCCTACATGCCCACAAAGACACCCCCATAGGACCAAATTTGGCGTTTAGACACCATTATTTTCTTGCTGACAAAGCTAAAATTAATGAAAAATGGGCGTAGAATCAGTATTCTCCACCCAGTTTTTAGGGTTTATAAGATCATGCACAGACAGTTGTACGTCAGTCTGGTTCCGGGACCAACTCGGGTTTTGTCTCTGTTATGGAATAAAGCTCTATTGCAACGAACTCTGATCATCTCCAGTGACTTCTTTGAACCTGTTTGAGACTCCAGTAACTACAGCATCTACAGAATCGTGAAAAGTATTAAGTGTTGGCGTGGGGGTCCGGTCATCATCACTGGCCTGAGACTTGGACTTCTTCCTCCGACAATTGTCATATCACACCACTGTCAATGCGACACTTTGCCCTCCATGTACTCGAGAGTTACAACTTTACTCACGTCCCTTCAATTATGCTGCTCCGTTGTCACCGTGAATGATGGCTCTAACATCCGCGGGATTCATCTGCCGGTTCCTTCTCCGACTCTCCTGAGTTGTCCACCTGTCATGCAGCAACTCTCTCTCCAGTATGTCCCGTTCCTCCATTTCTGCGTCAATTCCAAGCTCTTTCAGAGTTGGCTGAGCCTCCAGTAGCGATGGGAACGCTCTCACTCCAGTATCCAGGAAAAGTTTAAGTTGCGCAGGGTATGGTGAGTGGGCTTTGATATTTTTCTCCTTCAGTTTTTTTATCACCTCTCGGACTTGCTTCCTTTTCCTTTGCAAGTCGGGGAGTAATCCTGGTCGAAGTACACCCTCTGGCCCTGGAATTGGATATCTCGTTGTTTCCATGCCTGCTGTAGTACTGTTTGTTTCACACTGAAATCCAAAAATCGTACAATTATGGATCTCGGTGGCGCACCCGTTTCCTTCGGTTTCGGTCCGAGAGCCCTGTGTGCTCTCTCCAGCTTGATATACAATCCTCCCTGCAGCTCCAGAGTTGTATGTAAAAAGTCGGTTACGAACAATAGCATGTCGTTGTTTTCAGCACCCTCTCATATTCCATACAAACTGATGTTGTTGCGCCGAAGTCGGTTTTCCATGTCATCACATTTAGCTGCTAGACTAGCCTCTCTCCTTAGTAGATAGCCCACAGCCCTTTCTTGACATATATATTATATTTCTGTCTTCTATGGCACTCACTCTATTCTCTGCTGCGGCTATTCTTTCATCCAGCTTTTCCATTTGCTGTTTTATCTCACCCATGGATGATTCCAGCCTGTTGAGTGATAGTTTGGTGTCTCGGAAAGAGTCACCATTCTCCTGTCAGAGTTTCCTCAACTCCACTAGCACCTCCGAATCACCGCTTGCTTCACTGTTAGCCACACATGGCGTCGTTGCTGCTAGTGTTAGCTGCTTCTGGCTTGCCTTATTTCGTCGTGTTTTCCTGTTTTAGCGTCCTTCTTGTTCGTTTTCTGATTCAAACTCATGCTGGTAGAAAGTTTGCCAAACAATCTAGTGTTCATTTGTCGACTATATCTCAGTTTTAGGCTATTTTAAATACGGGTCTGGTGGAGCCGGGTGATCAGGCGTCTGCCTTGGCCATGGCGTAGCCGGAAGTCTCCTCCAGCAAAATTGATTTGAATTGTTCTAAAGCGTGGGAATAAGCATGGCCATGGCCACTTTTGAATTTTGAAACCATAAAAGATTATTGTTTGATCATGTGCCATTGTGAATCGAAGATATATACATTGTTACATTGATTTTGTACATTATCTGTATAAAATGCCAATAATCTTGGCCAGAACCGTATGTCACAGATCTGTTAGCCAGTACATGCAATTTTGGAGACATGATTGTCTGTGGGACAAATAGCTCAAGTCTCAGAGAGAGATTACTCACAGGTAAAATTGACGCTGGCCAGATATGCAGAGCTACGAGTTGTCACGTGAGAGCAGTAAAACTATTGAGGGAAATACTGTGGAAGAAGTGCAAACACGCAGAAAAGAAGGTAAAGATAAAGATTTGTCCTGCAGGTTTTGTGGGAAAACAGATGAGAGAAACAAGAAAAAGTACCCAGCTTTTGGAAAGCAATGCACAAAGTGCAGGAAAGAAAATCACTGAAAAGCAAACATGGAAAACAAGTGCATACCGTCACTGAGCAGGATACTGACAATTATGAGGACATTATGAGTATCACAACAGCAGAGAAGATGGGAGGGAGGGAGAGAGACACAGAGACTGTACACCAGGTCAAAGAGGACAGATTTTTTGCAGGGATGCTGATTGGCAAAGAGCTAGTGAAATTTCATATAGATTGTGGAGCCACTTGTAACATTATTCCAGTAAATCTTTTGAGCCCTGCCTGACACACAGATGGAGCCCACAAAGAAAATGCTATTTATGTACAACAAGACCAAGCCGCGTCCACATGGTAAATGTAAGATCTAAGTGAGAAACCCAAGAAACCAGAAACTAAAATCTAGAGTTTCAAGTGGTGGACCAGAGCTGCAAAACCCCAATACAAGACAGGAAGGCAAATTAGGCCAGGAAACTGATCAAAGTACAGTATGAGAACATACATTCTAGCCATAGACAGTAGTATGACAAAAGAGAAACCATGCGAAGGTCAATAGACAATGTCAAATAAATAGTAGACAATGACAGACAAATTAAGAGGGCATATGAAGATGTATTCACAGGTGATTGCTGTCTGGAAGGAGAATATAAGATTGAAATCAACAAGCAAGTGGAGCCAGTAGCTCCCAAAGCAGAGAGTCCTGGTCTCCATGATGACACCTCTTAAAGAGGAATTCAAGGATTTGCGGAGGGAGGGAGATCATTACACCTGTTGAACACAGCACAGACTGGATCACCAGTATAGCCTTGGTGTACTAAAAGGCATGCCCAGGATATGTATTGATCTATTGATTCAGGAAGTCTAATTGCTGCAGACACTCCCCCATCTACATCAATGGGGCCGAAGTGGAACGTGTCTCCAGCTTTCTGGGCATCCACATCACTGAGGACCTCACCTGGTCCCTCAACACCTCCTCCCTGGTAAAGAAGGCCCAACTATGCCTCTACTTCCTGAGCAGTCTGAACAGGGCCCATCTGTCACCTAAGATCCAGGTCAACTTCAACTGCTGGGACCGTCCCAGGACCGTTACCCTGCTAAACTCTGCCACCTGTTGACTTCCACTTACATATCTTACAAACACAAACACACACAACACACACACCATTTACATACACTCACGTCACTCCCACCTACCTATTCCACTACTTACTAATGAGTATTCTACCTCATCTGTCATATGTCTACATTGCTCCTCTTATCAGGACTTTGCACATCTCCAGACTTTGCACATTCTTTACATTTTTATACAGCAGTATATATCTGTTTTGCTGTTACATTTCCCTGTATAGAACTGTATCCTGCTACTGTACTACTATGATGTGAAACTAAGACAGTTCCTGAATAGATGCAGGGCGAAGAACAACATGAGACAACCTACATTGGACACCCGTTGACAGCTCGATAATCGATCCTGAAAAGGTACGTGGTGTAAGGGAGATGACCAGTCAATGTAAAAGGGGTGCAGAGACTGGTTGGTATGGTGACCTACCTGTCAAATTCTATGGTCGACTATGAGATGACTGAGATTTTGAGACAGCTCACATGCAAAGAGACAGTGGGGTTGGACGGAGATGCAGGAGGAAGCATTCCTCAGGATGAAAGACAAGATAGCCAAAGTTCAGTTCAACCCGGGGGAAGAGCTGACACTACAGTGTGATGCTTCAGAAACAGGACTGGGTGCTGTTCTGACAAAAGGTGGAAAACCTTCAGCATTCGGGAGCAGAGCACTCACACAGACAGAAAAGGGCTATGCCCAAATTGAAAAAAGAATGCTTGGTGAGAGTTTTTGGCATGGAAGTGAACATAAACCTTTGGGGACTATTCTCAAGAAGCTTTTGCTGAGCACACCAAAGAGAGTCCAGAGAATGTTGTTCAGTCTTCAGAGAAATGATATCAAGATATGATATGTGCCTGGCCGAGACATGTTGCTTGCTGATACCTTGAGCAGAGCACTTACCAGAAAGCACAAAAGGACTGATAGACTGAGATGGAAACTGTGAATATGGTTCACTACTTACCTATCTCAGGAGAGAGGCTAAGTGTGTTATGCTACAAAGAAGACACAAAATTGCAGATATTGATCAAAACTATTCAGACAGGATGGCCACGAAATGAAAAGGACACACCAAGTGAGATGATGCACTACTCATCATTCCAGGATGAAGGGTTTCCAGAATGGAATAATATTCAGACGAGAGAGAATAGTCATCCCCGATGCAATCATAGGGGACATAACCACTCCTCTCACCTGGGGGTAGAAGGATGCCTGAAGGATGCCAAGCGAGGGAATGAATATGAACAAGAAAAGCCTTTCATTGCAAAGTGTGACACCTGCAGGTCAGTGGACATTAAACAGCAAAAAGAGACATTACACCCACATGAGATAACAAGCAGGCAGTGGGTCAAGGTAGGCACAGATTTATTTAACTTTGAAAACAAAGATTATCTCATAACAGTTGATTACTATTTAAACTTTTGGGTAATAGACTACTTACCTGAAACAGAGTCTACTACTGTAATTAAGAAGCTTCCAGGCTAATTTTGCCTGGAAGGGTATCCCTGACATAGTAGTTTCAGATAACTGGCCAGAGTACTCCTCCCAGGAGTTCCAACAATTCAACCAGCTGTGGGAGTTTGAGCACAGGACCTCATCACCAGGTTACCTACAATCAGCAGAATCTCAGTTGCTGGTTTGAGACACATAAGTCATTGTGACATGCAAGTCATTGTGCGATGTTCTGATGTTTACTTTTATAAATAATAGTTAAGCAGCTGAAATGTTTAAACTGTCCATTCTGTGTAGTCTAGGACAGGACAGAATGAAACAGGGATTACCTAGTTAAATAAAGGTAAAACAAAACTAATTAAAAATAAATATTAGAGCCATGATAGCTCTTTGGAGAGCAATGATGAGATATTGCTTGCAGCATGAATAGGAAATAGTGGGTGTCATAAAATTAAAGCAGATAATAGAAGCAAAGATACATGACAAAATACCTGAAAGTACATGTTAATGTTACCTCATTACTAGACATTATAGCCTTAGTGGTAGAGCTGAACAGACAGTGAAATAGAAATCTGTTCTAATTGAACTACTACTTAATTAATTTTCCCACTGTAAACTTAAAAATCATTGTTCCAAGCTACATACTACCAGCAATACGGAGTGACTTTTCCCATTTTCATTCAGCTGATTTCAAAATGGAACTTGAAATACTTTGCCTTCCAGTTTCCAAAGTTTTGGAATTTGGATTGACACTAACTTTGCAACATGGGTGTACAGTTATCCAACTGTCTTCAATCCTTAAATCAATGCCATAGTGCAAGGCCAGAACATCCACCACAAATGTTTTTTGTTTTTTTGTCCCCTTTCTAGTTCTTCATCTGCCACAAAGAATACAATTTTGGTCAGCATGATGGGTAACGGTTGCATGACACTTAATTATACAGCAGCCAAGTGAAGGGAAGTAGGACAAAGTGTCCATCAAAGTGAAACTAGGGAGAGACTGGATAAATTGGTGCACACATGGCCATAAAGGCAAGCCTTCAGTCACCGGCCTCATTTGTGGCCCACAGCTCACACCTGCCACCCCTTGTGAAGAGTGTCTCTCTCACACAGAGATACATTGACAAAAGCCCACACACACACATGCACTCATATGCAGGCGCGTACATGAGTAGGCAACCAACATACACGTGCATTCATGCACACAGACACACATACACTGCTCTCTGAACTCTAGGTGGAGGGCCATAATGCACTTTGTTGAACTCCCATGATACTAGCAGTCAGCCTCTGGGTCTCTCCTCTTCTACTCCCCCCCTTTCTTCTCCCTTTTCTCCCTGTCAGTTAAACAGCTGTGTGTTCAGAAAAAGACTGGCACTAACACCCTCATTATTTTCCACAGTTCACACAAGCTAATGAAAACCTCCAAATTGCATTGGGGATGGTGAGACAATGAGGCGTGTGTGTATTTGTTTGTTACAAGTTACTGGGCAACCAACCGACACCAAAACAGTTAATGGCCTATCATGTAACAACCATATCTGGTCTGGGGCTTTATTAACAGACCAATACCAATTACCTAAACCTTCTCCGTAGCTGATACTGAGAAGGCTCACCATCAAATAGGTGAACACACATATAACCCCCCCCCCCCCCCGCCCCAAAAAAAAAATGTTTTTTCAAACAGGCTGTGGCATTCAATTCTCTCTCCTCCACCGCTTGAGGGAGGAGGAGGAACCTTTTGAATGCATGATTTATTATTCCGTTTTGCATTGATTCACTGCATCCATTGACATTCATGCATAAAGCATGGATGTGAATGTAAAATCACTACCTGGCCAGAAAGAGAATAGGTTTGCCGTTGTTTGTTGTTTTTGGGAGGAAATGAGGCAGGCCTTTTAAGCAGACAATGCAGACTTAGGCTTGGTGGGGTGTGGTTGTCCTGGGGTTTCGAGGCCATGTCCATGACAAACAACTGTGGGATCCATCACCTGGCATTGATTGCTGCACAGCATGTATCTGGCTGTATGCTTTTATTGAAACATTCCTCCCTTCTACTTAGCTGTGCTTCTTCTTCTTTGTGTGTTGTGTTGTAAATATATGTGACTTTGAGAGTGTGTATTGAGGGCTCATTGTGTTTATGAACGTGTGTGTCATGCCGTAAGAGTGATAACATCCTGCTATGCCATATCTACATAATCGGTTATTGATCCCCCCTCCCTTTTTCTGCCACCACTCAGTGGGGACTCTCTTCATTCCAAGTGCCACAATTCAGGTGGAGAGTTACTATATGTATATCCATACTGCAGGTCCTCTATAGACCACAATCATTGACTTTTCCGCATTTTTGTCCTCAGTTGTTATTAATGTATTGTACAATGGCTCTATTATCATCTTGTACATGGAGCTGCATGTACAGTATACAGTATGTATTTTTTTCAGCTTACTAGTGCATATTGACAAACAATTTCAGTTAGAAATGGGACAGAAACTCACTCTGTCTCATGTTTAAATCAGTGCTAAGTCAAAGCCATTAAACTATCTTCAAAGAATGTGCAGTTTGTTTTGTAGTTGAACGCTATTGTGTCCCGCATTTTGCCTGTTGTTTTACCACAGATGCATCTGGGAAATATATATGCTGTGGTGGAATTGCCAACAAAGCATATGTATTTCCCAGATGCAATAATGAGGGTGTTAGTGTCAGAATGTTAATCTGTCTTTGATACAAAAGTACAAATTGATCTCAATAGTTTGTAATTTGATTAATGGCGGGATCAGACTACACAATATTTTTGTCTATTACGATGGTCACTGTGTCAGATTAGGCAATTATAGAGTGAAAATTCATGCCGTGACTTGGCCGAGAGACATGACAGACTACACGTTGGTCACCGACCAATAATCGCTTGCCTATGTGCGTGATGGCGTCGGAAAGCAGGTGCTAGGCAACAAGAATGTAAACAAACAATGGCGTCCAAAGCAGTATGTATGATACTGGCTGTCTTGTGTCCCAAAAAGCCTAAAAAAAAAGAAAAAACGACTGTGGACCCGTTCATGAAGAGAACAGTATGGGTTGTCAATCCTTCAAAGAGAACTTGAGGTAAAAAATAACGATGTTTTAGCCTGTAGTGAAACCTAAATGTAGCTAGCTGGCTAGCCTCTACAGGGGTGTTGTTGCCAGAGCTCGACAAACCTTTCCTCTGTTTCATAGTTCCACCAAGCGGCACCAACAACTTCATTCCTCTTTCGCTTCGCCATGTTTGTTTATAGCGCTCCGTGCTCCTATTGGTCAACGTCACGGACGAGACGGAACACGTCGTGGACGGCAAAAAAAATTCTAACATGCTAGTCTTTTGTCGGGAGGTCGTGAGGCGTCCCAGATGCGGCGTCGGTTGTCGTCCACTATGTCACACTACACAACATAAAACGATCGATTGTCGCACCCTGTCGTTCCCGACTCAACCCGACGCCCTACGTCTGCCGAATCGGGCTATAATCGGCCTTGTAGTGTATGCAGGAGACATCAGCCCCCCCCCCCCCCCTCTTCGGACCACAGCAACACCCAAAGACTAACACATTCCTCTCCCAGGGTCTTCCTATGAGGTCAAGACCCCTGCTGTGCTCCCAGGAACCCAAGGAACCCCCTTTGCAGCAAAAGCTGGATTTCCCCCATAAAGCCGCCAAAAGTAACACTTTGCAGGTTCGACTAGCCCGCTCTGGTGCCATTAGGAGATGGGACCGATGATAAGGGCCGGGGAAATGTACCTAATCTACCTTCCAAGGGGAGACACAGAATAAGAGAACAAAGAAACTCTGGACGCATTACAGCTCAGGTCGTTTTGTCGGTGCAAACTTCCTTGCCATCTTTGATCCCAATAGCATTTGCCACTTCTATTTGATATATCCTCTGCCACTGTTTAACTTGCTATCTTGTTTGCCAGTTTTATTGCCATTATCTGTTTTAGTTTAGTATACATGTATTCATTTTATTGGTGTTTTATTTACATAGTTAATAAAATCTTTGCATTTATAAAGAACTGGCTTTTGTGGGTCATTGATATATCCTGGACATGAAGGTAGAAAATCACTGAAATCTAGAGCTCACTTCTTCTGATTATTAGACTGATATCACTATAAAGAGACTATTCCAGTGTAAACTGGTGGTGCCCCGCAAGTGTTAATTAATAAGATATTAATTACTAAGAATAATTTCAATAATTGTCAATTTTCAGAATTGACCAAATAGTCTCATCGTTCATAACGAAGCTCAACACACTACAGCCTGATATCGTGTAGTCTGATCCCGCCATAAGCGTGTGGGTTGTGCATCATTACCATGATAAAACACCATGGGCCAAATGTATAAAACTCTATGTAGATTTAGGTATAGAAATCTGTGTACGCACAAAACAGGAAACATGCATACGCTCAGATGTATAAAACCCCACGTACGTCTGTTCCCACGTGTTTTTTCCTCATACATCTCAATCATCCTGAAATTGTGCGCATGTGCATGAGCCTTCTGACCATGCCCACAATTTACTATAAATAGCTTCCAACACCCCCCCAATTGCCTGGTTTGCATATAAAGGGCCAGCATTTAGTTTAGTTTTGAGGAGAAACGGCGGAAGCATTTAAGATGCAATAGAAGAAACCGACTGTGAACTTGAAATAATGATCAAAATGAGAGAAGAAAACACGTATTATTTGGAAGCCTAAGCTCTGGCATTACCAACCAAATGAAACAAGTTGAATGGCAGAAAGTAACCGAAACCATCTCCCTTTTAAAAGCCCAATGCAACGCTCTACCACAGAGCGCACGGCTGTGCACCACATTATAGCGCGTCTGTTGTGCGCTCTGGGGGTTTGTAAATGGCATAACCATGGCTTCAATGCATACCCATTGCCACCTGAGGGTATAAAATATTATATACATATTACATTTGGGAAACTGGACATCGCTGCAAATTGCATTTTGTTGGCCTGTTCAGCTGCTGTGTGGGAACCTGATGTGTCTATTACTCAAAGAAATTATGCCACGCCATGGGCATGACCCGGCTCAGGGCAGCTCAGGATATCCCTGATCTGTCCGCAAGCTCCCGCTGAAACGTCCGTCGCTAAAAACCCGATTGTTGTCAATACCTGTAGATGGAGGGGGACGGCAGGGTTTCTCCGAGAGTGCCGTTCCAACACAGGGCCCAGCTCAGCACACAATTCCAAGAGAACAGCTCTTGGAAATCCAAAGCGGCGCATGAGCTAGTCATCATCATGGACCAGAAAATCAGTACGGTCTCCGAAGACTCGTTCGCCTAAATTGCGCAATATCTTCCAGCAACGCCAAAGCAGCCATTGTATCATACGGCTACAGCCTTTATATAGTGTAGGTTGTTCTTACTCCCCAATAATACAGAATAATAATCAAATGAAGGCTTGTCAAAATAAATAAATAAATAAAAAAGTTAACCACTCACGCATCACTATGTAATCATAGTGAAGGTTTTGTTTAAACTAGAGATTACATCCTAACACAATGTAGTGAAAGAAAAACAAGCTCTAAATAAAATGTCACCCAAATTCACACTTATCCTTTTTTGGATAAAAACTCGAAACATGCGTATGGTACGCATGGTGTGAAGGATGCATACCGGTACGCACAGTCTCGCCGCCCATGGATTTTTATACATTCGGAACCTGCGTGGAAAGTGACGTAAGTACACTTTTAGTGTGTACGGAAGGTTTATACATTTGGCCCCATGTGTCTTCACATGTAGCTACAATGTGCAAGGCCTTAACTCAAGGTCCTTCAACAAACAGTGAACATACAGTAAATCCAGTTGAAAAATTTCCCAAGCTGTTCTCTCTTGTGCACATCCTGTAAGAGGGCGCTGTCTGTGGGAAGGTACCACTGTCATAATATCACTGGACAAAAAGGAATCCCTTCTGTGGCTTCTTGCTGCAGCACACTGCTTCCACAGTTTGTTAAGAACCCCGAGAAAGCCCCTAGAGCGGCCTACTTCAGATGGCAGCAGACTGGGAAATAAAACCAAACATCAACCAGCGCCTTCTCTTCCCACGGAATACTGCCAGCACAACCTTGCGACCAGAACTGCTAATCTGGTCCAGAGCCCTATGAGTGCATGGAGGAGTACCGGCCTGCTTAAGTACTTTGAGCAAGAGGCTTTCCAGGGAAGTCACTGTGGAAGGTGCTCAAGTACCTTGGTGTACATGGCCAAAAGCGTAACAAGATCTGCAGGGCAAAAGACAGAGGGCATCACAATGGCTGTGGCATAAGACAGAAGAACAATAGTTACACTATCTGGTTCAGGTCAGGCTTGATCAGCCTGGCCATCACACCCTTCAGAAGTTGTAGTTAGCAGTGCCAGAAACACCTGATGAAGGCTACTCAGCTAAAGATGAGCCAGGAGCTAGTAACATCTCTCGTTTAGTGCATACAGAGATTCTGTGATAATAGATTAAACAATGTGACATTGTAGAATAAGAGAAAATTACCCATATAATGCCCTTTCTGAAATGGACAATTTATTTTCGAGATGGCTGTTTTGGTTTGTAAATAACCAACATAAAAGGAAATCATATCATAGCCATGATGCAGCAGAACACCATTTTCTTTTATTTGAAAGGCTTTGATTAACTAGCAAAGAATGAAAATAATAATTATAAACTTAACTTGTACAACAGCTTTTCCAAAACAAAGCTTACGAAGTGCTTTACAGAGCATACAAGGAATAAAGAAGTAGTAAGAACAAGCAATAAATAAACAAACACATTACATAAAAACAGCAGATTACATAAAATGAGTTAATAGAATAGTCAACAATTAAATAATTATGAATCTAAATATTACTACAGAAAATTTATAAAAATCTTCAGGTAGGTTGTTTCACAGTATGTGGGCCCTAATGGAGAATGCTTTCATATTTGGTCTGTGGAACAGACGGGAGGGCTCTGGCTTGTAGGGTGTTAAAAGGTCAGTAATGTAGCTAGGGTCCAAACCATACCATGCTTGAGAAGTACGCAGTAAAATCTTTGATTCTTAAACAGGTTACCAGTGCAGAGAAGCTAAACTTGGGATATGATCTCTTGGCACCAGACAAAAAGCATTCTGTGTTAAGCTAAAGGGAGTAAAAGGAATTGCAATAGCCTAATCACAAGGAAATAAGTGTGAATGACCTTTAAATCAACTGAGGATATGAGTGGTGCAGTTTTTGAGATAATTCACCTGCCCAAAGTTAAAGTGAACATCCATAGGCTCTTAGCTACAGGTTACACATTTGCAGCTAAATTCCCCAATGCGGATAATATTCAAAGAAGGACCAAAAAGATAAAGTTTGGATTTGTTATCATTATGTTGTAGGAAATTATTGGACATTGATGTGTTGAAAACACATTGATGTGGACTGTCAAGACAATTGGGGTCACTAATACCCCTTTCACACACACAAATCCCAGGATTTACACGGGATATTGAACACGGGTCATTCCCATGTTGGACCCATTCAGACCAAACTACTGTCCCGGGAATAACCTGGGTCGTCACCATTCAGACCAGACCGCATGAGACCCGTGTCACCATATTTACATCTGTACAAGTACATGTGATATTGCCGTATTAGATTATCTGTGCTGTAGATAATTTAATCTTTTACCACCCCGATAATTTGTCGCTTTATTTCTTCTTCCCCACTAATGGACAGAAGCTCGGAATCTTTCCAATTCTCTGTTGCTATTCGTTCGTTGTTGAAACGGTCCTTGTTGTGGACTGTCTTTCATATTGATGCGCCTCTGATCTTAACTAATGAGGTTCCCGTCAACCCGGGTCACACTGCAGGGTCGCGGACCCAGTTCTGATAACCTGGGTACTTGCTCCAGTGTGAAAGGGGTATAAATGTTAAAAGGGAGGTATAGCTGGGTTTTGTTGGCATAACAATGGAAAGACACATTATGTTTGTGGATAATACTGTGCAGATAGCTGTGCAAGAGGGGAAGAAAGGTCACAGACAATGTTAAAATGAAATGGCCTTGGTTTGAAAAGCACATTGGCTTTCAAAGCAGGGACCTCATAATATGAGCCTGTTCTGGTGAGTTGCACAGTTAACAGAATATGTCTGCAAAGTTTTTTTTCCCCCCATTCAGTCAAGATTTTTCATATGAAAACTGGCACAAGAATCAGAAGAATGTCGGGGTAAAAGGGAGTGCTTGTATAACATCTTTGGCTCTGATGCAGAGGTGTGAAGTCAGCCCTCAACCCACGGTCAAGGTTGTGCTGAAAGCCAGTCGACTATTTAATATAACTAGGGAGGTGATGGTGACACCATTTTGGGAGTATAGGGGGAGTGATGGAAAAGATGAGGAAACTAGAGTGGAGAGGATTGTAATTGTGATATATCCAAATGGGAAGTGCAGTGTTTGGATGGTTGGCATTCGAAGGACACTCCTTGTCAATTAATCTTAAAAAAAAAAAAATCAAATTACCAAGACACCAAAAAGTAGGGCACCAATTAATTGGTGTCAAAATAAGCACACTAAACACAGCAAACAGGGGCCCAGTAGCTATATGGCACTCAACCTGCAACCTCAACTCCCCCTCCTCCTTTGTTACAAGTTAACTCCAACACAACAGATCTTTCCAACATACAAACAAAAAACAACTTATTTAAGAGAAAAAAAAACAGTGATAGGCCACTCTAGTTTGGTCACAACCTTCCCTATGATAAATAAAAAAAACATGTTAATTTAAAAAACACATTCAACATTAAAGGAATGTCAGGACATCTCAAATTAATAACAATACATTTTTTCTTTGTGACCAATGTTCCCACAGCTCTACTTGCTCCCTCTCATGAGAGGCCTAGGCTGGGAGCTATAGGGTAAATGTCAATCAAATTAGTGGACCTAACAGTACACAATTGATCAAATGAGAACACTAAACGTTAGGGATTAAAACCTACCAGGGGATGCACAGACACATGGGCTTCCCAAACACTCCAACTCAGGCTTGGGCAGGAAGGGAAGGCCCACACCCTCTACTTCCCTTTTTATCCACTTTCTAACCCCCCAGGGTCCTAAAGGCATACCTGTTACGTACTGTACATAGGCATGCCGGGGTAGCCTGAAGGTTAGGGAGGCAGTCCTATAACCATAAAGGCGCTTTCACATGATCCACACAAAGCGTCGGCATCAACACCAGGTTGGGTGCGACCCCTTCACATGATCAGCGTCAGCGCCAGGAGAATTACATTACATTCATTACTTTCACACTGTCAAGTTTTTAAAATAACAGCATTCAGGAAAGAATAGAGTGGAGTTCAATGTCAGACTACAGCCCTCATCAGCCGTAGCTAACCACAATGATCATACTAGCACAGCCATAGAACTGAATATAGACTGGCTGCATATACGAACCTGTACTAAGCTGTCAACCAACCTGGTAGTCCCATCTGTAAACCGACATCATTCCATGCCATGGACTTGTTAGTCAGATCGTGGTATGATTTAAGCGTCATGTTGTATAATTCGGGATGCTCCGACACACATAAAACAAGTTTCTCCTCCATTATTTTTTTTATTTTGCGGCTATGATATCAAACTGTGCTGTGATTGGTTCCGTGTCGCAGAGGTCAGCATCGCAACTCTTTTCTCCTCCTTAACCACAAATGCGCATGTGTGTCTGAGATATGCAGAGAGAGAAGTTAGCTCAGGAAGTTCAATCAGGAAGACTACCTGGCTCATATTCTCAATCGGCCTTTGGTCGTCAGTGCATCCATTCTGCCCAATGGAAGAGCAGTCTACGGGGTTCTCCATAGAGATTGATTTAAACTGGAGCCACTGCCAATACTCACCTGATTCATTATCCATTAAAGCTTGTATTCAAACTTACAAATCTAGCCTCTCCTGACTTGAAATGCCTATGCACAGCAAAGTGCATACCAGATAAGCACTGGCTGCCTCTGCACTCCTCTCCTGTTTTAGTAATTGCTGGATAAAACAAAAGTCATTAACATCACCAAGGTCCTCATTCATTCATTGGTTAATTTTAGTTGGGGAAACCAGCCAAGGATGGAAATGTCTTCATGCTTCTATCTTCTTTTCAAGAATGCACAACCAACAGCAATTGGTTTTATGCCTGTCATTTGTCTTCGTCACATGCTTGCATGACTGCAACAATGACAAAATGACAGCTGTCAAAAGATTCCTTGTGGCTCTTCAAACATGTGCCAGTGTGCAGATGAGCAGACACCACACAGAATGATCCACTCCAATCTGCACCTAAGGTAGACAATGGAGGCAATCAGCCCCTCTCACAAGAGACACTTGTAGCAGGACACAGAAAACAGGTTTATGGTTTGTATGGGCTTGCTGGGATGGGGAGTTAGACAGCCTTGTAGGGAGGTTTACATTAAAACAGGTGTTACTCATTACTCATCACTGGAAAATTGATTTCTGTTATGGATGGATGATTCTACAGAAAGAGTTAATTTGGGGGCTTCCTGGTTGCTCAGTGGTCTAAGGTGCACACCACACAACCGCAATGTGTTGGGTTCGAATCCGGGCCAGGACCTGTGTCGCATGGCATCCCTCCTCTCTCACCCGGTCTTTCCTGTCTCTCTCAACTGCTAGTTATCAAATTAAGGCAAAAATGCCCAAAAAAATAATCTTAAAAAAAGAGGAAATGGTTCATTTGGAGGGTGTAAAATTTTTTATTCTATTTTCCCCAATTCTAAAGCATATACAGTACGTGTTATTCCAAGATACACAAAGGTACAGTCACACATTTTTACATATTTTCAGAATTTTCCAGAATTATTGTCCTTTCCAAAGATTTGTCACTACCGTAACAGAAAGAAAAGATGAGATTAAATGAGTAAAAATCCTAGTGACTACAATGTTGAGGAGATGACAATGTTACCTGTTTATCTTAACTCTATAATTAATGTATTTTGCAACTAATTAAAGACAAACAATGGTTAACAATTCCACCATTTATTTTGTAGAATTAACATTTCAATTTAAGTAGATTAAAAAACTGCATGTTTTAACTTGAAGCCAACTTATTTTTCATGGAGGAATACATTCACAGTAATAAATTTGACAAGAATAATTATAATGAAGAATAAAATAAAAACGCAAAACAACGAAGAAGGCAGTATGCAAAAAAGTGAGTCACATCTTGTGACTACAATCTATATATCTCTATAACAGTAGACAGTGTATTTGGGCTGTATTTAGTAATGACACCTGTTAATCTCACGCAGATTGTAGAAGAAGAAGAAGATTCATTTATTGGCATTGCGGGTGCACACATGCACTAACACACACAACACATGCAAGGGGAAGTGACCGCCGAACACAACACACACATGCAGGTAGGGTGTCCGAAATGAATTTGTCTTCTGCATTTATCCCATCCTTGCCGTCCTTCCTCCAGGGGCAGCCAGGAGCAGTGGGCAGCCCTTTTTTCTTTCGGCGCCTGGGGACCAATTCCAGGTGTAAATTCTTGTTGTGGTCAGGGACAGGACAGGATGTTGCATGTTTTTAGATGGGGTTCTTTTTTCTTTTTTTTTTATAGGAGGATGTGAGCACGGGGAGAACATGCAAACTCCACACAGAAAGGCCCGGGAGATAACCCACCTGGGCACCCCAGAGTCAACAGCGCCCCAGGCGGGAATCGAACCCAGGACCTGCAAGCACTGCGCCACCGTGCCACACAGAAAGTTGACTTTCGGCACGTGATTACTACTTACAAAATGTTGGAATAGACGTACTCCCCATTTGGCTATGATGGACAGTGATGCAGTCGTGTTCCTGGGTGTGGCTAAAATCAGGCTCATTTTGGAGACGGTACGGTAGTGACATGAACATTGGAGACATTTATTTTAGCTTAAGCTTAAGTTTTCCAATTTAAAAAAAAATCTACAAAATAGAACAGAATTTTTCAACTTTCATTTAAAAGATATCGAGATGTTATATTGAAAAATTTGAGTTATTGTTTTTGGTATTGTTTTGATCAACATAAATGTAAGGCTTTGAGCTGGACACGGCCACCTTCCATAAAGTGGCATTTAAACAGTGAATTTTTTATGTGACCTAATTAGATCATACATGGTGTCATTTTCTGTTCAAAATCTGAAAACTTAGAATCACACATATATAGTCCTGCGATCAAGCTAGCACAAATAGCAAACAGTTGGTGGACAACTGGCAGTCATCTGGCGGCACAGCTGGCATTGTCACACTGTCATTTTGCTCATTGGTTTCCCAGCGGGCCACTAACAGCTGCATGGTGTTTGGGACATAGGATCGCTAGTAGCCTGCTTACTGACCGGTGCTCATATTCTCGCCCCCCACCCCCCCACATTCATCCCCTTGGACTACCTACTGAACTCCCTCTACGTCACTTTACAGCTCAAGGTAGCACTGTATCACTTTGAGACCACAGTTATATTACAGATATATTGATAGATTACAATTTATATTATTACATACTGATCACTGTACCATTTTATTCATAGCTATATTACATACTTGTAGATATTGACAGATTTACAGATATATTTATTAATTACATATTTCACACAATCATGGACGGACTTGACATTATGTATATATTCTTTATATCGCTTTTCTCTTTTCTTTTTTTTACGTTCACTGTGATATACTGTTTAATTGCTCACTGCTGGCGGAGTGATCAGGCGTAAAAATTCCAACGTGCTTAGAATGTTGCCACAAGTTTTCCAGAGTTTTCCAGTAGTGGTGAAGCTACTACAAACTTCCGGCAACAATGGCATTATTTGCCACTAATGCTAAACAGTCAGCCAATAGTTTGCCACAAAAGTTTGCGACTGATAAAATTCTGGCAACAATGGCATTATGGCATTATTTACAATGGACAATGGTAACTGATAACTGGTGTGTATAAGGGCATAACAGAAGTTTGAAGGCTAACACACACACACACACACACACACACACACACACACAAGCAAAAACACAAGCACACAGGAGAGGGCCAGTGTTGTACTGTGCACCTGGTCTATTGCCCCAGACCTCATAATGTTTATTGACTTGTCTCTCTTTTTCATTTCCCCAATAATATGGGATTTGCAGGAGCCTGCTATCCATCAGTGTCAGCTCATTTATGGCTATTGCTTTTGCCGCCAAGGTCTAGACACACACTCACTCTCACACACACACACACACACACACACACACACACACACACAGACACACACACAAAAATATAGGTGACATATGATGTAAACGCTAAACAATAAATATACATGGCAATGTACAGATTCATTCCCCCACACTCCTCCCTTCACCGGTACAATTGTAGCAGGAGTACAGTTGTAGCACAGACCCTTATTTGTGTTACACAGAAGCCAGGAACTTAAGTTTAGATTAACACCAGCCCCCGGAGGTCGGATCGAGGCCATGAGGCCAATTTGACATGATGGCCGACACAATTTCCCCATAGGCAGCCACTGAAAAAGACACGGCTCTAAAACTGTTAAGAGGATACCACATAATCATATAAACCGCCACACACCCTCAGATCACAGGACGCTGGCTACCTGTCTATCCCAGCAGTCAAAAAGAAAACTGCAGGTAACAGAGCCTTTTCTTACCGGGCTCCCCATCTCTGGAACAGTCTGCCTGCCTCAATAAGAGAGGCAGGCTCTATCGAAGTCTTTAAGTCAAGGCTAAAAACCTATTTATTCTCTTTATCATTTGACCGCACATAGTCTTGATGGAGTGGCTCAGTCTCTTCTCAGAGTAAGGCAAGACCAGTTAGCTTACCCTAGCTCAGGTTCCTGCCTACATGTCCTATTCTCCTGGTCTACCTGCTCCTGCTCCTGGTCATGTTTGTCTGTGTGAGCGAGAGTGCATGTATGGGTGTGTGTGGGTGTGTCGCCTATCTGTTCCAGGCTGCAACTGGGTAGAGTTGGCGTCTGCGTGGTCCCCTAGTCTTATGATGACGCTGACTGAGCTGCTGTTTGCTGTGGTACCACACATTAGATCTGGATTTCCCACCCAAATACACTGCTTGCCCAAACCCAGCATCTATTGCACGCCCGACCGTCCTGGTAGGGGGATCCCTCTCTGAGTAGCCCCTCCCACGGTTTCTTCCAATTGTTCCCTAAAATGTTTTTTTGGGGAGTTTTTCCTTGTCCTCTGTGAGGGTCCAAGGCTGGGGAATGTACTAACCATTTATTGTTTTCACACGTTGGGCAGTGTGAAGCCCTTTGAGACTGTAACGGTGATTCAGGGCTATACAAATAAATGTGATTTGATACGTTCGATGTCACACAAAAAACATTTTAAGTTACTAATCATGAAGGCCGTTTTTTTTTTTTTTAAATCACTCCTGCATAAAGGTTTATAATTTTGTGTGACATCATCTCAGGGCACGAGCACAGCACGCACTTTGGGAATGAGCAGGCTTCCTCACTTCCCCAGCCTGGTTGAAGACAAACAGTGGCTACCAGTATGAACTCTGGTCTGCACTGAAGAGAGTCATCTAGCCAAACTGGGTGACCATACTTAGTAAATCCATGGACCATAGTCATGAAATCAAATAAGGAATATAGAGAAGGTAAGTTATTTTAAAACATTTATTTGAAAAATGAAAAGAACAAACTACAAATAAAATACATTTGGAATAGTATTTAATGTTAGGCTAGTTGGCTAGTAGGCGATCTATGGAAGTAATAGCTTATATGACTGTCTGACTTATGTTACGGTTGTTAGCTTAAGAGCTAATGTCATGAGCACAGAAAAGCACAGAAAACACATATACCTAATCTGAAACCTCCGTTTCTGGTGCTCTGTTCTTGTCTGCACTTCTAAAATCCCAGTGTGGTAATTTGATAAAAGTGAACTCTACGTAGGCCAGCCAAAAAAAATCGGCCATCATTATTAATAACTTCAGAATTCAAAGAGGTTTTTTTGGACATTGAAGGTATCTTCTTAACCATTTTAGAGAAGTGTCTTTTTCTGTGGTTGTCTATGTGGAAATAGCTTTTTGGGCCGCACAAGTATTTGAGGTTGCAATACCACAGTCAGCCACCATGTCAAATTGGCCTCAAGGGTTTGATCCAACACCAGGGTGCTGCTTGCCACTGATCGCCCTGCAGATTGTAAAAAAATCTAAAAGTGTTTTTCGCTTTTCATAGTGTGTATTATGGTTACAAACTTATGTTGTCTGTTAGACCTATGCTAAGACTAAACATCACTGATTGTTTCAAGTACCATGCCATCTTAGCTTTGGTGTTAGTGAATGGCAACTTGAGGGAGAGACAGCAGGGACGAAAGTAGCATGGAAAATACTCCTTAAAAGTTCATCAATTTGCCAAAGTGAACTGAAATTATACTAAAAAGAAAAACATTTGAGCAGTATACACTGATCAAGGCTGCTTTGTGTTCTTTTTAGTTAAGGCCGATGTTCAAATAATAATAATGAATAATGAATACTATGTTAATAATTAACATAGTAAAAATACATTATAATTGAAGTGTGACAATAAACTGGTATTTTGAAACATTTTATTCAGTTAAGTTTGGATAAGCAGCATAAAATATGATAAATAGTGATTATACCATTGGAAAATGGTCAAAGTTATAAATCATGTTGAAAATAATTTTATTAAGAATTAATGAGGAGTAAATGCCATAAATATAAAGGTATTTATACCTTTTATCTAGTCCATTAGCTTGTGCTACTTTCATCCCGAATGTGAAGGGCAAAAGTAGTAGTACACAGACTCCATTTTTGGTCTGATAATGTAATTTATTTATTTATGAGACAAAACAAAGAACCATTACCTGACTGTCACTTAATGTGTGATTTAGAAGTACAGTCTGAGTGAAAAGCAGATCATTGTGGTCATTGTGTCTCAAGTTCCAGTGTTAGTGTGGAAAACAATTGGGAATATCTGAAAAATGTTCTTTTCTTTCTTTATTCTTTTTCTTGTAACAAATGGGAAACAATCTGGGCTAAAATAATCTCACTTGTTTCCAATAGTTTCACGTCTTTCAAGAATCTTCTTGAAATGAATGACAGCATCTTTAATCAAAGCAGTTCACTTAACTAGCATCAACCTAATGTCACATGACTCAAGAAAATTCTGTAAAGACATTTTGGTGTATTTAAAGTGAGTGGAATTATCTCACTCCACTGAGCTTTTTAAAGAAAAATAAACAATTTTAGGGTAAATGTCTTGTTAAGATGGATATGTTGAGTGCTTGAGAGGACTGTAGGTATAGAGGGGGTGTTCCTGGAAAAATGTACTGCCATAATTTATTTTCTGACAGAAATTACTGTTCACTCACACCACCCCTTCTGAAATCCCAATCCAGGTTTCTACATAAACCCTTACCCTAGTTAAATAGCAGAAAGGACAGCTACGTCAGATCCTGTGTATTGGTCAAAGTGTTCCAGGCTTCAGGACAGACTGTGACCAGAGATGTACAGTATGTGCATTTTAAGATTAATAAATCATGGGGCAGGCACAAGAAACAGAAACTTCTCCTCGTTTAATTGCAGCACATTTGTACTAATTGGGGCCAACAACCCAGCAATGGCAAGGGTTTCTAGCATGCATTTAGAGCCCTGTTTGCCATTCCACCAATTTATGTAATGCTTTTTCATCAGCCATCAAGAAAGCTCTTCCCGCCTGTGAAGGACAAGATATTCTTTCATTATCCTCCAACATAGGGCACCCGTTGCTTAATAAATCTGATTTTCAGATTACAACTAAATGCATATGGCTGAAACATTATAAAACATATCGTCACCTTCTTAAACTAATGGCCTAAGTCATATTTTGAGGAAAATGTTTTTTTTGCCTAAATCATCTCTTCATGATGCTGGCCACCTCTGGTAAAATTGCCTACATCCTTATTGAAAAGATCATGCTGTTCCTACCCTGGTAGTATAATGGCCTATGTCAAGAGTGTGATTTAGGCAATTAAAAAAAAAAAAAAATGGCTTAAGTCACATTGTCTTGTGACTTAAGCAATTTTACAAGCTTTACAAGATGGCGGCTGCTTCCAGAAGAAAGAACAACAATATATTTGGTTCAGTTCTTTCTGTTTTTGGAAAAACTTTAAAATATGACTTAGGCCATTAGTTTAAGAAGGTGACGATATGCAAAGTGGATTGTGGCTTCAGTTTGTTAGATAAAGTCTGGTTATTTGTATATTCTGGATTTGAGGGACTTGAGAGGGAGTGAGTGAATAGTTATAGAAGTCAATAATTGTGAGGGTTGGTCTCTATATGAAAGAGATAACTGAAGACTAACATACAATGAGCCCAAAGTGTGTCTAAAATCACACATACAGTAGTTGATTTATACATAGTACTAGAAATTATTCAGTGCTGTTGAAAAAAAAAAGAGACTCAAACAGACCAGCCTTCATCATGTCTGGGGGTAAAAAGTATCAAGAGAGTGGGCAGCTTCACATTTGTTTTGTCATTTTAATTCCCTAATTACCACTTGAACAAAATCTTTTTTGAGCAACATAATCCCACATAAAATTATTCTGATTCAAATGTGGCAAATTAAAGCTCTGATGTCCCAATTAAACCATAACCTCTCTGCCTCATTTGCTAGGCCGTCAAAACCAGCAAAGAAACATGACTGAAAGACATTGTATTTTGTCAAACAGCACAATAAAATGAACTATCAGTCTGTTCTGGGAAACATAGGTATTGTTTCGCCATGCACTTGAGACTCAATGCTTGAAGACACCAAGCTAACAGATGTTGTGTGCTGGGGGAGCATCCATCACCCTCCTTGCATCCACCTTCCCTTCCATCTCTCCTTTCCTTCCTCCATTGATGTGAAGTCTCCCAGGCTTTTTTTTCTCAGCCCTGAAATTCACAAACATCCTTGTAACTTATTTCTCCCTAAACTCCCTTCCACTATATGTTTTGGAGCAGGTCATGCACTGAACAAAGGGGGAAAATAATGAGGAAGAAGGCCAAGAGGAAGAAAGGCATGGTTGACAGGCTCCACAGTACACACCTAGGCTTTAGGGATACATTCAACAAGAGCTGGCATTCCACATTGTTTGACAACAATGGAATGAAATCACTGCAGCTTGACTGACTGCTTGCCAGTGCCAGTTTTTATTTGCTAACAAGCACATCAACTTTCCATGAATGCCCTTGAAAAAGAGACAGCGTGAGGTCTGCGAGAAGGGGATTCAAGACAGATTTTCATAAAAATTGCATCAGATAAGGTGATGCAGCTCATTGAGCCAAATCAATATGCTGGGTTTTCTATTTTAATAAGCATTCGGGAATGCAGTGTCTCTCCCTTGCTTTCTGAATGACTTACTAGAACACTCATAATAAACACATAATAAACACAGATGCAGATCTGCTGCGTAGTGTGCTACTTCACTCCCACCAAGCTGCTTTCTTCTTCCTACCCTCCCTGCCACCCTTTACAAAGCTGCTTAGTCTCTGCCCAACTCCTCCTCTCTTACCCCGACTCTGATATTCACCTTCCCTCATGTTTTTCTCTCCCTTTTCATTGACATTCCCCTCCTCTTCTTACATCTTGCTCTCCCTCCTCCCTAAGGCCCTATCTCCCACCCCCTCTACCCACCGCACCCGTCCTTCATTTTAGTTTCAGGCATCTGTCTCTCCAGTTCCAGTGGTGTAGCTAGCTAGCTAGCTGTCAGTGCATGGGAGCTGTCATCCTCTGATTATACTATCATATTGCCCTGCCGATGCAGTTATCTCCCATTCAGACCAAGGGGGATCCAGTTTCATATTGGCCATTAATGTTTAACGAGACAGGAGTTTGGAGGTGGGTGTGGGGAGCCGTTGACCCTGAGGGCTTGATCGCATTTAGCTTTAAGCCAGGCAGGGTATGAGTGTGATGCTAGGTTAGCACATGCACACAGACCACATGCACGCACTTTTACTTACAAAATGTAGAAGTACGTATAAGAATCACTTAAGCTTCTAATAAATGCATAGGAATATGCCTTGATAACATTGGAGCACGAACATAATGAAAACATGAATTGGTGTATAGACATATTGACTATTTGCAAAGTTCTACAGTACACAATGCCAGCATGATGGTTAATCTCCAAATGCATGTGTTTGCTCCCATGCATACACACGCCTGCATGTACACATGCTAAATTACACACATACACAATCAAAGTTTAAAAAAATTACTAAATTCACTTTCTGTTGAGTTTTAATCATAATTATGCCCATAGTCTACCTCCAAGGCTATCTTCAACTTGCCTCCTCCGACGTCATAAATTTCCACCGCATGCTCATTACAAAGAGATCGCTGGCCATCATCCGGTAGCTATCTGGCTGCCTGCCAATCTCAAGTCATTAACAGAGCCTTCGCTGATGGAAGAAAGTGCTTGAACAAGAGGAAAAAGAAAGGGGGGGGGGGGGGAGAAAGACATTTATATCTGTGACAGATGTGCTACTCTTTTGAGTTCTCATGTTCAAAATTATTGATTGTTTTAGCGAGCCCACAAAGCTTTTAGTGTTAGCAGAGAGTGAGCTGGGGTTATATTCACTCAAAAAAGCAGCAGTTGGTTCAGTTGTGAGGCAGAAGCCACAATGTATTTTCTAATTCTTATATTCTGTTGGTTGTGGAAAGTATCCGTTTAATTATTTGCATTCATTAATTGTGAGAAGAGTGTTTTCATGGGAACAAATAATTGTCTTTCTTTTGTGTTAAGAGTAAGGTATTAGTTAATTTTGTCTTCTTCTTTGTCTCTCTTGATCTCTCTGTAGCCTCTTTCTTTCTCTCTGTACGGTTTTCCCTATTGTTGGATAGCAAAAGAGGGTTTGCAAGGAAGTCTTCATCATCTTCTTTCAGAAAATCTTCACAACAGAGATGGTTAAAAAGGACTTGTAATGAGGCCATGGTGATGCAACAAACTTGACAATTATACTGTTCTATTTTAAGGCCTGCCACTAATTGATGATGCTATGCAGTCTCGAGACCAGCATTAATTCTTAATTCCCTAGATATTGTGACTATTTGTATAAACACACAGGATCGTAGGAAACACAATTTTTAAAGCCATTATAAAACGATTGTACTAAAAGAAAGATTCAAAGAATTCATTATGGTATTTGTTTTACAGTGGATACAGATTAACAACACAGATGTAAAGAGCGCTATAAACGAGCATATCAGTATTTCAATCTGACAAGATTTAGTTTGCTCACTGCTGCACGCGTGTTGAGTTATCAATCATTCACTCCTCCAGAGTTGGTTGGTTGTGAAGAGTGGGCAGCTGCACATTGGAAGCAACCACCCACAAATACACATACAAACAACTGACACTCGCAGTCTTAAGGTGGAACAGTCTCACACACAACAAAACAAAACTGGACCTTTTCTCACACGCATTGGAAATACCTTAAATATTTTTTTATTCTGAAAAGCTCACTCACCACCTGGACTAGTAGACTACATTTTCAAATTGCCCTAGATAAAAAAAATTCTCACCACAGGAGAGCGGGCAAATTAAAACTTGCATCCTTGCCTTTAATAGAGCATAGATTTAATCTGCGATTGCTACTCTACCAAGTTAACACCTGACTCTACCCCACTGAATTTTGGCACCCATGATAACTGGCATCATAACTGCCTGCCCTGCCTTCTGCAACCAAGTGTCCTGTAGTGTACTGCCAATAATGCCAAATGTCACATTGTAAAAGGGGCTTCACTATAAGGGTTGATATACTCATGGGTAGCCAATGGGGTGCAAAAAAAATTACAATGACAAGTGTAATGTTTTTGTGTTCAAACAGGTTTCATAATTCATAATTGTATTATTCCCACTTTTAAGTAAGGAAATATGGAACAAATCACATTCCATATTTGTCAATATGGACTACTTAAGGAACGCAACATGTTACTTTTCATTATGATTCTGTGTTAAAGGGTGGGGTGGCCAACCTAGTCATGGGATTTGTCACAAGGGGGAGCTGCCGCAAAATAGCTTTTTTTTTAATTACTAAAATTGCCCAAAATACTCAATTTCATTCCAACTGCATGGAGATCATACTGTAGTTACGTAGGCCACATATCCAGTTTGGTACTTAAACCATTTTTCTCTTCCTTTTTCTGTGTACAGATAAAAATAAAATAGAAGAGAATGGGATAAACTGCCTGCTGTCTTTTAAAAAACATGGCTATTCTCACATAATGAGAGACCAGAGCCAGTACTCATAACATATCTCAGAGTAAGAGCTCTGATCCAGCATCAGTGATAAGGTTCTCCATCAGGTTTATTATGAATTTTAATAGCAAGGCTGATTTGCTATCAACACAGTGTAAAATGAGAGCCTAGAGGCCTCAAAGTGGCAGTGTGCAGATTTGAGATGAAAAATGTTCAGAAGCTATTTCTATTCTCATCCCAGAAAACTTGGGATTGCTGGTGGCTGAGTGGTCTGCGCATGCCCATGGAAGGAGGTATCCGTTTTTGGTGGTGTAGTGTGGACGGCGAGCTTTTCGAAAACGCTAGACCCAAAAATGCTAGACCCGAAAACGCCGTAAACGGCTTAGTGTGGACTAAATCTAAATCTATGCCTTCGTGAAGATAGAACCCCAGAATAACACCAGAATAGAATATTTGCATTAAATTATCCTTAAATTGATAATGCAACATGGAGTTCAAGTATCAGAATAAATGGTTAAAAACAAATCATATACCTCATATGATAGAAAAAGGTTTATTGGATGACACAAATCGTGTCCAGAGTCACTAAGTCATATAGCCCCACCCACAGCTCTTCTCACAGACCAGGGGCCTCATTTATAAAACTTTGCGTAGATTCCATCCTAAAACATTGCGTACGCACAAACCTCAGAATCTACTAACGCAAGAAAATATTCAGATCTATAAAACCGTGCGGCGCACACCTGTACGCAGTCTTCTCTTTATAAATACCCACCTGCAGTGAATTGTGCGCTCGTGTACTCCTCCCAGTGTCCTCCCACTACTCCTCCCAGTGTCGTCCCACAATCATCCATAAATGGTCAATGCTAAATAGGTCATGAATATGCCAACGTTGTTAAGGAGCCTTTGTTGGACTATCAATGAGGGAAAGATGGAGAGACGGCAACTGCAAGAAAGGCAAAATTTGCGGAGTGCGAGATCGAGGTCCTCATCACTGCGGTTGAGCGCCGTAAAGGTGTACTGTTTGGCTGCTCAGTAGAGGCATCTGTGCCACATTGTGGAGAACCGCACAAGCCCTAATAATCCGGCACACCTTAATAATAATAAAAATAAACTTTAGTTTAAGTTACAAAGTGCTTTAGAAGACAAAATAAAAATAGTAGACAAGCTGACGATGAACAAAATGCTAAAAACAATTTAAAAATTATTAAGTTAAGTTATTAAGTTATACAACATTGAGCATAAGGAGCTACATATGAGAGAGTAAACTATGCTTAGCCCCTCAGTTGTATTTTTGCCCCCTCAGTTTAAGCTTTATGTATCTATAGAAAAATATTTCCATAGGTGTATGCTAAGGCGTCCATAGTAGCCCACTGAAACGGAGCTGAGGAGATCGATAGACAGACAGACACGTCACTTAGTTCGGTTTCTCAGCCTGCTTGCTTTTCGTGGTGGTAAATACATTCCCCCCATTGTGGAGAGAGAGAGAGAGAGAGAGAGAGAGAGAGAGAGATGCAAGCCGCAAACTGCTGTTTCTACGCGCCTCCCCCTGCTGATTTTGACAGAGAATCGTTATCGTTCATAAATTCTCTGCAGTGCTCCGTTCTTATGTGAGTCTCGGATTAATAAATGTATTCTTTGATTTTGAACAGTAGCCTCATGTTGTTGTTATTTAGCCTTTCTGAGGTTGTTGCATGGTTAAATCACTGAGTTTTATTTTATGAAAAATTGCCCCTTCAGTCACTTCATCCTGGCGCCGGCCCGGTAAAATAATCAATACAATAAGAGTTAAGAGAATGCCTTTGTATAAAAATAGGTTTTAAGTAGTGGCTTAACAGATACAACAGACCACAATCCCTGTGAAAGCACACTTATAAAACTATGTTTTTAAGAGGACTGAGCTTTATTTTGTGATCTCCCCATCGGGCGTCGCTGATTCCCGTGTCTGAAAAACTTTGCGGTGAGCTCTACGCATGGGTGAAAGGATGCGTAGAACTGCGCACCTTTTACCGCATAGAATTTTTCTATAAATCCCGACCTTTGCGGTAAAATATGCGTACGCACATTTCACCCCCGTTAACGCCACTTTTTTGTACGTAGCAACCTTTATAAATGAGGCCCCTGATGTTAACCCCTCTCTCAAGAGCTTGTCACACAGACCCAATGTTAACCCCTCTCTCAAGCACACAGTTCAATGTTCTAATATAGAGACGGACAGGTAAACTAACACCAATCCTTTCTTATACTCCACCATACTAGGGTGTCCAGTTCATAGGTATACGTGCCCAACTCTTGTTTTTAGTTATGTCCAGTTTGGAAGCTGTTGATGCCAGCGAAAGAAAAATCCACGACCATGTCTTTTAGTGGTCCTTAGAAACGACCGCGGGACATTCTCCTCTTTCCAAAGATGTACCTCTTGACTCCCGCCAAGGCACCACACAGTTGCCCGACATAGCAAAACAGCATTCCTGAGATGCCTGTGGTGTGCTGGAGCATCAGGATCCATTTGGCAGAGAGGCCCCTGTCTTCTTCCATTTGCTATCATAGTTTTTAATTTTAAATATATGAATATGAATATAAATTACCATGCTTCATGCATATATACATTCATGCAAATGAGCTCAAAACAAACCCCTTACAAAAGAATAAACACTTAACATGACATTAAACATGGTTTCTCACTACCACTTCCAACAAACTATAATCAAAGTAAAATATCAAATTCTCACAAGGTTATATTTGGTGCAAGTGCTAGTGGTAAAAAGCAAGTCCATGAGAAGACATTATTGCAATTTTCATACTTATGCAGCAAAGTCAACCAACATTGTGTCAACAAAAAAATGTGGACTAATAAAGTGTGTTCTTCTTCTTCTTCTTCAATGAAACTAGGAGGGATTTGTGATGAGAAAGTCGGGATGTAACAGGCAAATAATTACTTTATGGCTTCAAAGAGGAGAGGAGAATATAAAAAGAAGAATTCCAATTCCTCTACCAACATAGTGTATTTTTAAAGTTTCACTCTGAAATTGTCTGATACAAGGATTGAAAGAATTTTAACATGTATTTTACAAATATTTGTTTGCATGTGTATTTTACAAATATTTACACTTTACACAAAAAACAGGCCTGTGTTTTAACATATGCTCAAAAGTTTTTTAATCTATGCCTAAAAGAACATACTAACTATACCCAAACATTTGAGGGTCAAAGCTGGATGTCTTGAAATTTTTCCTTGTGATTTTTACAAGAACAAAAACAAGAGTTAATATGCAAGTTGTTATTATTGGACCTACTGCTGTTAGTGCTCTATTACAAAACCATCTTGGCCCATTCTCTACTAAAGTATCTTCAATCTGTAGGAGGCTTGGAGTCATTTTTGACTTCTTGCAGGTATATTTTCTACTCAGAAGACTTTCCAAAATTAGAGCTTTTTTTTTTCCTTTTAAACAGTTGGAAACTGTGATCTATGCTGCTATTTCACGTCTTTAATATTGTAACTCCCTGTACATCTGTCTTAGCCAGCAGAGTATCTCCATATTACAAATAGTCCAAAATGCTGCAGCCAATCTCTGAGCTTTTAACCCCCTATCAGTGCAGCCTGTGATCCTCAGGCAGCATTATCTTGGACGATCCACAGTCTAGGCTAAGGATGATCAAGCTTGTTCCATCAGGGTAGCCAACTCAAGAACTTTTACTTTTAAAAATATATTTTTTAGACTTGCTTTTAATTATACTGTGCATTTACCCTTTAGTATTTTATTATTTTTTCTTCTTTAGTTATTGTTCATGTTTCTGTTTTAATGCTTATTACATTTTTATTTATATTGTAAAACACTGTAACTCTGTTTTGTTGCTCTGTCAATAAAGATGTTATTATTATTATTTCCAGACTGGCAGTAGCTCCTTGAGTTGATAAACATCCTTGAGTTGATAAACATCCTTTGCCTTGCTTCTGTTACTGCAAAAAACACTGTCAAACATGTGCAAAGTGGTGTGTAACTTGAAAGTACAGGTGTCTTTGTGTGTCCCTTCCATGTCATACAATCTCAAGATACATCAATAGCTGTCTTGAGTGAGACCTCTATTACTGGTTTTGTGTTGCACGCATCCATGGCCCATTGCCTGGAAACACTGGTTCCCTCTCCGATCTGTGTCGGCACATGTATGCTGCTGCGGCAGCATCAGACAACTCCCCCACCTAATGGCATTGACGCTCGGCAGCTGAAAACCAATCCATCACGCAGGACAAATGGTTAGGGAGGGAGAGAAAGAGGGAATGGGGCAGGTGAGGAGGTGGTGAAGAAAACAATGGCGGAACTGTACTTCATAGTTTTAAAAGGCTATTCATCACAATGGGCCCCACTGTCAGGCTCCCTGGGGGGAATCAGACCAAAGCCAAACTCGTTTAGGGACGTGGAATGTGGAGAAATGGCCCATCATGAAGTCATATTGAAGGCCACTTTTGACACATGGATGTGGATGGCGTCAACTGCTGAGAGAGGGAAACAGAGTGTACAGGAACAGATATAAACAGAAACAATACAACCCAATTTAAAAAAAAAATGTCATCCACTTATTTCTGATACACCCAAATTGAATACAGTATTATAAAGGTTCAACATGGATCATGGACTGTTTAATTATAAGCAGTGACTCATCACACTGCCTCGCTTGCAGAGACTGAAAATAATCGTTAATAGTTTTTGGCCCTTTATGGATAGGCCTACAATTTGTGAGCCACTGTTTGTGAACATGTCCAATGCTGTCAATTATCAGGGCTATTCACTTGCATACATACCCAAGACCCAATGCCAAACAATGCTCAACTTTGCGCAATACAACAAAGTTTTGCTTACCTTAGCATCCTCCCCAGCTAATGTGCTTTCTTCTCATCCATAACAACTTGTTACTTCCTCTGGCACATTCAGCTCAGTCTGCCTAACTCACCTAGCAGTGTGAAAACGGACCCTTGACAACAGACTTCCACAGCCAACCTTGTTGTTCTGCCTCCGCTGCCAGTTCCACATATCTAAATCTCCTCTGCTTGTTTTACTTGTCTACTAGATCTTCCCAGGGGACAGTAAGCTTAATAAAATAATTTTAAAAATTCTGTGCCTCTGACCACAGCAGCAAGTCTGGTCTTAAGCTAGTGCTTGCTATCTCCGTTGGCACAGTTAACTGTTCAAACAAATCTACCGTCATTCTCAATTCCCAATCTCCGCCGACTCCTAGCTGCCCCATATCGGCCTGCATGAACACTCCTCTCTCCTAACCTTTTTTCCCTCACGTACAAAGCCACTTTGTTTCTGTAGCAGACTCGCTACAACCGGGGCCGTGATGGACAGAGACAGGCATAGGCAGAGGCAGAGTTCACAGGCCTACAGGCCGCTTTATTTGCACACAACCGCAACATAAGATGACTCGATTGACTGCCGCTTTCAAGCATTGTCTCCAACATGGTTTTAATTGTTTTTTAAATGTTTTAAATGGTTGATCCTGCTGTTGCATGATAACATTTCTTCAAATAAGGCATGTGAACAGCCAGGCTTTTCTGATTAAAAGAAGGTTTAACACTGTTAACTATCATTTGAATGTGTATTTCAGCTCTTTCATTGTTTTTTTCCCCTATCAGTTAGGACTCCTTGTTTGGCTCCATGTGGTCAAATTGGATGGGCCCCGCACCATCTGTTCATTTGTTTCTGCTGACTGTTATAACAGTCTCTGCGCGGTCAAATTGCATGGGCTCCGCGTGATCCATTCGTTTGGCTCTGCACGAGAAAAGTTGAAATGTCCCTGCATGAGATTTCAACATGTCCCACACGTGCCTGGCAGTTCATTCTTCCCTTCCCTCGCGCAACTACCCCCAGTTTGGATCCTTCCCTTGTGCATTTTGGACACACTCTTGTCCCTAACGGCGCCTCATACCCGGACGCTCTTCTGCTCCGACCTGACTGACCAGCTCTCAGGTCTTCCCCCAGCTACGTCTTCCGGGACAGGCCGCTATCGGTCCCGCTTGCTCTCTCCATTCTGTCAACTCTCTTCCACACACAGACACACACACACACACACACACACACAGGTTAAAAGGACCTGGCTACAATCAGGCCTTAATTGGCAGAGTAGAGCATCTTGTGTGCTACTTCTCTAAAGATTTTGATTGACGTCAACAACATTATTCCACTATTGAGAATGTAACACCTGTAACAATGTGGCACCTGGCAGCTAGTTTGCACTCACCTGCTCACTGATTGGAAATGGAGTGTATATAGGTATAGGTGTATAGGTGTGTCACTTAAGTAGGCTTGATCTTTCTGTGGGAGGACTGAGAGGACTCTGGTCTCATCCTCGGATGAGTAGTGGGTTTGAGTGGTAAGGAATCTAATGTTTGTCTAATGTAAGTTATAGACTGCATGTGTCTCTGAGGGGTACGTAGTCGGAGGTAGATCGACCGAGGTAAACTTATATTATGCTAACTTTTATTGGGAAGTGTGTTGTTAAAATTTTCAATGGGGATGTGACATTTTAACGCCAGTTGGGTAACTATTAATGTTTTACAGTTACTGCAGGAGAGTTTTTCTTAGTCTGCCCTGGCCTTGCATGGCCAATGGACCAAAAAAGCTGGGAGGACGTGTTGTAAGGGCGGACTAATCTTTTATTTCTTTATTTATTATTTTTGTTTGTGCCACTTCCCTCTTCCACTGGCCTACCTAATACGTGCTTTCTCTAGCTGTTCTTCCAGTGAGACAGAGATCTTAGGTTTCACCTGTTTGGCTTATTCACGTCATACTCACGTGTGGAATTGAGTGCTGTGATTTACAGTGTGTAATATTTTGTAGTGCAGTGTTCTTGAAGAATTTATGACCTGTGATTATACCACTGGAATGAATAGATGACATGACTAGCCGTATTGTGGGAGTGTGGAAAGTTTGTTCTCCAATTTGTTATCCTTATCATAATGAATCTTGGCACGGGTTGGTAATTTGTCTCTTGTTGTCATGAGGGAACTACTGACCTTTCTTTCACTGACCAGTACCATTAGTTCAGGGGTTTAGCTGCTACAAGAAGGAGGCACTAACCCTAATTCTTGCCTTGGGTTATTTTGATGTTCATGTTCCTCTAGCTTGCCAGTTGTGGTGTACATAACTCTTGTTTTCCACATTGCATTGGAGTCTGTTTTATCCACTGGAGTCTATTTCTGCAGGGGTATAACCTGAACATCTGCCATGTTCGTGGGAAGGACAATGTACTTGCAGATGCCCTCTCACAGTCATATTGCGGTATATGTGGTATATTTCTGCAAGTCTTACTGATCTTGATTGTTTAACGTTCTATAGTTGTGATTCTGGTAACTGAAGCTTGGTTGGTTGCTGTTGGGCAAACCTCTTAGGGGTGGGGGTGTTATGCACAGGGTGTTTCTGGGAGTGCTGCCTTTTTGCTTGTCTGTGTGGTCCAGTTCTAGGGTTTCCGGTGTCACGAAGGTGGTTTACTTTTTACCGGGGTATGTTGCCATAGCAACTTATGCTGAATGTATAAAAGCCCTGCCCAGTGACCAATCAACTCTCTTGGAAGATGCCGTCACCATTTCTGGAGAATCCCGTGGATCTTTGCATGAAATGGCCTTGCAGATTCTGCACAGTTCTGCACATTCTGCACTATAGGGTGACTCCTTTTTAGCACATTCAAATATTCATAGTGCTAACTGTTGAAATTGGACTAATTTCTCTCCATCATGGTTTGCTTCCTTTAGGACAGTTCAGTGGATTACTTGTGGGAGGCAGGGGCTATGCATATCACCCATTTCTTATGACCCCCCTATCCTGACCCTGATGGATGGCCGCAAAACCATTTCAACATGGCCCTTAGCAAGACAAGGGTCAGAATAGAAATGACCTTCGGCCTCCTCAAAGCCCGATTCTCATGCTTTAAAGGGCTGAAGGTGTCCCCAGAGCGGGCATCCCAAATTATTGCCTCATGTGTGGTGCTCCATAACGTAGCAACCATCCGCAAAGAGAGAGCACCTCCTGTCCCTTACCAACCCGCTGATGTTGTGGACCCTATTAACCTCGATTACCCAACAGATGCCATCACACAGGGATTTTTCACAGTTTGAACAGTTCTCAGTTTATTTTCTATGTTCACGTTCCTAGATAGAAAAGAGGAAAATCTGTTTCATTGTTAAACATGGCTGTAAATTAAATTAAAATACATACTGAAATGTTGTACTCCAGTTTTTCCACTTGTAGCTTCAACTTCTTTATTTGTAGTTGTCCAGCTCCAATTATTTCTTATATAAAAACCTCACGTCTGCTCCAACCTGAATAAAATCAAATCCAATGTTTATTCAAAATTGTGTTCATTTATTAGCATTCTCCCTTCTTAGGCTCACTTAAGGGAGAGATGCAAATGTCAGTATCCTTTAAATTAAGGCCAATTCTTCACCACTTGTGCTCTTCTCTCCAGCCTAGACGTGGAGCATGCAGGTTTTGTCCTAGAGGTGGAGGCCATAGGCTCAGGGGGAGGAGGGGTTCCTTCTTCCTGCAGAATGGACATCGTAGAAATGGAAGCACTTGAACAAAGTTACTTGGCCTACATGCAGAACAATATAATTTTACCATTATCAAGAAATTAAGGATCAATAAATTACTCTCCATCAACTGTAGAAAAATATATTAAAGATGATTTTACTATAGATTGTGTCAAAGAACCAGGGATGATGGATCTGCCCACAGTAAGGATAAGGTCCACTTCGGCAGTCAGAACAGGAAGAAGAAAAGGACAAGTGTTGAGGCAAGGGTGGAAAGTCTGAGGCGTAGGCAGACAGGTGCTCCAGGGAGAAGCTCAGGGGAAGACTATCAAGTGATCGGAATAGGGAAGAATGATTTAAGACTAAATGGGGATGATGAAGATGAGTGAAAAAGTCCTGAATTTTTAAAATAAAGCTAGCTGTGTGTTTAGATGTAAAGTTTTGCTAATGTCAATCATAGTAAATATTCTAAGTAATATATTCTAAGTATTTTATTAAGAAAATGTGTTAGTTGATTGTTGATTAATATGTAATGCTTAAAAGTAAGGGTTCTTTATGTTATAGTATAAGGATAACTGTATGAATTTTTGTTGAATGAAGTTGAGGGATTCAATAGAAAGGGTATATCTCTGTACTGATTTAAGTAGGTCTCTTGCCATGGTGTACAGCAGACAGACTTGGTTATCATTTAGGGAAGGAAGTATTTAATTTTGATTGCCTTTTTTTGGTTAAAAGTACTACTAAGTACGGGAGGAGTGAGGATGAGGGAAAGGAGCATCAAGCGGGTTGGTATCATAGGATACCCTAAAAACTTCCCACTACCCGAACAGTTGTCATCATTTGGCAGAGCAACATCTTCCCAATCCTCCTGCCTGATTGCCAGACAGTAGAGTTGCTTCTTAGCTGCATTTCCCTCAACACCATGGGCTAGAAGACAATCTCTGCAGGTTAGGATTGATAGTACAGATTAGCTACCTATATTATTCCCCCTCAGAGTCATTTTTATATTTGATCTTATTTTTGTTTTTAGTACTGTTAATTCTTTAATCTACTTTGCATGAATAATTTGTATTTACTCCTGCTAATCTAAATAAACTAATTCAAATTATACTTAAAGTAACATTGTCCTTTCAGTTACTCTCCTGTCTGGGATATTGAATTTCTCATTCAGGAGATTAGCTACTCTCTCCTGGTAGATCGTTTTGTAGAAGTTTTGTTGACATAAGGTTTTTACAGGTTACTCTAGACTTAGAGTGGAACAACTGGTCCACTAAACGTGTTAACTAAGGTGAATTTAGTAAGTACCCAGTGTATAGGCCGGTAATTGGGGGAAAATCAAATAGGGGCAGGCTTTAGGCCTTAGTCACCTTAGACTTAGCCAGTTAAAGGTGAATCGTCTCACTAATCAGTCTAAATTCTTTAGAATCCTGTTAGGGTGAATTATCCTGAAGCAGGCCCAGTGCCAGGATGAAGTGACTGAGGGGGCAATTTTTTTCATAAAATAAAATTCATTGATTTAACCATGCGATAGCCTTATAAAGGCTAAATAACAACAACATAAGGCTACTGTTTCAAAATCAAAGAATAAATTTATTAATCAGAGCCCTCCCATAAGAACGTAGCACTAGCAGAGCTAAATATTTTTTGAATTTATGTACGATAACGATTCTCTGTCAAAATCAGCAGGGGGAGGCGCGTAGAAACAGCTGTTTGCGGCTTGCAGCTCTCTCTCTCTCATTGACTGTCCCTTTACTTCCCTGTCATTTCCCTTCTGTCTGTGGATTGCTACAATGGGGGGGAAATGGAATTAGGGCCGAAAGTTCTATTTACAAGCAAGCAGGCTAAGAAACTGAACTAAGTGACGTGTCTGTCTGTCTATCTATCTCCTCCACTCCTCCGTTTCAGTACTACGGACAGTGCCCTAGCATACACCTATGCAAATAGCCTAAAATTATACTGGCAAAGTAATTCTCTGACACGCCGAACCAGCAGAATTCTTACAAAATAAACCAGCAAAATTCTTTCTTACCTTTCCTTTCCAATAATTTTGTTGTTTTTGCTATTTTTCTATAGATACATAAAGCTTAAACAGAGGGGGCAAAAAATACAACTGAGGGGGCTAAGCCCCCTTAAGACCCCTCGTGGCGCTGGGCCCGTCCTGCAGGCTTTAGACTTGCCTGTTAGATAGAGGACTGATCTGAGGTTGATTGGAGCTGCTACTACCACCACCGGGATCTCAATCACCCCTTCCATCAGGGGACGACCAAGATTATTGGAGAGAACTCCTGTGCAGGAGTGTACTCCTGCTCATTTTTTCCCCCAGTTGGCTTCAAGCAGGTTATTTCATGAATACTTACATTACCCAAGTACATAAAAAAACTTAAGCCTACTTACCACTTTGAATTATGTTTTATATTTGTTCCATATCACACATACTTTTACAACTGCTTGGATTGCAACTGAAATAGGTATGAACTCGTAGGTATGAAATGTGTTTCTGCGCCATTTCAACAGTCAGCTAGCTACATCAGTCAAAATAAGGTCAATATCTACATCAGTAAGGTCATGGTTAAAGGTAACCATTTCTAGATTTGTTGCCAACAAATCTTTGTATCTTTATAGCAACAAATTGTTGCAGTCATTAATGGCGTACTGTTGCAGTCATTAGTGTTTACAATGAATCTGAATGAAATTTCATTCATTATCATTTTATTTATTTATTCTAAGCACTACTCTCTGACAGCTATTTGACAGGCTGCTGTGCCAACAGCACCCCTACTTCCCGTGGGTTATGCCTTCATGATACCGATTAGGTGTGATTGTGGATGTCACAGCTGCCACACAGATATCCTGGATATGGTGAACTTGCTTCGTAGTATAGGCCCCGGCTGATTAGTGGTGTGCCACACCAGTTGGTTAAAAGGCCCTTCCTCCATCTCTCTCTCTCTCTCTCTCTCTCTCTCTCTCTCAGCCAGCAGACATTGCACCTTTTTTCCCCTTTATAATCTAAGTTAATAAATCAAACCTTTATTTTGCATTTAACCCTTGATTTTACGTTCTTTATGTTGCTTCCCTATGACCTGGGGTCACAACAGAGTGAACATAATTCTATGAGTTGTGGCAGCTGAGTGTGATTGAACTCTTAATACAATTAATTTAACTATGGCGGGGGGGACCTATAGACTAAGCTGTTTAGGATTTCACCTGCTTAGTCTACAGGGGGCGGCTTTACCAGTATCGCACCAGTTGTGGCTGTAGGACTGCTCTCTTCTAGTGTTGGTGATCCTCTTTTGCTGCTCTGTCTGGCAAGGCTTAAATACAGAACTGGCAGTAATCTACAGTACATTGACAGCAAGTGTGTCCAGGCCCATGTACCCATTGGCTGAAGGGCGTGGACAGGGAGATAGCAGTGATTCACTACTTCCCCCAGCTTAAATGGACACTTACCACCCTGCTATGTGGTTGCCTGAGCCCAGGTGCTGCCACAGAGTGTGTGGTTGGGTATACTGGAGTGAACCCAATGGTTTTACAGTTCTCCTGGAGCTAGACTTTAAGAAACTGCATGACTCACTACCTCTCTCTTTCTCAACCTCACACAAACACAGCCTGACTCAGTGCTAGAGAGATTGAGAGAGAAATAAATCTCAATTCAAATTTCATTCCAGCCTTTCATTATCATTGATTCCAACATAGTCTTTTGTTTGTATGCGTTGAGGTGGTGCTGAGATGAGCCCAGTGTGACAACTTCCTCCACTGCCTCCCCTCTCTTCCCCTCCTTGCTCCCTGGGTTAGCTGTTTGCACTTTTCAGAGGAAAGAGGTGCTAAATGTCCTTCATCGTGCTCCAATGGTTTCATCAGCCGCTGCCCTGCTGGCCCTCAACCCCCCTGTCTTGTCAACACCATACCAACCAGTTGTGTTCACACACACACAGGCAAATGCACACACGCAGACACATGCATACAGTCTATACACACAAACATAAACAATTTTCACACACAGACAAACAGATGCACGCACACACACAGCCCCTCCGGAAAACACTCTGCCAGAGAGATGCAGTGAGATGGAGATTTAAAAGCTCACTTGTTTTTGGTTTTGAACTTATTTCTAAACTTCTAAATGACAAACTGCAAAGTGTATCCTAAGCAGAAGGGTCCATGTACCTTGTGGCCCGTCAGTTTTTGTTATCAAATTATCCAAAATGTTTCTTCAGCGTTTTATGTTTGTGAAACATTGAACAGTATCACTGCTATACTTGTATTTCCTTTTTTATCTGTGTGAATTGGAAAGGACATCTTAAAACAATTCTTCATTTAACTTTAACTATTAGCAAAGTACAAAAGGGATAGAACAAGGCTAAACAGTTGTTTGCCAAACATAGCCTCTGTTGAGTGCAGTGCAGTGCAGTTGTACTACAGTGGTTAGTGTCAATAGCTAAATACATAGGCTGCTATTAGGGCTACATTATAGAGTAGTTTGTACTGTAATAGTTATCTTGTACGTGCCTTTTCAGATTCAGCAGAATACAAGTGGAATTGTGTGTGTGACAGTGAGTGACAGTGCTGCCACTGACAATACTCTACGTTCAGCTTTTGATCAAGTGATCAAAGCCTCAAAACCTCCTCATTTTGCAATTGCTAGGGACCGAGTGATCGGACGGACCGACTGAGCCTAAGTGAACCGCTGATCCGAGTGATCCGAGTGATCCGCGGTGAACCGCTGAGCTGACGAACTGACTTGAGCCCTTCGGCTCACTCAGATCAGCGGTTCACGTCCGATGAACGAGAGAGACTACTTCCGCGTACCCGCCGGATCAAGGAGCCATATTGGATCGTGAGAAAGGCCAATGTAATAGTTAGTTTAGTTAGTTAGTTAGTTAGTTAGTTAGTTTTTGTAATGTTTAATTTAATAAATTAACTGGTAATTGGGTAAACAATAAGCCCAAATTAACATTTAACATTGGTCAACAAAACTGTCTCAATTTAGAAAAAGAAAGTCAAGAGCACACTAAATAAAATTAAATGAATAGCAATACTCTGTAAATACTATAAATATTATTATTGTCATTAACCTGTGGGTTATTTGGTGTTTTACAGTTGTGGTATATGTGGTTATTTGCACGTCTGGTTTGACAGCGGGTGGTGCTCGTGTAATTCCATTACCTCTTTAGTTCAGTTAGTAGAACATCAGACTCTCATGCTGAGGGTTGTAGGTTTAAACCTTATTTAGTATTAGTTATCACCTCACTGTCAATTTTTATTGGTGAATCATAATGAATCGATTCACTTCTATCATACGGCTCGAAAGAATCGAGTTAGTTAAAAGAGTTGGTCTTCCCATCACTACCTTTTTGCCTCCAGACTGACAAATCGAACAGAGGGCTGGGGGCGTTTTGTACCAGGAGGTGGAGGGTGTTGACCACCAAGTACTGCATAGTGGCCATCAAGAGACAAAAGATAATGTTTAATTTATATTACCATTAAACATTTAGTAAAAACAATTTGAGGTTTTCCCACAATGCACACCAAAATCCATACCATACCCCCTTGCTTGCAACAAATGCATCTTCAAGGCCTTTGCCCTCATAGACCTTTTTTTGAGTTTGAGTCTGACTCTATGTTTCATTTCAACAACATCGCCGTTAAAAGTCTTCACCGTAATTACACTAGTAGACGCACCACGCGGCTCACTTGACCACAGTAAAGTTCGATAACGTGTTTTCTGACCTAACGTTGAACTTATTTTCATACTTCCATATCTTTTCAATTCTCACTGTGTAATTACACAAATAAAGCCGTTTTGCTCACCTTCACTTCTTTTTGCGGTCAAATTTTCTTTGGCCATTGCGGTGCACCGCCTTAATGGTTCTGACCAGAATGTTGAGCTACTTTTGGTTCTGCATCGGCGAAATCATCACAAAAAGGCAATTCTTTTAAACTAATTATTTTAAACACCTCGTTTGGAGGGGAGACACAGGGGATCCTTAGAACCGCCGATGCTCGCAGAGCTCCCCAAAGTGCCTGTGCGCCTTTCAGTAAAAATGATAAGGATGCCACTTGCTGGGCTGTGGGGCTCAAACCCCCCTCTGAGCTGAGTAATAGTGGTGGTTGCATGACCGAGCATTTCTGTTGCCTGTAGGTGGTCCACGTCTTTGCGCTAGAGAGCTTGAGACACAAGGTTAACCGTCTCCAAAACCTTTCCCTGTATGACAGTCATTAAAACAAACTCTCTCCATGGTCTTTTTCAGCCCAGTGACCTCTGTGCGCTCTTGAGGTTTGTTTGATGTCAGAATCATCTTAGGGCTTGCATAATGTCTACATAACGGAACCGTAAATTATGAACCGCGTTGTACCTTGACGCCCACCCTGTTGGACATAGTCTCCTCACACTCCCAGAGCTCCAAGGCGAGGTGATGACACAGGCCTACTAATTTCTCCCAAATGGAAATACTCTTTTTCCTGTACCACAGTTCACTCCACCCTCATTTGAATTTCATGCTGTCACTGTTACTCATACAGTTAAGCTAACCATTGCTGTTGTTTATCGCCCACCAGCCCCCCTTGGCCAGTTCCTTGAGGAGCTTGACACACTAGTCTCACACTACTCTGATGAGTGCTCTGTACTCTCCTTCTCAATGACTTTAACATCCAGACAGAGAAGTTTTGAATATCTTCTTTCTCTCCTCCTTTGACCTTTCCCTGTCCCCCTCTCCTCCTCCCCACAAGGCTGGCAACTGGCTGGATCTAATCTTTGCTAGACACTGTTCTACTGCTAACCTCTCTGTCACTCAATGCTCAGTGTGTATTGATAGACAAAGCCTAAGAGCGGCTGAGCATAAATGGAGAAAAAGCAAACTCCCAGTGGACCTTCTTAACTTCCAATCTCTTCTCTCTACTTTTTCCTCCTCTCTATCTGCTGCTAAATCTGCTTTCTTCCACTCCAAAAATCAAACCTCTGCCTCCACCCTAAACTCAAAAACTCAAAAATATTCATCCCTCCTCCAACCCCACCTCCTCCTCCCTTACTATTTTGTTGCCTACTTTGAAAAGAAGGTTAATGATATCCGATCCTCCTTCCCTCACCCACCAGCTGGGTGCTCTACACATCAAACACAGCTGACCTTACACCGTACCCTCGCCCCCTCTACCCTCCCCACCTTCTCCCTCTCCACCTCCCGCCCTACCCTCTCTCTCTCCCCTCTCCCCTAATGAGGTCCTCAACCTTGTTACATCTAGCCATCCCATCCCCTCCCCTCTCCTTCAATCTGTTACACCCCAACTCCTTCCCTTCCTAACCCAGCTCATCAACACATCTCTAGTGTCAGGATGCTTTCCCTCTGCTTTCAAAACTGCCAGAGTCACCCCCCTTCTGAAAAAAACAACATGGTCTCCCTTATTCCCTTCCTATCCTAAAACACTTGCTGTCTTTAAATAACTGTCTTTGTATCTCCACCAGAACAACCTCTTGGACCCGCACCAGTCTGGGTTCAAAGCGGGTCACTCAACTTAAATGGCCCTCCTTGCGGTAACAGAGGCGCTCCACATTACTAGAGCTCACTCTCTCCTCTCTCCTGATACTATGGACCTGTCTGCAGCATTTGACACAGTGGAGCACCACATCGTCCTCTCCACCCTTGAGGAGCTGGGTGACTCGGGTTTTGACGGGTTGACTGTTATGCCGATGACACCCAACTGATCTTGTCATTTACCCCTCTGACACACAGGTGGAGGCACGCATTGCTGCAGACATCTCTGAGTGGATGTCGATGCACCACCTAAATCTCAACCTTGACAAGACTGAGCTGGTGTTTTCCACCTGGGGAAGGAATGCCTGCACCGAGACCTGTCCATCACCATTGACAATGCTGTGGTGATGTCATCTCAGACTGCAAGGAATCTGTGTGTGACCCTGGATGACCAACTGTCGTCACATCACAGCGGTAGCCCAGTCCTGTAGATTCCTACTTCCTACAACATCAGGAGGAATTGCCCCTTCCTCACTGACAAGACGGCACAGGTTCAGAAAGCTGGAGCTCGTCTGGTGTTCAACTTCCCCAAGTACTCCCACACAACCTCTCTGTAGCAGCCCTCATCCAGTTTTAAGATTCAAGATTCAGAGATTCAAGGAGTTTAATTGTCACATACACACACGAGGTGTGTAGTGAAATGCAAAGTGGCAATGCTCAGCAGAAATGTGCAAAATAACAGGTTCACACTATTTACAATAGACCAACACAATATTTACAATATTTAAGAGCTCTATATAAAAAAACAACACAATATTTACAATAAGAGCACTTTATAAAAAAATATAGTAAAAAAAGGGAAAATTGTATGTGTAATATAAATTATAAATTATGTGTAGTCTTTACCTAAGTGTGTGTGTGTGCATAAGAGGGGCAGTGTGTGTGTCTTGGTGGGGGCCCTGGTGAGGTCGGAGTTCACAGTCCTGATGGCCTGAGGAAAGAAACTCCGTCTCAATCTCTCTGTTTTTGCAGCGTGACTACGGAGGCGCTTGCCTGACCGCAGCAGCTGAAACAGTCCGTTGTTGGGGTGGTGAGGATCCTTCATGATCCTGCAGGCTCTGGTTCTGCACCTCCTGGTGTACAAGTCCTGCAGGGTGGGGAGTGTAGTTCCAATAGTGCGCTCAGCCGAACGCACTACTCTCTGCAGAGCCTTCCTGTCCTGAGCGGAGCTGTTGCCAAACCAGGCAGTGATGCTTCCTGTCAGGATACTCTCCACAGCTCCAGAGTAGAAGGACTGAAGGATCCTCCGGGAGACTTTGAATTTCCTCAGTTGCCTGAGGTGGTAAAGGCGCTGCCTCGCCTTTTAAGACTCTGGTACTAGCCTACAGGGCAGTGAAAGGAACAGCCTCTTCCTACCTCCAGGCCATGGTCAAACCCTACACACCTGTCATGCCACATCGCTCCAAGACCCTGCGGCCGATCTACCCGGTCATGGCTCTTTTCTGTCGTGGCCCCACAGTGGCGGAATGTACTCCCCTTTAATGTCAGGACAGCAGAGTTGCTGCCCATCTTCCACTGCAGGCTGAAAACTCATCTTTTCAAATGATACTACCCTGACTCGTGTGTGTGTGTGTGTGTGTGTTATTGCACTTTTACTTTAGCACTTGCTCTTAGATGCTTGTTTGGGGAGCGGATGCACTTACAATTTATGGTGACTAGTAGTTATCTTGCCTACCTATGTTGAATGCACTCATTGTAAGTCGCTTTGGATAAAAGTGTCTGCTAAATGACTGTAATGTAATGATGTCTAAAAGGATTAAAATCAAGCATTCTCCCACATCCAGTTAAAGAGGTGGTCATTATTCACTTTAAGGAGGGATGTTTCTGTACTGTGTAATGCTCTAAAACCTGACTGAAAATGTTCAAACATTATTATTATTGTTATTAATGGGAGTTTTTTTCAACTACTTTTTCTAAACATTAAAAGAAATCAGTTTAGAGAGACATATAGTTACTGAGATTAGATGGATCAAGGCGGGGGGGCTGAAGCTACTGCATCCTTAAAACTAGAGGGAAAGGTACCAGTGGGCAGAGAGCTGTTGATAACAGATCAAATGCTAGGACATCAGAAATTTTGTAGGAATGTCATCTGATGGGCAAGTAGAGCACCTCATATAAGAGACAATATTGTTTAAAGACAATAGAGAAGTGGAGAAATCTGATGTCTTATATTGTCTACCTTTTGAATAACACTAAAAATTCCTCACACCTCTCTGGGGAAGCTTCAATGCTGGTGGGAGGGCTAATGACAGAAGCCCTAGAGTTCTGATAATTTTTGGATATAAGATCAGAGAAGAATGCCATTCTTTTGCCCTTACCCATTTTCTGATAAGCATTAGATTTTTCAAAATGTCGTGGAAGATCTGCGATTTATTTGCCTTCCATTTACGTTCAGCTTTTCTGTCATTAAGCCATAGCAGAGCTCAGGGGTGATTTTAGGGGCTTCAGCCCCTCCAAAAAGGAGAGAGAGAGGTCAGAGCAGCTAATCCCAGGGAGTAGGTGAGTGGGACAGAGGTGAAATGCACACTCAATAGTCTATTACTTGTAATAGAAATTAAAAGGCATGTTACTCCCCTTTGTTATAGTTAGCTAACATTAGCTAGCTAGCTACAACACAACACACAGCTTTGTAACTTGCCAGGTATAATGTTAGCAAAAATTACTGAAATGTCAGCTTCTCTCATGATAGCCAAAAAAGTACATATAACAAAGATAGCCTACAAAGAAACCTGTTTCTCCATAGATGGATAGAAGAAAGTACTTGATGAAAAGCAGCAGAACCACAGAAAATGTACAGCAGCCAAGTAAGAAGCCAAGTAAGTAGCTTCCTGCTACTGGCACCACCATGCCGGCGAAAAAAGCTGAAGAAGACAACGTCTCCATGTCTCAGGTGCGTGAGCTGCTACAGCAGCAAAAAGAGTTCTTCATGGAAATGTTAAAACAACAAGAAAGAACCTTCAAATCATTTGCGGAGATGATAATTGACACGTCAAACAAAAGATGTGATGAGACCATAAAAGAACTACATGAACTAAAAACGAGTGTGCAGTTCACTCAGAAAGAGGTGGATGATGTGAAAGAGGAACTTCCTGAACTGTCTACTGAAAGCAAGGCAGCGAGAGGTGATATTCTCACACTGAGTGAATCTTTGCTGTCTATAACACTGAAATCGGACTATCTAGAAGGACAGTCTAGAAGAAACAACCTGGTGTTTGACAGAAACGAGGAATCACCGGACGAGGGATGGGCCGAGTCCGAAGAAAAGGTGAAGGCGCTGCTCGTGGCGAAACTGCAACTCCCGGGGGACATTGAGCTGGAGCGAGCCCATAGAACGGCGAAAAAGAAGGATTTTAGGATGGACAGACCGAGGCCGATTGTGGCCAAATTTCTGAGATTCAAGGACAGGTCTGCAGTGTTGGAGAGGGCAAGGAAACTTAAAGGAACAAACATTTTTATCAATGAGAACTTCACCGAGGCAGTCCGACAAAAGAGAAGGGACCTGATGCCTGCTTTGAAGGCTGCACGAGACCGTGGGGAAATTGCTTATCTAAGGTATGATAAGCTAATTACTCGCCCTGCAAAACCTAGGAAAGGTTGATGGTTATAGTGTATTCGCTGTAATAAAATGAGTTGCACAAAGGCGATCTATGGTGGACATCAATACTGACAACTCAGAACTGCTTAATATTCCAAAGAAGGGACTAAAAATTGCTCACATAAACATTTGCAGCCTTAGAAATAAAGTGCAGGAGGTTGGGAGCTTGCTACATGCTAACAATATACACATAATAGCTATCTCAGAATCAGATTTAGATCAATCATTGGATGACACTGAAGTAGCAATACAAGGCTATAACATCTACAGAAAAGACAGAAATAAGTATGGAGGGGGAGTGGCAGTATACATTCAAAATCATATCCCGGTGAAACAAAGGGACGACCTTATGATGAAGGAAATTGAAGCTTTATGGATGCAAGTACAGTTGCCTAATTTAAAACCTATGTTAATTGGATGCTGCTACAGACCACCTAATGCCAACTTGTTATACTTGAATAACATATGTGAGATGCTAGACAAGGTCTCAGATAGCAATAATGAAATGTATTTATTGGGTGACCGGAATATTGACTGGTTTTCGACGACCTGCTCACTTAAGAAAAAGCTTGAGGCTGTAATCAATGCGTGTAATCTGTCACAGTTAGTCAACCACCCAGCCAGAATCCATACTAACAAAACGGGGAAATCCTCTTCTACATGCATTGACCATATTTTCACTAATACAGCTGTTTTATGCTCGAAAGCTTTTACAAGGAAAGCTAAAGTTCCAAAAGCAGGTCCAAAAATCATTTATAAAAGATCATACAGGAATTTCAGTGAAGATTAATTTATAGAGGAAATAGGAAAAATACCATGGAACGGCGTATGTGAAGAGGAAAACCCAGAAGTAGCATTAAACTTATTTATGAAACTATTTTCTTCAGTGGCTGACGTGCATGCACCTATTAAAAAATGTACGGTTAAAACAGCTAAGGCACCGTGGATTGACGATGAACTGAGAAGTTGTATGGCAAATCGAAACGCTGAAAAGAGAAAAGCATGTGGGTCTGGTTGTCTGGTTGACTGGCAGAATTACTGTAAGCTCAGAAATCAAGTGACAAAGTTGAACAGAAAGAAAAAGAAAGTATATTTCCAAACAAGGATAAATGAAATTAAAAATGATGGCAAGCTATTGTGGAAAACAATTAACAATGCATTGGGTAAGGGGTTTAACAGTGGGTCTACATTTATTGAAGTTGATGGATCATTTATTACAAAGCCATATGAAATAGCTCAGTATTTTAACGATTTCTACACTTGTAAAGTTAACAAACTAAGGAAAGATATGTGTTTTGATGATGTGCAATGTGCTTCCTACATATTGGACTACATCATGAAAGATAAAAGCTGTACGTTTGAGTTGAGTACAACTGAAACTACAATGGTGGAAGACCTTTTAATATCAATCGACAATGTAAAACCACCAGGCCTGGATAACCTGGACGGTAGGTTGCTGAAAATTTCAGCACATCAGATGGCAGGTCCAATCACTCATATTGTTAATCAAAGTATAAAATGGGGTGTATGCCCACAGGTTTGGAAGGAGGCCAAGATCATACCATTATCTAAAAATACAAAAAACAATCTAACAGGTGCAAACAGTCGCCCTGTAAGCATTCTGCCCGTTATAGCAAAACTTATGGAGAAAATAATTTTTAATCAAATACAGAGCTATTTTACTGAAAATAAATTGAATACAGACTTTCAACATGCATATAGGGAAGGGTACTCAACTGGTACAGCATTGACACAAATGGTGGATGACTGTCTAATGGACATTGATAATAAAAACTGGTTGGGTCAGTTTTACTAGATTTTAGTGCAGCCTTCGACATTATTGATCATGGATTATTGTTAGAGAAACTTACGGCCTATGGCTTCGCATCATCTGCAGTTACCTGGATAAAAAGCTATTTATCCAGTAGAACACAGAAAGTGTTTTTTAATGGTGGCCTATCTGAAACAAAACAGGTACAGTGTGGAATACCACAAGGGAGCTGCCTAGGACCGCTTTTATTCACAATTTTCACAAATGACTTGCCATTAGTCCTGGACAGGGCCAATGTGTCCATGTACGCAGATGACACAACATTGTATATGGCAGCCACTACTGTGGGGGACTTATCTGTTGCTCTCAACAAGGAGATACAGCTGGTATCAGATTGGATCAGGAATAATAGAATGGTTCTTAACAGCTCAAAAACAAAGTGCATGGTTTTAGGGTCAAAATTGATGTTACGGTCAAACCCAAAGTTAAATCTATCATTAGAAGGAATTAAAATCGATCAGGTGGAAGAAACAAAACTGCTTGGTGTCACATTGGACAGTCAGCTATCATGGTCAACTCACATAGACAATATTACCAAGAAGATGGGAAGGGGGCTATCAATACTTAGGAGATGTGCTGAGTATCTAACATCAACCTCGGTGGTCCAGGTTATCCAGGCACTGGTTTTATCTCATCCCGTTGTGTGGTCAAGTGCAGATAAAAAGGACTTGAGTAAATTACAAATTGTCCAAAATAAAGCGGCTCGCCTTGCCCTTAAGTGTGGAAACAGGTCCAATATATTATATATGCATAAATGCCTATCATGGCTTATGGTTGAACAAAGATTGCTTGCTAGTTTGATTGTATTTTTCAGAAATATTTGTGTTAACAAAAAACCTAATTGTTTCTATAAATTGAATAATTACACTGGTAACAGACATAATTATTCTACCAGACAGGTAGTAATGAAGCGTTTTACAGTGCCAATGCCTAAATCTAATGCAATGAAGAAGACTGTTATGTATAGAGCTATGTCAGAATGGAACTCCTTACCTACAGACATCATAGAAATTAAGAGCAGAAAGTATTTCAAAAAACAGCTTAAGAGCGAGCTAAATAATTATTAATGAATTTCCTAAGACTAGTGTGAGTTTTTCCTTTGATTTTTAAAATTGTCTATTATTTTCTTTTCATTGTATCATGATTTCTTGTATGTATTTTGTATGTATTTTGTATGTATATGGTATGTATTTTTTTAAATTGTCTATTGTTATTTTCTTTTCATTGTATCGTGATTTCTTGCATGTATTTTGTATGTATTTTGTATTGTATTTTGTGTTCAATGTGGACCCCAGGAAGAGTAGCTGTTGCCTTGGGTAATGGCTAATGGGGATCCTAATAAACTAAACTAAAGTAAGAAAGTGATCAAGATAGATGAGAGTAGATCTTTGAAGTAGTACTCTTTCACCATGATGAGACTACAACAGCTCTAAGCTTATTGCCCAAATGTATTACAATGCCACCCCAATAGAACAGATGGCTGGATGGCTGGATTGGCTGGATATTAGATCCATGCAAAGGCAATGGATCCTTTAATTTAAACCTAACACACTAAAACAAATCAGTGAAATGAACCAGTTCCTTTGCATGCGTGTACCAGTCTGTTTCCTGGGCTAAATTTATCACAGATTTCTTGTCCTTTTCTTGAATACGTTGTATCCTTAACCTCCTAAAAGCCTATATGCGCTAGGAAAATATTGTTGAACTTAAGGCAATTTTTTTTTCAACTCAACTTTATTTATATAGTTTTCAGCAAATATACATAAAAACATTAAAGCACACACCCCCAGCCAGAAGTGAGGCGAATTCTATAGAGTTAGCTTGGGGTGTATTGATATCTACGCCCTCACTGGGAACTCCAAAAATAGCAGTAATTGGAAATGTAATCAGAGATGGGCATTCCCAAAACATGTGCCCGACTGTGGATGGGTTCAGGTGGCACCTAATACAAGTAGGATCAATATTGGGATAAAATTTGGACAGTTTCTCTCTTGTGAATTGTAATCGATGCAACACTTTTAATTGAATAAGACAATGCCTAAGACAAAGGGAGGTGGTGTCAATGCGCTGTAGGGAAGTTTCCATATTTCTTCAGTGAGCTCAATGTTTACATCCTGCTCCCAGGCTGATTTTGTTTTGCCCAAGGAAGGCGAACTGTTAACTTGGATAAACTTATATATTTTAGAAACATTTCCCTTGGTATATGGATCCCAGTCCAGTATGGTGTCTAAAATGTTCTTTACCGGCAAGACAGGAAACGGATAGTGTTCTTTGGCGAAGCTGTGGGCCTGGAGGTATCTAAAGAAGTGTGCCTTAGGTATATTATGATCCTGTTGGAGAATTTCAAATGAAGTAAAAGTGCCATCTACGAATAGGTCGCTAAAAAAAGATCAAACCATTCTTATGCCACATTTGAAATGCTGCATCAGTCTGGGAGGGAGGAAAAAGATGGTTATGTGTCAGGGGCATATGGCCACATGTGCTATTGTTTTATGAATTGACGCCAAATTCAGAGAGAGCTTTTTATCACAGGATTATTAACATGTTTAATAGTTCCCCCGGGTAGTGGAGAACTCAGTATGGATATTGGACAGACCTTGAGATTAGAAAGGGTCTCCATAAGAGCCCAGGTGGGGCCACAATTATTTTCAAACACTGAGATCCAGTAAGTAATTGTAGCTATATTGGCTGACCAGTAATAAAACATAAAATTAGGCAGTCCCAGTCCTCCTGTTGACCTAGGCATTTCCAAAAGGGTTCTTTTTGATCTTGGGTTGGATCTATTCCAAATAAATGTAGAGATGTGGCTGTTCAGGTCTCGAAACATAGATTTAGGTAAAAAGAAAGGAATAATTTGAAACAGATACAAGAAACGAGGTAGCACTGTCATTTTAATTGATAACCCTACCTGCCAAAGAAACCGGTAGTGATGACCATCTTACAAGATTCAGTTTTGTACGGTCTAATAGGTTTTTAAAGTTATGGCCATATAAATCATTGTAAGATCGCGTGACATTAATTCCCAAATACTTAAATGACTGATGTTCCAGCTTAAACGGAAAGTTATTGTAGTTAAGATCTAATGCTATTTGATTAATAGGAAAAAGCAGACTTTTGGAAAAAATGTATTTATAGCTCGAGAGTCTTCCAAAATGTTGAAACATGTCTATAAGCCGAGGTAAGATTCTACTGGATTGGATATGTAGAGAAGGAGGTCGTCCGCATAAAGTGATGTGGTAGAGCCCCCTCTCATGATGCCAGCTATCTTTTCGTCTGCTCTAAGGGCTATAGCCAAGGGTTCAATAGCAATATTAAATAGATATGGAGATAGGCAGCAGCCTTGTCTAACGCCGCGATGTAGGACAAAGTAGTCTGAGCATATGGAGTTGGTTTGGACTGACGCCTTTGGGGTTGCATAAAATAGTCCAATCCAAGTAATGAATGATGGGCCGATGGGCCAATCCAGAACAGCGTGAAGGTACTTTCGATCCGGTCAAAGGCTTTCTCGGCATCTAAGGACAGTACAAATCTCATTCTGCTTGCTGAGCAGAATGAGAAGAGTAGAGCACATTAAACAGTCTACGCATGTTATAAAAACATTGCCTGCCTGGTATAAAACCTGTTTGTCTCCTCTCAAAAGCTGAGTAAGAGATTGTTTGTCCTCTAAAGTAGGTTTTGAGGGATTCCCAGATTATAGTGTATGACATGCCCGGGGTCGAGTTAATGTCTAGGAAAGAGTCTATTTGTTCATTTATAAACATAGTAAACTTATTATTGGAAAGCAACAAAGGATCTAGTCGCCAAGTGCACTGCGGTGCTAAACTATTGGGGAAACGCATATCTAGCTGGACCGGGCTATGGTCAGAGATAACAATGCTGTGATACTGGCAGTTTGTAACAAATGGGAGAGATCCATCATCAAGCAGAAAAAAGTAAATTTGTGAATATGAGCGGTGGACCCGCGAGAAGAACGAGTATTGTTTAGCTGCAGGGTTTACATTTGTCCATGGGTCTGTAAGTTTGTATAAATCAATAAATGACACAACAACCTTACCGGATTTGGAAATATCAGGTCTAGGTCTGGACCTTTCCAGGCCTGGGTGCAGCATGCAGTTGAAGTCACCTCCCAAAACCAGATGGTGAGTGTAGAGATCTGATAATTTAGCTATAAAGCGGGAGAAAAACTGGATTGTCCCAGTTTGGGCCATAGACATTAGCTAAAACAATTTGTGAACCAAAAAGTTTACCAGCAACAATTATGTATCTGCCATTGTTATCAGAAATGACTGAAGTTGGAACAAAAGGGATTCCTTTTTGATCAGTATGGCTGCTGACCGCAGTCTCCCTTCTCACTCGAAGTCGAGGATGCAGCGGATAAACTAGGCCTCGGTGCAGACGCGACGGTCTGACGTCCTTTGGTGGTCTTTTGTGCCATGATACAGCGTAGATGTTAAACTAATTCCTTAATAGAACTATGCCACTGGGTAAACTTTGAGTAAAATGCCTTTAAATTACTTATTTAATTGTTTGTTAAACGATACACGTCCTACTCCATAGCTTGCTCCACAGCGCCCCTATTTGTAGAATTTTTTTAGTAATTCATGAGGAAAAAACATTATAATATTCCTATAGGAACGTCTGTGCTCCTCGGCAGTGAGTTTATAGTGACCTAATCCTACTTGTATTTTCTAATCTGCTATGGTATTCTATCTATAATTTGTATACCTAGTATCCTTCTAAAGTCTGTTCCAGGATACTTTGGTACCTGCTCCTCAGTGGTTTCAGTGAAACCTGAGTGTCATGGAGAGGATTTCTTGTCTCCTTCTTGAATACATTGTATCCATACCTCTTAAAGGCTCTATGCAGGTCTATAGATGTTCTGGTCACTAGCTGTTGGCCTACTAGTTTTACTCTAATTCGGTAAATTTAGTAAATCAATGTGCATGCGCAGTACGCATTAAATAAAATGTAATTAATTAATTCACTCTGCGCGCAACAAATTCACCCTTCTCTAAGGGGGCTCACCCCCCCCAAACCTCATGTCCAAAAAATGCCCCTGGCAGAGCTTGTGGTTTTGTTTTTTTTGAGGGGCGCAACAGAGTCAACTATGGGCATAAAATGAAAGCCTCAGGGAGGTTGCAGAGGTTAAGTTAATTATGTGAGAGCGGAGAGGTGAACAAGACTTTGAGGTAGACTGATGTAGTGGTGTATTAAATACAATTGCCTTGTGGTCAGACACACAAATATCCTTTGTCAATATTATTGAGGGGCAGACTAAAAGTAGACTCACTCACAGTTTGAACAAGGTTAAAAGACTCAATTAGCTGCATAAAACATAAAGTAACAAGTGACTTGGTAACATGTGCATGGGACATGAATGTTAAAATCAAGTATTAAAATTCAGAATCAGAAACAGGTTTATTGCCAGTTTCCTATCATATTAGGCATGATATGTGACAGGAGGGGGGGGGTCTGTAAACTACGACATACAGCAAGGGAGCCTTACAATTAACCAGGAAACTATTTTTTGTGAATAACAGGTCAGTGGGATTGATTCACCAAACCATTTATTTGATTGTGTAGAGAGAAACATAAAATCCTCTGCTCAGGCCTAGTGCTTGGGGCTTGTGACTCAACAATAATTGATATTGGGAACAAGGGTAACAACATTGAGAAGACTGAAAGAATCACCAAATCTGAACCCAATAGAACTGGTTAAGCATTCCCTCCTTCCTTCCCTCCATTCCTTCTTCTCTCGCTTCGCAAAATGTGATGATATGATATAAGAAAACTCCCCCCCGCCGAAATTATCCTGAATTATGAATGTTTTAGTCATTATTAATGAGTCTGTAAAACATTTTTTCTGTCAATCCTTTCAAACTTTTTGAATTGAATTTGAATTAAACAGCACATATTCCCAAATGTTCTCCCCATAGTCAAAACTTCTTGGGATTGTGCCAGCTATGGGATGTGTTACAATTGGCGTGCTGTGGCATTACAATGTTGGATTGAAGACTTAAAAGTGAGTGGGAAAATGTAATTGTCATGCACTTGGATTATTCTCAACCTCCTTCATTAACTGAGGAAAATTAAATCTATGGTTTGTCTAGTTAGTTTTTCATTTCACTCCGACTGGTCTCCAAAAAGAGCACAGTGGCAATTGTCGATAAAACGGACGTCTCGGCTAAACCAATCAAACCAATTCAGGTTGAAGCTGGGACCTCTCCATTCCACAACTCAAAACAAGGGTTGGCAGTGAGATCACCAATGGAGAAAGAACGCCACCTGGTGGTCTTGCCAGTGCCTGTCGCCCCGAAAAATAGCTGGGACTTCTCAGTACCCCAGTCCAACAAGCCCCCAGTGGTTGCACCCCCTAAATACATAGAGCTTCAATGACCAGCATCAGCACCTATAAGGCAAGTGCCACCCTTCAGCCATGAAGCACCAGGTCCAAGTAGGGAGCGCCCGGGGCCAAGTGGGAGAATCCCCATAAAGGCGACAGGGTCCTTTACAATGGATGTAAAAAGAAGCGACCTCAAAAGAGGGGGCTACTACCTGATCGACCAATGGCCCACACCAAAAAGAAGTAGTGTGGATCCAACTGGAGAAGCAGCAAAAGGCATGGCGACCCTCGTGGAAGTAATGTTTCAGGCAAAAAGAGTGGTAGAGCAGCAGGCCCAACCAGAAGAAGTTTCGAAGCAAGGATTCATCGAAGAAGGTGATTATCAAATTGAAATATCAGAAGAAGAAGATGATGACGAGCAGTCTAAGAATTAACCAAAGCGTGGTTGGAAGGGCAAAGACAGGGATGCTTAAATAAGAGTGAGGGAAATAATGCCATAAACAGCAAAAGCATATATTGTGATACTATGTTATACCTAATCAACAGTATTGAACGTGTAAAGGAAATGAAATGTGTTTAATGATGTTATAATAGAAATGTAACAAATCATGATAGACTGACAGATACGTAACAAATGTTTAGAGAATAATGATTATCTGAATGATTATATTGTGTGATTGAAGGGACAGGGCCTCTACGGCCACCACCAAGTGGAAATTTACTGAAACATGAGCTAATCATAAAAATCACAAGAGAGCTGTGTCGACACGATTAAGCATGATTAAGCTTAAAAGTTGGGACAAACAACAGATGGTCAGGCAAAATAGGGAAGTAAAGAGCTGATCAACAAGTCTTGGGAAATCGGGTACTTTCCACCAACGTCAATGAGTGACCAGCTATCGGAAGATCGCCACGATCGGGAAGAGGAAGACCAAATTAGGAAAAGACGAATGCACATGTAACTAGAGATGATATCACTGACAGAGGATTGTAATATGATTGGTGAACTGATGATTAATATGTGATTTGTTGTAACCTGATTGGTGAATGTCATGTGGGAGGGAGAGAGAAATGGTATAAAGATAGAGGCAAAAAGACAAAATGTCGGGGAGCCATTCAAGGGGAATCATTCCACATTGAAGAGCACTGAAGATTTGATCAAGACTCTGAGGCGCTTATTGCATGCCTTAGAACGGTTTTGGCTTCACTCCCTCCGAACCCTCCCTGTTCGTACAGAGAAATAGGTTAGGTGAGAAAAACCCTATCTCTCTCTCTCCAAAATTATTACTATTTGATTCTTTGTACTCAGTGTTATTTTTGACTCGTTGATTGACTGCTAAAGCTTAAATAAATACTTTACCTGCACTTAAAGTACTTGTTTCTCTAGTAATTTATCTTCTGCTGTGGGTAGTAGCGCCCTGGTAAGGCGGTATGCCTCTCATTAGTGATGTAAAATAAAACAGTGATTGTGTGGCTAAGTCAGGTTCATAGACGAAGGTTCTAATTGGTTGTCTTATACTCGCAAAGTAACATTCCCTTTACAGCAAAAGTATACTTGCTGTTTAAAAAGCTTAAATTCCAGCAACCACATCAACAGTGTTGCGTTTAGAGGGGAGCTGTTGTTAACTGGAGCGGCCTTATGATGTATTTTTACTTAGGCCTGTAAATGGTGCATCTAGGGTGGTAGTAGGGAAGGCTTCAGGATAGAAAACAGTTAGAAGCTGGATGAGTGCCCCTCGCCTTTGACCTAAGGATTCAGAATCTTGTACTGCTAAACCGGGTAGGCAAGCAGAATATCGTCCACCTTAGTGTGAGGGTCATAACTGGTGATTCTGTATCGATCCCCAGGCAACACAATGATGGTGAAAATGAATGTAATAGATCTTCAGCGTTAAATGTTGAGTTTGGGGTGATGCATGTCCAGGGAAATCAATTTAAAGAGTGCTTCAAATGAAACAGATTTTAAATTAATTGAACTCCCGGTGGCTGAACATATTGAGTGTGTTGGCTCTCCACATGGTCTGATCAACTACAACTAGCTGTAGGGAGTCTGTCTTGCCATAATTTTTAATTTGTGTCAGAGCATTTTCATGAACAGTGGCTCAATACAAAACATTACAACCAGTGCTTCTCTTCCTCTGTTTTACTCCCTTGCTGTCTGTTTACAAACACCGCTATTCACACTCATCACTGCACGGTCACAGCTTCCAAATAAATTTCTCATATCTGGAGATGGAGTGAAAGGCAATCAGAACATTATAACACAACAGCACACATCAAACATTATTATGTTATTGCCAGCCATTATTATGTTATTGTGTATTTAACTTCTGGAGGGATTCTGAACTACTTGACTAGTCTGAGTAAATTTTTCTTGCTTACCAGGTTGCTAGTAGCTGTACTTTGATTGCTTAAGTATTAGTGCTTTAATCAATAGTCTATTGTTAGCTGCTAGTTGGTCAGTTTGTCTTTGTGTCATAGCCCCTATTGAAGGTAGTTTCACCCAAGCTAGGCCTTGTTAATTGTCTGGGGGGGGGCCTGCACTCCTGGCAGACAATTAGCAATCAGTGGAAGCAGTCTTAAACCAATGTTGCTTTGAAAGCGTCAGCTTTCAAGCGAAGGCTAGGCGAACAAAGGCAACAGGTGACTTTTTCAAGTCCGACTTGAAAACAAAAGGCTAGGCGAACAAAGGCAACAGGCGACTTTTTCAAGCCCGACTTCTTCAAAGAACGACCTTCGAAGATTAGGTGCTTCTTCTCTTCATAAACCGTAACATTGTATTGTGATCTACCATGTGTTTGCTTCCTATTCCTGTCCTCTCCTCTTTTCGGTGGTCGCACAGACGCTGGGTCACACCCAGCGCGACCCCACTAATCTCATCTATCCTACTCTCTCAACTTGCGTTGAGCAAGTGGTGGTAGGGGGGCTTTGGAACTGCCAGTTGGCTGTGCTGAAAGCTGAGTTCATCTCAGGCTACGCATCCTTGCTCTCCCTCAACTTTCTTGCTCTAACTGAGACTTGGATCACCCCAGAAAACACTGCCATGCCCGCTGCTCTGTCAGATGTGTACTCTTTCTCTCACACTCCCAGAGCTGCGAGGCGGTGGTACTGGCCTGCTAATTTCCAGCAAATGGAAATACTCTCTTTTTTCTTTGTCACAATTCTCTCCTTCCTCCTTTGAATTTCATGCTGTCACTGTTTCTCATCCAGTCAAGCTCACCATCGTGGTTGTTTATCGCCCACCAGGCCCTTCTGGTGACTTCCTGGAGGAGCTCGACACTATAGTCTCCCACTTCCCTGATGATGGCTCTGGACTCATCCTTCTCGGTGACTTCAACATCCAGACTGAGAAGCTTGACCCTCTTCTTTCGTTCCTCGCCTCCTTCGACCTCGCCCTCTCCCCATCTCCTCCTACCCACAAGGCTGGCAACCAACTGGACCTAATCTTCACCAGACACTGTTCTACTGCCAACCTCTCCGTCACTCCTCTTCATCTCTCTGACCACTACTTCATGTCCTACACTCTCTCTCTCTCTCCTCTCCCCCCTCACATCCTCCCCCTACCCACATGGTTTCTTCTCGTCGCAATCTCCGCTCGCTCTCCCCTACTGATCTTTCCTCTTCTGTTCTCTCTGCTCTCCCTGCCCCTGAATCTTTTTCTCTTCTATCCCCTGATACTGCCACTGATCTTCTTCTCTCTACTCTGTCCTCTTCTCTGGACAATCTCTGTCCCCTCACCTCCAGGCCTGCACGCCAAACTCCACCTGCCTCTTGGTTGTCGGACACAGTGCGTACTGAGAGACGGAGCCTGAGAGTGGCTGAGCGCAAATGGAGAAATGGCAAACTCCCGGAGGACCTTCTTACCTTCCAATCACTCCTTTCCACTTTTTCCTCCTCTCTATCTGCTGCTAAAGCTGCTTTCTTCTGCACTAAAATTCAAACTTCTGCTTCCAACCCTAAAAAACTCTTTGAAACTTTCTCCTCTCTCCTCCAACCCCCACCCCCTCCTCCCACCTCCTCCCTCCGCCCTGACGATTTCACCAACTTCTTTGACAAGAAGGTTAACGATATCCGATCCTCCTTCCCTCACCCCCCGGCTGGTGCCCTGCGCACCAACCACACCTGTCGGCCTTCCACCCATCCCTCTCTACCACCCTCTCCACCTTTTCCCTCCCTACCTCCCTCCCTATCCCATTTTTCTCCCCTCTCCCCTTCACCTTCACCTTGTTACATCTAGCCGCCCCACCACATGCTCCCTTGACCCAGTCCCATCCACTCTGCTGCAGTCTACTGCACCTTCCCTTCCTGACCCACCTCATCAACATGTCTCTGATGTCTGGATGCTTTCCCTCTGCTTTCAAGACTGCCAGAGTCACCCCCCTTCTGAAGAAACCAACACTTGACCCCTCTGAGGTCAAGAACTACAGACCGGTTTCCCTTCTACCCTTCCTATCAAAAACTCTTGAACGTGCTGTCTTCAATCAACTGTCCTTGTACCTCCACCAGAACAACCTCTTGGATCCCCACCAGTCTGGGTTCAAAGTGGGTCACTCGACTGAGACTGCCCTCCTGGCAGTGATGGAGTCACTCCATGCCGCTAGAGCGAACTCTCTCTCCTCCGTCCTGATACTCCTGGACCTGTCTGCAGCGTTTGACATGGTGAACCACCAGATCCTCCTCTCCACCCTTGAGGGGATGGGTGTCTCAGGCTCTGCACTCTCCATGTTTGCATCCTACCTGACGGATCGCTCCTACCAGGTGACGCTGAGAGGGTCTGTGTCAGAACCACGCAGGCTCACTACTGGGGTTCCGCAAGGCTCGGTTCTGGGTCCTCTTCTTTTTTCCCTCTACACAACATCTCTTGGTTCTGTTATCCACTCCCACGACTTTTACTACCACTGCTATGCAGATGACACCCAGCTGATCCTGTCATTTCCCCCCTCTGACACACAAGTGGAGGCACGCATTGCTGCGTGTCTGGCTGACATCTTGGAGTGGATGCCGATGCACCACCTGAAGCTCAACCTGGACAAGACTGAGCTGGGGAAGGGCTGTCCGCACCGAGACCTGGCCATCACCATTGATAATGCTGTGGTGACGTCAACTCGGACTGCGAGGAATCTGGGTGTGACCCTGGACGACCAACTGTCGTTCTCGGCAAACATTGCATCAGTGACACGCTCCTGCAGATTCCTCCTCTACAACATCAGGAGGATTCGCCCCTTCCTCACTGACAAGGCAGCGCAGGTGCTCATCCAGGCTCTTGTCATCTCCCGCCTGGACTACTGCAACTCCCTCCTTGCTGGTGCCCCGGCGTCTGCCATCAGACCTCTGGAGCTTTTCAGAAAGCTGCAGCTCGTCTGGTCTTCAACCGCCCCAAGTTCTCCCACACAACCTTCTCCTTTCTCTACACTGGCTCCCTGTAGCGGCTCGCATCCAGTTCAAGACCCTGGTGCTAGCCTATAGGGCAGTGAAAGGAACAGCTCCTTCTTACCTCCAGGCTATGGTCAAGCCTTACACCCCCGCCCGACCACTTCGCTCTGCTGCCTCGAGGCAACTGGTTGCCCCGTCGCTCAGAGGCCCCTGCGGCCGATCTACACGGTCACGGCTTTTCTCTGTTCTGGCCTCGCAGTGGCGGAATGAACTCCCCACTGATGTCAGGACAGCTGAGTCGCTGCCCATCTTTCGCCGCAGGCTGAAAACCCACCTCTTCAGGAAACACTACCCTGACCCTTCCTCTTAGCCTTGCCTATTTGTCGTCAATTATTTGTATGAGCTCTTGTTTATTGGATCTTGTTTATTTGATACACTTATTTGTCTTAGCTCTTGCTCATTTGATTTTCTTATTTGTCTCATTTGTTTAAGAAAAGTAGCTAACTTATTGCACTTTTACCTTAGCGCTAGTTATGCTCTTAGTTGCTTGTTTAGGAAGGAAATGCACTTACGATTTCTGGTGATTAGTAGTTTTCTTGCCTACCTATGTTGAATGCACTTATTGTAAGTCACTTTGGATAAAAGCGTCTGCTAAATGCCTGTAATGTAATGTAATGTAATGTAAAATGTTGCTGCCCATATGGCATGAGTATGGGATTGCTGGCGAGATGTAACTAAATTATGCCGATGTAGTGTGTTACTTCATTATGAAGTATGAGACTATTTGGTCAATTCTGGAAAATTGACAATTATTATAGTTATTCTTGGTAATCAATATCTTATTAATTAACACTTGTGGGGCACCACAACACTGGAATAGACTCTTTATAATGATATCAGTCTAATAATCAGAAGAATTTCAGTGATTTTCTACCATCATGTCCAGGATATATCAATAACACACAATAGTCAGTTCTTTATGAATACAAAGATTTATTAACTGATTAAACATGAAGAATAATGATAGATGAATATATGTACAACAAAGGTAAATTAAATAAGGGCAGGTAATATTGGCATAGACAGAGCAACCTGAGTGGTAATGAGTCTAACCGCGGTGCTATGGCGGTGGCAACGGAAGGCTTGGCAGACAGCTGACAGTTTACATTCGACTCTGGGACAGAATAGAAGGGACAGATGATAGAAGTGACAGAGGATGTTTTAACCTCAATTTCACAAGTTCAACACTAACTTTGCATCACCCGTGCATCAACAACAAAGTTGGTTACCGTCTGGTTCGTGGTACGGCCGTCGCGCAGTCGCAGTGGACTTGTAAACACAAGCATGTGTCGGTACGGCCAAGGCAGGGTGGTAGTTGAGTGTTGTGGTGGACGTCACGCTGTCAGGAATCAGGCTGGTCCTGATCACGGCGGCGCTGTGTGGTATGTCAGGAGGGTAGGTGTTTCCCTCATTTGCATGCATCAGTTTTACAACCTGATGACCGGTGATTACCATTCCCTAAAACTCCAGCTCAGGTTCGGAAAACATAATGATGTCTCCTGCATACACTACACCGAAGTATAAAAACATTTTAAGCAGAGCACTCTGTCTCAGGTTCTCACATTCTTTCTTCAGTATTATGTGCGGCTGTGTTGTGAAACACAGATGTCTAAAGGTTGAAATGAGTTCATTTCCAAAACTCTACATATCCATTTTAAACATGAAAGTCATCAACTGAAGTCTATCATTCAATAAAATGTACAAGATTCAGTCTGCAAAAGTTTTTTCACTTTGTTGGGTTTGTTGGTTCATTTTGTTAGGATGCCTTCAATCCTTTAAAGAGTACCAAACATTGTTTTAATTTTGTGCCACTTTGTACCACTTTTTTCAAATAGGGATATCTCATTTTAGAACAAAGAGTAAAGATTAATATAAAGTAACAAAACTATTGTCTTTGGACTCAGTGTTGATGACCAGGGGTAAATAAAAAATAATTTCTCGTAACTTTATCTAGTAAATGTAATAACTGCTGGATAATGTAATGAATTAGCAAAATGTAATAAAAAATTCCTTTTAAATGGGTAAAAACTAATACATTTCTGGATACTAACATTACATTATCACATTGACTGGTGATTATTACTTTGAAAGGGGTGTAACATATTTTTACCTGATGATGTAATGAACAAAAATGAGGTACACCCTTGTTGCTCACCAGCATATCCAGCAGGCTTGTCTATAAGCAGGAATGGCTGGATGGTGTTGGAGAAGTCAAAAAACATGATTCTCACAGTGCTAATGGGCCTCTCCAGGTGAGAGTACGCAGGGGGTCCAGAGAGACTGCCACTATCTATCTATCTATCTATCTATCTGTCTATCTCTACTCAAGTGTTTTTTTGCAAAACAACAGCGTAAAGGCTTTGATTGGATCCAATAAATGACAAGATTAAAGTTTTCCAAGTGTTCAACATGGTTTAAGGATATTTAAGAATTCCAAAAACATTGTCTCTCCCTATTACTGTAGACATGCAGACACACACCAACACACATAGCCACACACACACATACACACACACATATGCCACCTTCACGCTGTCTCTCTCTTTCTTGGTGGCCAGCAGTGTCATCATTAAAATAGCAGAGATGATAGCAGTGTGAGATTAATGCAGCCTTTCCAGTGTAGAATAAAAATGGTCCTGGCACACAGGATCACAGGTAATGAAGGAGCAGCATGAATTATGAGTCCATGCACGGCCAGGCAGACCAAGAGAGTGGTCACTGTTGACTTCATCACCGCTGTGGGAAAGATTGATACCCACAGTCTACGTGCCACTTGGAAACAATTACATTTTTCACCTTAGATTATATAAACTGCATGGTGTAATTCTGCCTTTAACCAACACTGGCAAAGAATTCTATCTAATGGCCCTCAACTGATCAGGCCTGTCATCTGGGCCCCTGCCTGAGGAAATTAGTCTGAAAAAAACTACAAATTGGTTCTTAAAATACATTTTTATAGACAGGGTAATAGGTTTATATAATTTGGCCCCGGTCCTTTCTGTGTGGAGTTTCTATGGGGTTTTTGTGGGTGCACTGGTTTCATCCCACATTTGAAAGAAATTCCAAAGATACAAATATGTCTTTGTAGTCTTAGCCCTGTGATGGACTGGTGACCTGTTCAAAGTGTCTCCCCGCCTTCCACCCAGTTTATGCTGTGATAGACAGCCCTGAAAAGCATAAAGTGGGTAGTAAAAAGTGAATGTTTTTGACTGTTTTGATCAACCAGCATGTCATTCTGTGTATGTTTTCATTTATTAATTTATATACTGCCGGTCACTGGGCCTTTTTAATTTAATTTAATTTAACCGTTATTTTGCCTGGCAAGTTATTAGGAACAGATTCTTATTTAAAATGGTCCAGATATTAGTTGACAGTAAAACAATTGTAGGTGTCTGTGAAAATATCTATGATCAAATCCTTGCAAGTGGAAATATGGATGAGTTTAAATGTTTTCTGCAGAGCATTCCAGCCACTGGCAGCGGCAGACTGGAATGATGTGAGACCAAGGGAAGTGTTGGTTTTAGGGACTTTCAGTAGGATATAGGCTGAGGACTGGATATTGTATGTGGTAGACATTGGGTACAGCAGGTGACACAGGTAGGTGGGTAGGGTTTTGTAAATAAGTGTAAACCATTGTGAACCAGAGGGGTAAAGATAGTCAAGCTTGTGGAGTGTTCCTTTGGATGCAGACCTGTAAATGTGTCACCGTAGTAGAGCATGGGGAGGATAGTCATTTAGACGAGGGTGAGTTTGGCAGACGAGGTGAAATCCAAGTTTGGCCTTAACCTTAGACTGCAGCTTAGAAATATGGCGGGAGAAGGAGAATGAATTGTCTAAACAGATGCCCAAGTATTTATAAACTGCAACCTGGTCCACGATAGCTCCCTCATTGGTGGTGATGTTGAGGTCTGGAGCGGGCACGGCACCCTTCCTACCAAACCACATAACCTTTGTCTTGGTGGTGTTAAGAGAGAGTTTGAGGTTGGTTAGTGCCTGTTGAACCTGGAGAGAGATATCCTGGAGTGATGAACGTGCAGTGTCAGGGGAGGGACAAGTAGCATGAAGGATTGTCGTCAGCATAAAGGTGAGTGAGAGAGGGT